>CM051704.1:3057941-3657941 GCA_028022725.1 Lycodopsis pacificus
TCACAGGTATTCAACGACTTTTCACAAGAACAACAGATGGCCAATTGGGCCGCAAATCTGTCTCTTCAGGGAGAGATTCGGAGCCTGAAAGACATTATTGAGGACGAACGTACCCAGAAAGCTGCCCTCCAGACAGAAAACATGCGCCTCTCGGTAAAATATGATATTATGGAGAGGGACCTTCAGCGAGAAATTGGACTCCTCCGATTAGAATACAGCATTCTCCTGGAATCAAATCTCCAGAGAAACAACAAAGAACTCCCAACAACGATCGATGAACTCCCGACAAAGGTCGATGCAATCCCGACAACGATCGATGAACTCCCGACAAAGGTCGATGGAATCCCGACAACGAGCGATGAACTCCTGAAGAAGAAAGATAAACTCAAGTTTGCCAAACATGCTTTGCCATATCAGTGCTTGGAGGCAGTGGAGAAAGAAAAAGCAGAGAAGACAGACAAGAGGGAGAGATTCCTTCTCCCGCAGGAAGATGTCTGCCCTGAGGCTCCCAAAGTTTCCCTTTGGAGGAAATTCAAAGGTTTCTCCAATCGTCATTTAAGGAAGTCAAAACCTGACAGCAGTACCCATCAAATGCAGGATGTTAAATCGCATGAACTCCTGACAAAGGTCGATGAAATCCTGACAACGAGCGATGAACTCCCGACAAAGGTCCATGAACTCCTGACAAAGGTCGATGGAATCCCGACAACGAGCGATGAACTCCTGAAGAAGAAAGATAAACTCAAGCCAATAATCAAGTGCCCGAAAGAGTTTGCCAAACATGCTTTGCCATATCAGTGCTTGGAGGCAGTGGAGAAAGAAAAAGCAGAGAAGACAGACAAGAGGGAGAGATTCCTTCTCCCGCAGGAAGATGTCTGCCCTGAGGCTCCCAACGTTTCCCTTTGGAGGAAATTCAAAGGTTTCTCCAATCGTCATTTAAGGAAGTCAAAACCTGAAAGCAGTACCCGTCAAATGCAGGATGTTAAATCGCATGAACTCCTGACAAAGGTCGATGAAATCCTGACAACGAGCGATGAACTCCCGACAAAGGTCCATGAACTCCTGACAACGATCGATGAACTCCTGACAAAGGTCGATGAAATCCAGACAATGAGCGATGAACTCCCGACAAAGGTCCATGAACTCCCGACAAAGGTCGATGAACCCCTGAAAAAGATCTATCAACTCCAGACAAATCTATTTGAACTCCAGCTAAAGTACAATAAAGACCTGAGACAGAACGCTGAACTCCAGATAGTGGAAGATAAACTCCTGATGTTTATCTATGAACTCCTGTTAGAGATCCATGGACTTGAGACAAATAACGATGAACTCCGGAAGAAGACAAATAAACTCAAGCCAATAATCAAGTACCCGAAACAGTTTGCCAAACATGCTTTGCCATATCAGTGCTTTGAGGCAGTGGAGAAAGAAAAAACAGAGAAGACGGACAACGTTTCCCTTTGGAGGACATTCAAATCGCATGAACTCCTGAGAAAGTTCGATGAACTCCCGACAAAGGTCGATGAAATCCTGACAACGAGCGATGAACTCCCGACGAAGGTCGATGAACTCCTGACAACGATCGATGAACTCCTGAGAAAGGTCGATGAAATCCTGACAATGAGCCATGAACTCCTGAAGAAGAAAGATAAACTCAAGCTAATAATCAAGTACCCGAAAAACCTTGCCAAACATGCTTTGCCATATCAGTGCTTGGAGGCAGTGGAGAAAGAAAAAGCAGAGAAGACGGACAAGAGGGTGAGATTCCTTCTCCCGCAGGAAGATGTCTGCCCTGAGGCTCCCAACGTTTCCCTTTTGAGGAAATTCAAAGGTTTCTCCACCAGGCATGAACCCCTGATAAAGATCTATCAACTCCAGACAAATCGATTTGAACTACAGACAAAGTATAATAAAATCCTGAAAACGTATGATAGAATCCAGATACAGAACGCTGAACTCCAGAGATGGCAAGATGAACTCAATAGGTTTATCGATGAACTTGTGGTAGGGATGCTTGGACTCGAGAGAGAGAACGATGCACTAGTCCTTCTCGCGCAGGAAGATGTCTGCCCTGAGGCTCCCAACATTTCCCTTTGGAGGAAATTGAAAGGTTGGCACATCTGGACACTAAGACTTTCCTGTATTCTTCTTCAAAACAGCTCAAGCTCTGTCAGGTTGCTCAGGGATCAGAGTGAAGACGATCCTCCACCGGGTTGTTCCTACATGAATAAGGATGGCTGGACAATATAATAGGGGTGGGGGGGGGAAATCGATACAGCATAGTATCACAATATTTTGCGTGACGCAAAGTATCGATCTTTTATGATATAAACTATACATATACATATATATATACACGGTGTGTGTGTGTGTGTGTGTGTGTGTGTGTGGGGATGTGTCTCACTCAGGCTGGCACATCTGGACACTAAGATTTTTCTCTGTTCTTCTTCAAAACAGCTCAAGCGCTGTCAGGTTGCTCAGGGATCGGGCGTGAACAGCTCTTTTCAAGTCCAGCCACAGATTCTGGATTGGATTGAGTTCTGGGCTTTGACTTGGCCACTCCAGAACATTCACCTTGTGGTCTTTGAACCGTTCTGTGGAGCTTCTGCTGTATGCTTGGGCTCGTTGTCTTGCTGGAGAATAAATCTTCTCCCAAGTCGTAGTTCTCTTGCAGACTGAGTCAGATTATCCTCCAGGATTTGGGGATATCTTTCTGCATTCATGTTCCCCTCTACCTTTACAAGCCTTCCAGAGCCTGCTGCTGAGAAGCATCCCCAGAGCAAGATGCTGCCACCACCATGCTTCACGCTGGACATGGTGCGTTTGTGCTGATGTGCAGTGTTTGGTGTTCACCAAACATAGCGTCTAGTCTGATGGCCAAAAAGCTAAATTTTTGTCTCATCAGACCAAAGAACCTTCTTCCAGTTGACCGTGGAGTCTCCCACATGCCTTTGGGCGGATTCTTTCTACAGTGGCTTTCTCTTTGCCACTCTCCCACACAGCTCCGACTGGTGAAGAACCCGGGCAACAGTTGCTGTATGTACAGTCTCTCCCATCTGAGCCACTGAAGCTTTGAACTCCTTCAGAGTGGTCCTAGGTGTCTTGGTGTTCTCCTTCATCAGTCCTCTTCTTGCCCGGTCACTCAGTCTGTGAGGACGGCCAGCTCCAGGAGATTTAAACAAGTGCCATTGTTAAGGCCACAACTTCTGGACACAGGGAGAAATCGCCCCCCCCCCCTTGCAGCCATGCTGTCTCAATCGCCTCCAAAACACAACAGCAGGTTAAAGTAAAAATCAAATGGATTTATTATCCAAGAAGCATAAAAACGGATACAAACAGTTACAAACCGAATCACACAATCATTAACAAAACAAACCTATATATAAAATCAAATGTGAGATCCAATCCGAGCCACCCAGAAGGCTGGTCTGCCTCCTCGGTGGCCAGCAGAAGATCTGAAATCCCCCAGAGTTTCAAACCCTTTGTCCCCTCAAAGTTGCATTCCTCAGCTCATCGATCAGCTCACTGATTGGCTGAAGTCCAACAAGCCCCACCTGGGCCTATGCCCCATTGTCCTAAACTTCACACCTCTCCCTGCCACTTTCACACCACCCCCACTCCAGCACATTCCCCAAACCCCATCTCACAGACACTTAATGCATGAAATAAAACTTAAAACCCTCACACCATACTCCTTCCATGTCTTAATGATGGACTGAACTGAACTCTGTGGGATGTCCAGTGAGTTGGACATATTTGTGTAGCATCTCCTGACTTGTACTTTTCAATGATCTAATCTCTGAGTTGCTTGGAGTGTTGTTTTGTCTTCATGTTGCAATTGTAGCAGGAATACTGATGAACCAGAGACTGGACCTCCCAGACACAGGTGTGTTTATACTACAATCACTTGACACACGTCAACTGCACTCAGGTCATCTTCATCTCACTACTTGTGACACTGCTGGCATCAACTAGCTGGACTTCTGTTGAATTAGGTCAGTCACTTTAAAGGGGCTGAATACTTATGCAATCATTTACTTTACCTTATATATTTTTAATTAATTGACATTAGTTTGTAAACATCTGTTTTCACTTTGACATGAAAGAAACTTTTTTTGCAAATTCATGACAAAAAAGCCTGATTATACTGACCATGATTTCATGTATAAAAGCAACAAAAGGGGAAAACATCCAGGGGGGTGAATACTTATGCAAGGCACTGTATATATATAAAGTGTGTGTGAGAGAGTGAATTCTAACTGAACTGCTTGTGATGAAGCCTGTCATTTAATAACCTCTGTTTATGTGTGTCAAACATTATGATTATGTCTCCTCTCCCCCTCCCTCCCCCACCCAGTCCCACCCTTTCAAAATAAAAGCCTCATGGATTAACTGTATTTAAACATTAAACTCAAAATTAGGCTTTTTTGTTGAAAAAATGAATGCTCTTACTAATACTGCGACAACTACTACTGCTGCTAATATTTCTAGTATTACTACTACTACTGCTGCTACTACTTCTACTACAACTTTTGCTGTTGCTACTATTACTAGTGCTATTACTGCTACCATCAATATTATTACTACCACTACTGCTATTAACCACTACTACTATTACTTATACTACAACTGCTACTACTGCTATTCATGCTACTACCAGTACTAATACTACTACAGCTATTAGTACGACTGCTACTAGTACTACTACTACTGCTACTTCAAATACTGCCATTACTTTTACTATTACTACTACTACTACTGTTATATTAAATACTACGACCACTACTACAGCTATTACTACTACTACTGATACTAGGCTACTACTTCTTCTGAATACTAATACTTCTTCTAAATACTAATACTTCTACTACTAATGATACTTATACTACAACTACGACTTCTACTATTACAAATATCACTACTGCTACTACTACTACTTATTCTAATGCTACTAATACTTCTACTACTAATAATACTTCTACTTCAACTACTACTATTACTACAAATATCACTACTTCTGAAATTTGTTTAAGCTACAGAAATTGTTCAAATATCAAAATGTTCAGCTCTTTCAGGAGAGGGGTGCTTTGACTTCATTTTTGTAATCTTTAAACTTTTTGAATGAAGCTTTTTGCAATTTTCTTTTGAATGGGATCTCTATGGAGAAAATCTTCAAATCCTGTTACACTTCAACTTTCAAAGCCTTCTTCCTCATACTTTCAGCTACAGACACCATAGTTAGACATTTCAACGAGAAGGTTTTTCAGCAGTGCAGTTTAAATGCTTTCGGGCTTCAACATTTTTCAGACAGATAGTCTCCCATTTCTTAATTTTCAGCAATTTTTTCACAATTAATTTCAGCTTTCAGCATTCCAACGCATTTTCAGCAGGAAATGCATTTTCTAGTTGATTCTGTTTTTCGCAGGAGACATTCTGGCTCGTCATAGCACAGGTGTTACTATAATAACATTAATGACCTTTCTGTTCCATTTATTGTCCCGGTTAAGGATGTCGGGATTAACCCGGTTTGTCGATACGTTCAATAAATTTGCAGTTCCATAACCTCAAGAATCACAGAAGCTACGATATCTACAAGAACTTTAGAACTTTTCTAGAACTAGAACTGTTTTTGCATTGATCTGCTATGGCTTCACTCACCTCTCCATCCGACTGTGTCAGCTGCACCCGCCTGGTGGATAAAATCACAGAGTTGGAGGGAAGAATATCCACGCGCTACAGGATCCAGTATGCAGAGAACCTCATGGACATCATCATTTTCGGTCCATCAGAGACACAGCCAGCGACCGCGTGCATGAGTCCATCGCTTCCAGTCCTGCAGCCGCGGAACCTCCTCCGGTCGCAGCTCCTGAGACCTCCTGGCTACGGCTCGGAGCTAAGCCTAAAGCCCTGGTCAGCTCTACTCCATCACATCACGAGCCCTGGTCCCAGGTCTGTGCTCGCGGCAGCCGGAGAGGGAGACGCTCATCTCCTGCACCCCATGGCTTCGATGTCCAGCTGAAGAATGGATTTAACGCCCTTGCCCTGCGTGAGTTCCCTCCTCTGACTACGGACTCCCAGCTTCCTACATCATCCCAGCTGCCGTCTCGGGGGACCCACAGCCCCGGGTCCACCGACATTCCTACGCCAGCCATTCCTGAGCCCTCCTCTCGCCCCAGGACAAGCCGCTCCATACCGTGCTTTACACCAGCACCACGGCGAGCTTCGGTCGCCCGTTCTCTCAGTCCTTGCACGTCTTCTCCGCCACCACTGGTTGAATCCTCGCCTCCATCCACGAGTATTGCACGCGCAGTGCTGCTGCCCCGTCCCCTCTTCGCCCCGACGACGCTGATAGTCGGGGACTCTATAATCAGGAACACCCGTTTTTTCAACGCGGAGACACACTGTTTCCCCGGAGCAACGGCTCAAGACATCCTGCTGGAACTGCCTAGCCTGCTGCGCGCCCTCCCGGCTTCCATTCGGCGAATTATCGTTCATGTGGGAATTAACGATACAGCCCTCCACCAGTCTGAGTTGACCAATATGGATTTTACAAATCTTTTAAGCTTTTTAAACAGCTGTGGACTGTCTGTTTTTATCAGTGGTCCAAGTTCAACACTCGGCCGTGGATCACGGCGGTTCAGCAGAGTCCTCAGCCTCCACACCTGGCTCCAGGCTGCCTGCAGGACCAACAACGTGAGCTTCATTGACAATTTTAATCTGTTTTGGGGCCGCTCTTCCGCTTTTAAGAAGGATGGTATTAATTTTAACAAGCTGGGTAGCCGCCTGCTAGCGGCTAATTTACAGCATGCTGTTCACTCCCATTCACATGATTGACTGTTTACACCTGGATCCCCTGTCCGCTGTCACTCTTCCTCTACGATCATTCATCAGCCGCATTCATCCCCTACAAGCAACACTAGCTCCCCCTGGCGGCATGGAGGATCTCCCACTACTCTCTCCCCAGCCTCTACCGTAACTTCCACTCCACGACCCATGAACATTCCCGTGAGAATCACAGACTCGCGCTAACACCCTAGTTATGGTCGGGTTCGAGGTGCTGCACGAGTGATCCATCCTATTGCACATACCCCAAAGCTTCCTGTGCTGATGACGACACAGTGTCTTCCCCCATCAAAATGTGTCTGATTAATGCACGCTCTGTAACAAACAAGGCTCACATTTTAAATGACTTGTTCACAAGTCATAATTTGGCTTTTTATTTCTGACCGAGACCTGGCAACGGAATATGGAATGCATCCATTTCAATGAACTCTGCCCTGTGGACTGTTCTTATGTTGGGACACCGCGTCTGACAGGCCGCGGTGGAGGCCTCGCCATGGTCTGGAAGAATCAGTTTTCCTGCCACTTGGGGAGCACAGAATCCTATGTTACTTTTGAACTACAGCTGACTAAAGTGGGCCGGCTAAAGCCGTTTTACTGTTTTTTAATTTACCGACCTCCAGGTCCTGCAGGTCAGTTTTTATCAGAGTTCACAGACTTTCTGACCTCTATTATCAAGCTAGACAAAGTGCTTCTGGTTGGTGATTTTAATCTGCATATCAATGATACCACAGACTGTATTGCTACTGAGTTTCTCAATATTACTGAATCTTTTAATTTCACGCAACATGTTTCTGGCGCCACTCACAGGGGTGGTCACACCTTGGACCTTGTGTTTTCTCTGGGTCTTGATATTGATAATACCCGTTGTGAGGACCTATTGATCAGTGACCATAAATGTATTTTCTTTGATCTTTCTGTAAATACTGACCCCTTGTGTCTGAAACAAACATTCCACTCCCGCATTATTACTCAGAGTACAGCTGATCATTTCTCTATGCACTTCTGCTGGGATATTAACACAAAACTCAATGATGTTGAACACTTGATACAGTCATTTAATGAACATTGCACCACTTTGCTGGATAAAGTGGCACCTCTTAAGGAAAGGACCAGGGCTGCCTGTAACACTACTCCATGGATGACAGACGCAGTGAGCAGCCTGAGACAGAAGTGTCGCAGGACAGAGCGGCTCTGGAAAGCTACTGGGCTAGAAGTGCATCGTTTATATCTCAAAGACCTCAGAGTTTCTTTTAATACTGGAGTAAAGGAAGCTAGAACTGCTTATTTTGCCAACCTAATCTCTTCTTCAAAGAGAAATCCCAAGATTCAGTTTGACACAATTAAGAGAATTGTTTCACCGTCTGTCTCCACTTTACCATGCTATTCTGTTAACGATTGCAACAAATTCCTTATCTATTTTATTGATAAGGTAACAGGTATTAGGTCTGGCATTCAGCCTAGGATCTGTCCATCTACTTGTAGCTCCTCGCAATCTCCTGCTGTTCTGGACTCTTTCCAGCCTATCAGCCTTCAAGACATGATGGACTTAATTAACAAAACAAAGCCATCATCTTGCCCTCTGGATATAATTCCATCCTCTCTATTTAAGAAAGTTCTGCTAACTATTGGCCCTGCAGTAACATATATTGTCAATACCTCATTGTCTACAGGAATTGTGAACTACAGGCCCATATCAAAACTACCTTTCTTGTCCAAAATTTTAGAGAAAGTGGTGGCCAAACAACTTACTGCTGCACTGGAGAGGCACAACATGTACGACAAGTTCCAGTCTGGGTTCCGTAAGCAACACTCTACTGAAACCGCTCTCCTGAGGGTTTCAAATGACATTATCATGTGTGCTGATGCAGGTGACGGCTCTGTGTTAGTTCTTCTGGACCTCAGTTCTGCATTTGACACTGTAGACCATGACATCCTGATTAAGAGGCTACGTGATTGGGTGGGCATAACTGGCATAGCGTTAGACTGGTTTACATCTTACCTCAATGACAGAAGTTTCAATGTCTCTGTGGGTGATTTTATGTCTGTTACCTCTCCACTGTCTTGTGGTGTACCGCAGGGCTCGGTTCTGGGACCTGTGTTATTTTCCATTTATCTGCTACCTTTGGGACAGATCATAAAAAGCTATAATGTGTCCTGTCACTTATATGCAGACGATATCCAACTCCATCTGTCATTCAAACCCAGCAAGGCATTCACATTAACTAGGCTCCTGGACTGTGTCAATGCCATCAGAGACTGGACGGCAGAAAACTGCCTGCAACTCAACAACTCTAAGACGGAGGTCCTAGTTATTGCTCCAGAGGAGTTTGTCCCCATGATCAGGCAGAATATTAGTCCACTCTCCTCTGATGCCCATTGCAACCTGCGCAATCTTGGGATTTTCTTTGATCGATCCATGTCGTTTGACCCTCATGTTAAGCAGCTGTCCAGGTCATGTTTCTTCCATCTAAGAAATATCAGTAAACTGAGATCTGTAGTATCAACACCTGAATTTGAAATGATCATACACACATTTATCTCTTCACGCATTGACTACCGCAACTCACTTTTCACATCACTCAGTGTATCTGCTCTTAACCATCTGCAGGTCATCCAAAATGCTGCCGCCAGATTACTCACCAGGACAAATCGACGGTCTCACATCACCCCCGTACTCCGATCTCTCCACTGGCTTCCTGTAGCATCTAGGATACACTTTAAAATTCTCACCATCACTTACAGAGCACTTCACGGTCAGGCTCCGGCTTATGTCGCCCCTATTCACCCGCCCGCACTCTCAGGTCAAACGCTCTAGGTCTTCTGTCAGTCCCACGCACACGATTTAAGACCCGTGGTGACCGAGCCTTTGAGGCAGTGGCCTCGAGGCTCTGGAATGCTCTGCCTGCAATTCTGCGCCTCGCAGATACTGTGGATACTTTTAAAAGCCAGCTTAAAACCCTGGCGTTTGTGTAAAAGTAAACCCATGTCCTAGACCTGCTCTTAAAATATGTTTTACATTTTTATTCTATTTTATTTTTTATTATTTTATTTTATTTTATTATTTTTTAATTTTCTCTGTGTAGATAATTTATTGACCCTAGGGTCACATTGTGTTTTTTATGCTTTTAAATGTCTGCTCTGTTTAAGCACTTTGTGATATTACTGTCTGTGAAAAGCACTATATAAATAAAATTCATTCATTCATTCATTCATACAATGTCCTGATTCCAGCATTGCTGCCCTGTGAAAATGAATCTTAAGAGTCACGTTTGCCAGACGCTTAAGATTCGTGGCGGGTAGCTCCGGGTATCCCTGGACGAGTATTATCAGCCGCTCTTCCACCTTTTAACCAGATGTTGTGGTCCTGGGATGGAAAGCTTGATTCAAGCTCTGTGGAGTTGATTGGCTAATTCTTGTCAGATGACCTGCGGTGCACTCTACATTGACAACAAAGAATTTGAGGGCGCAAACAACGCGACATGTGAATGGCCCTCATACAGCATGTCAAATCTGGAGCCAGTTAAATAATGTAAAGTCAAGTTACAACAGCTTGTAAAAAGTACAAAAACTTCACCATTTGACAAAAAAAAGGCATTTTTTTATGCAGCGGAATTATTCCAGCGTTTACGGCACTTGTTCAGCGGTGCAGGAAAAACACCGACCAATGCGTTGTGATTGGTCCACCTCACAGAATCGTCTGCCATTTTGTCATTCATTCAGCCAGCGCATTGATATCAGTCACAGACATGCAGCACAACATTGAGGAAGTATCTGCGTCAAAATCGGCTGGATTAAATCCGTTTTTCATCTCCAAAACCACCAAAACGTACGTTTTTTACCCAATTTTTTTTCTGGTGGCATGTGGCTGATGTTGGCGTATATATCCATAACTTTTGAACAGTTTGAAAGAGTAATTTCGAAAACGCTACGCGAATCCGGGTCGAAATGAATGACATCCCTGCTGGATGTGCTGCATCCGCCATGAACGCTCGGCGCTTGTATTGAGAGACCAATACAAAGACCATAGTACACAGTTTTCTGGCCAAAAAAACGTGGTTTTGCGGTAAAACTTGTAGTATTCTTCTAGATATGATCTTAGTTCATGTATAATTGTGTTTTGCAGTGTGTAAAATGAATCTCTTTGTTACACAAGTATTTTTCTTTTTTTTTTTTAATTCGTTTCGCAAAAATGAATTATACACAGAGTACACATGTGTGTACCCCCTCTAGGTCCCCTTAAAAGGGGAACCTCGACATATAAACTCTCAGGTCAAATGAATGACATAAAAAAAGAACCCAGTAAGCTGTTTAAATTAAATCCTGCTTACCGATGGGCCCCAGACAGTGGAGACAAATTCATCATTGCCTTGAAGTCACCTGATCTGATGGATGACATATCAGTATATGACCAAAATCATTATATCCACACCAGAGATGGTGTAAACAAGGCCATTGATGATGTCAATATGCTATTTCACAAGGCAGCTATTAAAGCTGACCTTGTAAAACAAACATGGAGGCCTGTTAAAAGGCAAAACACATACAAATGGTTTGATCAAGAACGCAAGAGCATCAGAAAAGACCTGAGAAAAATAGCAAATGAAAAACATCGCCAACCAAACAACCCAGCCTTACGCATTACGTAGAATGAAATTTAAATCACGTATAAATGTACAATTAGGAACAAAAAACAAAATTAAACCCACATGAAACTATTGAGAATGCCATTAATCAAAATCAATTCTGGGATATGTGGAACAACTTCAACACAAAGCAACCACAGGCGTTACCCATCCAACATGGTGACATCTGGAAAGCATGAACATCTGTACAAAGATATACCAATAAATCAAACTAATTCAGATCAATATATTGCAAAAGAAAAACTCCAAACATTAGAAGAAACAATTAAAGACCAAAACCACCTTGATTTCCCAATTACTTGGGAAGAACTGAGCAAGTAAATGTCTCTGGCCAAGAAAGGCTTGTGGTCCAGACAGCATCAAAAATGAAATGCTCAGATGCAGCACCCCAGAGATGCAGGGTGCAGTGTTGAAGTTGTTCAACATCGTATTACAGTCAGGATGTTTTCCTGACATCTGGAGCAAAGGGCTCATTTCACCCATTCATAAGAGTGGAGACAAGTCAGACCCTAGTAACTACCGGGGCATCTGTGTCAGTAGCTGTCTAGGTACATTATTCTGTAGTATTCTAAATAAAAGAAGACTACATTTCCTTGACGAACACTCCATCTTGAGTAAAAATCAAATTGGCTTCCTCCCAAAACACTGGACCACCGACCATGTATATACCCTTCACACTTTAACTAACAAACATGTACCAAACAAAAAATGGTCAAATATTTGCTTGTTTTATTGATTTTGTTAGGAATTTGAGCTGTCTGTTATTTAGTAATAATAAAAGTGTTTCATAATTCATAATTAAGAATTAATATTTAGGCATAATCATAAGGGTTTTGGAAATGCATAATTAAGATAAGCATAAAGTGTTGTAAGATTAGTAGCTAAAAGTAAAATTAAGGACATAAAGCTTGTGTCTAAGTTACAGAAGCTTAGCTTTATATTGAAGGGAGATTTGTGTTTCAATCCGGATGTGGGTGGTTTATTTTGAAAGTCTTTTTCTCACGTAGGAGGAGTCAGTTCGTGTGGCTCTCTCTCTCTGTTCTGGCTCTCAGCCAAGAGGCTGTGTTTTTTACCTGAGAGCGGAGTGAGTTTTTTGCAAATGGGGTTTTATTGTTTTGATATTTCATGGAAATAGTGTACTTCAGTGTATAATCGTATGTTTACTGTTGGGATTAAATTCCTTATAATTGTAAATCAGTCTTGGTAGAGTTATTATTAGAGCAGCGTGTCGACTGTAAACACAGCAGCTGGCCATGTGCTCCGGTCTCCTCGGTGGGTTGAGATTCAGTCCCCACAAATTTGGCGACCACGAAGGGACACACTCGCCTGGCTCGAGCAGCGTGGGCTGGTGGCAGCATTGGTCAATCACTTATCCCGGGCCCAACCATCGGTACATACAGAACCGTTTCATGAATCTGTAAGTTAGCTTTAAGACATTTAGGGGAGGAGTGTTTGACTGGCGTTGCTAACAGTTAGCGTTGCTGGTTGCCGGTGAGGAGCGAACCTGAGGAGGCCACGTTAAACTGAGGTGAGCTGCGATTTTACAGTGAAGTATTATTATTTGCATGGTACACTTAATAGACCGGTCTAGAGAATACAGAGGATCCAGAGAAGATTGAGAGCATTGAGAGGCTAAGGCTAGCGGGAGTTAGCTTATAGACAGCGGGTCACATGTGGTGGCTCCGGTCTACAATGCTCTCCCATGGGCTTTTGCTGTGCATAAAAATAAGTGATCGTGTGGGTGATACGAAATAAGTAGAATAATGAGCATTTAGTGGAACTTGGCGGACTGATGTGAGTATTTGCTCAACTGCTAGAAGTGGACAACTCGTAGAAAGGCAATTACGATGAGCGTTGGGTCTGGGGAAGCTAAATAGCCGTTAAACTAGAGGATTTAAGGTTAAATAAAACCGGACCATAAGTTCATTAATACGTGTGACTGGTCTGTGTTTTAACAGAGTGGAAATACGTTTAAAGGGTGAATATTACTGTCTATGCTATAAGTGTCGGCGTCGAAGCTAACGCTAGCTACGAGTAGCTCCGGACTTTGCGGTAACTATGTATGTAAAATAAAAGTGCTTATAAAAGAAAATAACCGGTGGAGTGTGAGAGGAAACAGAAGGCGTATGAGTGGAATTAAAGTGTGGGATTTTGGTGAAACGTGTGTGTATATGTTACAAAATAAGCTCCGTTTTTGCCGTTAGCACAGCTGTAGCATATCTGTGAACCAAAACATCCGGTTGTAGAGACGTAACTTCCTGTCGGCAAAAGTTGTAGAAGGGAAAAAAAACCAGGAGAGCAACTAGCGGTGAGGAGGTGTAACTCCTAGTGTTTAGAACCTGTGATTTATAGAGACACATTCATTGTCTATGATCTTCAAGCTTACAGCCTGACTTTAGTTTCAATTAAGCATTATAACTTTAGTTGTTGACTTTGGTTTTAATTTAGCATTCTAACAAACATTAATGGTTTCAGTTGTGCTTCTTCAATTCTTGAACTTAATTGAGATTTATTAATGTGCAGAGTGGATTGTAATTGTAGTTCAACAGTTTGACTTGCAGTGGTATTTCTGATTGAATATTTGTGAATACAGTTATCGATGTTTGAATTTGATTTAATTTTAATTGATTAGTTATTAATGAATTTCGATTTTAAACCTTTTGAGTTCTGATTTGAATTTTGATTTAGATGTTGAGTTTGATTTAAGAGTTCTAACTTCAATTTTGGTTCAAGATTTCCTCACATATCCTGTATTGACTAATTTTGGTACAATTGTGTATTTTACACAGTTCCGAAGAATCAATTTTGACGCGGACAGCGCTAAAATAGATGAGAGATTGTTGATCTCTCACACACTACAGCCGTATGCTAACATTTACTGCCGAACATTGGGCAGGTTGTGTTTGTTTTAGTCAAGGTGGTCTAGTGAATTCAGATCTGGGAAGGAGCAGTGGATCCCAGTTTGGACTCAAAGACCACCCACGATACAGCACAGAGGGTAAGTTGACTTCATGAGATGACAAGCGTGTACATTTAACACACACATTAGAAACTAGATAAACATCACGCACACCCACATAACATATGAGATTGAAGGATTTAGACAGTTACAGCGAGTTACGTTAACTATTATGGTAAAGTGTTTAGAATGTCACATGCAGGCTGATTCACTTCACGGCACAGCACATTTATTGGACAAAATATACTGCTGCTGTCTCTGTTTCTCCCACGATCTGAGTTGTCAAGGGGGGAGATTCCATACTCTGACTCACTTCACTGGCTACAGGAACAACGCGGTTCCTGGTAATTTGTACAAGGGGATTCAATTATTACAAAATGATGTATGGATGCACTTAGTTGATTGCAACGTGATCTCTTATAGCAGAGATAACGTGGCAAAGGGGGGAAATGGTAATGGGGAAATAAAAAATTTTGTATATCCACATTTAGAACAGTTTTCAGTATAGGTGCTACTCACAATTTTTGAGATTTAATAACGTTGTAGGAGCGTGGAAATAAGCAAGGAGTCGAGTATTCCCTTTGGCTGCACCTTGTGGCCGTTTATTTCCATCCATACAAAACATTCCCCACATTCACTTCCTGTCCCCCTTTAACCCCCTCTGTCACCAGGGTTACGCCCCTTTCCTTAAAGGGGCCCCGTGAATTCGGTCGTCCCCTACATGCCTCCCCCCAGAATTCACCAACTCCCGAGATTAGTCCCAACCATTAATGTTTGGGGGCCCGGATCAACCGACCAGCCCGACTCCGTGTCTCTGGGGCCGGAGGCAGAACCACCGTTGAAGGCCCCCTCCGGGTCCTGTCGGGCTGAGGTGGGAGGGCACGAGGCCGCCCCCGCCGTGGGGGTTCAGCCAACCGTACCGGTTGGTCCAGGTCCAGATGTGCTGGTTTAAGGCGGTCAACCGACACGTATTCCAGCTTGCCGCCCATGTCGACCTTGCCGAAACGGCCCGACGTAGGGGGGTTGAAAGGGTCCACGGTGGCTGTCCTGGCGAACAAACACGTACTCCGCTGACCTGAGGCTGGACGGGACATATGACTGCGGCAGGCCGTGCTGCGACGTGGGCACTGGTTTAAACAGCCTAGCCTTTTCCAGGAGCGTTTCCCGCTGCTGGGTTGCAGACCAAGGGTCTGTGACTTTGGGGATAAACTCCCCTGGGACCCGCAGTGGCTGTCCATAAACCAGCTCGGCCGATGAAGCTTGCAGATCATCTTTGGGGGCTGTCCTGAGCCCCAACATGACCCACGGGAGCCTGTCCACCCAACTGCTGTCTTTGAGGCTGGCCCGGAGAGCAGCTTTCATCGACCGGTGGAACCGCTCGCATAACCCATTAGCCTGCGGGTGGTAGGCGGTAGTGCGATGGAGCTTCACCCCTAGGCTTCCTGCAACTGCATTCCACAGCTCTGACGTAAACTGTGGGCCTCGGTCCGAGGAAACGTCAGCTGGGGCTCCAAACCTGGCGACCCAAGCCTGAATAAATGCCCGAGCCACCTCCTCCGCCATTGTTGATGACAGCGGGACAGCTTCTGGCCAACGAGTGGTTCGGTCTACCATCGTGAGGAGATGTGTGAAACCACGGGATGGGGGCAACGGTCCTACCAAGTCCACATTCACATGATCGAACCTCCTTTCTGGCACCGAGAACTGTGCTAACGGGGCCTTTATGTGACGGTGCACCTTGGAGCGCTGGCACACCACACAAGTCCCGGTCCACTTCCGTATATCCTTTTTCAGCCCGTGCCAGACGAATTTAGCTGAGATCAACTTCTGAGACGCCCTCTTGCCAGGGTGGGACAGTCCATGAATGGCATTGAAAACATGCTGCCTCCATTCGTCGGGAACAACTGGCCGCGGCTGGCCTGTGGAGACGTCGCACCAATAGTCCATAAGCGCATCGGAAATCCGCGCCGAGCAGGGGAATGGCAATTTTGGCAGTAACAAAGTCCCAGCTGAAACGCTGCCCCATAAAACACAGCTCCAGGCACCGTGTCCCAAAAGTGCGTATGGGTGTACCGTTCGCGGCTTCCAGCGGGGGGCCCTGCCCGTTCGTCAGCATGTCCACCCGCGATGCAGGCACAACGCTCCTCTGCGCCCCCGTGTCGCAGAGAAAGCGCCGCCCGGAAACGTCGTCCCGGATGAACAACAGCCTGCCTTCCCAACCGACGCTCATGGCCGTCACTGAGCGCCGGCCCTGGCATTTCCCGTCCTGCCGAAACTGCATGGTGAACGGCACTTTGTAGCCCGCGGCCCAAACCTTGCATGGTAATAGCACAGGCCGGTAGCTCCCTGCCGTTGGCTCGCTGCTGCTGCTGCTGCTGCTGCTGCGGCGACGATCGATGTCTCCCCCGGCCACGCCGTGGCTTGGGCCGGCCTCAACGCGGCCGTGTAGCTGTGTTGGCCCGCCAGGAAAAACTTATCGGCCTCGTCGGCCAACTCCTGACAATCGGTAATCCTGGTGTTGGCTAAAGCGGCCCGCACTTGCAGCGGGAGCTGCTGCAGAAAAAGTTCTGTAAACAGAAACTCCGGCTCGTGTTTACCTAGCAGAGCTAACATTTTGTCCATTAGCTCCGACGGCTTGCTGTCGCCGAGGCCATTCAGAGCAAGCAACCGGCGAGCCCGCTCAGAGTCCGAAAGCCCAAATATGTTCAACAGCCGGTCTTTCAGGGTATAGTACTTATCCCTCTCTGGCGGATTTTCCAGAATGCTCACCACTCTGCCTGCTGTCGAACTGCCGAGAGCCGCCACGACATAATAGTATCTTGTCGCGTCCGCTGTAATGTCTCTGAGGGCGAACTGTGCCTCAGTTTGAGCGAACCACACCGCCGCTTGCGTCTCCCAAAACTCTTTTGGGAGAGCTAAGGGACCCAATGTAGGCAGCATTATAGAAGCAAATTGTAGCAACACTCACAATGCTAATGACTATCTATATAACAGCGTGTTAAGACAGACAACACCCAGAGCTGATTTATGGTGGTGGTGTGGAGGAAGAATCATATTTCCAATTCTGCCTAGGGATTGGACAGGTAGATGCGCGTTAGTGCAACTTATCTTACCATTTTATATCTTGCCTGTCAATGACGCAACTTATAAGGAACTCATTTCTCCACACACACATGCTAACAGAAGAACCAAAAGAGGAGCCGACAGCCCGAAGGGAGCTTTTGATGACCAAGTGTACATAGATGGCATAGGAGTCCCAAGGGGGGTGCCGAATGAATTCAAAGCGAGAAATCAAGTGGTTGCCGGTTTTGAATCAATATTTTTCTGGAGGTTAACTATTAGTAAAACTGTCGATTGGATCAACTACATTTACTATAACCAACAGCGTTTTGTAAACTTCACCAGGGACGCCATATCAGGACTGCATGCACAGCTGGCGAAGACTAGTTTAATGGCCTTGCAGAACAGAATAGCATTAGATATGATATTAGCTGAGAAAGGTGGCGTTTGCCAGATGTTTGGGTCTGCATGCTGTACTTTCATTCCAAATAACACAGCTCCTGATGGTTCGGTGTCCATGGCGATGGCAGGATTGACAGCACTCCGCCAAGAGTTAGCAGAGAACTCTGGTGTCACTAATTCATTCACCGACTGGTTGGAAAGTATGTTTGGCAAATGGAAAAATACATTTTTGTCAGTCGTAATTACTGTGTGTGTTGTCGTTGTAGGCCTACTAGTCGTTTGTGGATGTGGGTTCCCTTGCATCCGTGGACTTCTACAGGGGTTTATTGCTTCAACGATTAGCCAGACGCAAATGCAGGGCAACCAGTTATGTGTCGAGGATGAGGAAGAATTGGAGCTTCTGATGGCCACAGTCTAGATGAGGCCACCAGTGGTGCCATAGAGGGACTTCACAAGCAGTTCCTGACCATCCTCTCGGAGAGCCAGAAGGACCTGATAAGGCCCAGATGGACTTCGAATACATCCGGTGAGATGTTGGAAATTTGGGAAATAGCTGGATTGTTTTGGATGAGTATTTTGAGAATTTTTTTATGTTTTTGTGTTTAATTGGGTTATAAGGGGATTTTAGGGTGTAAGTATTAAGAAATGTAATTTTGTCAAGTGTAAAAGAACAGTCAAGGCTTCTCAGTATGTGTTCTCTAGTCTACAGATTGTATCCTGATCCTGACAGCCCCAAGACATGGACGACAGAGAACGTCAACGGATGCAGCTGTTTTTGAGTTGGCGAGGGAAAGCGTAGGGGGATTCAGATCGGACAGGAATACTTGAATTGATATCTGTATGCATGAATTGTTTGACACTGTTTAGATGGATAAGGTGCCTCTCCTTGGATCGAGTAGGGGAGAGGTCTCCAGGGAACATTGAGTTAGTTAGTTAACCCACAGTGAACTGCGGGTTAGGGGGGAATTGTTAGGAATTTGAGCGTAGAACTGTCTGTTATTTAGTAATAATAAAAGTGTTTCATAATTCATAATTAAGAATTAATATTTAGGCATAATCATAAGGGTTTTGGAAATGCATAATTAAGATAAGCATAAAGTGTTGTAAGATTAGTAGCTAAAAGTAAAATTAAGGACATAAAGCTTGTGTCTAAGTTACAGAAGCTTAGCTTTATATTGAAGGGAGATTTGTGTTTCAATCCGGATGTGGGTGGTTTATTTTGAAAGTCTTTTTCTCACGTAGGAGGAGTCAGTTTGTGTGGCTCTCTCTCTCTGTTCTGGCTCTCAGCCAAGAGGCTGTGTTTTTTACCTGAGAGCGGAGTGAGTTTTTTGCAAATGGGGTTTTATTGTTTTGATATTTCATGGAAATAGTGTACTTCAGTGTATAATCGTATGTTTACTGTTGGGATTAAATTCCTTATAATTGTAAATCAGTCTTAGTAGAGTTATTATTAGAGCAGCGTGTCGACTGTAAACACAGCAGCTGGCCATGTGCTCCGGTCTCCTCGGTGGGTTGAGATTCAGTCCCCACAATTTCAAGAAAGCTTTGGATTCTATTTGGCATGAAGGGCTCTACTACAGACCTCTACAGACTGTTGCCCCCTATCCCACAGTGTGGGATAGGGGGCAACATGTATGATCTGGTTAAATCAATGTATTTGGAAAATATATGTGCTGTTATAATTGGAGACAAACGAACTGAATTCTTCACCCAGAAAAGAGGTGTTCGTCAGGGTTGCAACTTAAATCAAACTTTATTCAATATATATATATATATATATATAAATTAACTTGATGTTGAGTTGGATCAATGTGCTGCTCCTGGGCTCTCGGCACCACCACTCGGCAAACTGGAAGGAGGAAGGCAATATCAATGTGTTTATAGACATCAATGCAACGATCAACCATACACGTTTGAGAATATGCCAAAGAGAAGAAATAAAATGAGGCATCAAGTTATGGCTTGATTAGGTCAGTGCCACCAACAACACATGATGTGTCCTTTATCTCAGCAACAAGACATCGGTTCTCTTTAAGCTGCGGACAACGTGACACTCGTATGCTTTACTGCTGAGATTTTGGGAAGGAGGCTTGTAAAATGATGAAACCCCATCAATATACAGTAGGCCATTAAGCCTACTGGTCGCTAATGACTGCTAATGCAGTCCTGTTATATAATACTAATGCAGCTATAACACAGTGCAGCTCCAGCTGCTTTCAGAACCAAAATAATATATTCATTTGTGTGAAGGCTGTTGGGTGTCAACAGAAAACTATGAGATGTTACGTTGTAAAATGACTTGAATCAGCAGCCTGTTAACCAGCCCCACCTTCTGTCTGTGAGCATCAACCTTTGAGCCGACGCCTCAAAAGAGAACTCTGCAGATCAAAACATCAAACTTAATGCAACAGAACAAGACGTATCGACTTCTTTATTTCACGTGTTCTTCTTACTCGCTAAAACCTAGCGCCTACGTTACCCACAATGCAACGCATACAGAAGCTAAAGTAGCCTGCAGCAGAGATGAGCAGGAGGCCGCAGAGGTCTGGTAAGGTCACTTATTTCTGATTCCACACCTCCGGAGTTTTGTCATTCTCAAATTTGTAGTCTTCAGACCCAAACGGCGCTGACTCAAGTGACATCACTTGAGGACATGACCCAGACTTCACATAGCTGCCGGTGGTTTTTTAGCTCCTCCAAAAGCAGCCCAACACTTGGTTCCTACCTTGCAGACGCGGTACAGGTATTTCTTCTCCTGGGTGAGCTTGTACAGGGACAGGAAGGCGTAGGCATTGCCGGCGGTGCCGTGGCAGATGCCGTAGCCTTTTCTGAGCAGGCCCCGCTGCCAGATCACCTCAGCGCAATCTGCAGCCTCCTTCAGGTACTTCTCCTCTTTGAACACCTGGGGAGACATGCATGAAGGCAAACCATTAGTCACACTTGGGACAAAGGAGTAGCTCACAACAACCACTGTCAAAATGCACTGGCACTTTAAATGCATGGCAAGGCGTCAGCGCCCATAACAATTCATAATGTTGTTAAACAACTTGTCCACTTTGGATTGGGAGTTGTCTTATCCGCTTGTTTCCTTATATTTCGGTTCAAATTTACAAAACCTGCACAATTAAGAATAAAAGAAACGTGCAATTCTCAAAGTGCACGAGCTCTCAGTGCTTCTGTGCTATTTGCACGTATTTATATTTGCAGATATTTGGCACAGAAATTAGGCTAATTCACAAAAATGGAGTTACAGCGCTCATATATTTTGGGATGCTGTGAGAAAAAACTAAATGGATAAAGCTCCCCTGCATGCCATTTTGGAAAATACATGAGAATTTCTGCCTCGTGGTTGTATGCTTCCACCAACTAGTCAAGTTGCAGTTCACTTCCATGTCTGTCCAAAACTGTCATTTGATCCTCTTAGATTGTGTGAAAATGTGAATTGTGAGGTCACGGTGCCCTTTGGCCCTTTGGCCCTCAAGTTCTAATCAGTTCACCGTGTGCGCCAAATCTGAGAGCTCCTAAAATATTGCGTTCATGAGAATTGAGCGGACGGACGGACGAAGCCCAGAACATAATCCCTCCTCCCACGGCTGTTGCAGAGCCTTTAAAAAAAATGAGGTTAGTAAATAAACAAATAATTTCTTCACTTTACATCTGTAAAAAAAGGGAAAATTGCACTCGGCTGCAAAACTTTATGGGCACGTTTGCACTGCAAGATCATTAATGGTGTCTTCTGTGAATTGAACCTTGAGGCGGGGCAATTCAGCAGCCGCAATCCATTCTCTGAGATATTACACCAAAGGGCGAATGCACAGACAACAATAATTGTATATCTTGGCATTGACCTAAACAACCAGAATGAGTCCTTGTATCATTGAGGCTCCCCTCACTCCATCTTGAGTACAAATCAAATTGGCTTCCTCCCAAAACACCGGACCACCGACCATGTATATACCATTCACACTTTAACTAACAAACATGTACCAAACAAAAAATGGGAAAATATTTGCTTGTTTTATTGATTTCAAGAAAGCTTTAGATTCTATTTGGCATGAAGGGCTCTACTACAGACCTCTACAGACTGTTGCCCCCTATCCCACAGTGTGGGATAGGGGGCAACATGTATGATCTGGTTAAATCAATGTATTTGGAAAATATATGTGCTGTTATAATTGGAGACAAACAAACTGAATTCTTCACCCAGAAAAGAGGTTCGTCAGGGTTGCAACTTAAATCAGACTTTATTCAATATATATATATATATATATATATATATATATATATGTATATATATATATATATATATATATATATATAAATTAACTTGATGTTGAGTTGGATCAATGTGCTGCTCCTGGGCTCTCCCTCCTAAATAGAGAGGTGAAGTGTCTGTTTTATGCCGATGACCTGGTTCTACTGTCTCCTACTGAACCAGGACTACAGCAACAGCTGGACAGAGTGGAAAAGTTCTGTCACAACTGGGCCCTGGCAGTAAACATGAAGAAAACTAATAAATACTAACATGATTGAACATAGTATGAGTTATAGCTACCTTGGTATAACCATAACCGCATCAGGGAGCTTCAACATGGCAGTGAATGCACTAAAAGAAAAAGCTCCAAGAGCTCTAAATGCAATTAAGAGAAAATATTATAATTTTCAAATCCCAATTAAAATCTGGCTCAAAATATTGAACAGTGTCATCCAGCCCATTGCACTGTATGGTAGTGAAGTATGGGGTCCACTCAGTCATCACAGTTATACCCGCTGGGACAAACATCCAACAGAATCTCCACACGCAGAATTTTGCAGATACATTTTACACGTACACAAAAACACACCAACACATGCATGTAGAGCAGAACTAGGCCGATACCCACTGATCATTAACATTCTAAAGAGAGCACTCACATTCTTCAATCACCTTAAATCCAGCCCCCCAGACACCCTCTACTCCAAAGCCCTCCAAACCCAAGAGCTGAGCCCAGAGAAGAGTCCCCTATGTCAGCTGGTGCTGAGACTAGCTGCCTCCTCTCAGACACACGGGGACCAGTCTCACAACAACACTGCTCTCCAAACACCAATCAGAGTAAAACACATTATAACGCCATGTAAAGAAACCGATCTGGAACACTGGAGAGAAGAAACTAAAAGCCAAAGTAGATTAGAATGTTATCTGGCCCTAGAAATAGATTATGAATAGTCAGAATATGTCTCTACTGTCAGAGATATAAAGCAGAGACAGATCCTCACCGAGTACAGGCTCAGTGACCACAAACTGGACATCTAAAGGAAGACACTAAACATCATGGCAACCAAAAGAAAACAGAATATGTGGTCACTGTGGGACTGGTGAGGCTGAGACGGAGATGCACTTCCTCCTAAAATGCAAAACATTCAATCAAATTAGGAACATTTACTTAAAAAAATTTGACTCTGTAATTTCAGATTTAGAAAAATTTTGTGACATAAAAATCCTCCTAGGAGAAGGAGATAGAGCGTACCTTGCTGCCCTATACTGGGGCTTTTATTTTGAAATGGGGTGTGGGGGAGAAAGGGGGAGGAGACAGAATCATGATGTCAGATAAACACAAACCGGTTATTAAATGACAGGCTCATCACAAGCATTTCAGTGTGTGGGGGGGGGGGGGGGGGTGGAGGAGGGTGGAAAGACCTCTAAAGAGTCCTAAGACCTGAATGACTGTATGAGAGAGAGAGAGACAGAGAGAGAGAGAGAGAGAGAGAGAGAGAGAGAGAGAGAGAGAGAGAGAGTGTATGTGCGCGTGTGTCTGTGAGTCTGTGTGTTTATAAACATCACTAAATACTGGCTCAATCGTGAACACCTGTGTGCCTGAAGCCATTTCATGGAGATAACACAGGGAGACACCTCTCAAACAAATCATCAAAACTCCCATAACCGTAGCTCCTATTGCTCCGATATTAATAATTGAGAGGAAGGCTGAGTTGACGAACAGATCCTGTAAAAAGTCTGTAGTTTAAAAAATGTGGCTTAACTGGCGATCTAGAAATGGGGTACCGTGTTCTGTGGAAGATGTTTTTGAAGCAAAATTTAACATTGGTCTCTATGGAGCAGAAAGTTGGTTTTCCTGTCAATTAATGGCTTCTGTGTCAAATGTGGAAATCTGTGGGATTCCACAGTAATGTTTCTACGACAAGGACAATATTAGCTACTTTTACATCCAGAAATGATGCATGAAGAGTGAAGATTGTGGATACAGTGGCAAAACACAAATGTTTTTTTCACAAGAATCTCAAGCTGCTCTTCACTCTAGCAGTGACATCACGCACTCTAAGCTGCGCAATACACACCCATTATAAAGTCAGAAAAGGGCTGAAAAATCAAAAGTTAAATTGCTGCAGTTCAAAAAGTTTAAAAGATATCGGAAAGCTGAATTATGCGGCAATAGCTCAGAGTTTTCTCAACATTTGAAAGTTGAAATGGTGTCTTTCGCTGAAAGTATGAGGAAGTTGAAGGATTTGAAAGTTTAAGAAGTTTAAGAGGATTTGAGGATTTAAGAGGATCTTCTCCATAGAAACCCATTCAAAAAAAAGTTGCTGAAAGCTTAATAATTCAAAAAGTTTAAAGGTTAGAAATAGAAAAAGTCATAGCAGAGATGAGCTGAAGGAGCTGAACATTTTGATAGTTGAACGGTTTCTGTAGCTTAAAAAATGAAGAAGAAGAAGCGTTGCAAAAAAGGGGGGACGGAAGAAATAGTGGAATAACAGCATTCCAACAAATATATGTTGGGATACAAATTCTAAATGTCTGGTTGTGGATAAAGATTCATCCGAATGCAACCCATTTGACCCTCGATTCAGATGAGGAAAAACTCATCCCTAAAAACAACTTGAACTGGGAAAAACAGAAGAACTCTCAGGAAGAGCTACAGAGGAGGGATCCTCTCCCTGGACAGACAGACATGCAGTAGATGTCGTGTGTACAGAATACCCAACATGGTAAAATAACATCACAGTATAGACCAAAATAATACCGGTACATAGAATGTGAGCATACACCTGTCTCCAGGTACCAGTAGCAGCATGAAATTACAACAGCCGTGTTCAACCAGTAGAGGGCTGTCGCTATGCAGATTTCTAACACAGCATGTACTAGTCAAATACTTTGCACCAAATTGACTCCATCAACAATAGTGCTAATTAGCATATATGCTGGTTTTAAACAGAAAAAAAGTGATTTGGGGTTTTAGTGTCTGTATATATTAAATGGATTTACAGCATATAAATATTTGTACCTAACAGCTGCCATGCGAGGCACTGCTCTGCCCAACGGGTGCAACTTGGGGTTCAGGGTGTCTTGCTCAAGGACACTTCAACATGCAGCCAGGAGGAGCCCGGGGGGATCAAACCGCCGACCTTTGTGATTAAAGGACGACCCGCTATAACTCCTCGGCCACAACTGCTTCAGGGTAACAACAGAGGTCAGGGTTAGTACTTTCTAGTCCTTCTAAGGGTCTCTTCTTGTGGACATGTGTTCTACAGCTGGCAGGAGCGAGCCCCCGACTGTGCTGCACAACAGCAGTGTGCTTTGGAAAAGGTCAGCAGTAATGTAAAAAAAACAATGTGGTGTGACACACTCACACAGCCCTGGTGTGGAGCAGTGATGCGAAGGACAGCAGCACCCCCCGCTGGTGACCTCTTGTACAGGGGTATGCGCTGTACCGTAGTGCAATCTCCCGAAACGTTATTGGCCGACAGTCTACTGTGCGAAAGTGAAACATTTGCGCCCCCAGCGATCAAAGCCTGCGTAAAGTCTGCGTTAATTGAAGAATGTGTAATGTCGCCATCAAGTGGTCAATTTATATCGGTGGAATCAGTAAATGTAGACTGGATATTTGCTCCCTGATGTTGCCAAACTGTGGTATGTTCAGCAGAATCATATACCACTATTTACTCCAAGCACATGTTAGTTTGTGCATCACAATGACTTCTTTCAGAAACAGAAATCTGCACATTGGTCCAGCAGCTGCTAGACGTGTCCCTTCATACCTAAAGGTCATAAAGACTTTCTTTGTGTTTACAGGAGAGAGCGTCAACAGAGTCCCCACCACCGGAAAATATGCATGCAAGATTCTCACATGTGGAATATGAAGGAGTCCACAGGAGGAGTCTAGAACACGCCTCACCTCCTTTCAAAGTAGATGTTGCAGACACTGTTGTCATCATCTGGATTGATTCCATGTGTGTAAAATTGTCCATTTCAGATTGTAATAAGCTATTTATTGTGATACATGTTGAAGCTATAATAGAATGACGCTATAAATAGAGAATCTCAAGTATATTTCTGTCTACATAATGCTGCATAATTCATATCATTTATTCAGGTCTTTTTTCGATAAAATGCATCTTATTCCAAATCAAAATGATACATGTGAGAGAATGCTGTTTGTTTACATTTGTCACTTCTGTCTTTTTTAATTCCCTTATGACACCTAGGAGGCTAATTAGAAGTAGTTTTATATTTTCTGAGGCTGATGAATGTTTCTACTGCAAAATTATCTGATATCACTGTATATGCGCTGACATGCAAGTAATCTGGAACTCTATATATCCGTGTCCCTGTTGTTGATGACAACAAACGCACCCCTGTTGCATTCATTAATTGATATTCCACAACTCGATGTTACTGTAAAACTTAACACTTTATTGAATACAGTGCATGAAATGGAGAACAATCAGAAAAAACAGTGCGGTCATAAAAAAGACAATATGTACATGAAGATCTAAACTATTTACAATGTGCACGAGTATGTACATGAAGATCTAAACGATTTACAATGTGCACGAGTATGTACATGAAGATCTAAACGATTTACAATGTGCACGAGTATGTACATGAAGATCTAAACTATTTACAATGTGCACGAGTATGTACATGAAGATCTAAACTATTTACAATGTGCACGAGTATGTACATGAAGATCTAAACTATTTACAATGTGCACGAGTATGTACATGAAGATCTAAACTATTTACCATGCATGAGTATTTACAGATACAGGGTGTCTACAGCTCATCGCTCCAACTTGTCCACAACAGAAGTAAAGTGTTCGTAGCTGTCGTACACTGTGTTGTCCAGACCTTTTGATGTTGACATCATCTTTACAGGGCAGAAAGCCTTTCTGTTGTTCTTTTTGCCCCTGGGTCAGTTGGCCACAGCATGTACAGACAGGGAGATTCTGCACTTGTGTCACCTTCACTCCTACTGCAGAGGGCTGTTCCAGACTCTTTAGCTTGTACTGCGTAGCTCTGGCCCAGGACGGTGGGCTTAACTCATGAGGAGCAGACATTGTGGGCAGAGTAGGAGGAGCAGACATTTAGGGCAGAGTTGTAGGGACTGATGTACTAGGTCGGAGCAGCCAGTATGGGCCGCGTGGAGGGGCCAGCAGGCTCATTGGTTGCTGTGGATGCAGAGAGGGAGGGTACAGGTCTGCTGATGGTAGAGGTGGCAGAGGTGTTTCTAACTGCCGGTAGCACAAGCGGCAGTGGTGGTTGAGGCCGGGAGAGTGCCATGATTATATCCGTCCTTCTAGGGCTGGGCGGTATGACCGAAAATGCATATCACGGTATTTTGTAAGACTCTGGCGGTTTCACGGTATATCACGGTATTTTTTTGCTGGAGCCAGCGCCCTGGGAACTGGAAACGCTTCGTTTTAACAAGGGATGATGAGAGGAGGAGCATGCGACATCACGCACTGATGTGTATCTCCTAAAAACACACACACATGCACGCACCAGGACACACGTGTGTGTTTCTGCATATTATGTGTTAATACACGGCGGTACCGTATACCGTACACGCTCATGAAGAAACCTGCTGCACGACATCCCTGTACAGAACATATGGGACCTCCACCCCCTCAGGATCTGCTGTAGTTTGCGCCTCTAGAAGGGCTGCTGCAGGCCTCAGCTCAATGGCTCCTCGGCAGAGCGGCACACCGCAGTGTGTGTGTGTGTGTGTGTCACTGTTGTTGGGGGTGCAAACCTGCCCCACCGTGAGAGCGAGCCGAGCGCACGCGGTGCTGCAATGTTCAGCAGCGCCGCGGCGCTAAAAACGTTACCAAAACTGGTTTACAATTAAAAGGAATTTAATCCTACTGATGCAAATACAATTATACAGTGAAGTACACTACTTCTATGGAATATGAAAATAATAAAGACGAACGAAAACCCGCGTGCAAAAAACTCAACTCAGCTCGTAAAAAAACACGTCTGATCGCCAAGAGCCATCACGTGAGATGAGAAAAAGTCTTGTAAAATAAACCACCCACATCCGGTTTGAAACTCCTCCCCTTCCGTCTATCCCAATTCCTATTGGCTAACTCCCAGGAGCACTCTGTAATCGCCTGTCTCAGTCTTTCTGTCCCTACTCTCTTAACACATTCAATGACTGTCTGTTATTGCTTAACCCTTCTATGATAAACATTCTATATAAAATATAAGACTTTGCACCTTTTGGTGAAAGCTTCATCCAAAACACTTATGATTATGACTAATTATGAATTCTTAATTATGAATTATTAAACACTTATTATAGCTTCTAAACACACAGTTCTACACTCAAATTTCTTACACCGTATCGATTTCCTCATTTCACTATTGACCTTTCGTTCCCACTGCTTGCTCCGAGGCTCGACTGTGACACACACACACACACACACACACACACACACACACACACACACACACACACACGCAGGGAAAGATACAGCACTATTTGAAGGGACCTGGGGCCAGATGTGTTTAACTTTGTCAGGACAATAAATGATTATCTCACCAAGTGATGCACCAAACAGGTCGGAGGAATAACGCCAATAACCTGGTTCCACATTCTTTACAGCATGACAGCGTCACAGAGCTATTTTCAAAATTATCCAATTTTGGCTTCTCAGACGAAATAATGTCTTCCTCTCCGACACTCACGAGCAAGTGATTGGCAAGTCTGTGTTCAAGGTGCGGGACTGAGGTCTAAGTAGGGTCAATTGGAAATAATAAGTGAATAAAAAACAGTTTGGTGAGTATTAGCGCTGTGGAAATGAACAGTATACTGTGTTTATAATGTGAGCTATTACAGTCAAGGGAATAGCCTTTACTTGTTTCTGTTGGGTGACACTGCTGCCAGAGTATACAGTGCATAGAATGGGATGGAACACAAAAAATAAAAAGTCTCAAACAGACATGTGATATCATGCGAATCCAGATCAACAGTAAGCGAAACAATGAGGTACATTTGGGCGGAGAGGGAGGTGGACAAACACAACAGGACAGAAATGCAGAAATAGCAACAGAGGTAAAAATAGAGCAAAACAGGAGGACGTGAATAAAACCTGAAACATAGTTTTAGTTTCATCCTCTTCAGCAAAGATGAAGGAGGTGTGTGTGTGTGTGTGTGTGTGTGTGTGTGTGTGTGTGTGTGTGTGTGTGTGTGTGTGTGTGTGTGTGTGTGTGTGTGTGTGTGTGTGTGTGTTTCCGGCATCACTCTCTGTTTGGTGGCCTGTAAACCAGAGCTGTCTGCTGGCTGCTGTTAATCAGCTTTGTCACTGAATCAGTAGAGCTGATGGAAGGCTCAGAACAACCTGCTGTCAATCCCACGCACAAACGAGCTATTGGCCTCGGGTAACAGTGTCACGGGGATCCATATCGGGATTAAGTTCCACTTGTAAAGCTTCATTGGCCTAATCAATGCATATCAGAAGATTATGCAGAGCTAATTTAGAGTTACACGCAGTAGTGCCCTCTGGAGCCTGGGCACTGTTGCTGCTTTTATTTTGGCGGGGAACTACAAACTTTTATCTGGCAAGGTACAAAGGATGCGTTGTTGGAAGCTGCCCAGTGCAACCTGTCCGACCCCCTTGACCAGTTGTCCTGCCAGTCCAGGGGTCGAGCCAGCAGTCCTTTGTGTCCCGAGCCGTGTTCTCCTCTTCTTGACCGATGATGTTGTTCTCTCTAAGGGTACATCCCAAGTCTCTTAATTGCATCCCCGTTTCCCACTTGCGTCTTAGTCCCTCCCACCAGAGATGCATGGAGAGCAGCAAGGAAACCATGCGAGGAGAGAGGAAACGAGGAAATATGTTTTAATAGACATGAGACGTCCTTTCCTCTGAAGCATCACGTGAAGCGACGTCTGTTTCTGATGACGGCGGATCAGCTGATCACATCTGGATCAGCTGTCAGTCGGCTTTAACAGCTGGAGAGACTTTTGATAAGTTTGTGTCTGTTCACATGACCACTGTACTTAATAACAGTAATAACTAATAAAGACGCACACGTCATCACTGTAGAGGTGTTTTCTCTCTGTAGCCTGTTACCTCTTTAACAAACTGCATTGAGTATTTATACACAGTCTGTGGTTTTTATACTGTGTTCTCTGGTATTTATACTGTGTCCTGTGGTATTTATACTGTGGTCATACTGTGTACTCTGGTATGTATACTGTGTTCTCTGGTATTTATACTGTGTTCTGTGGTATTTATACTGTGTCCTGTGGTATTTATACTGTGGTCATACTGTGTACTCTGGTATTTATACTGTGTTCTCTGGTATTTATACTGTGTTCTGTGGTATTTATACTGTGTCCTGTGGTATTTATAGTGTGTACTCTGGTATTTATACTGTGTTCTGTGGTATTTCTACTGTGTTCACTGGTATTTATGTGTTCATACTGTGTTCTGTGGTATTTATACTGTGTTCGCTGGTATTTATACTGTGTTCTGTGATATTTATACTGTGTTTATACTGTGTTCTGTGGTATTTATACTGTGTTCTCTGGTATTTATACTGTGTACTCTGGTATTTATACTGTGTTCTGTGGTATTTATACTGTGTTCATACTGTGTTCTCTGGTATTTATACTGTGTTCTCTGGTATTTATACTGTGTTCTGTGGTATTTATGTGTTCATACTGTGTTCTGTGGTATTTATACTGTGTTCTGTGGTATTTATACTGTGTACTCTGGTATTTATGTGTTCATACTGTGTTCTGTGGTATTTATACTGTGTTCGCTGGTATTTATACTGTGTTCTGTGATATTTATACTGTGTTTATACTGTGTTCTCTGGTATTTATACTGTGTTCTCTGGTATTTATACTGTGTACTCTGGTATTTATACTGTGTTCATACTGTGTTCTCTGGTATTTATACTGTGTTCTCTGGTATTTATACTGTGTTCTGTGGTATTTATACTGTGTTCGCTGGTATTTATGCTGTGTTCTGTGGTATTTATACTGTGTTCTCTGGTATTTATACTGTGGTCATACTGTGTTCTGTGGTATTTATACTGTGTACTCTGGTATTTATACTGTGTTCTCTGGTATTTATACTGTGTCCTGTGGTATTTATACTGTGTTATCTGGTATTTATACTGTGTTCATACTGTGTTCTCTGGTATTTATACTGTGGTCATACTGTGTTCTGTGGTATTTATACTGTGTACTGTGGTATTTATACTGTGTACTCTGGTATTTATACTGTGTTCTCTGGTATTTATACTGTGTTCTGTGGTATTTATACTGTGTTTATACTGTGTTCTCTGGTATTTATACTGTGTTCTGTGGTATTTATACTGTGTACTCTGGTATTTATGTGTTCATACTGTGTTCTGTGGTATTTATACTGTGTTCGCTGGTATTTATACTGTGTTCTGTGATATTTATACTTTGTTCTGTGGTATTTATACTGTGTACTCTGGTATTTATACTGTGTTCATACTGTGTTCTCTGGTATTTATACTGTGTACTCTGGTATTTATACTGTGTTCTCTGGTATTTATACTGTGTCCTCTGGTATTTATACTGTGTTCTGTGGTATTTATACTGTGTTATCTGGTATTTATACTGTGTTCATACTGTGTTCTCTGGTATTTATACTGTGTTCTCTGGTATTTATACTGTGGTCATACTGTGTTCTGTGGTATTTATACTGTGTACTGTGGTATTTATACTGTGTTCTGTGGTATTTATACTGTGTTCTCTGGTATTTATACTGTGTTCTCTGGTATTAATACTGTGTCCTGTGGTATTTATACTGCGTTCTCTGGTATTCATCCTGTGTTCTCTGGTATTTATACTGTGTACTCTGGTATTCATACTGTGTTCATACTGTGTACTCTGGTATTTATACTGTGTTCTCTGGTATTCATACTGTGTTCTCTGGTATTTATACTGTGTTCTGTGGTATTTATACTGTGTTCTCTGGTATTTATACTGTGTTCTCTGGTATTTATACTGTGGTCATACTGTGTACTCTGGTATTTATACTGTGTTCGCTGGTATTTATACTGTGTTCTGTGGTATTTATACTGTGTTCGCTGGTATTTATACTGTGTTCGCTGGTATTTATACTGTGTTCTCTGGTATTTATACTGTGTTCTCTGGTATTTATACTGTGTTCATACTGTGTTCTCTGGTATTTATACGGAGTTCTCTGGTATTTATACTGTGTTCTCTGGTATTTATACTGTGTCCTGTGGTATTTATACTGTGTACTCTGGTATTTATACTGTGTTCTGTGGTATTTATACTGTGTCCTGTGGTATTTATACTGTGTTCTCTGGTATTCATACGGTGTACTGTGCTCTGTTTATAAGCGCAGGACGGAATGCGTTCCTCTTATTTATGATTTATTTGCGTCTGTACGTATTAAATTGTGATTTTGACGTCATTATTAAATAACTCAGAATGTGATTATTGTTTCTCTTGAACACTGGAATTAATTTATTAGGCTCCATGTTTCAGGTTAAAGTTAAATGATAAAACTCAAACACTCAGGAATGATCCGCCTCACGTGACTGAATGCAAATGATGATACATGATGTAAAAAGTGTCTCGTCTCTCCAGCTCTCTCTGACTTTAATTGTTTCCATAATAAAAGTTAGAGTGACATATCAGATCATGAAAAGATAAATCTTTATAATAAATGAAGAAAGTTGTTTGTGGTCCTTTTGTTGTTCAGACTACAATGAACATTTATTTAAACCAGATGAATCATAAAACTAATCAAATATAAAGCTAGAGTTTAATCTGTGATCTGTCTTCACTCCGGTATGAAACTCCAGTGATATTTAGAAAATCAGATGAGTCTGATCGGCTGCAGCGTCCAATTACATGACGGATGAATAATGAGGGGGCGTGTCGGCCGTTAAAACACTTCCTGGAAGGCTGTTCTCGTGTGTCCTCGCTTATGGCTCCTCAGAGATCAGAAATATGGGGACAGCAGTCAATATGGCGGAGCAGAACAACTTCCGGTTCACCATCTGTTGACTGGTCAGTCTCATAATAGTCCGGATCGAAATCAGGATCAGTGTCTTCAATTTCTGAGACATCTTCCTCCATCTGATCCGAGACTGGACGGCAGAAAACTGCTTACAACTCAACGACTCTAAGACGGAGGTCCTAGTTATTGCTCCAGAGGAGTTTGTCCCCATGATCAGGCAGATTATTAGTCCACTCTCCTCTGCTGCCCATTGCAACCTGCGCAATCTTGGGATTTTCTTTGATCGATCCATGTCGTTTGACCCTCATGTTAAGCAGCTGTCCAGGTCATGTTTCTTCCACCCAAGAAATATCAGTAAACTGAGATCTGCAGTATCAACACCTGAATTAGAGATGATCATACACACATTTATCTCTTCACGCATTGACTACTGCAACTCACTTTTCACATCACTCAGTGTATCTGCTCTTAACCGTCTGCAGGTCATCCAAAACGCTGCCGCCAGATTACTCACCAGGACAAATCGACGGTCTCACATCACCCCCGTACTCCGATCTCTCCACTGGCTTCCTGTAGCATCTAGGATACACTTTAAAATTCTCACCATCACTTACAGAGCACTTCACGGTCAGGCTCCGACTTATGTAGCTGATCTGCTTCGCCCCTATTCACCCGCCCGCACTCTCAGGTCAAACGCTCTAGGTCTTCTGTCAGTCCCACGCACACGATGGTGACCGAGCCTTTGAGGCAGTGGCGCCGAGGCTCTGGAATGCTCTGCCTGCAACTCTGCACCTCGCAGATACTGTGAATACTTTTAAGAACCAGCTCAAAACCCACCTGTTTAGGCTGGCGTTTGAGTAAAAACCCATGTCCTAGACCTGCTCTTAAAATATGTTTTACATTTTTATTTTGTTATTTATTATTTTTCTCCGTGTATATCATTTATTGACCCTAGGGTCACATTGTGTTTTTTATGCTTTTAAATGTCTGCTCCGTTAAGCACTTTGTGATATTATGTCTGTGAAAAGCGCTATATAAATAAAATTCATTCATTCATGGATGTGGGTGTGTATGGGGCTGTTTTCCATCGGATGAATGCACATAATCTAGTGCTCCCCATTCATTTCCTATGGCGGCCACTTTCAACCGGTGTTACAAAGTTGACTAAACCACTATCAATTCAATGAAAGTGGTGATCAGCAATTTGATATGTTCAAATGCCTAGTGGGGAGGATATCATGAGGCAATCAGATGTAAAACACAATATTTATGATTGATTAAAGTTGTAAATCGGTCAGATTTGACCCGAACATGACAGGAGGGTTAAGTACCGGATCCTCCACATCTTGTCCTCGTGTCTCCATGTATTAGTACACATGTACTGGTACAAAAAAAACACAGTTTTGGCTAAACAAATAAATCAGACAAACACTCATTCTGTAGTGAAACTTATTTCTTTATTCACACCTTTTTCTACTCCAGCTATGTTAGAAGTTAACATAAGTGTCAATCCTCTACTTCCTATGTTGATCTCTCATTCATAATCATCTGTACACACTATATAAAAAAAGTCAAGATTATAATATGTTTAGAAATCCAAGAGGGTTGAAGTGAGGAGGGTTCAGCACTTTGCAGCCCCCCCCCCCCTCCACCACACCGTGACTCCTTTTTTTTTTTCCATTAAACAAAGAGAACACATTGAACAAGGCATCGGTACCAGCGCTCAGGGGGGCGTGGACATCTGTAGAGCGCTTTGACTGTACAGCTCACGCAGAACACGACCAACGGGTCACACACAGAGCACGGTAAAGGAGGAAGAGTATACTGCTTGGGCACAACACAAACACAATACAATGCCATCTGACAAAAAAAAGAAATGAAAGAAACAGGTACCGTTGAAAAGAAAAGAAAAATGATTCTCTTCAACTTTTTTTTTTTAAGCATTTCATAGAAACAAAAGAGAAAGATAAATTGCAAACTCGGAGTAAACAAATCGAGAATATATACACAGTGAGGTAAAAGACATTGGTCTTTGAAAGGAGGTCTTGTCTTTTTGAAGTGACCTTTTGAATATGTTAATTATGCTTTGTTTTTTAAAGATACTTCAGCTTCTGGATGACATCTATAGCGCAGGTAACGCAGACACAATCGCATGCGGTCTTGTCATTCGAGGTGAACGGCGAAAAGAAGTCTCGTCAAACTTCGCCACCAAATAAAACATGATAAAGCTTTCTTGCCACAGAGGGCTTGGCCGGGGCGGGAACACCCAAACCACCCGTCACCTCCACCTGAACACTTGAAGCGCGGCGGGGTCTCCGAGACGATCCTTCGGCCCGGACGCGTTCCCCGTCACAGTGTGTGGATCGCGCTAGCATAGGTCGGCCGGTTGGACCCGTGTGATCCAGAGGGACTGAGCGGGCGGACGCGGTCGGCCCGCATGTTGCATAACGAGAGAGAGAGACGCGGATAGGAACCCGGGGTGTTTGCATGCTCGCCAAGTTGCCACTTTGGAGTTGTGCTCGGATCGGTGGGAAACTCGGTACATTCACAGCTGTGGGGATTTCTCAGTGCGTGGTTTGGAGCTGTAGAGCTGGCATAGTTTGTGTTACCTCCCTGTTTCGGCCCTCCGTCATCATCATCGCACACTGGGCATGAAAAGGCTGCATATTGGACCAGACCTAACGAACTCACCGATTTGGGTTCGAGCGGAACCGGAACTGGCTCAGCCGTGTTGACCAGTGAACCGAGGTTTTTGAAATTGCACTGAGGCTGCATGTCAACAGTGTACAGTGGCCTCCCAACCCTCTTTAACCCGAGCTAAGGAGAGCGAAGGCAAGATTCTAGAGATGAGGTAATAAGCCACGCCCCCGACTGTAATCTAAATACCGAAGCAAAAAAACGTTGGCCAAACCCAAATGCCCAGCATAAGACGGGATCTACGGGTTCCAGGCCAACATACGGTTCAAACAGACCGATTTGCACCACATGTCGCCGGCTCCATCCGGCCGGGAGGAGAAGATGCGCCAATGGTTCACATACGGAGATAACAGAGCACGCTTTCATGGTGTTTACCGTCTTTGTCCAATTGGTGGTTTCAGAAATGTACAAACTATTTCGGAGAGCGAGCGCATTTTGCCATCCAACAAGCGCCCGGACAAGCAGAGGCGGGACGTAAAGTCCACCACCTCCACTCAAATCAAAGAGGTTCTGATGGATGTGTGAATAAGCAGTATACTGCATTTAAGTCTGATCATTAGTGCGCTTCAACCGATGTGCCGGTCCATTCTCCACGCTAACTACTTTGCGTCGCTTGCTCCGTGTACAGCCGAGTGCAACGCCATGTATTTATCCCCATCAGTAAGATTGAAATCAAAGTAGGCAGGTTGGATGAGAGGTTGCTTCACCCAGTGTGACGATGTGAAGCCGGCTGCAGTGAAGTGTGGCCCTTGTGGCGAAGAGACGCCTGTTTAGTCAATTAGAGAACATGGAATGGCGAGAAAAAAAAAGGCAAGATATCGAGGACAACGGTTGCTCTTTTCTTTACAGTTAACTCATCTTGGGTTTCTGAAAAAGGAAAGAAAAGTACAAGGCTGCTGGTGACTTTAAGACAGAATGAAGTTGTCCTAGTAGAGGCATACCAGAGGTGCTGTTGGGCTAATGTTTCTAATGGAATACACATTCAAGAGGCCCAGCAGAGCTAGCCTGACCCCCCCCCCCCCCCAACCCCAACCTCTGATCTACAGATCTCAGTAGAACCCGTTTTTCTACTAGTTTGGCCACTTTTGTACACATTTAACACTGAATTCAGCATAGCTTGTCACCCTTTTTGTATTTAATATAGCAGCAATAGTCAATTCTTCAAACAGCGTCCTTTTGTTTACTCTGCGAGATATTTACAATATGTCACTGTACTGTACTGCGTTTCTACACATTTAAAGATACTTCATCTACAGTGGAAGTACACAGGGGGTACATCACAACGCGTCTACTCTTTGTTGGGTTGTTTTCTGAAAACAAATCTCAATTTTCTAGGACAACGAGGGAATCACTAAATAAAACAGTTATTTTCACGAAAATAGATATGCAACATTAGAAATGTTTTGTACAGTTTAAAAAGCTACGGGTTCAGCAAACGATAAATGCAGATTTTGTAACGTAATTTCAGGATGTTTTCACTTTTAGCACTCTGTACTGAAGGTCCACTCACTCTTCATCAGAAGCTTCCTTAGTCAACATGGAACCGTACATGTTGAAACCCTGACGGCCTTAATAATGGAAAGTTTGGCCGTCAACAGTTTCATGTTAACCGAGCAAACATTGATGAAGACCATGTGGTACAGTTGAAAGCTCAGGGAACAGAAGGAAGTGAACCCCGAGTGGAGACTCAACATGAACGCGTTGAGCTGAGAGGACTTCTCTCTTTTGGTTTGTTTCCATTTGATGTGAAGAGTTTCCTTTGATTTCAGTGCCGCTTTAAAATGTCAATCCACTGAAGCAAGAACTAAACAAAGAGCATTTTGATCATTCCACATGGGCTGCAAGAAAACATCAATTGTGAACAAACAAAAAAGTGGCGCCTGCAAAGTAATGGGCACTGAGCTTCATTAGTACTGATGTGACATTAAATGCTCAAAAGGTTTTCAGAGGTCAGCCTTGTATACTTTGACAAATGACGACATTATGCATTTACATTTATGACAAGCGCACGAACAAATCACTCCCGTAAACGTGACGGGAGGTCTTTCCTCCGACTCGCTCCGCTACACTTGAAAACATGCATCGCTGCATTGCAGCGGGAACAGGACCGATAGGTCGGCACTGTGGTTTTCAACGTGCTGTTGGTCATCAGCCAACACCATCAGCTGACGGACTCCAGCGGATCTCAGGGGGCAGGACTTATGTCGGAGCGACGTGGCACAGAACGATCAGATTCAGGGCCATCTGAGGGGGTTTACATCCAACGGAAGCTCTCGCCTCCACAAGTAGAGCGAGAAGGACAACCAAGTAGCAGCACATCAATACATCATGGATCCATAAAAAGAACAACTCAACAACGGGAGGCAGACTGACCTCAGACCCTGGTGGTTCAGAAGTGCACCTATTACTGAACAATCGAGACTCTGAGCAAGCCACTGGCTGGCACAGCCCTTTGTTCACTGGATGCCTTTGTTATTGAAAGCTGAACCCTTTCTGCATTCAAACTTAATCTAATTGTGGATTGCGTGCTTTCAGTGGAACTCGGACACAAGACAGTCCGTAGAATAAGACCGATGGGTTTAGGTGGGAGGCAATGCAGGAACAGGACCACTTGACTGAAACAAACTGTTAAATCAGGTGCTACATACATTTTCTGTCCTTTAGATAGAATAATGGCACTGCCTTTATCATAGTATATATATATATATATATATATATATATATCTCTCATTTTTTTATTTAAAAAGTAAACTAAAGAAAAGCACGAGAGCAGATCCTGACTCCATGCGTTGGTCCCTTAAGGCTCGCTAAGCTGAAACCATACAATTGTCTTTTTTTCGTGGATCTTTTGTTTTGCGTAAATGTACATTCTAGTAGAAAAAGTCCTTCACAACAATAAAACAAATACACAACCTGGGAAATCTATGGCTTAGTAAGTCTCCGTTTGCTAGATCTGGAAATGAATGCAGCTCATCGTTGATGATTATCCGACAAAGAAGGAAACGCTTCAAAAGGTCGATTCACGGCGACAGCGGCAAACACGTGAGAAGAACAACAAAATAAAATCAGAGAGAGTTTACATTTATAGGGCAACATCAGTAATGCGTACACGTCTTTGTGTCCTTTGTCTCTCTTTTCCCCCCAAAGCCACAGGGGGGCTTTTTGGTGGCATCATCTTTTCCAACTGAACACAGTTGGAGGTGCTGGAGCTCCGTTTCCAGACTCAGTCCCGCTGGAGGAGAAGCTGTACCATGAGATGCTGCTGAGGTGGTCGGGTGTCCATGTGTGTGTGTGTGTGGGGGGGGGGGGGGGGGGGGGGTTGACAAAATGGCACCAGAGAGTCGGCTGGCTTGTGGGTGCTGCGACAGCAGTGTGTGTGTGTGTGCGTGTGTGCCCCTCCTTGCTTTCTGTCCCTACTTCTTGGGGTGTGCATAGTACGAGCTTGCTGTACGCTCCGTTCTCGGGGACACACACACGCACACGAGAAGAGTTTGGGTTGTTAAAGCGCTGGCACTTTCCGGTTACAGCTGGCTTTGGAAGGCATGGTGGCAGCTGATTGTTGTCGGTGTTGTTGTTCTTGCTGTTTGTGGTTTATCAGAGCAGAGTATAGAAAATAGACATATTTATCTACTGTATATTGCATATGTTGCAGCATGTTCGCCAAAAAAAAAAAAGAATGAATGAGGTCATCGTGTCCAAACAAAAACCCTGACACCAGAAAGATAAACCAAAACAATAACTTAAATTGACCCGTCTGACTCCCTGACCACACGGAGGGAGACGAGGATATAGAACAGTAACGAATGAAAAGAAAAAAAAAGTCTTTGCAGAGACGAGAGGGAACACGCCTCCAGAGTAGGGCTGCTACTGGAACACGCCTCCAGAGTAGGGCTGCTACTGGAACACGCCTCCAGAGTAGGGCTGCTACTGGAACACGCCTCCAGAGTAGAGCTGCTACTGGAACACGCCTCCAGAGTAGAGCTGCTACTGGAACACGCCTCCAGAGTAGAGCTGCTAGTGGAACACGCCTCCAGAGTAGAGCTGCTAGTGGAACACGCCTCCAGAGTAGAGCTGCTAGTGGAACACGCCTCCAGAGTAGAGCTGCTACTGGAACACGCCTCCAGAGTAGAGCTGCTAGTGGAACACGCCTCCAGAGTAGAGCTGCTAGTGGAACACGCCTCCAGAGTAGAGCTGCTACTGGAACACGCCTCCAGAGTAGGGCTGCTACTGGAACACGCCTCCAGAGTAGGGCTGCTACTGGAACACGCCTCCAGAGTAGGGCTGCTACTGGAACACGCCTCCAGAGTAGGGCTGCTACTGGAACACGCCTCCAGAGTAGGGCTGCTACTGGAACACGCCTCCAGAGTAGGGCTGCTACTGGAACACGCCTCCAGAGTAGAGCTGCTACTGGAACACGCCTCCAGAGTAGGGCTGCTACCGGAACACGCCTCCAGAGTAGAGCTGCTAGTGGAACACGCCTCCAGAGTAGAGCTGCTAGTGGAACACGCCTCCAGAGTAGAGCTGCTACTGGAACACAACTCCAGAGTAGAGCTGCTACTGGAACACGCCTCCAGAGTAGGGCTGCTACCGGAACACGCCTCCAGAGTAGAGCTGCTAGTGGAACACTCCTCCAGAGTAGAGCTGCTAACCGCCTCACATAGAATCGCCCCGACTCTCTGACAGAAACCCGATCGGGGCCGAAGATCGAGGAGAATCTGTTCTGCTGCTCCCTGTTCTAGCAGGAGACCGGCAGCCGAGAGGTGAGTGGAGAACAAATCTCCAGTGCTGTGGATTTCACAAAGCAGCGTTTAAACTAATTGTGTGCAAAATGGAAAGTATTTCCTCCAAAGAAAAAGAAGCTTGCGTGTCTTTAGATTTGAACTGTCCATCCCCTGACGAGCTCCACTCACCCCCATGAGAGTGCAGCCTCTCTGTAACGAGGACTGTGATAATTCACCCAATAACAGTGTTTCTATGATTCACAAGATGAATCAAAGATGTAAATGAGACACTTGCAGCCCTACTGAGGAGTAAATAATAACATACAAATGGAGGCGGTGATGAAGATGTGAGGACACCTCAGAGGCCTCCCAGCTGAATTCCCAGCAGCCTGGCTGGCCTGCTGTTGACCTGATGAGGTCTGAGCGTGTATCGGGGGTTTTTGTTGCGTGATGAGTGGTGGAGGCGGGACTTGAGATGGACACCAGTTGTCCTGATTGGTCTTTTCGGAGACTTCGTGTGAAGATGGTTAGGCACAACCATCCACGTGTGTACCACACACACACACACACACACACACACACACACACACACACACACACACACACACACACACACACACACACACACGAGGAAAAGAAGTCTTCACTTCTTTCAAAGTAAAAGGGGAGGAAGAGTCGATGATGGTAATGAAGCTCATAATGCTGAGGATATGGATGCCAGTCAGAGGTGTGTGTGTTTGGTAGTTCCGTCTACATCTTGATTCCCTCCTGTTGGCTGAGCTGAGACAGGGTTTTCTTGATCCGGAGAGCGGTGAGTCGGGCGGCGCTGTTGGCATACCAACACTCCCTCATTATCTTCGCCATCACCCGCAAGGCCTGCAGAGGAGAGGGAGACAAAGGTTCAATGACACACATGCTGGGACAGGCCGCTGCTTTGGGAAACACACCCATCTGCTGTTGTACGTCTGAAGTCAGATAGCTGAGGACAGTTGAACTTACAGCTCTATTCTTGGTCCCATCATATTTGCAGTGGTGTATAGTAATGAAGTAGAAATACTTCGTTACTGTACTTAAGTAGTTTTTTTGGGTATCTGTACTTTACTACTTATATTTCTGTTGACTTTTACTTCACTACATTTTGCAAAGAAAACCGATACTTTTACTCCGATACATTTCCCCTGAAACCTTCGTTACTCGCTACAAAATCAAATCTATCTTTAGAAACAAAATGAATCATGAGAGCAGCGTCGGTGACTGTGGTGGAACAGAGACTGCAAGCAAGCAGGTTTGGCGAATCAGTGGTCCTACAGCAAGTTAAATCATTGGTTAGTCACGTTAATGCACAATTGCAAACAAGTGCTCTCAAAGCTGCGGTGTTTTGATCACAGGATGCTACATGCTATAAGCTAGCGGGCGACTACCTGAGTATAATTCCACTCTACGATGACTGATTTCATGATGGAAGCAGAAATGGAAGCACCTGCTACTCCCGCAACAAACTACGGCGGTGACGAAGACCAACACCCGTGGATCGCTAGCAAGTTAGTGAGCTGAGGAAGTGTTGACACCATAGGATTGACGGGAGCCGAGAGAGCGCAGCATTAGTGTTAGCATTAGCGTTAGCATTAGGGAAATCCTTCCCAGCTGTGTGCAAGCTGTCTGTGACGCTGAACACACCTCTACCTGCCTCAGCGGCCTGTGAAAGGCTACTTAGCATCGCAGGACGAGTCTTCAGCCCAAGAAGAGCGAGACTGAATTCTCGCAATTTTGAAAACCAACTTCTTTTGAAGATGAACAGGACATTTTTCAGTTTCAAGTAATGACTGGGTTACTTTCGGTGCTGCTTTAGTATTGATCATGTTTTGATAGTTGAGTCATGTTGTGGATGATCAGATGGAGTTATGATGGTAGCAGTCGCCCAATTGCAGATTCAGCTTGAGCAAAACCTTTGTCTATTGTGTTCAAATCAGGCCCATAGGAGTTTACAAGGCAGGCGTCCTTTCTCAAAACACTGACCTGATGCATCAAGTGGATATTTTTTGCTGAACATAATATTATGCATTTGCCCTCTACATCCTCTAGTCCAGGGGTGTCCAAACTTTTTTCAAAGAGGGCCAGATTTGATAATGTGAAAATGCCCAAGGGCCAACAGTCCCTGCTGACATTATTTTAAACAATAAAAGTAGCTTATACATACATTGTTATTTAATAATTTTATTTTCAATGATGGCAATGTAACCAAATGTAAGCATTCATGTGTGAACAAATCTCAACAACTATTCTGCCTTTCTTTCACATCTTGAAAGTCAGATAACACAAAGAACAAGCCATCTAAAAGCTAATTACATAGAAACTGATCAATATTCTCACCTCAAGACAATCTTAAATATGACTTGGTGAGGGTAATTAAAAGTTGTCTCACATTTAAGTTCAACACACATGAAACAGGCTAACGAAAAAAATCAAGTTGTATCTGATGATAGCTCTTCAGTGTTACGAGCCAGGTAAACATTAGCAAACTGTCTTCTCGGGGCAAAATGTTTTCTGCCATTTTCATAACACAGTCTTTGATAAGCTCACCTTCCGTAAAAGGTTTGTCATGTTTAGCAATTACCACGGCAACGTCGTAGCTTACTTTGATGATTTCATGTGAAAAGCACCGCTGCTGTGTGGCCAAGTTATCTTGGAGTTGCTTCACTTTTCTAGCACGGTCGCTCTCTGATAGCTTGTTGCAGCATTAGCATGTTTGGTCTCGTAGTGTGTCTTTACATTATATTCCTTAAACAAGGCAACAGTCTCATGACAAATTAGGCAGACACAGTTTTTTCGGTTTTCGGTGAGAAAAATATTCCGATCTCCACCTCTCCTGGAAGCCCCATAGGTCCCTCATTATCGACTTTCCTTTTTTTACTTGCCGTAGCCATGACAGGTCAAGGGTCAGAGCCAATTTCAAACAGCCAGACAGTTACAGAGTGGTGCTGCCACCATGAGGTAAAAAGAGAGATTGCATGTTTAATTTGTATGATTTATTCATTCCGTTTTGACTGTGCTGGCGGGCCATAAATAATGTATTTTAAGACATAGGCCATTTAAGGCCATATAAAATCTGACCTCGGGCCGTGATTGGCCCACGGGCCGGACTTTGGACATGCCTGCTCTAGTCGGAATGAGCATACTTATAAACGCACTGTGTCAAAAAGAGTTGAGATCCCAGGACCAGCCTTAAATGAGGAATATATGGTAGGCCTGTAAATTAGGTTAAAGGGACACAAAGCGTAAAATTAAGAGTTAAAAGATGAAATCTAATAATTATTTTACATAACAAATGTAAAGTGATTTTAACAAAGGTCAACCTGATAATAATAATAATAATAATAGGTGTATCTGAGCGAGAGTGGGGTGAGGGCCTGAAGGGATGTGGAAATAACGGCCGTTGAGGAGAGAAGGCACAAAAGCATAATAATGAGGAAGGATGAAATCAATAATTATTTTATAAGCAAGCGTGTGCTAAATAAAGCGATTAACAACTGTAACTGTGATTATGATGATTGTAACTGTAATTATGATGATTGTAACTATGAAATGATACACACATTTCTAACTCAGATTGGTTATGTGTGAGAAAAAGGAGAAGTGAAGAAGCAGAGACGTTAGGCTTGCAAGATCAGGCCTACGGAAGGCAAGGTGATTTCCACACATCCACAGCATAAGCACACACACATAATGATGAAGAATGGATCAGGTGCCGAGTGAGAAAAGGGGAGGGGGGGGTGGTCAAGGTAACCCAAAGGTATTATAAAAGAAGTGACCCGCGAAAAGACACGAGGATAACGTCGTGAGAGCCATTCTAGTGTTCCACCTGAGAAGACCCTGGACTTCGCTCTACAGACGCATCGGTGGACTTCGTCTCTGCTCAAGAGAGAAGAAAGAAGAAAGACGAGAAAAGGAGAGAAGAAAGACGAGAAAAGGAGAGAAGAAAGACGAGAAAAGACGAGAAGGAGAGAAGAAAGATGAGAAAAGACGAGCGAAGAAGAGAGAAGAAAGACAAGAAAAGAAGAGAGAAGAAAGACGAGAAAAGACGAGAGAAGAAAGACGAGACAAGAAGAGAGAAGAAAGATGAGAGAAGAAGACGGCCCTTCCTGAGCAAAGATTGAAAGACGAAGAACCACCTATCCCCCCTGCTCAACTTTAACAACTGGACAACGAAAGAACCACAGCCGCCCTAGAGACTTTGTACTGATCCTCGAAGATCGCTGAACGGACGTCGTTTGCCGAGCAGGAAGGAGCGAGGAGGGTCTGGCCAGACCCTCGCCCCTGACAACTCCAAAAAATAACTTTTCATCGCACCCTTGAAAGCCAGCTCCAACCGAGCGGACTCTGCATCTAAACAAATGTGTATAATCAAAGAATTGAAAGTAAGAAATCATGTGTAGTATTATTATTTTATGTGAGCTGAAGCTTTGCCCTTGCTAAATATATTTTGCAATAAATATCGAACCTGCATTTAAAGTAAATTTCTCAATTGCATTCATTTTGCTTACGTAGTAAATGTTCCTCGTGATAGTAAAAAGTTAAATCTATGTATGTCTAACAACTGAGTTCTGAATGGTTATCCTAGTGACCTATCCACTTAAGAATCCCTTACGGCTTTATATGTAATCCTAGCCGTTAAAACCAAACCTGGCAATTTACCAAGAGCACGGATCCAAAAGAGGAAGCTACCATAACTGACGCGACTGGTAGGTGCGCCCGGGGCCAGTGTGGCCCCTCGGCCGAGTGCGCGTTTACCGGAGGAAGCAGGGAAGACGTCAGGCGTAACGGTAGTTAGCAGAGCCAGGCGTGTCTCCTCGCAAGAACACCAGCTTGCCAATCTTTTAATAGAGAGCTGAGTCAATAAGTAGCCCCGTATCGGGCCAGAAAACCCCCGGATCTAACAACTGTTACAACTCCTTCATAGTGTCATATTGCTTTTCGGAGAATTATGATGATACGTTCATAGTAGATGCAAAAGTATACTTATGTACAATATATTATGTTGAACATTGTTGCTCCTGGATGGATCACAGCCAACCCAATTATTTTCAACACAGCTCCATGTCCTTGGTCATGGTGGCCACAGCACTTAAAAGAATAAACTTCATAATTCTCATTGCTTTTTTATTAACAGCATTTACTTGTACTTTTACTTTCAATGAACAGGTTACGATGTTCATTTAATGTTCAGGTTATGATGCACATTTAATATCAGAAAATTACTTTTGATACTTTTGTACTTAAGTACAATAAATAGCAGATACTTTAAGACTTTTACTCAAGTAGTATTCTAATAGGTGACTTTTTACTTTTACTGGAGTAGATTTCCAGTAAGGTATCTTTACTTTTACTCAAGTATGGCTATTGAGTACTTTTTACACCACTGCATATTTGCAATCAACCCACATCAGTTAGTTAACGACATCCAGCTTTATGCATTTCTAGATCCTCGTGATCTCTCGCGGTCCTGGAGTGTTTTACATTTCACTGTAACACCCGTTTTCTCAAAGACTTGAGAAAACAGGCAATACAGGGATTTAAAATAGAAGATGAGTTCAGTTCACTTAATCTGGACAATGAGCAGCATTTCTTTAGCCTTTGTACTTTGCGGTAAAACCAGGATATTTGAGGTGATATACAACTCAACTTTCACGTACTTTTCTTTACAATACTTCCATTAAATTATAGATGGATCAATATTTTGGTAAAAAATCCATTTTGGTGTGAACTGTCAATTCAGTCTGGCTATAATTGCTTCCTTCTAATAAGCTGTTGGTAGAACTTGATCAGGACTACAGTCTAGTGGCACAAGATACAAAACTTACAAGATTGATTTCTAGGTGTGAAATTGGTGTAAATAGAAGAATAATAAATCTTTTATGAGCCGTTTTCCTGACACCTCTCCCTGATTCTGATCATGCTTTTATATAAACGGCAAACAGGCCTCTGTACTCTTTCACTTAGTCTTGCTTCATCATGTGTTCTGGGTAATGTGGTCGATTCAAACTTGTCCGTCCGTGTCTCACAGCGTCCGTCTGGTGAGACAACATCGCTCGCATCTACTGAAATTCCTAGAGTGCTCATTAAGGCGGCCGACACATTCCAGTCCTCCATTCATCAGGTGGATTAGTGCCGCCAACTCCACACACACACACACACACACACACACGTCTTATGTCGAGACTTTCACATTCAAATGCTTTCAGACGCCGCTTCACTTTGCTTTAACTCGTCCTCCTGATTCATGGCGAGCCGACTGAAGAGAGAAAGTTCCCGCCTGGAAATAACACAGAGCAACACCTCTACAAGACTTGGCTCTGAATGAGTGGTTCTTACACTAGGGGGGTGGGGTCTTCATTTTCTGTCAGGGATCCTCAAACAGACCCACCTTAGACCCCATGGAGTCCCCTTTGATGACATTTAGTCACAAGGACCCATGTGGGAACGTAGCAGTTGTACCCGTGGCTCTTCAGGAACAGCAACAATCTCTCCTACATGGCTCATATTTTTGGTTTATACGGATCTTGAAAGAAAGGACTAGCACCTAGTTCTCTGAGCATCAGGGATGTTTATTATTATTATTATTATTATTTTTAATCTATCTACTTTGTGCGACACTTTACAGAATTTGAATCTTAAGTTTATCAGTCAATGACTCCACCCTCAATTCCTGGTATACACAAATACCAGCAGTGCTCTTCACAGATCCTGGATCACTCGTTGGTTTCCCAGACCGTGGTGCTGATTCCCAGCACAGATCCGTTGGCATCTGAGTCTTCTCGCACATACAGCTGCAGAGACTGGGAGAGCCAACACCACATCATGTAGCATCACCATATCTAAACTGGTTGCCACTGATGGCAACCAAAGGCAAAGAATTGGTTGCCAATGCGACCTGGCAACTGGCAAGTCCAAGTCCCCGTGTCTGAGCTGCTACCTGCTGGTTAAGGTGAAGGAGGTAAGCACTAAAGTCAGCAAGGTGAGGTGGACCAGCTACATTGTCATCTTAGCAACAAGCTGCTCCTACAAGTTGAGCTCCTACATCATTGATACTTGATCACAAATCTAGAATGTCCTCCAACAGCAGCACGAGCCGGTGCCCGTGTGCTCGTCTGTGGCACCATTGACTAACAGAGCAACAGGTCTGCTGCGCACTGTGAACTATGTCTACGTGCAGAGATTATAAAGCGTTGGTGGTTCTACTTCACAGAGTTCTCACTTGTTGAAACGTTGCTACATTTGGTCGAAGATATTCTCAGAATGACTTCGCATGACAGCCGCCGACTGAACTTCTGCAGCCTCGATAACGTCCGGTAGCTCATTGAGAGGTTCTTCTTGCAAAAGGTCACTTTGTTTTGTGAACCAACGATATGGAGCAGAAACAAGTAAATCATCACGGCACTATAGCCGATAGTGATCTGAAGAAATGAAAAGGGAAACTCAAAACTGCCGAACTCTGGTTCTTCACAGGCAGGGTAGAGGCCCACCAGCACTCCTCGTGGACCGTGTGTGGTGATGACAGAGGAGCTGGGCTCACACCTACAGAAGGTACTGCCCAGTCTAGAACACATCAATTAGTGCTTAGAGACAGAACAGCAGCTGTAGCTTGTCATCAGGTCTCTGTTGGAACCACCACGCTGCCCGTGGCTCAGAAAGGTCTCGTCACCCCACGCGTAGAGAGGGTTCTCAGGACTTTCTTCGGAGCAGAAGTGAGGGAACATGATCCTTGTGGTACTAACCAGGCTTGGGGATTCAAATGGAAGACAAATGAAAATGTTTATCGCTAAAAAGAAGGCAGATTCATTCCAGATCCACAAATATCACGGCCGTCTGGATGCTGCCAGACAAAAGGTGGCTGATGTCAAAGGACACAGCAGAATGTGAGTTCTACTAGAACGTGATGAACGGAGTGTGTCTGTTCCAGCTTTCAGGAGTGTGTGTGGGCAGCAGAGTTGGCTGCTTATGAGAGAGTCTGTGTTTACAAAGACATCTGGTTTGAACAGCTGAGAGCTGGAGACTCTGTGGTCCCGTCTCACTGGAGCAGGGTCATCATCATCACCATCTCGTGCCATCATGGTAATAGCAGAGGAGCAGAGATAGTGCTGACCTACGCTGGACCCTACCGAATAGTGTCCAACCATTAATCACGTGATGGTCAGCAGAAAGGCCTCTGATACAGTTTAAAAAGCTGGATCAGGAATCGGGTTATCATATCATCTATCAGCTCATTCACGTTACACAGAAACAACAACAACGCGTGCCATACACAGAGTACAATACAGTGAACACTGAAACCAGAGACTGATTCCACACACACACACACACACACACACAGAGTGGTTGCTTCCTCTCTGGGGACTGTGGGAACCGGCCTGCTTGTGTGCTTCATGTGACTGAGAAGGACTCAGAGTATCGCTGTCTCAGCAACCGCAATATTACAGAACCGCACTATTGACGGCAAGCAACCACTATGTTCATGCGCTACTTTGTTGGCATCTGAAAACCGGATGTTCATCTGAAGAAACCGGATGTTGTCTCACGTTAATGTTTCTGCTAACTTTCAAAGTCCTTCGCTTGCTCCCGATCTGTGCCGTTTAAATGAGTTTACGGTGAATGTCAGCATATAGGTGCACTAACATGTGAGTGTCTGCTGACTTTACCGCAGCGATGTCCAACTGACGATAGGATGTTTGCTGGCTTTTATCCCACTGTTCTTGTCATCCTCTTGTTGTTATGTCTATGTATTGTCTCTTGTCTATCAATTCAAAAAAAAAAAGAAAAAAAAAAGAAGAGCTGAACATAGGAATGGTAGGAGGTTGAAAGGAGGTTCTTCTTGGTTTAGACTGATCTTTTGCAAGATGGCCGCCGATGACAGGTGTGGTGTGTTGGGCTCCACACCAATCCTCTTATTTAACATTTTACTCCAGACTATATCAGTTTTAGCCGATACTTTTCAACGAAAATGCTTCAACTCAAAGAAATACTCGAATCAAAGACAAGAATCAAGTAAAAGCTACAGAGAAAATGGAGGTGTTTGGACACTGTTATTCTGCTTGTGGTTTTTGCTTGTTCCACCTGCTCAAGGCCTTTGTCTGGCTGGAAATCAATCAATTACTCCCGGACAATCTGCACTTTTGAATAACTCACCGAGATTGAATTTCTTTGGACACGGATATTTGACAGTTTATTCCATTTTTTGGCAGAAAGAACATTCCAATGGAATTTCTAGTAGAGGCAGCAAACAACGTACCAAGAGAAGCAAACAAAGCTATGTTTACAGCACTCTACTGTTTCTGCTGTTACTAAGTGGGGATATACAACTGAATCCTGGTCCACTAGCAAACCTTATCCTAGACCAAGAAAGTCCTGTGTCCAGGGATTATTTTCATGAATCAGTGCAAGTTTGCTATGATTGTACTGGAAGGAAGGAACCAACTGATATTTTCCCTTTGGGACTGCTGGCTGCTGATCAACAGCAATGCATTGGTGGCTCTACTCTTCATCCAGATAAATGTAAACTACTGGATGGAAGAAACAAACTTTCTGCCACCACCAGGTCTGGCCCAGGCCCAAGTAGCAGCATGCCAGCTACGACTAGGCTAGGCCCAGGCCCTAGCAGTAGCATGCCAGCTACGACTAGGCTAGGCCCAGGCCCTAGCAGAGGCATGCCAGCTGCCGCTAGGCTAAGCGCAGGCCCTGGCAGTAGCATTCCAGCTACAACGGGGCTAGGCCCTGGCCCCAGCAGTAGCATGCCAGCTACCACCAGGCTACACCAAGGCCCCATCATCAGCATGCCAGCTACCACCGGGTCGGGCACAGGCCCCAGCAGCAGCATGCCAGCTACTACCAGGCTACACCAAGGCGCCAACATCAGCATGCCAGCTACCACCGGGCCAGGCCCCAGCAGCAGCATGCCAGCTACCACCAGGCTACACCAAGGCCCCAACATCAGCATGCCAGCTACCACCGGGCCAGGCCCAGGCCCCAGCAGCAGCATGCCAGCTACCACCGGGCCAGGCCCCAGCAGCAGCATGCCAGCTACCACCAGTCTACACCAAGGCCCCAACATCAGCATGCCAGCTACCACCGGGTCAGGCCCAGGCCCCAGCAGCAGCATGCCAGCTACCACCAGGCTACACCAAGGCCCCAACATCAGCATGCCAGCTACCACCGGGTCAGGCCCAGGCCCCAGCAGCAGCATGCAAGCTACCACTAGGCTACACCCAGGTCCCAGCAGCAGTATTCCAGCTACCAACCGGTCTGGCGTCCGGAACAATCCACTGACTAACTCACGCGCTGATATGGTTACCTGTTCACAACTAATTGAAAACTCCGAACATTGCACTGTAACAACGAAAGTGAAACAAAGTGGCCTGAATCCAGCTATCAGAAGATTACGTAAACATAAACTTTTCCAAACGGTCAATCATGCCCGGGTGCTCTGGGATATGCACGCAAGACCTAAAGGACTGTTTGGGGGGCATTTGAATATTCTAAGTCTCTTGCCTAAAATGGATCAGATAAAACATCTTGTTGTGGATTCAAACCTGGACTTTCTATGTCTCTCAGAAACCTGGCTACATATAAACTCGCCCTCTGTTGCTTTGAATGTACGTGGATACAATATATTTCAAAGAGATAGATCTAGTGGTAAAGGAGGAGGAGTAATGTTTTACGTTAAAGAACACCTTAACTGCAGCCAGATTGAGTGGTCAAGTGATGTCAAATTGGAATGTATTGGTCTGAAAGTGTCACTATCATCTCAAATGTCTCTTACATGTCTCTACAGACCACCATCGTCCAAATGTGAATTTTACGATCAGCTTAATTCCATGTTAAAAGGAATGTGACTTTGACAAAGAGGTTATATTAATGGGTGATTTTAATGTAAATTGGGAGGATAAGTCTGGAAGAAAATCCCTAAAACGTACAATTGATTGCTTTAATATGACCCAGTTAGTGAACAAACCCACAAGGATAACCCACTCTTCTCAGTCCCAGATTGATTTGATTTTTAGCAATAAACCTGAAAGAATGATCAAAACACACAATATGGTAACTGGTATGTCTGACCATAATTTGATACTTTTAACAAGAAAACTCACAAAGAAACGTTTTAGTATGTCTTCTACCAAAAAGGCTTATCAATTAAGAATACCGAAAGGTGACCAAAATTCATTTGAGGATGCAATACAAGGCATTGATTGGAGCAACTGTTTAACGGGTGCAAGTGTGGAGGAAGACAGCAACATCTTCTTATCCACAATACAGACTACAATTAACAGTTTCCTGAAAAAAGCCAAAATTAAACAAAAACAAAAAAAACACACTTCCATGGCTAAATAGTGACATCTGGAATTTAATGAAAAAACGGGACTATGCGTTAAAATTGGGACTCAAGTCTAAATTAGGAAATGATAGGCAGAAATTCGTAATGCTGAGAAATCAGGTAACGAAAGAACTTAGAAAAGCAAAAGCAAATTTTTTTATTAAGATCATTGATGAAGCAGGAGGTAATTCTAAAATAATATGGGATAATATAAAGAAGTTGACAGACAAACAGAACAGCAATTCAAAGAAGCAACTTAAAATGAATGTGAACGGGTGCCTTACACAAGATGAAGTTGTAATTTGTACAGCTTTCAATTCATACTTTATCAACTCAGTGGAAGCTTTAACTCGAAGCTCCAGTATTGGTCAATTTGATCCTACACCAGTAAATGAAGGTCAACCATGCTTCTCTATTCAAGAAGTCTCTGAATCTACTGTCACCAGAGTTCTAGGCTCACTCAAGAACTCTAGAGCCAAAGTTGTTTATGGAATTGACAATATTTTTCTAAAGAAACATAAAGGCACACTCGCTCACCCGATCACAAGCATTGTCAACAAATCTCTCAGGCAATGTGTGTTTCCAAAAGGATGGAAATCAGCCATAGTAACACCCATTTTTAAGTCAGGAGATTCAGCCGATGTCTCCAATTATCGGCCAATCAGTATCCTCCCTGCTGTTTCCAAAACTGCTGAAAAATGTGTTGCAGAGCAACTCATTAAACATCTCAACGGCTCTCCATATCAGCTGCATCCTATGCAGTTTGGTTACAGGGCTAATCATTCTACTGAAACAGCCAACTGCTTCCTCTTAGAGAATGTGAAGCTTAAAATGGATAAAGGGGGGGTAGTAGCAGCGGTTTTTCTTGACCTGAAGAAGGCTTTTGATACGGTTAATCATACTGTCCTGATTAACAAACTGTCAAATTTTAACTTTTCCCAAGAGTCTCTTGCCTTGCTGAAATCCTACCTTGAAGGAAGAACCCAGTGTGTCAGAGTGGGTGATGTTACATCATCTACTCTAAGATCTAACGTGGGTGTACCCCAGGGTTCTATTTTAGGACCTTTACTATTCAGTTTATACATTAATGATTTGCCGGGTGTGATATTCAAATGTACGCTGACGATACAGTGATTTATGTGCACGCAAAGAACAAAGAACAAGCTGCACTTAAACTCACGTCCACATTGACAAATGTAACTAAATGGCTTGCAGATTCCTGCCTTCACCTAAATGTTAAAAAGACTGTTTGCAAGCTCTCTTTGTGAAGAACATACAAAGTGTCACTGGAGCCAGATGTTTATGTTGCTGGTGAGAGGCTACAGGTAGTGTCAGATTTTAAATATTTAGGAATTTTTATTGATTCTAATCTCTCTTTTAAAAAACAGGTAAAACATGTGACAAATGTCTTAAAATTTAATCTCATGAATTTTAGATATATCAGACACTGTCTAACCATGCGGGCTGCAAAATTGTATTTTAATGCAATGATTGTCCCCCATCTGACCTACTGCTTAACCAGCTGGGCACAAGCCAGCAGCACGACATTAAAATCCATTCATATTCTCCATAAACAAGCCCTAAAAACACTTGATAAAAACCCAAAAGTCACCATCACTGCAATATTCTCACCAAACACCAGATCCTGAGTTGGGAGAACATCATTAAATTCACTGATGTGTGTCTGGTTTTTAAAATTTTACATGGTATGGCCCCAACTCCACTTCGTGATTTTATTAAACAAAGCACTGAAAGCAGCACTCACTAGATCTGCTTCAAGAGGTGATTGTGTCATTCCACATAGGTCAAGCTCATTCAGTAAATCTACATTCTCTGTGAAGGCAGCTCACTCGTGGAATGCTGTGCCACCACACATACGCACACAAAACACGTACCAAACATTCAAGCATCACTTAAAGAAATGGCTTGTTGCCAATCAGGTGTGCCACCATTGATGTACTGTCTGTCCTGCCTGCTTGTTTTTCCTATATGTGCCTTTGTCTTGATCAGTGTTGCTATTTTTCATTTTTTTGATGTGTATGTTAAGTGCTTCAGTGTTACATGTGCTTGTCCTGTAGGTGGGTCTGTTCTGCGTGACGCATGCTGAAACCTGTTATGTCTGCGCTGCTTTAATGTCGTACACTTTTCTTTTGCTGTGTTTCAGTTTTATCTATATGTTGCTGTCTGTTTCTCTGTGAATTTTAACTCTGTTTCAATTTGAGATTTTGTTATTTTAGGCTGCCTTGAAACATCTGGCCGGGGACAGCAGATGGAAATTAGCCTCTCTGGCCAACTCTGGCTCACTTACAGTGTAACTGTTAATTAGTGTGCATTGTCCCTGAAAAATAAATAAATAAATAAAAAAATAAATAAATTATAATACATTTTTAAAAATGCAGTAACGCGCGATAAAATAATTGTCGGCGTTAATTAATGAATGCGTTAATGCGAAATGAACGCGTTAACTTGCCCAGCACTAATAAAAAAAAAAAAATATATATATATATATATATATATATATAAATAAAATATCCCTCTACCCCGACTTCACAAAGAGGCAGCTGTGCATGTCCTACCTCACAGCTCTGCCAGCGGTTGGGAATGTTGGGCCGAAGCTTCTGCTCACAAACCACCTTCCTCATCTCCTCCACCGACGGATCGGACTGAACCAGGTCGTAGTAGGGCAGCTGGTAGTCCTCATGGATGCCTCACAGGAAGAAAACAAAACACGTGGTTTTAAATTAAATAGAAAGAGGTTTCTTCCTTTTTTTTCCTCACCATTAAGTTTTAAGACAGAGGATGTGTGCAGATTGTAAAGCCCTCTGAGGCTAATTTGTGATTTTGGGCTATAGAAAATAAATTGAATGGTCATTAGATCCTCACCTCCCATAGAGCAGCGGCTGGCGATCTCCCAGAAGACCAGGCCCATGGCGTAGATGTCAGCCCGCTTGAAAGACTCAAAGTGTTTCATGTTGATGGAGTCGTCCAGGACCTCCGGAGCCATATACCTGAGTGGAAAGACCAGAGGCCGTTATCAAAGGTCTTTTTGCTTATGCAGGCATTGTTTGTGCCATGGCAGTAAAAGGATGTTATTTCATGGAACGTGTTGCTCAAGTAAACACAGACGCTTTACGAAGGGAATAACCACCCAACCTGTACTGAAGGCATCAGATCTGAACCGCCAACACAGAACCAGCAGTATTGAAGCAAACGGTCTGTATTCAGGCAACATTGCTGTATTTTACAGATTCCCCTCAATCTATTTGACTTGATCTTAATAATGATTGTACACATTCAGAACTATGAAGTGGATGAGATTCAATCTAAAGAGGTGATGTGGATGAGAGTTCAGCTACTGTATATGTGGGAAAATGTATGACGGGAGATGTTGTGGCTCAGAGGTAGAGCGTGTCGTCTTCAGGTCGGGCGTTGGGTGGTTCGAGTCTTGGCTCCTCCAGTCCACATGATGACATTTAGTTTAAAGCGCTAGACTAGAAAGGCGCTATACAGATGTAGATAAAGTCTGTTTCCCATCCAAAGACACTCCACTAGCAGCTGTACAGAGGGCAGCTTCTCTTACCTCAAAAACTCTTTGCAACAACAACAAAGCTTCAGTTAGGTCTGCCAGCAAGGTACAAACGTTAGTAGGCCGAGTCATTTCAACCACTCAGAGCAAAAGTAGTATCATCAATATTAACTAACAATTGATTTCTTTATTAAAATGTCGTCCTCTGGGGGGAAACAAATCCATAACCAATCCATTGGTATTCCCTTTAGCTCTGTCCAAACAGCTACAGCGGGTACAGCTGAACCAGCTGGCTGGGTCCTCATGAGACGCTCCACAATCAAAACAAGGCGTCAAAGCAGTTTAGGTTTAGGTTCGGCCCGTTAAAAACACGCCAGAACGCCAGCGTCAGATGCTTCCACTGCGTTTGTACAGTAAGACATTGGGCCGAAAGCTTCTTAAGACGAATGTGATCATGAAGTACATTTCTACAAACCTTTTTAAGCTGAAAGAAATAGACGAGTTGAATGACTTGTGCCAAACGGTCCATGTGGCTGTAACCTGGCTGCTTTAGATCGGTCAGCTGGTCGACATCATTCTGCCCTCACTGTCCTTGGAGAGTAAAGAATGCTTGTGTGCTAATCTCCGCGGTCTGATATGCCACCTTCCTGCGCTCCCGTTGCAGTGTCCACATCGTTGTTCATCCTCAGGTGCTTGAAAACGTCTTTTATCTCAATATTAAATGGTTACAGGGGAAACTGGAGCCACGTCTTTCCTAATTCTGTTAAGAAGCGCAAAACATACTTGAAAGGAATAAGCGGCTTAAGGTAAAACATGTTAAAGTGAATTCAAATGTTGATGAACTCTGTGAAAGCACGGACACGACCTAGAAATAAACAGCTCATTATCAGCGTCTTTGTCCGTGACATGAATAGCATCCTTCCCCTCACTTCATTAAATCCCTGCAGCCGTCTGTCTGAAGTCAGCAGGACAGATGTGAGCGATGACTCCGCAGCCTCCAATTACACAGAGCCCTGATTGAGTCATGTGGACGTAACAGCAGGGTGCCGTGGAGTCGACCTCTGCTAAACCTGTGGGCACTGCTGAGCCGCTGATGATCTGGAAGAGTCGGATTCAACAGAGCTCCCACTCTGGGCACCAGAGAGCAACTCTTAATTTGACGCTTGAACTGAGCGGTGAACACACAATGAATGGACGGCCGCGGGAAGCAAACTGCTGCGGCGCAAAAATGACAACACAGAAACATTCAATATTTTCTAAAAAGCTTTAGAGAAAGTGTAGTGATGTGGCGAGCAGCAAGGAAGTTCATTCAATGTCTAAAGAAAGCGGGTTGTATCTACATCTGTATTAAAAGAACACACACACTCTGCATTTGTGCTTTGATCCAAGATTGTGTTTGAACATTATCAAGTAGAGTGTATTACTGAGAATCTGAGCAAACTCGAGTTACTCTCTTTTCAATTTGTCATTTGAGAATGACTGTCAAGGACTTCCAAGCAAAGGAGAAATGGAGGCGACACATCGATGCTACTGCAGTAGATAAGACGGTAATCTACAACACATTCAGACTCCTCAGTAGCTACTGAACAAGACGCAGTCCTCTGACTGCTTCTCACAAAGTGCAGCGACACATCAATCAGCGTGTAGCCCCGCCCTAAAGCATCCCCTGCTTTATGGTCTGTGTGACTCTAAATGGACCATAATGTACGAAATGAACATCATGCTGTAATGAAGAAGACTTGAAACTAGAGATTGAGACCATAAACTCATGTTTACTGAGGTAATAAATCAAGAGAGAAGTAGAGTCATTTTCTATACAACCAGAGGAGTCGCCCCCTGGTGGACACTAGAGAGAATGCAGCTTTAAGACACTTCTGCACCGGCTTCACTCGGCAGAACCGGAGGTTGCCGCCTGGGTCAGCCGCGTTATCACTAGTGGCCGGGAGACGGTTTAGAGTACTGAGTGAGGAGTCAGCAGCCAGACAACAGCAGTGTAAAACAGACAGTAAAAAGGTGTTTGGAGAAAGTGCGAGTCACCACAACCACCTTCAATAACTGCCCACCAAACATATTATGCAGTTTGCTGTGGCAGAAAGAGATTATCCGTGAACAGACTCACTCACTCACTCGGCCGACAGCATGATCGTCCTGGCGGAGATAATGAAAGCAATATACGTTCACATTTTAAACAAAACGACACGTCTAATAGAGAGTCACTTTTGGGGTGGACTGATTCTTTGCTGGCAGTTTGGCATGATGATGATAGAAAAAACAAAATAATAAAAGAAAGACATTCTGGTGGGATCAGATCATCAATGTGTAACATGGATTTCAGCCAAGGCCGAAGCGTTAGTCTCCACTGACCGGAGGCCCACTGAATCATTTAGTGGCACTGGAATACGCCTGCAGCATCAAACCATCGGCCCCGACAAGGAAGCAGGACAATGACGTAAACAAGTATAAAGAAAAGTCAGAGAAAAACAGAGCTGGATGAAAGCTATGCTGATATCACTGTGGACAGGAGGAGAGCGCTGCCCTCAATGTTCTGCTCACTTTCCAACCCTGCAGCTAGACAAGTCTACATCATAGAATAACACACACACACACACACACACACACACACACACACACACACACACACACACTCTGGAGAAGTGCAGTCTGGGTAAGAAGGGAGGAAGAGATGAATGCCATTTGTGTGGTCACCGTAACACAGTAGCACTTTATCATTATTTAAACGTGACTTTGTTGGGTTGATAATAGTCGATGAAGGCATTTGTTTTTACCGTGTTGGCTATAGTGAACTATTGAGCCCATCCTTTGTTTTATGTCAGCTGTCACTCGGGGCTTTTTATTCGCGAAGCTTTCGTGCACAGCAATGCAACGAGTGCAGCCACCGCCAACTCTCCAACGCCGTCTGTCTCTCTTCCACAGCAACACACAACATCAGCAGCAAGTAGCTGAGATGTTTCACTTGCCAAACTTACTCGTCCAAAATGGTTATTTGCATAAAAACTCTTTCACTATCCTTAGAGAGTGAACTTTGCAAGTGTTTATGTATGTTAACGTGTTTTTTCATTTCAGCTCAGCGAGAGTCTCTCACGTGTTGCCGTCACTATAGTGCATGCTGCCTCAACCACATTCACCACTGCAACAAAAGCACTGCAAGCAACCAATTAGTCCTTCATTAATGCAATCACGAGCCTCGTCGGATTACAGTCTATTCAGGTAACTCAGGCAAAGGCTGCACCGAACAACAACGACTGGAGAGAGAAACTCCCTCCACACAGCGACACGGGCAAGAGGGTGACAGGTTTGTTTATTTAAAAATAAAAATTCCAATAAAGAATCATGATGGAACAGCTTGAACACAGGCTTGTTTCTTCTTGATGCAATGCAGAGCTATCCAATTGTAAAGTGGATAAGCTGGATTGATTTAAATAACTTTAAAGGTGCTATACAGGACATTGGGAGCATTTCTATTGCTTCTCGGCATGGCAGCAGCTGAGCCTGCGGCTAGCAGCTAACGTTGCTAGTGGCGCTAACAGGATTTACCTGAGGGGGAACCGGAGGGGGGGTGTTACGCATTCCGCGATGACTATCTGCTGTAACCGTCGTATGAGAGCAGTCCAGAGTGGGGGCACGCTCACAGGCATGAACATGCACTTAAAGCACACACCGCTATGTCAGCAAAGAACGAAGAAGCTCGGATTACAGCACACACAGAGGGAGAACGACCTCATTCTCTGCTCAGGTAGACATTACACAACATCTTTTTTATTATTATCGATCTAGGAAGAACGGGATCGGGGCTTGGCACTGGTAGATGCCTAGTATGAAATGACTCTTATCAGGATTAGGGGCAAATCAACGTGGTCGGGACATGTCTTCCACCGTCAACACAGACCGCCATCTCTGCTGGTTTGAGCACCGACTGTTTCCATCCTGTGTAATGAAAGGCCAGCCGACAGGGACTCGATGATTGATAGAGTCCCCTCTTTGATTGTAGACAGCGAGTCGGCTTTTATTTACACCTTAAATTCACTGTTGTAAAACACCGCAACACCTGCCTGCACAGCGAAACAGAGGGGGGGTTTCAAGATAGCCGACGGAGGACAAAATGACCAAGCCGGACAATTCCATGTACGACCTGACAGAACCACGATTGACACAGAAGAGGGTGTCCACCGCACACTGAACTGCTTCTAAAGAAACATGACAAAGGGCTGTGTGCGGCATGCGGGTACCTTTTGGTTCCCACTCTGTGGTTTGGAGCGATGTCGATGGTGTCGGTGGCCGAGTCGTGGCGGACGGCGAGACCCAGGTCAGCGATGCAGCAGGTCCCGTTCTTCTTCACCAGAATGTTCTTTGACTTCAAGTCTCTGTGCGCGATAGCCGGCTTCCCTGGAGACAGACGGTCGTGCGTTCAACAAAAGCCGGCTGACTGCACGGATTTTGTAGAGATGTGCAATATGTGTATGGGACAAACAGAAGAGTGTGTGTGTGTGTGTGTGTGTCTCACCTTGTGTTCCCACTATCTCCATGTGGAGGTGGGCGAGGCCGCTGGCTGTGGACAGGGACAGCTTGATCATGCCCTCCACGGTGACGGTGTAGCGGTTCAGGTAGTCGAACAGGGAGCCGTGCTCGTGGTAGTCTGACACCAGCCACAGCTGAGTCCACGTCCCGTTATCTACACACAGACAGAGCGAGGAGACGAAGGGTTAACGACCAAGCTGCTTCCTTCCTGGTTCTGCTCTCCCACAAAGAACTGGTCTTCTGGTCTGATGTAGTGCTTAAATGTCGACGGACTTGTGATCGGATGCCTCAGTTGTGGCCGCGTATGCGTGTCCACATCCTGATCGGATAGATTTTATGGTCAACGGTGCGGCTGTAAAACGGTGGATACAATTTTATTTCCTATAAATCCTTCACAATAAAAGCCCCTTGTTATTTTTGTCGCTTACTTTGCAGTATTGATAGACTTGTTTTATTCAAAAGGTAGCCTCAAACAAAGCTCCGCTCATTCGGAGATACAAATTTATAGAAATATTTCACAATAAAAGCCCCCTGTTATTTTTGCTGCTCACTCTTCCTCCCTGTAGTATTAGCAGACTTGTTTTATTGGAGAACAGCCGCTAACAAAGCGCCGCTAATTCATTAATGAACTCATCAAAATAAAAGGACATCCAGCCCCGGGGTTCCTCCTCTCTTCCCTTTGCTCTCCTCTGTAGAGGAGCTCCAGTGTGGGAGGAAGGTGATGGTTCCTCCCACTCGTTTGATAAATTGTCTGGATTGTAACCACACGCTGTCCACACCTCAATGAGATCCTAACTCAAAGACATTCTCAGCAGGTGGTCTGGAGGATCGGAACACAGGGGGAACACGGTCCGATCTCAGACGGTACAAACTCGACAGTAAATGTGTGATCGGAGGACAAAGGCTGATTAAAAGTGCAGCCACAGCCTTAGTACTGTACCATTAGAATAATTTAGGTTGCTCAGATGTGCCATCAATTGTTTGTACGTGGGACTCTACGAGTTCTGGAACAGTTTTCAAGAACTATGAGTGCAGTTTGAACTTATTGGGATGTTTGAGCCTGTGTTCGCAGGTTTTCAACACAAATATCTGTCTATGAAGTGGCAGAGACAGAAGATAATTGAATGTTCTAGAGATATAACGAGGGGTTAAAGCGGGACGGAACAATCCGGAACAGCGTTCAGGCACCTTCGATTAACAAGTAAATAGATCCGATACACGATAATATCAAGCGTGTGCAGCAGCCTGCCGTTCCTTCCAGCTGATGCAATCGAGAAAATAACTCAACAAATTAGAAAGCAATGTAACCCCACGGTTATTCTCCCCACTGCACCAGATCTCACCGGGACCCCCAACGGAGTCGAGAGGTAACAAATCCACCCGACTGTTTTCCAGAAATCAACAGTAACATATCGATTTTATTTCCCCCTTAAATCAATTTAGATGCGGTTGAAAAGTTCAGAAAACAGTGGGATATATCTGTGATTTAGACAGCTGTGTAGATCACGCGTCACTAAACGCAACACAAAAGCAATGCGTGTCCGTGAGGGTGATGGCGACCCTAAGGGGCCCAAACGGGGGTCTGTGCCTGGATCGCATTCAGTCCATGATTTCTAAGCGGATCAACAGATGTTCATCTGAGGCGGACATCAAACAGGAAGAGAGCGAGCGGCCCTGACTCCAGCACTTTGTGTACAAATGACTGTGTTCCGACTTGACTGAGTCACGAAGACGGTATTGAAATGAAAGGTCTCGTCTACACACACCATAGAGCTCTAACGCAGGCGTTGGTTTGTGTAGACGCGTCCACACACAGTGTCAACCATAACTACGGGTACATCACTTTCCCACAGACAGCAACCTGCAAAAAACCCCGTCGGTCTGTAATGAACACTCAAACATGTGAGTTTGTGTGTTAGACCGCCGGAGTGAGGACGGACCTTTAAAAGGCCTCTTTGAGGATTCAGGCGTGGTTTTAAAGTTCAGGTTAGAATTAGGTTTAAGTGAGGCTTCGGCAATTAGTTGTGATGGTTAAGGTTAAGATTTATGTCAAGGAGTGTCCTCACACAGATATAAGTGCACGGCTGTGTGTGTGTGTGTGTGTGCCAGAGCAGTCAGACTGTGTGGTAATGTGTGCTTGGCCTTGGCTGAGGACTGTTACTCCCCCACACTGTCTACCAGCCGGTCCATTGATTGTGCACCGGCTTCACCTTCATCGGCCTGATGAAGTTCTTGTTTACAGGGTTTGGAATTTAAAACGCTCAAATCGTCCTCCTTATTTGTTGGTACTTTAATTAGCCTGCACAATTCAGTAATCTGTTTTCATCAAGTTATTCTTGTTGGCTCTATTCTGACTCGTGTTCCCTTCTTCTGTGTGTGCGGTCTGATGTTAAAATCCAGCCTCTCGCCAGCTCTTCCATGTGGGGGGGGGGGGTTCTCACCTTTGTTGTCGGCGGCGATGAAGCCCAGGATGTTCTCGTGTCTCAGCATCACGGTCTGGTAGATCTCGGCCTCGCGGAACCAGGAGCGCTCCTCGCGGGAGGAGAAGATCTTCACGGCCACCTCCTCGCCACGCCACTTGCCCCGCCACACCTCGCCGAAGCGGCCCTTCCCGATGCTCTCCTGGAGGATGATGGTTCTGGCGATGGTCCTCTGGACCAGCAGCGGCAGGCCTGGAGGGAGAAGCAGGACCCGGAAAGAAAACGCTTAGAAAGCAGACAGCGAGACGGACAGGGAACACGTGGTTTGCTTTGGTAAACATCTCAAACGGAGGGAGGTGATGTGTAGGAGCCAGAAGACTCAAAGACGTCTGTTAATCCAAACTTAACATTAAGGCCACTAACCTAGAATTACCCCCCTCAAACTCAGAATTAATTAATATCCCCTCTTCAAAAAAGTTAATCTCAAAAATATGTAGAGTAATATCACAGTCTGACAAAACATCATCCATACCATCAAGAAAATGGGAATCAGACCTATCCATCACTCCTGATGCTGATTTCTGGAACCAAATCTGCAATAACATCTAACTTCATGACTAAAAATGCCAATTTACAACTAATACAGTATAAAATACTTCATTACACCGGGCAAAAAATGTTTCAAATGGGATTCACGTCAGATAGCTGTCCACATTGCACTCAAAACAGCCCGGATAGCTATGTAGCTAAAGAAATAACTGAGTCACTGTCTGTCTTCCTGCTGCCTCGTCCCTTTATCCCCTTCACGGTGCTTACTAGGAGACATCTCAACAATACATCTGAGTAAAACAAACCGCAAATTACTCCTTGTGGCCCTAACTATCGCCAAGAAAACTATCCTCATGAACTGGAAATCAAGGAATAATACACACATCGCACACTGGAGAAACTTAATGATAGAGTATATTTCAATGGAAAATCTAACCTCATCCATCATATACAATACAACAGAACACCAGTCCACCTGGTCATCCCTCACTATGTTTCTGCAAACGTGACACCACCCATTCTATTAATATTGAAATATGTATAGTATATATATATTTATTTTGTGTGTATTTTTTACTATTGTTGATTTCTGTTTTGTTTTTCTTGCCAGACAACCAATTGAAACCCACGTACATGCATACATGAACATCCATATGCACACATACTTACCTGTTTTTCATTTTTTCGTTTTTTTTTTAAAATCATTATATATATTTTTTCCCTCCATCTCAAAAGGCTCAAGGACATTCTCTCACTCACACTCACACTCACACACACACACACTATGATATTTGCTGGCTTTTATCCCACTGTTCTTGTCATCCTCTTGTTGTTATGTCTATGTATTGTCTTAATATTGTCTCGTGTCTTTCAATAACAAATGTATGGAAAAAAAAAAAAAAAAAAAAAAAAGACGTCTGTTAATAGACCTAAAAGTACAGCATCAGCATGGCTCGAATACTCGGAGAACACTGTTGGAATATTTCCAGAATGAAGTGGGAGTAACATGAGAAGATGTCAAAAACAATAAAACTATGAAAAGTAAAAGGCCAGAATGAGGATAGCTTTCTGCTCGCAACATTTCATACATTAACACTTAATGTTGCCTCTGCATGTCTGTTTCACCTCAAACATTACTTCACTGCTCCAATGTGTTTACTGCTGCATGACTGAAAAACAGGAAATGAAAACGAAACCACAAAACAAGAAAAGCACAAGTCAGCAGGTCTGTGTCGTGCATGAATCTGTATCACCGCTGCAGTTCACCAATCTTTAACAATAAAAGTTTGTTTGGTGAAGTGCGGTAGAGCTCGCTCATCTTGCAAATGCATTCGGTTACATTTTCCAACAAGCAAATAAATTGAAATGCAGCGACAGATGGAACTCAGATCTGTCAGATCGCCAGAAACTGCCAATGAGGAAATGACAGCGGAATGACAAGCCTCCTCCGATTTCAACAGGCACCACACAGACTCTGACTCAGCACTGGGATTAAAACAGCCCACGCACACTGCCCCCCCCCCCCCCCCCCACACTCACACACACACAAAACTGAATCCAAGTCATTGCTTGGCAGCATGTTGGAGGTGCGAGTCTCAACAGAGAGGTGCTAATTCATGGCTAGCATAGAGAACAGCTTTTGCCAATACAGTGTGTGTGTGTTTATGCAGACATGAAGCCGGAATCTGGGCGAGTCAGCCTTTTTAATAGACTTGTACTTTAAGATGTGTGCAGCTGCAGAGTCTGTGCATGTGTACGCACACACACACGCTGTACGCTCTGTTCTCAGACACACATTATGGCCAGCCCTTTGTTCATACCAGATGTGTTCTGTGTGTGTGTTGGGCCAAGGGGCCCACTGCCCCCCGGACGAGCCACTCACTCACTCACACACTCGCACACACTAACAATTGGATGTAACAATGTGTAATGCTGGAATTCTGTTATTACATTATTGATGTTTTAAACATCCACAGATCCATCATGGTCTGCTCGTCACAGGGACCTTGTTTATTCTGGTTACTAAGAAACAAGTGGCGCTGTGAAGACTGAGCCGGTACCAACGCTGTAATGCGAGTCTCAGCTCTGTGAATCGATGCAGGCACACATCTCTGCACACTTGAAGCCGTTTCTTTAGCCGACGTGCAGCTGAGTGTAATCACTGCTGTGCTGCAGTGTGACCTTTACATCTTAGCATGAATGAACCACAGCACATAAAAAACTGCAACCTCAATCAAAATGTATTCAATAAGCCTCACGTCACAAGTCGCAGACTATTTCCTGGCCAGGTGCAGTCACTTCCTGGAGCCCAGACACCACAAGTACCTTTTATACTTCTGTTTCTCACACGGATTAAACAAACGGGACGGCGTGGAGGTGCTGGTCAGAGCCCGGCCAGCTGTTTTCTTTATGCTAAGCTAAGCGACTTCAGAACCAGCGTACAAACATTAGAGTGGCATCTATCTTCTCATCCCGCTCTCTTCAAGGAAGTGAATACGCATATTCCCCAAAACATTTCACGGTGATCGTACCTGATCCAGAGCCAGAGGTGGTCATGTCATAGATGAGGTCCTTCAGCGTCGTTCCCACGGTGATGAAGGGGTGGTCCATGGAGGGGTCCTCTTCGTTGGGCACCCGGTGGTGGTGGTGGTGATGGGCCCCGGCACCCCCGGCCCCCAGGCCCCTGTGGCTGTGGCAAACGTAGAAGGCCAGGACCAGCAGCAGGCAGAGCACGCACACGGGGCCAGCGATCACCGCCGCGAGGGCCACGGGCCCCAGAGGGGGAGTCTTCTCCGGGATGACTTCTGGACGGGCAGGAGACGGGACACAGAGCAGGTTAGGAAAGTGAGACGGGACAACAGTTGTGACCTGGTGAGTGTGGAGGGTTACGTCTGGCTCGGGGATCTACGCGTGAGAGATCAAAGGAGGACTGTTGGGAGAGTTCACTTTGAGCATACTGACGGCTGGCAGGCAGGGCTGAAGCCACGAGCCAAGTGGTGCGGGGGACACTCCATCTGCTAGGCTGATGGGAGATTTGGCCTGCCACACACACACACACACACACACACACACGCACACACACGCACACACACACTACTGTCTGCACCGTTGCATGCTGGGATAGATAAACATGACCTCAGTGTGTATTTCAGGGCCACATTTAGTGGTTTGGGGGACCTCAGGAAAACACTGCCCTGCCTCACTTTTCACCTTTTCTCTTACTGTGAATGTTGGTGTCTTCAGTGGTATAAGACGAACGCTACTCAAAACTACAATAGTTAAACTATTAATACCACACAGTGAAAGGCCTGCAGTCAAACGTTTACCTCAAGTGAGGAGAAAAGAGGAGTTCTCAGCACAGTGTATTCGCATTTCTCAAGGTGGAGATTAGTCTAATGGATAATAATGAAAGACATTTTTTGTTTTTCATGAGTCAAATCTGAATCTTCAACGGCACCAGTAACATTTCTCATGTCAGGTAAATGTAGAGCTACGATGTTTCCTGATGAAGTAGAAGTGCACAGTACGTAGTATACAGCTGAGTTGCATATTTTAAGTGCCTTGGGTGCATTTTGTCAGTTATTTCTGGGTACAATGAGTTAGAATAGTGACATAAGTCAATATTGTTCATATCTAAACATTATAAATCTATAGCTTTTGGGGGGCAACAGTCATCGAAATGCAATTATAAATCTCCTTCAAAAAGAGGCAATCAGTTAAACCTGCAGGCCGTCTGTTCTTCATGGGACTAGTGCTGGGCGGTATGACCAAAAATCCATATCACGGTATTTTTTAAGACTCTACCGGTTTCACGGTATGTTTTTCCGCCTTAATGCAGTGGCGGGCCGTGCATTTTATACCTGGGCCTTCACTGCTGTCCTGCAGCTGAAATACTACCTTATAGCCACATGGTGGCGCCACAGCTTCTATTCGTTTTTAAGGCTGTAACTATGTACGAGTCGTTTGAATAATGCTCGAGCATTTAGAAAATGCAAAAGCCTAAATTCAGGAAAATATAATGTTCTCAGCTGGTCTGGCTGTGGGATCCACAGTCATTCCTTAATGACAAGCCGCGACCCAAAGAGATTATCATAGGCATTTACTTTCACAACTTGAACGCTGAACGTACTGCTCTGCAGTGTCTTTCCTCGTCTCAGTCTCCTCTGTCACGGTGTCTGGTACATCTTACTCTGGTCAGAATGCCCATATTTGATTGGCTGAGCTGCATCACGTGATGTGATTCACGTGATCCCATGTAGGCCCAGCCCTACATGGGACTATACTCTGGTTCTTGCCACTTGTTATTGACGTTGGAGCCTTTCTGAAAAACTGACACAATGTAAGGAACAGTGTGTGTGTGTGTGTGTGTGTGTGTGTTACCAGGCAAGATCTCGAGGTTCGGCTCCTTGTTACAGTAGTCCGTGTTGCAGCACTGCGGGTAAATGCCCGTGTCATGCTTGACGGATGGGGCGCAGATGAAGGGCCGGTCTCGTGGGATCAGCTCGTTGTCGCGCACGCACTGCCGCTGCTCGGTGGTCACCTGGCTGCCCATCTTGCGGAGGGCGACGAAGCAGACGCCGTCCGTCGTGCAGCTGGAGTTGGCGCTGCAGCGGTCACAGTAACACTGGAGGGCTGGAGGGAGGAGAGAGAGGAACAATTGAGACACAGACACACACACACACAATCCAACAAAAGCTCTCGCGGGACTTCCAACATTTATTTGGCCGCCTTTAGTTTTCACACCTGCAGTTCACTTTTGAGAAAACATGAAAAGCTTTTCCTCACTGTCCTGAGTTCAGTTTGTCACTAAAATCCAACACATTTCAATCTGAGGCTGAAAGCCAAACAGAGATTTCTCAACCCCACCAAGCCCCGCCTCCTCCCCGATGTGTGTGTATGTATTGCGTGGGCAATAGGAAGGACTCTCGCTGAGGGCATGAGAGATGTTACATCATTACACACACACACAGAACCAGAGGGTCGGGGGGCCTTGTAATCATCCTTTTCGCAAAACTGTCTCGCAAAAGTAGGACATTGATTATTATTTATAAACATGAAATGACTTCCTAGAGGGGCTGAGAGTTCAAACGGGAGTTTCTACGCGACTTCCTCTGCTGATGTTGGCGGAGAATGGTTCATGAATTCTAAATCTATTCCAGTTAATTAGTGTATTATTTGATGTTAACACCGTTGCCTTATGTTGTTATTTAGCCTGTCACCAAGATGCTGCTCAGATGGATAGTGCAACTCAGTCTACATGGTGATTATTCACGCTCACAAAGGACATTGATTGGAAGCACATGAGTTATTTTCAAATATGTATTATCAGTGAATACAATAGGGGGATGTTTGTACCAGAATAGGCTACATGTTATGAGTTATTGGGACATTCCGCACCGCTGTACAGCCAGAATGGAATGAGCATCCTGGCATGCTAACGTGCGTTCAACGGCGTCACCCAGATGTGCCGATCACCAGCATATGAAACAGAATATGTCACATAGGCCTACGTGTTTGGGTTTTTGGTATTTTCACTTTCATAGCATAAGAGAAGCTTCTCAGTGTTGTAGCCTATTGTGACCCGTTGCCTTTGGGGAAAGTGTTAATACACAAGTGTTTGAAATGCTCCTCATTACAATCATAAAACAAGTTTACCAAAGTTGCCAGCGGGCTAAAAGCTACCTCAGTCCGTCTATGTACCACTGCTTTGAAGAATTATTATTATGCATTTGTTGTCAACTGTAGCCTCTGTGTACCTTTACACCCGGACACCCAGCAGACGGCCATAGACCAATGTGTAGCCCAGGGGTCGGCAACCTTTTCTATCCAAAGAGACATTTTGCTCTATTTTCCACAAATTCAAATTTGTCTGGAGCTGCAAAAGCTATTTGATATCACAGCTTATAAAGTCGTATATATAGTTATATTATATATACACAAAAACTATAGTTTGTTGTATTTATGAAAATATAGAACAAGAATAAAGACAATTCTTGACATTTATTTGCAATTTTACCTGATATAACAATATCAAACTCTTATGAAGAGTTCAGTTTGCTGCAGCAGCTGAGGATTCGCTCTTTGTTGCTCATCTCCAGCATGACACTTTTCAGCACATGCTGTGCGTTTGTTCTGGAAGCATAGAGGTAAACCAGCATCGTTGGCAGTGAAAGCAAACGAAGACGTCCACGCAGAGTTAAACTCTATTTTCCTCCGTGACTTTTCTTTTTCTGGATTTATCCATTGATAGTTTACAGAGGGCGGCGCAAAACTGCTCATGCTCGGTTTTTTCATTAATTTGAATTGTGCATTCTCTTACAAACAACCCCTTTAGACGACGACATTTTTATCTTCGGGATTTTTCCAGAGGCCAGAATCAGCAGTTCAGACTTTGAGAAATCTGAATAGGGCAAGAAAATTGCAGTCAGTGTATCTGTAATTAAAGCTAACCGCTAACAGCGAGTGTTGCTAACAAACAGCTGGAGGAAGAAATAAGCCACACATGTGATGCTCCAGGGTTTCTTTACGTGTACTTTCTCCTTTTCTTGTTTCAACTCAACTCGTCTGGAAGTCATTCAGGGACACAATGCGAGGCTGTGAAGGGTAACGGCACGCACGCACGCACGCACGCACGCACGCACGCACGCACGCACGCACGCACGCACGCACGCACACCTTCTGAGACAAGAGCTCTGAATAATTAACAGGGCACACTGTCTACAGAGTGTCTGACATCGACACAGTGAGACATGTACACCGGTGGGAACGTTCCCTGACGGTGCAGCGTCTTCACGGGGTTTTAAGACGATGAATTATACAGTAAACGCCAGTAAATACGAGTGCATTACGCTGCTAAGGAGAGACACGCACTGCCAGTCTGAGAATGTTATTGCATTATCCAAACAGGCTCTCTCACTTGTGGAATTCATGGAATAGTCTGGAGGGGAATTCCAGACGAATTAAATAAAACAACAGCGACTGTGTGTGTGTGTGTGGTGCAAGTTGTGGAGCAGGAAGAAGAAGACGGATCAAGCAGTGGACGACAGGAGATGGCTAAATAAAAGCCAGCTGACACTTGTCTCCTCTGACTCAGCCTCGAAGCAGTCAGATATGTCTGTCCCTACACACACACACACACACACGTCTAGACTACAAAACAACTGGAATGTTCCACGCATGTCTTGAAGGGAACCTGCTGACGGGAAGTCCTGCTGAGTTGATGCTCCACGAGCAGCGACGTGCCGACGCAGGTTATGAGTCCAACCGGACGGACCGGTCTCCAGAACCGGTTGTTGGTTCTTTTAAGTCAGCGACAGTCAAACAAACCCAGTACTTCTTTTATTAACTGATCATTGGTTTTCTGCCGTCATACAGTCAGCGTGAGTGCAGCTGGCTCGATCTGAGCAGCAGATTTTGAGGAAATATTTTTTTATTAAAAAAAAGCAGGCACCTGCAGAGATTTCCAATTTCCCCCAACAAACAGAATGCTTTAATAAAACAACTGAACAATAATCCAAACAATAACACGTCCCCTCCCACTTTTTAATCAAGACTGCAGTCCTGCCAACACAGCAGATTAGAGCACTTCTACACACGAGGCGCCTGCAGAGAACCCAGAGCGCTAGAGGCCCCTTTAGACACTGGGCTCGAGCGCTATCCGTTATTTGTTTTCACACCTCCCTGACATTTCACCAGGGTATACGGTTTATAACGGCATCTTTCAATACATCACATGTGATGAACGCTTCCGTTAGAGAGCAACCAAAGCCAAGCTTAAAACGGTGATATTTCATCAAAAACATTTTGTCTTATTTCAAATTTTGACACAAATAAACTTTTACTTTAAACAGGTCCTGTAAAAAAACATTAAAGTCCGAGTTCCTCAGCTCAACGAGGAAGCCATGATTAATTCAGCTGAGACCAAAAGTCACGTGACAACAATTGAGTGAATGACTGAACAGAGCAGAGGCTGTACAAATATGAATAGCTCAATATTCATAGCACGTAAAGCTTCCATTTCTTATCCAACATTGGCAACACTTGTAGACACTAATGCTGGAAAAATAGATTCCATTTTTTGCCAATTTTCGTAAAATAAATCATCAAAGAAATTCAAATGCATTTCTCCTTTTTTATGATGTATGGCATTGTAATTATGTTACACTGCACAAAAGACATTCTTTAGACGTCTGTAGTTCTAGCCATGGTTGTGCTGTTTCTATAGAGGCCCAGCACTTTTATATTAGAGTGGAAAATAAGGCCACAGAGAAAGAAATACGACAGGAGGGAAAGACCTAGAAACATTCTCAGCTTGTTGAAGAAGTGTGGCTCTGTATTAAGTACAGTGTGTGATATGATAGAGGACACAAGGACAGGCTCTTACAATGGGATCTGACCGAGCACTCAGCCGGGCTTTAAAAGCACATGTTACGCCGTGGACAGATAAAACAGGTCAGTCACGTGATGCCATTGGGCCCAAAAAGAGTTCTTCCCCATAGACTTATATATAGAAAAGAGACGTCTGTAAATCAGCAGGAACATTCTTTTCAGGGAAATAAAGGTCCACGGAACAGGACGGTGGTGGAGAAGAAGAAAAGGGTCGGCTTGGAGCCCTGAAAGCCAGACTGAATATTGCACTTACATGCACTGAGTGAGTTCCGTTTGGACAGGCGCTATTGTTGCATCCTGTTTGAGCAATACCATTGGAGATGTTTCTAAAAAAGGAAACCAATTGGTTGTTGCATCTTTTCTCCTTTGTATATTTAATGTTGCTCCTTAATAAAGCAGATTAATGGGTAGGGTTGGGTATCGTTTGGGTTTTTTCCGATACCGGTGCCTGAACAGATAATATATTGTTCAATTTGAAGAAAAAAGTAACTGTTAAAAGTATACTATAAATATAAATTAATACAAAACACACACACAAACTCTGTACACACACACACTACAGCTTCAAACTTCAGCAATTATTTTGCAGAAATATGAGCATATTTTCCTTCTCTGGCAAAATACGACACGTCTCATGACTTATTTTATTTTACCAGTTGGTGGCGGTAATGCGCCAATTCGACGTTTGCCAACCGCCAGTACACCTCAAAGAAGAAGAAGAAGAAGAAGAAGCTTTGGCGTGCCTGTGTTGTTGTGCTTATGAGCGACAGCGCTAAGTACCCCGTTGTAATAATACTACGAGTGAGGAGCGGAGGACCGAGTCCTGCTGCCAGGACGGAGTCATCAGAGTAGTGTCAAAAAAGTATTTCAATCGGCTCAGGCACCAAAATGAGGCACCGAAATCTGCGTTACGTTTCGGTCCGGTAGGTACCAGACTTATAGGAACCGGTTCCATACCGGCACCGTTTTTCGGTACCCAACCCTATTAATGGGTAGAACTCTATTACTAAAATAATAGCCAGCTGCAGCCATAACCACAACAATGAGAAATTTGTGGCGAAAGTGGATTTAGTATGCTTGAAAAATGCACAAAACAAAAAGGCCTTCAACTGGAACTTGAGTCAATATCAATGAAAAAAAGTGCAGCACACATCTATCTGCTGGAGAACAAATGAAACAGCTCAGCGTTTGAAATGCGTACCGATATTTGACAAACAAAACAATGCTGTCAGTATTCAGCCCCATTTCACAATAAAGGCAAGCACGCAAAGTTTGGGTTTCATCGTATCTCGACCACCTCCACCTTTTGTGTTGGGGCGGGTCAAACCTCCGCCCACAGCAAGCCACCTGGTATTTGGCCTTTGAAAAACATGCTGAATACCATGAACCGAGTCCTAAAGCCAACAACGGGCCGGCTGAGCCTTTTCATTTCTCGCTCCCCTCCATGCTTTAAATGCACTAGGCTGTGAAATAGACCATAGGGGGAAAGAATGGGAGTGGGCGGAGTGGGAAAGTAGGCCAGTTGTTCATTCTTCAAGTCTAATCCAGAGAGTTTCCAATAATTCAGAGAAAAGGTTCTCTCTGAACACCTCGCAGCCCACAAGAGCACTGGTTCTGAAGAAAACAAGCATTTTAATGGGCTTATGCTGACATTTTAATGTCAATACTTTTGTGCTCGTTTACAGTTACAAACCCGTTCTGTATTTAAATGATCAGCAATACGGTTCAGACTTAGAGATGGAGTTAGTAATGTTGAGAAACCAACAAGACAACGCTAGATTTAAAATGGTTTGACCTAAAAATCCAGCCCAGTGTTGCAAACTCTTTTCCAAAGAAAGTAGCTCGCAGCGCTAGCTCCAACAGTCGCTACGTCTAGCAAGAAAGTCACCAGCGCTGACAAGCATGGCAGGGCTATTGCTAGCCATGCGTCTACCTGCCAGTGTGACAGGTAGACTGGTAGGTAGACAGACAGGTAGCCTGTCAGGACAAGCTCATTGCAGTCCTGCGACAGCCACACAATTCAGACGTTTTTCTTTTTTGTTTGCGTATTTGATTCATTGATTGCTGCCGGATGTAATGAATAATTTCGCTAAGACTACCAACCCTGCCCTTCAGCCTCGGTTACACTCCCAAACGGACGTGTACATGGAGAGCTACGGCCGTGAAGATGGAGATAGTCGGTAGCCGGACGTCCCAAAAAGAGCGTGTGCTTACACCCTCTGATGACCACATTTATGTCACGCGGACCCTCGTGGGCGAGCAGAGTATCCGGCTTTGTAGTTCATAGTTTGGTTTGTGTCGACAACGTGGACTTTAATGTTTCAGACTGTTCAGAACGGTCAGTTTACGTCATAAAAAAATAGAGAATTAATCAATTAGTTGCAGGACCAACACTCAACCAACAATAATTTTGATAACCAATTCATAGTTGAAGTTGATGAACTGTAGGACATGCTCTCGTTTCAGGTCCTTAAATGTGGTGCTATGCTTCTTTTCACTGCTGTACAGGACACAGTTTAATGAACTCAACGGTTAATCAATTCTTAACTCAAGCTACACTCACTAATGCCTTTTCTAAAGGGTTAAGCTTTCTCATGGTCTTCATCAATGGATAGTCTACAGTCAGATAAAGGAACGTTCCTCTCAAATGTACTACAAGTACCAGAATGTATTTAAAGTAAGTACTGAACTAGGTGCAAACCATATGGTTTATTACAGTAACCAAATAATCATTGTATGAATTATTCTGTGTGGCGCTGCAATCAACCATTACTTTAATTATTTATTAATCTGCCAGTTATTTTCTCCATTCATCACTTCCCTTCTCCGTTCTCTATACTGGCTCCCTGTAAGAGCATCCAGTGTAAGACTCTGGTGCTAGCCTACAGGGCAGTGAAAGGAACAGCTCCTTCCTATCTCCAGGCCATGGTCAAGCCCTACACCCCCGCCCGACCTCTTCGCTCTGCTGCCTCGGGGCGACTGGTCGCCCTGTCGGTCAGAGGTTCCTGCAGCCGATCGACCCGGTCACGGCTGTTTCCTGTCCTGAGTGGTGGAATGAACTCCCCACTGACCTCAGGACAGAGGAGTCGCTGCCCATCTTTCATCAGGCTGAAGACTCACCTCTTCAAGAAGGCCTACCCTGAGCCTTCCACTTAGCACTTATTGTATTAGCATTTATTGTATTCATATTGGTTTGTTTCTGCACTGTACATTGGCTCTGGTTTATGCTCTATGATGCTTGTTTAAAGGACATGCACTTATGCCTTCTGGTGACTAGTAGTTCTCTTGAATACCGATGTTGAATACACTAATTGTAAGTCGCTTTGGATAAAAGCGTCTGCTAAATGACTAATGTAATGATTTGCACTATAAAATAGCAGATTATATTCAGTTTATTATTTTTTATTAATTTCAAATAATCTGGAAGCAGAGAATGATTGGATTGTTTAAGGTAAATGACAATAATGACTGATCAAATCTGTTGCAGAACTAATCTATTGACTTATGTTTCAGAATTAATTAATATTCTGACACGTCACTTCTTTACATGTGGCCCAGGAATCCCGGAACTTTGGAGTCAACGTGGAAATGAATGCAAATCGACTGCAGCTACCTGGAGGTTCAGTGTGTGCAGGATCCTTCTGGCTTCATCTCCACCACGTGGACCCTAGAAACACCGTTTTATAGCCGCAGAACGAGCTGTGCATTGTTGGCCGCGCAGTAGCCAGGCAACGCAGGGACAATACATGACAAAGCCGCCCGTCGGCAGGGGCCGAACCACGTTAATCCCTCCACCCCGCCTAGCGCTCCCTCTTTATTAACACCCTCTCTCCCTCCTCCCTCCTTACCCCCTCCCAGTCTTACAACAATAGAAGGGAAAATACAGAGACGAGAGTCAAGAACAAATTAAATAAATTTACAAGCTGCGAGTCAATATTTCAAGATGCAAGCATGAAATGAGTTTGGTGTAATCTGCTGGGCTGTGGTAGCGTTTGCTTCCAGCCCGGCGTGGGATTGAAACGGTGTGTGCTTACAGAGACATTATTGTGGAAGCTGCGCTAGCTCCTCTGAAGTTCATGCAGAGCACCGTCCCAGGTGGACGGGGCTCTGGGCTTTGCACCCCAGGGCAAGAGATGGGACGTTTCCTTCAGCGGACTGCTGACGGGATGATTTGTAAAGGACACGTTGGTGCTGGGTCCATCAGTAAGGTCCGGGGAATCTGATAGAAGTGTGTCTATGAGTAGGCGGGTTTGAAACGCATGTTATATTTCAACAATTGCATAAACTACACCGTTTAACACAGCCAGAAGCTATAAAAACCACCATTGTCATCAGATTTGCATCTTTCAGATGGTCCTTGAACGCATCATGTGTGACAAAGGCTTTGGTCCGAAAATGCAGCCAAAACGAAGCTTAAAATTGTGATATTTCATCAGAAACATTTTATTCTACAGGTCTCGTTTAAAATCTCACCGAAAATTCCACAAATTCTATAAAAAAAAAATTAAAGAAAACAGCACATGGAGCATCTGTTTTTTCCAACATTGGTAACACTTTGAAAAAGATTGGATTCATAGATTCCATTTTCTCCCAATTTTTGTAAAATAAATCAAAGAAATTCAACTTAACTGTGTTGTACTGCACTAAAGACCTGTTTGAGTTCTCTCTGCTTCTAGCCATGATTGTGTTGTTTCCATAGAGGTTCAGGACTTTAATGTGGGAGTGAAAATCAAGGCCATGTGACGAAAATGTGACGGGAGCAAAGAAAACCCGCCACTAAACTGCTTGGGGCTCAGAGGGTTAAGCAGTACTGGCATTGGCCAGACGTTGAGCCACACTAAAGACAATCTCTTTGTTGGCGTCATTAAATTCAGTGGGCCGTCATCGGCGCGTACCACGGGTAAAGTATCAGGAGAGAAAGAGTTATACAGCCGGTATTTAATCAGGTAGTCTCATTGAGCCCAAGATCTCTTCTGTAAGTGAGACACGAGTACGACAGATAAAGAGGAAACACAAGAGGATATTCAGCTTCAGGGCCAGTCGCAGACACTTTGGAAGTTAAAAGCTTAAAATCTGCCGGGAGGATGAGACATCAACATTTCTCAAATCCTTCGTAATTCATTCCATTTCGTGCAATTTGCTCTGAAAAGCTTTTATGATCGAGGAGAGAAGGTCTGCGCCAGTGGACAGGATGTAGTTATCTTCTCGTTGCCATTGACGACTATTCGTATGGTCCACGACTCCACGGTGACGAGGACGACGTTTTTCTCCGGAGATGCACAACCAGAAGAAAAGCCCGACAGATTAGCAGAGCAGTGACAACGAGGACATATAGCACAAATATAAGTTATTAAATGGCGTATGTAATGAGGTCGTCTCACATCCATCGGAACATAAAGAGCTGCATACAAACTACAGTATTAGTGGAATATGCATTTTCATTAGCCATGGAAGAGCAAAGTGGATAGAATATTTTGCATATGTAAACGTCGTCAGTGTCTGCTGAAAGAGAACAGACTGCTTAAGAAGCTCCACCTCTCAAACACTTTGACACAAGCAGAATGCCGAGCACCGTTAATATCCAGCCATGATATACATCGATGATATTGTTAGTAGCAAAAATACTTTGCTGACACTCTTTGTACATCGTGCTAAATCAAACATCTGAATAATCAAATAAATTTGAATTATCAATTCAAATTAGCTACAAATCTACAACAACCGCTGATGAAGCTTTTCGTAAAATATTCAGTCCACGTTCAGACTGCATCATAGACTGAATAGAAGTGGACGTAGCCGTCGCCGTCTTGGATTGCGGGCATCGACCAGTCAATGGAAGTGTTCATCATGTCCTGACTGAGGAGGAGCGACGTGGAGACGCCGCATACAGCGCTGGTAGTGACCTGTTAATCACAGTAGCCCCGCACCCCCCCAGCGTACCCTGCTTTATGGTCTGTTTGACTCTAAATGGACCATCATGTACTAAATGAACATCATGCTGTATTGAAGAAGACTTGAAACTAGAGATTGAGACCGTAAACTGGATTGGATTTAAAAGTCTCTTCCTGTTGCACTTTATTAAACTCTTTTGTCATATCATAAGAGCTCTGATGGCAGTAACTAGACACCCCCCCCCCCCCCCCCCCCCAGGAATTCGAATCAGCGTAGATAGAACATGTCAGTGAATCTCTTCTGTCTGTGTCCCAAGGTGAGCATCGTTCAGATGTCTTTTAATTCTACACTACAATCGGCAGAATGAGAATGCTGATGAAACCACTTCTGCATTCATTCAGACCTAAAAGTCATGAAAGAATTCCATTTCTGCAAATCCGGCTCCTGAGCTACGGCCAACATATCAAAATGGGGAAGTGCTCATCAGGGATTTGGGAGTCCACTTAAACATGCAGCGCTACGACTGTCCTCTGAGGTACACCGAGCTTTCCCCACAGTCTTGGAACCTACGCGTTCCTCTTCATCAAACGCTGGGTCCACTGGGAACAGAGGCTCAGTGGCAGTCCGTCTACAAGCCCATTGGTTCCTTAGATAATGAAACAACATATTTGTAAAGTGCTTTTTAATTTTCTTATTTACCATTTCCTAAATCAGCTGGTCATTATAGTTTTAAGCAAACGTTATGCAAGCAGAGTGAAAGAGGCTTTTTGTTTAGCATGGGATGAATGGTGTGTGGTGCTCTGGGGAGTATTTGGTGCAGCAGGACTCTCTACGGCACAGAGGTGCAGCGTAAACCCCTTACAGAGACCACGAGATCCGGGACTCAAACCCCACGACTTCACGGCTGCACAGCAGAGGAATGCCCACCGACCTCCCTACAGCCCACCTGAGGGTCAGGAATGTTTAAATTACTGAAATGTTTTGAGCACATCGGAGCTTTGACAAAGACGCTGCTTTTATGCCTTCAAGTGAGTCTTTCCTGTGCTTGGTATTTCTGTTCCTGTTAACACGAAAAGGTCTCGAGTCCTTCAGCAACTGTGTGAAATACACACCTTTGTACATCAGCTACTCATCCTGAGGTACCTTGAATTTGTGAAAAATAAAAAAATTGTTTTTGGGGGTTTTTTGGATATAAAAATCGTCATTTTGTGTGCAATGTATTTTAAGTTTTTTTGAAATGCCACGTATTTAACAGGCTAAATGGAGAGCAGTGCCCCTTGAGATGTAAAGCGCTGCGTGGAAGTGATGCTCTTACTATACTGTATACTATACCGCCCCGTTTTAACATCCTGTTGACTAAAGGTCTCCTTCATCACGTCAAGCTTGAGTGATCTCAGGTCAGTAAGAGCAGGGATGACCCCCCAAAACCAGAGAGAAGGAAAAGATCCAAAGTGTGGCTACATTTGGTTCCAGTAGAGGCTGAGAACTCTCGTTGTCAAGTGCAATAAAACCCTCACAGGTAACGGAAGTAACACCAGCAGTTTATCACAACATGGGACCAGCAAGCAGAACACCAACCTGCACAAATGCTCAGGATTCTACTGTTCGGTCCAGCTTCGTCCACTGCAGGTAAGGTTAGCGAGGCCATACGGAGATTGCTATTAAGACCGGGCTGATGAATGAAAGCTAATCACGGAGATTGTTTTCACGATGTAATCAAAAAGGACCGATAAGAGTATTGATAAGGAATCCAGCCGATAAGCAGTACTAGTATTGATACCCATCCCCAACTGTCAGGTACAGTGATGGAGGAGGGGGGGGATGTTTCTCAACCTGAACTGTTGTTACTAATGAGCAGAGTTGCTACCCCCCCCCCTCCCCGTCACAGCTGAAGTAGACAACCTGAGCACGGACTACTGTGCTGCTTGAAGAGATTCTCTCCTTGGGGGAAATACATTCCATCTCTGCTTTCTTTGTTTGCACGGCTTAACAGACAAAAGTGAGAAAGAAAAGGCACAGCAGCATTGGTTTCCACTTAGTGATCGTTGTGGCTTCAGGGGTAAGATGCGGTTCAAGTTTGGAGAGGGGCCCTTGTTGTCTCGCTCTCCATTCCCTGTCATCTCTCCACTATTGCATTTTAAATAAAAAAGGCATAAAAACATCCGGTATAATAAAAAAATATAACAATTTAATATGAAGTCCTATAGATGCAGCAACTACTGGTTAAGTCCTTTGACTTCTGTTTGTGAGAAATAAAAGCATACGATGCATGACGATAACAGGCAGACATTGATCTTTAGTCCAGGACCTTGGACCGGACCGGGCGGAACCGGGGCAAAGCCTATCTATCAGGGTGCTCCCGTCACAGACCAATACTCGTGAAAAGGGGGGGGGGGGGGGGGGGGGGGGGTGGGGGAGTGAAGGAATAAAGATCGATTGCCGTGGTCGGGCTTTTAATGGCTGCAGCGCGGCGTGGAGGAAGCCCCGGGAGACGCTTCAGATGAAAAGGGAGACCCAAGTTTAATCTAATACACCGACTCACTGGCAACAGCATCGCGCAGATCAATAGCAATTGAATTCCGCATCCCCTTCACGAAGAAAAAAAAGAAATCACACATGCATGGGGGCACACACACACACACACACACACACACTTGCAGCCTTGAAATGTCCAAGTCAGTAATTGAAGTGCACGGCGTCGGGAGTTCAGGCTCTCTCCAGCTCATGAGGATGGAGTGCTGCAGAGAAACAGAGGGACAGTCCTTCCACCATCTAAACTCTGCTCTGAGCTTCTCCCTCTCTAATGTTTAGCACAATTTGGTCAAAGTTTAAAATATCATATGCAAGCAACGGTTACTGTTTTCATCATCAGTGCTTGGACTTAACTGGAGCCACAGAAGGCTAGGGAAACGACACAACCTTGGAGTAGAGGTGTGGATCTTCACTGGCCTCACCATGTGATTACGAGACGACGGTTCTCGATGCATCTCAACCTCAACTTTCTTTTTTACTGCACATGGCTACTTCCTCAAGAATGAATGCAAGCAGTCACATCCATCTAAACTCCCATTTAAGTCAGAAAGTGCTTTCAGAAGCCAACCTATGATAAAGGAATCTGCATCTTTTCAATAGCAGCATCTGTGTGAGCCACCTGAGGACATGAACATTACAAACACTAAACCCTCTCTGGCATTACAAGTGTGATGTAATCTACAGAAACAAGGGCCCTTCCTGAAAGCCCTTGCTGTTTTACACTGTATGAACTAGTTACTTACTTATGGCTCTTCTACGTTTTCTTTCTTTGAGTCACTGCATCTCCCGACAGGGTGAACAACACCACATTGTTGACAACGATGCAGCTAATACTGGTAACGACAGCAAAAAGCTAGCAGACTGCTGAGTTCCGAGTGTTTAAGCCCCGCCCTCTGACAAACAGAGCTCAGAGGGAAGGAGAGGAACATGTACGACACTAAATGACTGCCAAACTCACTGGAAAGGACTCTTCATCAGTAGGGTTGGGTACCGAAAAACGGTGCCGGTATGGAACCGGTTCCTATACGTCCGGTACCTACCGGACTGAAACGTAACGCAGATTTCGGTGCCTCCTTTCGGTGCTTGAGCCAATTGAAATACTTTGTTTACACTACTCTGATGACTCCGTCCTGGCAGCAGGACTCGGTCCACCGCTCCTCACTCATAGTATTATTACAACGGCTCATAAGCACAACAACACAGGCACGCCAAAGCTTCTTCTTCTTCGAGACCAACTGGCTGTTGGCAAACGACGAATTGGCGCATTACCGCCACCAACTGGTAAAATAAAATAAGTCATGAGACGTGTCGTATTTTGCCGGAGAAGGAAAATATGCTCATATTTCTGCAAAATAATTGCTGAAGTTTGAAGCTGCAGTGTGTGTGTTTTGTATTTATTATATTTATTCAAGTATACTGTTAACAGTTAACGTATTGTTCATAGTTAAAAAGTTTGAAGCTGTAGTTTGAAGCCAAGTGTTTTGTATTCATTTATATTTATAGTATACTTTAAACAGTTAATATATTGTTCAATTTGAAGAAAAAAGTATCGGTTCAGGCACCGGTATCGTTTTAAAAGTATCGTTTTAGCACCGGTATCGAAAAAACCCCAAACGATACCCAACCCTATTCATCAGCAGATGCTCACTACTGAGGGTTTAGGAGCAAATAAACTTGACCTCCTTGATTCAGAGTAAGTCCTTTATGCAGAGGCCTTAGGGGCCCCAGACCCTTTGTGTTCCCCAAACCTGAGCAAGACTGGCCTGTTAGATGATCCATGAATGGGTCCGGCAAACAACAAATTATCGTTACGAAAAGTGTGTTTTGACTGACTATATTCACGCTGCTGTTGTTGAAATACCCTGCAGAGTAAAATACTCTTTATTTCCCCCGTTCTCTTTCTCTCTGCAGGATTCAGCGACTTACTACTGCAATGGTAAGAGTTCTCCTTCTTCTGTGTGGTGAACACTCAATTATGGGCTGTCAATGACACAGAACAGAGCCTGCACACTCCGGTGTGTGTGTGATCTCCAACCAGTCTACTGGTCTGACTAGACTGAATGCTGGACGGCGTGGGAGTTGGAGCTGAATGGTTTGTTTGCAGCAGAAGCTCCTGAAACATCTAAAGCAGAAGCTGAGGCGCAGCGTCAGAGGCGCGCTTTGCACACATCTCGTCGTGCTCCGTGATTCTGCGCACGTTCGAATTGTGCATTTAAAATGGATTTACTTGTGTTGCATCATTAACTCGTCAGTGACAGATGAGCCTGTACCTGAGACCAGGTGTGGCTCATTACTAGTCAGAGAGGACCAAATCACAGGTGGAACAACGAGGTACAGATCACCTGGGTGGTAAACCTGAGAGTCACCTGGGCAGTTGACTGAAGCCCAATCACTGGCACCTTGTGAGACATAATTGTAAGGTATGTTTCTGCCTGGTCAGCATCACTGTACACACCGGCTGTCTTCAGTCTGCGAGTGGTAATTAAGGAAGTGACTCAGCGATTGTTACAATCACCCCGTTGATTCCAACGTGTGTCAACGCAGTGAGTCATGGTCTGTGCTACAAAGTGGAGGAATGGAGCATTCTGGGAAATGTAGGCTCATGTGTTTTGAAATTTGATCCATACTAGGGACTACAAGTCAAGACACCTCAGGCTTTTCTGCTTCAGTTTGGACAATTAAACAAAAAAAACATTCTGAAAATGGCATACTAACTTACTGGCATGTGATGCTGTGTCTCAGTCACTGGAATAGAAGTGTGTGTTCAGTAGGGTTAGGGGGGCTCACGGTACTGGCGCTCTGCTCCGTATCATGAGCCTCAGTAGACGGCATGCCCGGAGGCGTTTATACTCTACGTGCTGCATTACTCTCCCAAACGCCAGAGGGCGGCCAAACAAGATGAACTGTGAGGAATCACAGAGACATCGAGTGTAACTCATAGATATGCACACAGACTGGAGGTGTGTCCGGCAAATAAACATAAACTAAGCTCACAGTGACGAGGAGGGATTGTAATTATCTGTAAACTCATATTCAGGGTCTACTTTATTACCTTTGTACAAGTCAAGTATTAAAAGCATGAGAAAGAAACAAAGGCTGAATATCCTGTAAACTGTTTGATTTGATTCTCCTAAAAGGAGATTTTTAAGACCTCCTAAAAACCAAATCCCCAGACATGTAAATAGTGTTTCTATCAGTGAACTATTTGTGCCGGTGGAACAGTTCAGGGGTTAAACTGTTGACAGGAAGGCTCCCGCTGAGCCTCACTAAAGTGCTGCTTCTTAAATGCACTTTGTTACAGAGTGCTGTGGTGTGAGGCCCGAGACGAGGCCACAGGTCTGGTTGTGTCGCACACGGAAGAGAGGTGAGCGGTAGCCATGGTTACCATGCAGGTATAGAAACCAGCCTGAGTAGCGGTGCATCTCGGGAGACGGGAAATAGATCATCACCCCGGCAAGACGTCACGTTGAAACAACAGTACGAGAGCCCACGAGTGTCTCCCCGTCCGTTTAAAGAGTCACAAGAACTGTGATGAAAACATCCGTTTACACAAGATAGTTACGAGTTTGAATTCATCTTTATCGAGAGCAATGCAAGTCACAGTCCCACCAACACAGACTACAAACGGCAGTAACATGTTGCTTCTGGGCCCCAGAGTCCGACCCTTGACCCGTGAGGTTCTGGGCTCTGAGCCACCTCCACCTCTGCACCAAGATGCTAGCCCAGCTCACAAGGTTGCTTCTTTCCAGCCGCATGTTCCAACAACGATATCGATATTTGGCGCCAGTGTATCGATATCGTATCACAAGGTGAAGCGATACAATATATTACCGGATGGACTAGTGTTGAGTATTCTCTTATTTGTTATAGTGTTCTCAACAGACTCCAGTCAGGTCAAGTGAGCATCGGTTCAATAGTGTCGACTTCACAGCGTGACCTGGATGAGAGCAAAAACATCCCAGTGAGACGAATACAGCGCTAACGAAAGGGAAGTGGGGTGTGTGTGACAGTTTGGAACAAAGTCCCGTCTTCAGCTCCCGCTAATATAAAAGTTTGAGTCACTTTGACTGAGAACGTTCAGTGCTGTGCTTCCCCTGGATCTCTGTGAGATCCCATTTCAAACGACCATCCTGAACTAAACAGCGGTCCCAACTGAAGGTACAGAAGATCCCACTGACAGAAACCTGATGATGTCTTTAATGAAACTGAGAGGGGGGGGGGGGCAACAACTACTTACTTTACCTAACGCATGCGATTACAAACGGTCACACGAGCGCATCACACCTTTCCTCCTCCTGTGCTGAATTAATTGCTTTTATCACCATAGCAACCACAATCTGCACAGAGAGATGGTCTCTCCTGTGCGGCATGAAGCTCAGGCACCGTAGTGTCGTTTCTTTAGCTTCATGTGTACTATTACACTGTGGAGCGCCTGGTTTGGTTTCTGCCATTTCATTTCTCCTTTGATGAGACTAAGGAGAACACACACACACACACACACACACACACTCTCTCTCTGAGGCCTTTAACAAACACAAAGCAACAGCCGTCCTGAAACTGTCAGGGTGGATGAGAGGGGGTTTCGTGCAGTGTGGGCGTCACCACAACATCATTTTGTCCTCGAGGTGAACCACATATTAGCACAAAGCTACATTGCAACGGCTAAAATGTATTGAACATACATGATGAAAGGCCATTTCAGTGTAAACCTAAATGGTGATAGCCTGGTTTTTTTTTTTTTTACCAGTTTTGCCGGAATCTCTTTCTCTTCTTCTCTGCTGGCAACCTCACTGTGTCAGTGCAGTTATGTCACTACAATGAAAAAGTCAAGCTGTGTTTCCTACTAAAAAGTGAGACTTCAGTGGTAACCAGTGCTGCCTTGAAACATCTGGCCAGGGACAGCAGATGGAAATTAGCCTCTCTGGCTAACTTACAGTGTAACTGTTAATTAGTGTGCATTGTCCCTGAAAAAAAAAAAAAAAAATAAACCAACAGCCCAAGTGTTAATATGTTAAGAGAAAGACATGTTTTTTCTCCACATCAGCATGTTATACCAAATTTACACTTTGAAAATCTCACTTCTGTAAGATAAGTGAAGATGTGATCTCTCCTTTTGGGCAACAGTCTGCACAATAAAACATCACGCACCACGTGTTGCCCTGCCCCCACTCCGTCCCGTAGATCCTATGCCAGTTGATTCCGCGTTATTCGGCTCCCACAGGCATTTCCATAGGTCATGAACCCACCCACCCCATCCATTATGGCCAGCCCTTTGTTCATACCAGATGTGTTCTGTGTGTGTGTTGGGCCAAGGGGCCCACTGCCCCCCGGACCCGGATGAGCCGCACGCACGCACACACACACACACACACACACACACACACACACACACACACACACACACACACACACACACACACACACACACACACACACACACACACACACACACACACACACACACACACACACACACACACACACACACACACACACACACACACACACACACACACACAGGAGAGGCTGCCATCTGCCCCGATGAACTGTTTGAACCCGGAGCCAAAGCTCGGCGGCATGGCGTAAACCAAGCTGTGACTCACACTGGAACACACGGGCGACGGGCGAACGTGAGATCGATTGCCAGTTTGGGGACAGGAAACCTGGCTAGAGGTGGCCGGAGAGAGAAGTGAAGCGACACGCCACACTTTCAGAACAATCGGCATTAACTTGAGAGTTTCAGAGCGGTAGGACGGGACAGACGAGTGTCTTTCATGAGGAGATTCTCTAAATTATACAGGTAATGACCAAAACGTGAGGAAAATAGAGAAACCAGTTGTAACCCGGTTTGCAGAATACTTGGACAAGAGCGGTATTTGTTGACAACGGCATCTTATGCCGTGCAGCCTGCATCTTTTTCTTCATAAGAGATAAACGAGGGGCAGACCGAGTGGGAGGGAGGAGCAGGCAGGACATCTGTCTGAGGCCGTATCCACATTACTCCAGTTTTCCTACGTTTACACTGAGCAGCCACACCACGCCGGAGTTTTGGAGCGCCCTAAACAGAGGAACCTGAAACCTCCGCCGAGGTTGGAGCTATTTGAGACCTCCGGGGTTTTGGTTCGGTATAGACGTCGCAGTATGCCAAAACCCCGGATGTCTGTTAGGAAAAAAATGAGCCCTCCCCATGCTCGCTACTGGATTGATTATTACCAGCCATGACGTCTCCGTCCCTGATTCGTCACACTCACTATCACGTGACCCGTACCCGGAAGAAAACAAACAGCCGGCGACCAGCTGCGATTCATTTCAACATGGATAACGAACGGCAAGCCTTGCTTGCTGTGTTGTCTGTACTAGCAGCTATTGTGGAGTTAAATGCGTCATTTTACAATGCTGCTACTGCCTACAGGCGGAGGAGGCGAGCTATTCTTCGAGCGATGAGCGACAATTCCCGAGTCCAGAGACGCTATCAGCCGGACATGGACTCCATGTCCGGCTGATAGCGCCGGTTTTGTGCACGCTGTATTACCTGTTGCGTACTATCAGCTGTTGTGCAGTGAAAAGTCTGCATTTATGTGGAGGAAGCAGCTGTTATTCTAGCGATTAGCGAGCTGCTTGACCATCGGCGATCAGCTACAGCTACTGAAGCTACTGAAGCTACAGTTAGCAATAAATGCTATTCAAAGCTAGAGCTACAAACAGACAACAACACAGAGGAAACGAGTGAGAGACGAGTGAGAGACGAGTGAGAGACGAGTGAGAGACGCTGATTCGTTTTACTTCTTCAGGTTGGTAGCCTTGAGAGACCTTAGTCTGCGAGTATTTCTTTATGGAGCATGAAAAGATGTACGAAGATATATTATATTCGCTAATGCTAATCGCGGTTAGCATTTCCCCATTGGCGGTAATGTTAGAATTATTATCTTAGAAGCTAGCGAGTCGGACCTGTTGCATGATGTTGTGACCTAAAAGATGGAGCAAATGCCCTAAAGAATTGATAGAGGGGGAAGATGATGTCCCTGTTTTTTCTGCTGGGTGACCCAGCTTATCCCCTGATGCCGTATCTCATGAAGGAATACCCCGATGGAGCTAACGTTACATTCATCAGCCCCACGGCAACAACAGACAACACAGAGGAAGCGAGTGATCGACGTGTGTTGACCACATTTATGGACCATAATCGAGTAAACGTTTCCGTGTAAGTGTTGATTTTAAAGTAAAGTTGATGTGAGAGCGAGAGAGAGACACAGACAGACAGACCTGTAACTACGTCTGAAAAATAAAACTTCTAAAACTTTCCACGAACTGTGTCTGTTTGAGTTTATAGAGGAAGATCTTAAGTATCAAATACAACCAGTCATTATTAAAGACTACTTTATTACTCTGTCATATTTCTTTTTAACTAAGCAAGCAATCCACTTCCTGTTTACACCATCACGCGCATGCCCAGTGTACGTTAATGGTCACGTGCTGTCCGCCTTCCCCGGCTGCGTGTGGATGCAGATCAACCTGAGAATAATGCTGAAAACTCCCGCGTGGACGGAGATCGGTTCTATTTGAGAACTCTGCATCCAACGAGACACATACTAATGTGGATATGGCCTGAGCCGCTGCTCTTATAAATATGCAGCAGCTCCATCTAAAAGGTTAGCCAGCTGCTCTGACCCCGGACACCGCGCACGCCCCCCCCCAACACAGATGACTTCTCTGAACAGGATCGCTCTCCTGATAAAGCCTCCAGCTAGAAGGGACGACACCGTCTCTGTTGTTGAGACGAGACTCTGCTACGCTGTAAACAGGATGCTCCGACTCAGCGTCGTTACTTGGTTTATACCCGTGTTCCAGATGATTCTGGAAACATGGTGTCGTTAGATATTATAACGTAGGCAAACATCTGCAGTACAACAATAGAGTTCAAGTTGAATGCGGGGATGTGTGTTCTGTTGTGCTCAGCTAATAACTCATTTAACAGTTATTGTTGCTGTTACACACCCCACAGGCCTTTGGGAGGATGGCCAATAAAAGACACCAGAATGTGAAATATTGCTTTTAGTGACATTTGAGTTCCAATGATTCCATCTCCAATATCTATTGTATGCTGCTGTGAAAAACTCCTTCAAAACAACTGGATTCAGTCGAGTAAACAGGATTATATTTGAACACACCATATTCGCCTTTTCACTTAAATCTGTCATATGATGTTTGTAAATGTGCCCGGCAAAAAATAGTATTCTGAAATATGAGACTCATCGGCCGGTTGTTGTCATGGCCGATCAGAATATGGACATTATTGTTTTGAGTCTTCAACTCGTTGTATTTGCACAAGTTCTTAGAAACAACATTTCACCTGAATTTAAAAACACAACATAATCCTCCCTCCTCTTACACAGCGGTGTGAGAAAAGCTGAAAACACAGAGGGAGAGAGAGAGCGAGAGAGCCAGAAAGAGAGCGAGAGAGAGAGAGCGAGAGAGCGAGAGAGCGAGAGACACACTGCGAGAGAGCAAGAGAGCAAGAAAGAGAGAGAGACACTGCAAGAGAGCGAGCGAGAGCGAGAGACCCTGCAGGGATGGTGGGATGGATGTTAATGGGAGCCAGAGAGGATGGTGCCTGTTTGAAGCAGCTGAGTCACAGCTCGGAGTGAACCGGCTGACTGTCTGCTTGGACCCCGGGAGAAGGAATAACGAGCGACATGTCTGCAGCAGGAAGCCGTTCCCCCATGTTATACATGTTCAGAGTGACGACGGCTCTGCTAAAAGGTGGCAGAGCTTCACTTCACTGGTGCCTTCAACTTCTGGTACGAAAAGGTGAAGAATGAACGTTAACACAGTAAACTGATTATTCTTTCAGACTGTACAACAGGTGGGAGAGTCGTCTCCCTCGCCGCTGATTCAACAGGTCGTTGGAAGGAATCACAGAATGCATCAATTTACTGTCATAACCAGGTGAAACACATCCTGACTGAGTTGTGACCTCTACGTTGGCTTTGAGGCATTACAGCAGAGCATTTGGACTGACGGCGCAGCTGACACTGAGCATGCATCGGAGGTACAAATACACTATTGTTCGGCTGTGGGAGTCCACGGATTAGATTATATTTGCGCGTTAGTCAGACTTTGAATTGAACGAGTTTGGATACGAGGTTGAACTCCATGCACAGCCGTCACAGTGAGGTGTTCCCTCTCTGAACTCTTAAACAAAAGGAATGAGTGGTGTAACGGGCCGTGAAGTTGATCTGGGATAATAACAATAAAATAGACATTAGAGAGGGAATTATGACCCGTTTCATTTCCTAACATAAGCTATAAACAGCTTATATTCCCATTAAATCATTAAACTGCTAATGACAAGATTTTAATAATGCAAATAAAATAAAAATACAATCTTTACTTTCTGTATTATTTGCTTATTTTTAAGCAAATAGCTGCTATAGATGACAATAACAAAGTAAAAGAACAACATTTAGAATGTGCTGTTGAAAGAGATGTTTGCTGAACAAGTGTTGTAAAAAAAAAAAAAAAAAAAAAAAAAGGAGAAAGAACTGATTTGTATCAGCAAACATGGCTCATTCATGACCAGCAATCAGACTCAGCTGCAAAAAAAACTAAACGTGATGCAGCATCTCTAAAACACACACACTGATCCGTGACTCAAACCCGTGAACACGATCCAAAGCTTGTGTTTTCTGATCCGTTGCATTCCTACGAGAAATACGATACTCAGAAAAGAACTAAAACGCTGACAACACAATGGTCTGAATCTCCACCACGCCTGCACAACTATGTGGTTGTCGGTGTATGTAAACACACCGATTCTCAATAAGGCCACCGTGTGAAACAGTACCAGAGAAGCCACACCATCAGGGACTTAACAGGATGCTTTTCTTTGAATACAGCCACTTGACTGAGCACTCGGCACACACAGATGAGATCAGGCAGGGTGGTGTGGTGCACTCTGGGTAGATGAGCTTTTTGGGCTAAATGTTTGAGAAACGCTCCAAAGACTATTTCTGGCTTCTGCCTCTCCTCCGTTTAGTTCAAAGCGCCTCACCCCAGTGAATATAACCGACCACGAAGGCCTTCAGCAGGGTCATGTTGCATTTGTGAGTGAACAAGCATAACACTCGCCTCTCTAGAATCAGCAGTGGAGCTTGTGGTTCCCGGGCCTCCCCATGAAGGAGAGCCGCATGGGGGGGGGGGGGGGGGGGGGGTGAATCCGACCGGCTGCTGGCACGGCTGCAACCCCTCCAATTAGTTGTGACAACGGGCATACGGGGTCACCCGGCATGCCCGGCATTCCTCCGCTGCCGGTACCAACAGCAGCGCCCAGAACAACAACGGCACACGAGCATTCTGTGCAAACACACACAGGACGGACGCGGGAAGAGAAACATGGCCCCCAGCGGTTGGCGAGGGAGGCACGGTGCAGCGGAAAAGTAAGTGCTAAATATCGACTCCCAGCGGTCTCTGTGGAGTTTTTTGCGGTGTCGGTATCAAGATGAAACACACCACAACATATCAGTTACCCTGCAGAGAGCAGCAGCAGAGCTCCCACCGTGGCCGCGATGACAAACCCCATGACTACTGCTTCCTGAAAAACATCCCGTCTTTGCCAAAAGGAGTGAACACTTTGCTTTCCATTACACATGGAGGACCATGTGTGGAACAATCTTTGCACGAGGGGCCACACACGCACACACACACACACCCACACACACACACACACACTTTATGCCAGTAAATGCTGAGAACTGTCGTCTCAAATGCAATAAAACCCTCAAAGTGAAGCAACACCAACAGTCTATCAAAACATGGTCCTCAAGCAGAACATCAATGCTCAGTTTTCTCCTGTTTGACGAGCAGCCGTCCGTCCTCGTCCACTGTAACGTTATTGATGCCATACAGAGTTTGATAATAAGTACAGACTAATGAATGAAAACTAATCGCTCAGCTAAATGTTTAGCGGCAATTGTATTTTAAGGATTTGGGAACTTTTTGTGTAGATTGTCGGGTGTGGCTATGTATGCATAATAAAGCAATATTGATTGTTTTATTATTGTCTTTTTTTCCTCACAAAATAATCAAAAATAACCAATAAGACTATCGATAAGGAACCAAACAGATAAGCAGTATTGCTAATAGTATGGAAAAAATGCTAACGATGCTCAGACACTAGTGGTGTAACGGATCGTAGTAGACACCGGTATGAACGATCATTACAGTGTGAAGGTTGTTGATCACCATTAAGGTTCTTGATTCAACAGGCTGATCCCAGTAAACAAAGAGTGACAACACAATTGAAGCTGTATCTTATCAAATCCTTTCAGCCTGTTCATCCACCGACTATCATTTACCCTGATAGTTTGGGTTTGATCGGTTAACTGTTTGAATGACGCAGCTCCACAAAGACAGACCGATCAGACAGCAGGATGATGTGTTTCACACGCCACATCATCCTGCTGTCTATCGCAGCGGGGCTGCAGCTGATTATCATTTTCACCACAGATCAATCTGTCCATTTGTGGACAGGGGAACCTGATCACAATTAACCGACATGACGTTAGGGAAGCCTCCCGAGCGACCGATCCGTTTCAGACCTAACCGGCCGGTGCTTACATAGTTACTGTGTGGGTTTTTGGTAGTGGTGTGGGCCAGCCGGACCCTCGCAGTGGAAAGCTGACTAATCGAGAAATTGCTTTGTTCTTTTAGTTCTATGTTGACAGGTGGCATATCTCAAAGTGGGATAAGGGCTCGCTGTGGGTTTCTGTAAGAAAAAGGACATAATGTTTCCATCCACACATAACAGGGATACTCCAAAAAAATGCTGCTGCTCAGATCTGAAAAAAAGCGGGTGACAGAGCGAGGATGAGCCTATAAGGCGAGAGGATGACTGAGGCTGCTGGCATGAGGAGAGTAATAGTGACACCACCCAATTTAGCCCCGCTGCCAGCGAGAGGATGTGTGCGCGCACGTGCAGATGCTTTTGTGTGAACGCCGCTGAAGCTGCAGGGTGTGGTGCTGAAACGCTGGAAAGCAAGGCGACACTCCGAAGTGTCAAAGGCACCAGGTGCTCTGATTCAAATCACATGAATCCTCCTGTGAAGGGATACGATATGCAGCCTGGAGACCCGTGCGACGCGCATCTGAAATGTCCACCAATTGTCCTCATCGGTGGGGTCAAATTATCTGGGGTTTTTTTTTTTTTTAATATCGTATTCATTTGTGATGGAAATGATGTGGCTTCGACAGTGGAGCCACGCCACGGCAATCCCCATTGATGAACATTCCTCTCATCTCCCTACGTGTCCTTGACCACATACCAATTTAATAAGCAGCTAATAAGTCTGAGGCAGCGATGGGGTATATGAGGACACGACCTCATGCTTTTAGAAGGGGGTTGGTTCTCATAAGATCTTAATGTACGCCGTTTGAAAAGCACGCTCCTTCACTCACTCTGATGAGTCTCTCTCTCTCCACACAAAGGAATGTCACACAAAGGAAGCGCGTGAGTCAATAGGAAGAAGGAGAAAAAAACACACTATCTGCTGTTTGCACCTGAGAGAAATTCTCCTCGTGCAATGCGCTGACCGCTGGAACAAAGAAAAGCGCACGCGGTTCCGTTGCGAAATGAAAATAATAAAAAAGCAATCTCCGCGTAATGAGAGCGCGAGCATCATTGTGGAGCAGCGGCTGTGGCTGCTGTATCAGTGCCGTCCTCTAATGAGGAGCTACACATGCAGAGTCCAATTCGCAAACCTTGCGGGGGTAATTGAATAGCGTTTATCGGCGACCATAACACCCCATCACACACGGCTCAACACTCCTCCGAGCGCCTTCAGGAGACTCTCGCCTATTCGGCATGATTGAAAGAGGCCACGCGCGTCAAGGGTCTCCTATAAACGCGCCAGCCGCAGCCCTCATCCACCTACACGTAGGGCTCTGTCCAACGAAGCGTTTTAGTCAAACGATGTGCCGTTTGGAAGGGTGTCAACCGAATGCAATGGAAAACGTCAACAAAGCGACAAACGAGACTGCGATGGTGCAGAGCAGAATTGGTACATTTTGAATGATGTTTGGCGCACCCGGTCGTTGTGTATTGTTAAACTTCGGGAACGGAAGCACGTCTTTCGACATCAAACTGTTCACCCGCGGATGTCTACAGGTCTCATGTTGGAACCGCTGCAACCATCACCTCAGATAAACTGAACAGTCTGTTAACGTAAAGCGAGACACGGAATGTAAAAACCAACAACGTCTAAACTCTGTTATAGTTCAACGCTGCGATAAAGCTCGCGGGCTAACGTGATGGTGCAGAGAAGTGAAGTTAAACAGCGAGTGAAAGCACCAGAGAACACTGCGAACAGCTCGTTAACTCACTCATTAGACAAGAGGGGGCGCGGGGAGGAAGACGTGGAACTACTCTCGACATTAGCTCGCGACATAGTGAGGAATGTAAGCGCCCACTTTACTCAGAAATAGTCCAGATATCGATACAAACGTTGCCGAGCGAGGCCGTCGTAGCATCAGAGGTGCAGACGCGAAGTGAAACAATGTTGCAGAGATAACGGGAACCTGCAAAGAGGCACTCGGTCCCGAGGAAACGCAAAGTTGCGCAGTTCAACTAACGTTAACCTACGTGCCCCGAGAGAATTTGCTCCCAAAACTAGGTAACTGAACAACCAGGTTTGACAAACAAATAAAAAGCAAACATCCACTTTGTGATTCTGCCAACTTTGTTGTTGCGAAGCTGAGGACTGTTCCTCCGGACGGGCTGCGGTGCTCTTTGTTGGCAAAGCAGAATCCCAAAAGCTGAGCCAGAATCCAGCAGAAGGGAGGCCAGCTTTCACCCCGGGCTGGAGCCGTCCGCCCTGTTTAAGCCCAATGTGACTTTTAGCTGCCTGCTCCCTTTTCTCCCCCCCAGACAATAAACATTCCTCAGACAGGCAGCAGCAGGCTGGCCGTCGACCCTGCGCCATCTTAGTTAGGCACACTCTCCGCTTCTTCAGGCTTCTTGAACAAAGAGCGTTTTCTGGCAGAACTGGTCCGATCCGAGAGTGCAACTTCCGAGAAAGACGCGAGAAAAAAAACGAAGCACAACTCAAAATTGTCCGATTAAGGGGCACTTACCGGTGTTTTCTTGTATCCTTGTCCCGAACAGGAGGACGAACAGAAGGCATGGTATTGCATCCATCGTGGCTACAGACCGGACTGGCAGCCGACTGCTAACTTCTCCCAGCGCTGAGGAAGGTAGACGCTGGTTGGCTAAAAGGGCCGCGAGTTCCGCCTCCCTAGCGCGAGCTCGGTGAAGGAACACTGCTGATTGGCGGAGGGACCTACCACACCCCGCCCCACTTTAGCAAATCTACCACTGCTGTAAACAAACACTGTTGCTATTCACTGTAACGACAAAACGTATACATTCATCAAGTTACATTCATATTAAGGTTTTCCTCTATAATATGTGTGTTTTGATTCATGTTTTGTTTTGTTTAGTTTAACGACTGGAGTTATTTGTTGTGAGCAAAACAAATAACTCCTAATATTATCATATATAATTGTAATACTTTTAACTATTTCAGTCTGAGATTTACTGCTTTTCAGTCTGGACACATAGGAAACACTCCATCAAAGGCTCAACATACAGGATGTGTATGTTGCTCTGACTATTGCTCACACAGCCTTGCTTTAAATAGAAACATCCACAGAAAAGTAGTCTTTGTGATGTGTGTGGGGAGGGGGGGGGGGGGGGGGTCAGCGAGGAAGATGACGCGTTTTGTCAGACAGAAAGAACATGTCACAGTGGCTCTCACTGAAGGAAACATACCATAATAACAACATCAGCAGCAAAGTGGAGATAACATTCTTACTGCTGCCACTCTCTGCAGATAAGATATGATTCAATGACATGCTGTGGCTAGGCCTGTGTGCATGGTCCATATGTCAGTCTTTCACACACACACACACACACACACACACACACACACACACACACACACACACACACACACACACACACACACACACACACATACAGAGGCAGATGCTCTATCTCGGCAGCGTACACACACACACATCCCTCGTACATTGTTCTAAAGCCTCGAACCCTTCCTTTGTCTCGTCCACATTTACTCCATCTCTTAGAGTAGACACACACATACACACACTCTCGCTCTTGACCTGGCCCCCATTCTCCCTCCTCCCTAGTCCCTGGAGAGTGTGACAGGGATTGATGATGGCCTATTATTTGATGTCCAACTGAGCCCAGCACGGCCCCTGCATGCACACACACACACACACACACACAAATAGGCTGGTACGCTGTCATATCAATATTTTGTTGTTGTGCCTAAAAGATGGGAAATCAGAATTAAGCTGCCGGTCAAATAAACAGAGCAACAGAAACAGGAGAAAATAAATAGAATCTTATTTCAAATCCTGAATATTATATTTACTTAAACAGATGTTGCTTCGGAAACCCTAACACCCCACCCCCCTAAAACACACACTCTCACAAAGGCAGCACCTGCTCTGAGCAGTAATCAAACACCGCGCATGTTTTAGGCCTTGTACCTGTCTCATTTGCATTTACAATTTTGGCATTTAGCTGACGCGTGCATCCAGGGTGACTTGCAACGTGTGGAACAGTAGAAAACGCTCCGTCATTCAAACCTTCTGTTCTCTTTACATACCGACAACGATCGATTAATTAAATGCTCCGACAAAAAATAAAGAGAAAAGAAAATGTGGTATCTGTTGCTGTACTGTCACTGTAGTCTTGCACAATGAAAAACAGCTGTTGCTAGCTAGCAATAAGTTACTGCATCTAGGGCTGCACCTAATGATCATCTTTTCATTGATTCATCTAATGATCATTTTTTTTCAATAAGTCTAATTAGTCTAACAACTAATTTATTGACTATGCTCAAGATAAATCTTTGAAATCCCGATTAATATACTAATAATTTACCCAGAGTAAATATCAAAGAGCACATTGATCATCCTGATATATCATGCTTTGGGGACAATAATGAAACAGGACACTTGGCTGTCTTGCTCCCGAGGAATGCATTCTTTGACCGGGCTTTGAATCAAGGCGGAAGTGCCAAAAGCTGCAGTTCCATAAATGGCCACTTGAGGCTGGCATCGATAAGCGAGTCAATCCCCACAGAGGAATGTTAAAATGTCCAACTTTACAGCTCAACCATGTTTACATTCTGGTACGAACAAGAGAGGTGGTCAGACATCCTGTTGCCAGGGCAACAACTTCCATCTCAAGAGCAAAACTAAGGGGCTGATTGTGGAGGACAGGAAGAGACGGGGAGAAGGACCCGTCCTCCATCTCCATCAATGGGACCACTGTCAGTACCGCAGCATCCGGTCCCACAGCACCAGGCTCAGGGACAGCCTCATGCTGCAGACCATAAGACTGCTCAACTCTGCCGACACAATTTTGTCCAAACAAATTGATATTATTTGATTTATATATTTGATTTGTTTATATTTTAGCTCTTTATTTTGTGTGTCTGAGGTTCAGATTTTGCTTTTACTTGCAGGATTTTCCCTTCGTACATATTTAATGAGCATTGTTGGAGGGTGCCTGAGGCCTACTTTCATTGCCAGGACTGCTCCTCTGCAATTGCTGCACAAGTGAATAAAGAACTCGAAACTCTCACACCATTCATTATTTCCTGCAATCCTACAGCAAATGTATTCAAACACATCTGCAATATTTTACAGTATATATAAATGATAAATAGACCAAGTATTGTTGACACGACAACTATGATTTTAGGAACACTGAGGTGGAATAGATTAGAATTGATTTTAAGGTTTTACTGATCACATTAACGCACGTAGGTCTGGCCCCAACATAGCCTTAGATCCTTGATCCAGTGCCTTGTATCTTGCTTTTGCTTTGCTTTGTCTGTCAAAGCATTTTGGAAAATTGCTGAGATTCAAAAGAAGATGACTAGAAATACAACAATTAATAACAAAAATGATTCATTCTTTCCCGAAATTTCAACACTGCTTTGAGATTTGGTGCGGATTGGTGTCGCCACCATCGGGCCAAAACGTTCCCCTTGACGAGCGCTTGCAACCCGAGTGAAAGAGTGAATTAGGCATTACATGTAGGAACTGCCTCAGTCATAGGGAGGCCGCTTTTCAAAATCCCGTGTGTGGTAACAGGACTGGTTGTCAGTTAACATGTGACCATACATTTCCTCCAACATGTATTTGCTGTTGCATATTAGTTGCATAAAGACATTGGCTGATTCGTGTTCCCCACAGGATGAATTGTAATGTTTTCTGACCCTTTGATCTTCCCTTTAGCATTTCTGTCCCGATCTTACACATTTACACAATATCAAATCAATAAAAATATAAGTATATATACATTTCAAAAATTCAAGATTGATACAATTTCTGGAGGACAATCATGCTCACAAGAGGATGAACCTTTACAGCTTAAACCCTATTGCAGCGTTCAGAGTAATGATTATGATAAGCTGCTTGCAGGACTTTATTTGTGTATCTTGCATCTTTAACCGCTGCTCTGATCAGACACTGCGGCTCTTGCAGTATTTCATTAATATAACATCCGAACTAACAGTGTTGTGTAATATTCTACCGGGCAGCAACGGGGTCCTCTTCCAAAGTAGCCTCCAGGCGGAGCATTTAACACCTTTTTATGGCACGGCATTAATTCCTTGGCACGGTCCTTGCCTATGGGATCATGGTCCTCGTATGCTGCCTTTGCAGTACTTGCTTTGAAGAGCAACTGATATATGGAATCATCTTCCATACTTCTCCTCATGACGAATAACCTCGCTGGGAGGTGGAAGCTTTACAAACCTCGCTGCCGCTAGATGACACACTGAGGGATCTCTGTGCTGATTGTGAAGAGGAATATTAAGAGTCTGAGGATGAATGGCAGGGGGGCAAAGTAGGAGGGTGGGGGGGGCAGACTAAAAAGCATCTCAATATTCCCCAGATGTCATTTTTCGCCTGAAGCCAAAAGTGGCATATTATGCCTAACACCTCTTTTCTTGGATGGTCTGCATCAGGGGTAATCAGTAATCAGTCTATCCATTTACATTATGCATGGCTCTCAGACGCCGTAGTGTAACAAGTATTTAACAGTGGGGGAGGGGGGGGGGGGGTATGCCAGCTAAAGAGAGACGCTTTGATTCCAACTCGCAGCTGTTTAGTGAATCACATGGTAGGGCATGAATATTTATATTCACACTCTGGATTGTTTTACTTTTATGTCTTTGGATTATTTGAGTAGAAAACATTTGTATGCTTTCACCATATGTTGAGTCAGTGGACTATCATTAAAAATAGAATAGAATGTATACTATCTTTATCCCTTTAAGGGGGAAATTTTTCTCTGCATTTGACCCATCCCTGTATATAGGGAGCAGTGGGCTGCCAATGACAGGCGCCCGGGGAAAGGAAGGAAGAAGGAAGGATGAAATATCATCAGCATGTTTGTCTCCATTTTATGTCACTATTGCTGCTTTTCTGATTTCAATAATCAGCTTACTCTCTTCTTTCTTTCAATCATTTTATTTTCAGTTTACACAGGAGTACGACATGCCACTCACAAACAGAACAGTACGTAACATACCTGCCAACCACACAAACAACCAATCCCTGACACACAAAAAAATACAAAAAACAAAACAAAACAAAAACAAAAACAAAAATAAGTAAATAAATATAAGTCATCATCCTTCCACTAGATACCAATAAACATTATGAATATATCTCCCTGGGCGTCCCCCAGAACCCGAAGTTACAAAAACCTCCCTCCTACACACATCCACTTTTCAGCCCATACATTGTATATGCCAAATATTGTCCTCCACATGAGTTACATACAATATGGCGGCCAACCATACAAACAGTCACACACAGTGACAAATTAAATATTGTGGACCTTCTTCCTTCAGAGTCACTTGGATCCCACCATACAAACAGTTCCTTCAGAGTCACTTGGATCCCACGATTGCAAAACCTCTTAGTAGGATTTCGGCATTCACATTCGAGCTTACTCTCTTCATTACGCTTACTTGTACTGTACTTGGATATTTCCATTTGATGCTACTTTATAGATTTACTCCACTACAGTTAAGAGGAACATATTGTACATTTTACTTCACCACATTTATGTGACAGCTTTAGTTACTAGTTAGTATTAAAAACATTCTATAACATTATAAAACACAACAGGCTGTTAAAGAGGAAACCAGTGGTTGATTAAAGAAATGTCCAAAAGATAAACGGTAGAAATCTTAATCCTAAATCATCACAGGAGCACCCTGGATTTATTTTAAGAGCCTACGCTGGGAACCACTGGACTAAACCTAACTACTAACTCTTCAGTATTTCTAATAATATGAAATATAATACTTTATCAGTCACTGGAGACATTTTATTACAGAGCCGTTACTTGCATTTTTATATAAAGGCATTTTTCTGATATGACATCTGTACCTTTACCGTAGTAGAATTTTGAACATAATGGAGTGTTTGTTCTCCTGCAAGGACTTTTCATTTTGTGAGACCAAAATATGTGCAAATAAATTCTCAATGACAAACAACCCAACCTTCAACTCATGCTAGGTACAGTACAAGGTACAGTACCAGGTACAGTACCAGTGTTGGGCTCTGGCACCATCATCAGGCTGGCTCAGCCCCCTCACAGGCTCCGTCCTGTACACATCTGACCCGAACTCTGATCCCTGCCCCTTTAAGCTGACCCTGCCTCGGTCACCGCTCAGCCGGAGCCTCCATTGGCCGACAAATAGCCTCCCGCTGTGCAGACTGAGCCGCTTATAAGCCAGAACACAGGACAGATCTTTCTCTTCGTTCTGGACTCCGTCCGGTACCTCATGAAGATGCCCCGAGGACTGATCACCCTCAACTCACCCTCAACTCAGCGACCACGTGCCATTTCGCCGGCCGAAATAGACCACGTACATTCTGAGTTACGGCCCTGAACCCGCGAGAACCGCATCCGCTCCGCCGCCTTTCGTGTACACGCTACGGGACCAGAACGAGAACACCTCGTTCTTCACCGTTCATTACCGGCAGATACGATTCGACACGTGTTCCAGCCGACGTTGAAACTCCGGCCTATTCATCTGCAGTGAGAAAGCCTCTCGCAACAGCAACGCTGCCCCGCTGTGCTCAACAGCAGCGCGCCTCACCTCAAGACTTTTTTTTCTTCCTCCCGACAAGCAACTCATTCATCACGAATGAACACTCTCATCGTCGCAAAGAAGCTTCAAACAGTAAGATTGATGGTGTCTGGGCATAAGTTAGCTTAATTTAACCTAAGTTTAATTCAGGTCATTTCATTTATATGTTATTATTCCTGTGTTTTGTCGTGTTTAAATCATTGTTTTCGTGTTGCTGAATATTGCGCAATTGCTGACGGACCGCCGAGCCCGCAGCGTTTGTATGTGCTTCCTGTTCTCTTTGCTCCTGGGATTGTTTTATTTCATTTGTTACTCTCTCTTTCCTTGAATCAATTCTGTGAGTGAAGCGTGGAACCGTTGGCGTATCACGCATCAGTGCCGTATGTTCGCGAGACGACGACGGCAGCTGATTGTGGATACGACCCGCGATAAACACTTTCACCGCACGCAGAACCTCTGATTCCTCTCTCTCTGCCTTTTATGTTGCTCTTGTTTTTCGATAAACTTGCATACACATAAAGCTCCGGCTGAGGGCGGGTGAAACGCTCGCCTATTGTCTCGCCACACGCGCTCATATACAGCTACCCCCCCCCCTTCCTCCGCCATTTTGCCCACGTCACTCGACTACGCTATCTGGTGGTGGTTCAACGGTAGTATCTTAAGGCCCATCCCCCAGTTTGACTAAGTCCCTCGACTACGCCATCTGGTGGTGTTCAGCGGTAGTATCTTAAGCCCTCTCCCTTCTGACCCACAGTCTCACTCACCCCCCCTCTGCTAGTTTGGCTACGTCATTCGACGCGTCCATCTTTGTAGTCTTTGACTGTGAGTGTCAAGGGCCCCCACCCCCCTTCCTTTTATACACAGACCCACACACACACACACACACACACACACACACACACACACACACACACACATACTTATATACACACCCTCCGCCCCATTTTATTCATTTCTTTAGATATCAGGCACATAAAATTGTATGATGGCGTTTGTTGATTGTGATGGCAATTGATCTGATCTTTTATTATTCTGATGTAATAAACCCTGTTATATTTTAAAGAGCAGTTGTCTGTGATTAATGGTGCATATGTATGTAATAATCTGTATGTTGTAGCCTGTGTACGGACTCAATCCTTCACTGTCACTCTGAATGTGTAGTCGTACCAGACTATTGACATTATGAGTGAACACTAATTATGAGACTTAGTTTTATCGTTTGGTTATCGGTCCCTGTTCGCAGGGTGGTGCCCCGTTATTATTAATTATCATTAATAATTGTTACTCACATTAATAATTCTATTGATGTCAAGAATTCAGTTTCTTAAAGCTGATAACTCAAACACAAGCCCCTATTGATCCCAACACCAGATACAGTACCAGGTGCAGTACAAGGTGCAGTACAAGGTACAGTACCAGGTACGGTACCAGGTACAGTACCAGGTGCAGTACCAAATACAGTACCAGGTGCAGTACAATGTGCAGTACAAGGTGCAGTACAAGGTACAGTACCAGGTACAGTACCAGGTACAGTACCAGGTACAGTACACGGTGCAGTACAAGGTGCAGTACAAGGTACAGTACCATGTGCAGTACAAGGTGCAGTACAATGTACAGTACAAGGTACAGTACAAGGTACAGTACAAGGTACAGTACAGAACAAAGCTCACTCTCAAAACAATGCAGCAAACAGCTCTCTCCGATTAGGGCAAGGCGATTGTACATAGAGCACTATTCAGACACAAGGTTATTTAAAGTGCTATACAGGGGTACACATATTAAACCAGACTTTAAGAACACATTCAATTTGCATTTAAAATAAACGAAAACAGAAAGCGGGAACATGTAGTTAAAAGTTTTAAACACAAAAACACGAAATTAAAGCAAATCAATAATTACAGATTAAGAGTAATATTCATATTCATATTTTCACACACGTTCCCTGGTCTCTTCCCGAGCAGCTGGAGTTCAGTTTGGGGCTGGACCTGAGCTGAATCTGAATAAACAAACACAAATCTCCATAATATTTTATTTTGGAAACATGGCAGTAAAGACGTAGTTATTATCATTATCGTTTCTTTCATCATTGGTAGTAGAAGTATCAGCATTAGTGTACATTGATTTATTTTGATGTCCTTCTTTTGCCTTGCTGTCCCTTAGTTCACCACCTCACCTTCCTTCACCCTCAAGACTTCCTCCTCATCTGACAGTGTGGAACACTCTCTCACTCACACACACACACACACACACACACACACACACACACACACACACACACACACACACACACACACACACACACACACACACACACAGAACACCCGACAACTACCAGCTACTACAAAAAGCTTTGTTCATTGTCCCGTATTCGTTTAGTTTCCCTCGAACAAAACAAACCTTTCACGTGTTACGAGCACTGTGTGCTTTCTGAAAAAAGGTCTTTCTAAAAAAGAGTTGCTGAGTAAGGGGGTTCTCTGCGGGAGAGGTCAGGTATAAAAGGAAAGGGTTAAACCAGGGAGGAAGGCAGTTCAGGGCACTACATCACACCCACGCACAACATGACCAACACCATGACCAACATGAGGGGCAAGATCACCTTCTACGAGGAGAAGAACTTCCAGGGCCGCTCCTACGAGTGCATGAACGACTGCTCCGACATGACCTCCAACCTGAGCAGGTGCCACTCGTGCAGGGTGGAGAGCGGCTGCTTCATGGTCTACGACCGGCCCAACTACATGGGGAACCAGTACTTCATGAGGAGGGGCGAGTACGCCGACTACATGAGCATGATGGGGATGAGGGACTGCATCAGGTCTTGCCGTATGATCCCCATGGTAGGTATCAAACGGCGTGCACAGTTGCTGACACCGCACACAAAACTAGATATTAATGCATCCTTTGTATTCTCTTTCAAAACAGCACAGGGGCCAGTTCAGGATGAAGATCTACGAGAGGGAGAACTTCGGTGGTCAGAGTCATGAGCTAATGGACGACTGCGACAACGCCATGGACCGCTACCGTATGTCCGACTGCATGTCCTGCAGCGTGATGGACGGCCACTGGCTGATGTACGAGCAAGCCCACTACCGAGGCAGGATGATGTACGTGAGGCCCGGAGAGTACAGGAGCTTCAGGGACATGGGCATGAGCGGCACCAGGTTCATGAGCATGAGGCGCATCATGGACTCTTGCAACTAAACATATATCAAATGTTCACTGAATGTATCAAACATCACGAAATAAAATCATTTTTGCACTATTAATAAAAAAAGTATTTCTTCTTTGTCGTTAAGGAAATGGACATACTGCAGCAACATTGAGTCTCTGTTAGAAAACATCTTTAAAATAATTAGCAAGATGAAATAAGAGCAAGATAAATTATTTTTAAAGGAGCATGTCTGCATGATGTTCATTTAGTAACTTATGGTCCATTTAGAGTCAAACAGACCATAAAGCAGGGTAGGCTTTAGAAAGCTAATTGTAACATTTTGGTGGCCTAAGAACATATTGTGCAGCGTTTGGTTGTACTTAGCTCCACCCTCTAGTGACACTTTTGGTTCCAAAAAAACAAAATGGCGACAGCAAAATGCCGAACTCAGTTACAGCTTCAAAACATCAGTCCACAAACCAAAGGATGACCATGACTACGTCCACTTCTTATATTCAGTCTAGAGCAGGGGTCACTAATAGGCAGACCGCGGTCCGGATCTGGGCCCAGACGTCGTTGTACCTGGACCCAGACCTACAACCGATAGATAATTGAGAATTATAAAATATTGACGGAGCGCTTCTATTTCAACCGGCGCAGCTTTTCCACCCTTTAAGGCATCCGTTCAGCGGCCGAGAAAACACCCCGACCAATTACATGCGTTGTAAATCACATCACGTGATGCTGCTCAGCCAATCAAATACGTGTATTCCTACAAGTTTTCTGACTCCAGTGAGATTTACACACACAGGAGAGAGACCGAGTAGTCAGAGAATAATACGTGAGTCAGAAGTTATTTCACATGGCGTTCTCCATAAAGGCAACGAGACCAGAGACTTTAACAGACTCTTATATGTTCATTCTTCCCACGTCAGTTCAAAACCAGTACGTCGCATATGTTCAGAGACCGTCACGATTATTAAAAGCGGTAATATGAAGCGCCACTACGAGACAAAGAACAACTCTTTTCATAAAACGTACCCACTCACATCTGAAATGAAGTCACAGAAAATAAACCTCCATCCATCCATCTATTTTCCTCCTCTTATCCGGGGTCGGGTCACGGTGGCAGCAGGCCAAGCAGGCCAAGCAGGCTGACCCAGACTTCCCTCTCACCAGCAACATGTTCCAGCTCATTCTGGGGGATCCCGAGGCGTTCCCAGGCCAGCTGGGAGATGTAATCCCTCCAGTGTGTTCTGGGTCTTCCCCGGGAGAGAGCACACCCGAGGAGGAGAGCACAGCTGGGGGGAGACCACAGCCGGGAGGATAGCACAGCCGGAGGGAGAGCACAGCCGGGGGGAGACCACAGCCGGGAGGAGAGCACAGCCGGGGGGAGACCACAGCCGGGGGGAGACCACAGCCGGGGGGAGACCACAGCCGGGAGGAGAGCACAGCCGGGAGGAGACCACAGCCGGGGGAAGAGCACAGCCGGGAGGAGACCACAGCCGGGAGGAGACCACAGCCGGGGGAAGAGCACAGCCGGGGGGAGAGCACAGCCGGGGGGAGAGCACAGCCGGGGGGAGACCACAGCCGGGAGGAGAGCACAGCCGGGAGGAGAGTGGGTGGACTTAGGCTCAGACCTGGGGTGAAGTTATGCTTTAATCAGATGAGCTAGAGGAAGAAAAGGTAAGACAGGAGGATGGAGGAGCTGTTGCCATGATGGTAGACACCTTCATTTCCCCTCTAAAGCATTTTTAAGGTGACAGCTTCTCTGCCACTTGGAGCCAGCAGTATTTCCATTTAAGTCAAACTGAATCACTTATTATCACACTGAAAAGAAAGAAAGCACATGGAAAGACCCTTCAGAAGGAGCTCGGCAGCTATTAGCCATGACCCTGCTATCTCAAAGTCTGTCAACTTGGCCCGGAAAACGCCGGTACTGTGTGTTCCTTTTGAATCCAAAAGCAATTAAACAAAAGCGGCTCGGATCACTGTCCGTAATGAGAATATCTCGCAGCGAGGTTTTGTTTTGCTTCCCACAGAGACAAGCCTTGTGGGAGGCTGATAAGAGGAAGGCCCTCCGCCCACGGCCCTGCAGCCAGCTACTACTGCGATCATGTGTTCCTCCTTGTTGGCAGTTTATTAGAGAATATGGAATGCACAAACAATGCACAAGGCAGAGATCTGCCAAGAAGAGACGCGGGTCAGCAGGTTTACTGATTGCGGTTGTAGATTCCTCCTCATGCAACCGACTGTTGCAATGCCTGTAGGTTTGGGCCATGATGGCATGCAATTCAAGATCCCTGGTATCTTACACATTGTATGTATAAACATATACTGTCCATACAGTGTTTATTTTAGCACCTGATGTCACATCGTCCACCACAGTTGCCCATCTGTTCCTGTCTCCAGCCACTTCTTACAGGAACATGCGTTTCCTTTTTTTTCCTATTGAGACAAATAACACATAACACATTCTTTAAACTTTAGATTTGAACCCGAACAATCTGTCACATCATGTTTCTCATCACTGCCACAAAATGACTTTTTTGGTGTTTCGGATGGAGACAGTGGATAACGGACTGGCAGGACCGGGCGGTGCTGAGTGAGTTATTAGTGAGAAGTGCTGAGCGATTCACAGTTTTATGGCGGAGCTGTGTGAACTGGTTTGGGTGTGTCAGTCTCCAACACCCTTGTTTATGTGCAGAAGAAACTGTGAAGAAAAATTACTCAAAATTACACTTTGCACAAAATGCAACCAGCAGATCTGCCGTTCCAAATTGTCAGCGCGCAACATCACTGCAGCTAGAGACTGCAGCTGGCTCGATGCACACTCATCTCGTGGAAATCAACTGAAAACCTGCGAACGCTTCAATTCAGGTTATACTGAAATAGGCATCACATTTTTTGAGATTTGTTGAGTCAGCCCAGGTCCTGAAATAGTCACAAAATGCAATCGATTGGTTTCGTGTACATTGACACAAATTGTCTGTCATGTCTCTCAGGACAAAAACATGGATTAGTCCAACAAAACACAGGACTTTCAACCACAAGACCACAAGACCACAAGACCACAAGACCGGTGTTTAGCACTACGTCGTGGTTTTATGGTTTTACCGTGATCTTTTTCCAAAACCTAAGTAGTGTTGTTGCCTAAACCTAATCGTTTTTAACGCAGAGCACTTTTAGCTCTGAGCGACACAAACAACGTGTCCCTGTACACGAAACCAATAGATTGCATTTTTTCGACTATTCCATGAACTGCCGGTAGACTGTGTTGACCCGTCTTGTTGATTTCCTGATAGTTTCCTTTTAATGTGGGGATAAAAGGTTTGATAGAATCCATCTGATATTGCATTCAGGCTTTTAAAGACTTTAAAGGAGAGAAGAGCCACGGAGAGTTCATCCTCTGAGATCAGTCCTTCACATAAGGTTCCCTCTTCAGATGATGACTGAGGCCTTTAATTGCTGCGAAAAAATGCGTCTATGCTGGGACTGAAAAGTGGGCCTGTGGAACTTTGAAGTGAAAAACATTTACCCATTGTTGGGCTCTATAGATGTGGTGTTATTTATAGGGTGAGTTCTTCTATTTTTCGCTACATTCCTGCATTTTATTGATTGGTGATGATGAAATCAGAGGTATACAAGCCGTGGCTATATTACACACTCGGTTTTATTCATCAACATTTTCTTTTAATTTAGCTTGATGATGCCGTTTTGACAAAAACAAATATAAATAGATTACTATCTCTCATCTCGTAATACAAGAACCCAGAAGACCTTCAAATAAGGTTCTAAAAACAAACTTTTTGCATGTTTTGGTGTCATCAAGGTAGCGTGGTATGTCAGCAAAGAGCTGTCCTATTTATATTTCTTTACCAGGTGATGCCAGTTAAGTCTCTGAGGGTTCAGGCTGGAGATGAAGCAGGTACAGTTCGCAGACCTGAGCAGTTTGAGTCCTGTTTTAAAAGGCCGGATGTCAGGAGATGTATCAGGTGGAATACAAACAGGCTTACTGCCCTCGACCCGCTGCAAGATTTTTGTACGAAATAGAGATGAAGGAAAATTAAGGCTAGCTCAGCAGGAGCTCGGTGGCTGTTGCTGTTGCTGACGTTGCCACAACGGAGACCAGGCTCCAATCGTGGCAGCCCGGACCGACCTGCTGGGCGGGCGGTCAGCAGGAGAGAGCATTCGATGTCATCACCATCCTCAGTGTGGTATCGCTGCCTTTGCCTTCCCAAAGCTGTTCTCCACAGTTCTGCATGCTCTGGAGGGTCAGCAATTTAAGACCCCTGGTCCTGTGGTGGTGTCTTCCTGGGTTGGGCCGTAGAAGACAGGGCTTCGTGAGGAATCTGCCTCTACAACATTATTCACCTTCCCCGACTCTGGTGCACCAGGCAGCTCAGTTGGCGGTGGAACATTAAGGTATCCGTCATGTATTTCTTTGGCAAGAGATAAATCTCCGAAGATTCCCCCATCACTGTTGCTTCCAAAGCTTCAAACATGAATTGCTAGGAAGCGGTAGTCTGCATCTACAAGGGCCAAGAGCGCAACTAACAATGATAGGACAACCTGTTTGCACCCAGACAGTTAAGGAAGTTCCATCTTTCCTGCAATGCTTGTGCAGCCATTCGCCAAACGTCATCAGTGTGTCGTGGTATATGACTCCCTCAGACATGCCCAACTGGCATTGCAAGTCTCAGCCACAATGCCTGAAACTGTGGAAATTCTACAGTAACTTCCAGTAGTGGTGGTAAAGGAATCTACCCAAGTAAAATGTAAACAACACGTATGTAAGTATGGGAAACACTTCACAAACATCACTAATGTAATAAAACACTTTTGGACAGGAACACTGGTCCCCTGTGTCACGACCCGGCTCAAAAGGCCGCAACACGAGGGAGACAAGACGAGTATAAAAGTAATCAAATAGACATTTATTTAAGAACAGCCAGCCAGCCAGCCCCTCTACACAGGAGTCAGAGGGGAGGCACCTCCCCGTGTTCAGGTGGTGCATCTTTACAGCTGGCCACTTCCAGCAGGCTCAGGTGGGGCTCGTTAGCTGCCAATCAACATCCTGAAAGACAGAGTAGGCAGCAAACAGGACAGAGACCCCTAGTGGATGGGAGGGGTCGTCACAGGTTGAACGTCCTGGGTTTGTTTGATCCATTCCCCTCCCACATGAAGCATACATCTGCCAATCACTCCTCATGCATGCATACTCATTATTTCCTTGCTGTTAAGTTTCGGGGCTGTCAATCATGATATCAGCTGTCTAGATCAGCTGGTCTCTTCGATCCAATAGCACAACGACACAACGACATGGTTGGCCTATCATCTTGCTGCTGTCTCTCTTAAATATGATTGTCTCTCTACCTTCATTAAGTACGTTCATGCTATGTCCCCCAATCTTCGCAGATTCATCATCTTCATCATCTTCATCAACTCATCATTCCATCAACCTCATCAGCACCATCACCACCAGTGTCTGGACTCCACGGGGGGACTTATCTTGTTGCCGCTCAGGGCAATCACAACTCGATCACAAACCTCCTCGAGTTCAAGCGCAAAGAATTTCTGTGTAACTCATTAACGCAGCATCTGTCATAATACATGTTAACTACTAATCATTCACTGATTGACCTGCTATAAGTAGTCTGTTTCACTTTCTACACTATGTCCCACGCTCTGAGCATAGTCATGCCAATGTGTTGACATTGCATTCATTACAGACTATGTGATGTAAAATGACACAGAAAGGTAGAATGCTGTTGTTATTGCACGCTAAATGACTTACAAGTTGTCGAGATGTTCGTAGGCCATTTGCTGAGACCGGGCTGGGACTGGATAGGGGAGAGAGGGGCAACGGACCGCTGTGGTAGATTCATCCTTGGTACATGGGGTCCTACAGTAGAGCTAACGTGGCGCCCCCCATGCTACATTTTAACTCCTGTACCAGACGATGACTCTCCTCTTTCGCTCCTGTAATAACGGACCTGTTAAGCAAGGCCACATGGCAGCATATCATAAACATGACATACTTTGATTAATTTATTATTAAGCAGATAAAAAGAAACAGTAAAATAACATTATGCCCAGCTTTTTATTTAAAAAAAACAAAAAACGTATTCCTTGTCTTCTTCTTTTTGCTTTAAGGGCACAATGACATGAAATATATGAAAATAAAACACTCAACTGCGCTCTGTACTGCCTTGCAGGTCGATTGTTTTGCCCACATTTACAAGCAGCAACATCTCTGCTGCTGAAATGAACACCTGTCTGTGTCGTGTCATTTCACACTTTTCAGATCAAGATTTCAAATGTAATTTCCTGGAAGTTAGCTACAAAACAGACATCAAGCGCCTCTAGCAGATAATCATGGTTAATGAGACCGAACTCATCTTTATGCAGGCTGTAATTAAAAGGTCTCTTGGCAGACTAGAATATGAAGAAAGAGCTCTAATCCCACTGATGAGAGAGGAACCTCTATAAAAGGAGAAGCGTAAACACATTAGTGGGGTTCGGCTAGATGTATGCAGTGGTAGTAGTGAAGTGAATTGACTGCTGCTTCAGGTATCGTCATGTTTGCACTAATAGAGACATAGATCACATGCTCCTCCACAGAATGACGAGTATATTCTTATTTTCACTCGTTCACCTTCCCTCTCTTTCGTTTCCTTCTTTTTCTCCTCTCTCTACCTCAACTCTCCGTCCTGTGCGTCTCTGTGATGGTGAGGGATGTGTTGGCAACAGATGGCGTCCTGGAGGAACAAGCGGCTGCTGATGGGACAGATGGAGATGCTGGTCCCATTAACACTCACAGAAGGCCAGGCCGCCGCCTCGCCCAGTCATCTGCACCGATAGTAGGCACACAGGCGGGCAGAGGAGAAAGGAAAGACGGCAATCGCAGATGATGGAGGAAGAGGAGGAGTCATAAGATGAAGCTGTGGCGACCCCGCGGGGGGGTTGACTCATGCCAGCAGCAAGATGTGATACAGCAACGATGACATGTGAGTAATGAGGCAGCTTGGGGAGGGGGCGCTGGAGATGTATTGAGTCGTATACTTTTACTGTCTTCTATTGGAAAGCAAAATCAGGACTTTGTCTGAGGCATCACGGCCCTGGATGACTAGCCAAGTCCAGACTGCAGTCTGACAAAACCTAAGAGCCCATAGGACATCAATACCACCTCAGGTCAGGGGAAGGTATTGCAACAGATTACACACACACGCTTTAACATCAGGGTCAGACATGTTAAGTTATGTTATGATCTCATCTTGTAATTACGACTTCCGTATCTCACAATGATGAGTCGCCTTCTCATAATTGATGCTCCGCTAAGTCCTTCACAAAACCTGAAGCTGAAGAAAATCTGAAATCATTGCACAAGTCTATGGAACACAGCTGGTTAGTTGTGGAAGCTGGCCGATGCTGCACTATGATTGGCCAAGAGGCAGGACTTAGTGAAGGGTCAATCAGCAGAAAACGTGGGACACAACATTCTGTGACTGGTCAGGCTGTTTTTTACAAATGTTACTTTATTGCATGCTTTGTTCTAAAGGCTGTACCAGCAGCACCATAGTATTTACTCAGGGCCAGTAGGGGACGTTCAGTTAGCGGTTAGCTGTAGCAGCTAGCATTCAGCCAGTGCAATCCCCAGCCCTGGGGGCCCACAGTGGGCTGGCTCCCGGAGCCGCTGCACATCCTCCTCCTGGCGAAGTAGTCTCCTCCTGGCGGGATGTTGGTTATTTCCTCGTTCCTGTCACTTTGGATTAAATCCAATGAACAAACGATCTAAGCGTTGAACGGACCCTGTACCTTCAGCGTGATTGACAGGCCCTCGGGGCAGCTCTGCTCCTTCGTCCTCTGGTGTTTGACGGACGTCAGACTGGATGCTACAGTGACTCACTATCGCATGAGGTCTATGAGTTCTCCTGGAACAAACACAAGGAAATAATATTTAGCAGATTCCTGAATCTGGTGGAATGGAAACCATTTATTTATATATACTATGCTGCCCTGTATTACCTCAATTGCGATAGGAAGTGAAAATGTTACATTGAGGGTCAGTGTCATTGTGTCCTAGACCTGATGGAAACAACCAATCACTATTTCAGAAAACTAAATTCAAACCAACGCCTACAACGCCTAAAAGCTGAAATATAAAATCTAATATAAACGTATAACCTTAAAATAGCAAAACCTTGATACCAGACTGACATTCACTGCTGTTCATGGTAAGGTTCAGGTTTAAAAATGCAATCCCAAACAGCTGAGAGAAGTAAAGAGTTCATCAGCTAGTAGGTTAAAGACTGATTGTTTTGTTACATGGCTCCACTGATCTTTGTGCTTTTTGTGTCCTGCATGACAGACAGATAGACGTGACACAGATAGTCCATGTCTGCCTGCGTACAGGAAGAGCAGATTATTTGTGGTTGCTGTAGCAGAGTGAAAGCCAAGGCCAGAGCCAAGGCCAGAGCAGAGTACATGAACAGCTCTGTCCTCCAGCTTCTGATTAGACTTTTAGTAACTTCCATTTCCTAAATCCCTTCAGTGCATTCAAAGAGTTATTTTTATCATCTTATCCTGTAAGAATGTGTCTAATATCAGCTCACGGTGTCCTTCCTGTCTTGCATTGAGTGGCACTGTGAAAAGAAATGCCTGATGATAAATGATGTTGAGGACATTGATTGTATTGAATAGACATGAAATGGACCATGTGCGCCCCGAAACACAAAAGATTTGTATTAATTGTAACAATTGAAACCGCTGCCCAGGCTGCTAAAACACGCTTTGTCTGATCAGGGCCGGAGGGAGGAGCACTGATTGGTCCTGGAATGTGTGAGAGTTTGGCGTGGTTGAACCTCAGGTAGGTGGTGAGCCAGGGAGCCAGTGGAGAACCGATTAAGACAAGGAAGTTTGATAAGCATGCACTTCAAAGGGAACTCCACACACCGCTTCTTGTAGGCATAAAACTGACAAAACACATACTGTGAGTGAAGACTGCTTTCCTGTTAAAGTCAGCTTGTATGTGTCTGCTTGGATTTGAATGATTGGTTCAGCCGAATTCTCCCACCCCTTCTTAACCATGCTGTACTCGGCAAGATCCCAAGGTCTATGACATATCTTGACAACCAAAGTGTCGTAGAAGCTGCTGCACAAATGATGAAAAGCAGACCACTGTTTGTGCCTCTCACACATGCTGGTGCATTAGCATTAGCAAGCCTGATGAGCGGTGGAGAAAAACAACCCCTGAAAGAATGAAAGTCCCCGGGCATAGTGCTGGGATTTGGTAGTGCTAAGCTTGACCATCAGTTATGATCCTAAAATCACTGAATTCCTTGTTCATCTCAGATGGAAGAGGTTCAACTATAAAAAGTATCGCAAACAAGGTAAAGCATAGGTGAAGTGGACATTGTGCACATGTAAGTCTTGTTCATGAGTGAAAGATGCACCAAAGTCTTGTCCGCATGTCAGGTAAAGATGAATCGGGTATAGTGTAATAATAATCTGTTCACGAGTGAGGGTAAGATGGTACATGTATTTGTACTGGGCTCTCCTTCATCAACCACCTCTTCCTGTGGAGGGGATTTGGGCACATGTGAAGGATGTGTCCCGGCTCCCTCTGAAGGACAGCCCTGCTCAGACCCAGAGCACCATAAGGCCTGTGAATGAATACGAGTCCCTCAGGAAGAGGTGAAGGGCCTGGCTGGGGAGAGGGACGTGCACTTTGAAGACCTTGTCCATGAATGAAAAATTGAAATTAAATTGCAAAATGAAACAGACATATTTTTTGAGCATACAAAATACAACACTATATTGCCTTCACCTGATTATGGAGGTATTCAGTACAGCCTGGCTATTGTTCTGTTGTTTGGATGGAAAACAACATGTTTAGTCCACACGTCTGTAGAACGTCATCACGTTGTACATTAACCACATAGTACAGGCAACTACAGTGTGTGTGTGTGAACGTACAGGCTTTTAAATCACACGGCGCGCTCAGAAGGATGAAAACTGTCACTATCACGCTCTCATAAAGGCCGACACATTACACGATTATTAGCTCGATGCATAGAATGAGAACAGAACCAACTGGATTTGAAGCTGGACTCTGAACAAGGATGTCACAGTGCCTGCTTGAGAGCTGGACTTCATCCTCACTGAATAATGTAGGTGTGTGGATTATCTCTGCAAACATGGACTGTGCTCTGTTTGCACTATCGAAGTCCTGTCTCAGTTCAGCCAAATACAAACACATGAACATTTCCTGGCTCTGTTTGTGACATGTTACTCATCGCACTGTGTATTTTTTGGACCCGCTAAGATGCAGTTCGGACAGTCCCGCCGGTATAAAATATCCTGTGACATTCTAAATGCCTCATGGCTGCCAAAGTCTTAAAAGTCTGTCCGGAGAACAAGCTTCATGCGAGTCCTTGTCAGATGCTGGTTCACACCAAAGAAAAGAACCTGCACATGTGAGAACCCGCTGATGATCATCTCAGCACACTGCTGGCAACCCCAAAGGCCAACGTGTTCACAGCTTAAAGATCATTCTTGTCTATTCCAACTTTGCTCTTATTTCATAGTTTGGACCATCATTTCTATTGGCTATGTCAACATATTCATCAAAGTAATTCTTGAGATCTGGAAAAACGATATTGCTCCAACAAAATGCAAAGGGATAATGATGGCCAAAACCACAGTTGTAAAGCCGGAGTTGTAATAGACCTGAATTATCCTTTAAGGACTTAAACACCCATTTGTCTTCGTGTTGTTTCATTCATAATTCATTCATATCAGTCTGTTATTTTTGCTTTTATGCAAAAGTCTGTTCTGAGTGCATTTATGTGAAACCTATGCTGCCGTCTTGTCTGAAATGTTGTTTAAATCACAATGGGACGATGATGGAAAGGGAGAGATTCTGGCTTTTACATGAGTGTGAAGTTCCGAAACTGCAAACTTTATCTTTGCTTTGATTCTCTGGAGTTTTGCGCAATTCTTATCTGTTTGATATGACTCCACTGGAGGGTCAGTCAACAACATGAGTTTGGGTTTTTCACATTTTTTTTTCACTTTAACGATTCAATATTGACATTTATTTCCATCTGACATCATAAGATTGAAAAGTGAGGTTCTCAGGTCACCCCCCCCCCCCCCCTTAAAAAAAAAAAAAAAAAAAAGCAACAGAGCCTATTTTAGCCGCATAAAAATCGGACCAATGAGAGAACAGTTTGCTCGCGCGTGGCGTTTGTTTACAATATTTAGTCCGCTGTTAAATGTTGCAGTGTGAACACAAACCGAACAAAGTGGCAACTGCAACATTGTATCATATTAATCCCTGAATCAGAACAAAGCAAACGAACTGAAGGTGTGAAAACGCCCTGAAACACTGCAACAAAGTTTCAATAACTCAGTTACACAAGGCGTCACTTTTAAAGAGCAATACGGATGCGAGCACACACGCACAGGCTCAGAGGCAGATTATCACATTTAATTTACAATTAATGACCGACTAATGTAGCCAGGATGTCTTCGGACAAAGCATCGATGCGGCGCGACACAGTGTTGTTGGACACCGGGATCACGTCCAACTTGTTTGCTTCTTTCTCCCCAATCATACATTCCACCATCTCTCTGGCAGCTGGCAAGCACACGTCTTCGGCGATTGTGTGTCGTAGCCCCTTTCTGACCAGATATGAAGCCTGCAGTGCGTCATTTATAGACCCAACACATGAATGAGACTGCAGTTGTTTTGGGCTGTTTTGTAACTCCTCCAATTTCGATTTAAAATATGTAAGGGGCTTTTGACTTGTACTGGCATGCTTGGTGTTCAGGTGGCGACGTAAATAAGAGCTTCAGACAGCTGTTAGCCAGAACCTCACTGCACACCACACACTGTGGCTTTGGGGAATCTGCGTTGCCAATCCAAGTGTGTGGATCCCCTCGCGGGACCTCTCCCCCGTTCGGCTGGCCCCGGCCGGGCGCATTTCCCCCGTGGCGGTGCGCCGCGACCGGCTCTAGGTCGGCTTGGAAAGGCTCGGGGCGAAGGGAAATTTTATAATTAATTTTTTTATTTTGTGATAAATCCCACTTTTTAAATTAAAATTACATTTTTTTTTAATATTTAATATTATTACACCATCAGACCGCCATTACACTTTTCCTCTCGCGCACCCCCTAGAGGCAGCTCGCGCACCCCCAGGGGTACGCGCACCACACTTTGGGAATCCCTGGTCTAAAGGATTCCTTCTGTCAAGGTTTCTAGGGAACAGCAGTCTGATATTTCCTGGATAGATATTGGTGTCCACAGACCGCTGACTTTCTGATGCATCATATGTATCACGTTCAATTCTGATTGAAAGTCCCGTGTTCTTCTTTGTATTTGTGTGCTTGTGGACTTGTGACATGTCATCAGACACACAAAATCCCCATTTAGCCAAAGTTCAAAGTTGCTGGTCTTACTCAGACGTTTTTATCCACAATGTTTTGGAATTTGACTTGTTTGATTTGAAGAATCCCAGCATGCATGTCCTGTCAATCAGCAGCGACGTTGAAGGACACGTGCCGAACCCACAACTCTTATCATTTTTGTTCTACAACTGAAATAAGTTTGGCCGTCAATGTCCATCGTCATACTGGTGAATCTTGTCTCTGTTGAGCCCTTTGGTCCTTTGGAGGATAATCTGTGGTCTCAGAGTTGAAATATAATATCTATTGCAGGCACATTGGTTTGGCTGAAGGTAAAGCTAAAGAAGCACTAATCTGTATTTTTAGCCACGAAGGGATTGCAAAGTTCACCACAATAAAGGTCTGAGATAGATAGATAGAGCTCCACATATTATCATTGACACTGGAAAATGACACCGACTTGTTTGTATTTTCTAAAACCAAGCACAGTCGCCTCTAAGCACAGGCTGCAGCAGCGGTGCCCTTGTGAAACAGATAGGCGAAGGGGAGGAGAGTGCCAAGTGAGATGCGAGTCCAATGGTAGACTGCTAAATCTGCTGAGTCAGACTACGCTCACGATGAATTCAAATAATGTTGGTGATTCCTTAACATTTCCCCTTAGCACCACCAGCAGATCAACATTTTCATTTGTCCAACACTTTGGTTCATGACTGGCAAGACTATTGATCCTCCCATCAGCCTCAGCTGCTGTTAGCATTGAGTGACATTGCTGCTATTTCTTTACCTTCAACTGTCACTCTGTTCATGTGCTTTGTAACATTTTTAATTTTCATAATCTAATACCAATACAACATGATCGACTTGAGCCATTTTTATTTCAGAAGAGATAAACAACCCAAGAATAATTAAAGCTGCAGCAGCATCTTCACGTACGTCGACGGTACTGGCCGGACTCTGGTTGATGCATTTCTGTGACCATCACACTGAGTGCACGAGTAAAACGGTATTTCCTGTGTGGACTAATGGCGTAGCCAGGTCATTGTGCCAGGTCTTGAGCCTCGAATGTTTTGAGTGTACCTCCGAATACAACCATTACATTACATTACAGTCATTTAGCAGACGCTTTTATCCAAAGCAACTTACAATAAGTGTATCGTAAGTACACTTGTAAGTACTCTCAGCCGATTTAGTAGTCTACAATAAGTGTATTCAACCATAACCATAACTGCAAGCCCGTAAAAATCGACAAAAAACGGAATGTGTGTGAACGCGCTTCAGCGTTAGTAACACAACACTGTCAAAGTGAATGCAGGTCGTTTATTTGTGCAGGTAGCTCTGACAATCACTGCTGATGACTCAAAGCTGGAAGAGTCGAGGAGAAATAGGAGAATGTATCGTTCCATGTGGGAAAAAAACATATTTTTATAAAGAAATAAGTTTAAGCCAAAAGGTGAGCCAATGTAGAATAATCTATCTTTACATTACGGCCTGTTCCAAAACAAACAAAAACAATTAAATGTACTATTAATGAAAAGTCCACGTACAAACGCGATTTGGAAACCTTTTTTATCCAATTTCTGCTCTCTAAACATCTTCGTTTATACATATTTAGATTCAAGTCTTTTTCTGGTGGTGTGCCCACAAACCCTTTTAATAAGTTCAGTAATTATAGAATCCTGCTTATGGCCACGGTTATATATGCTTGATTACCTCCAGTTGTCAGAATGCTGTTAGCAGACTTTCAATCCACCGGTCCATCTACAAAAGGTCCTGAAGTGAGGTAAAATGAGGTTAAAATACAGCACAGTATAAGATATGAATACAATAGTGGAAATAACCAGGTTCCTAAAAAGATCACCCATCACGTTTGTGTCCACTACCCCTGAATCATCCTTGTTTCCTAACTTTGACACATTACTTGAAACAAGGTGCAGACTGGATTTACACCGTCATGGATCATTTTCTTCAGGTGCTCCTCTGAGAAAGTTTGTGTGTGTGTGTGTGTGTGTGTGTGTGAGAGAGCCAGAGAGAACGTAACTCCCAGGTTGTATTTGTGGTTCGGTGGATTCAAGATGAATGTCTTGGTCCTGGAGCACTGACATTTGAAAAGTTTTGAGAGGTTTTAGTAACTTTTCTAACACATGATACATCAGCGCAGGCCAGTCTGGAACTACATCGACTGACACTGTTTGTTGTTGCACCAGAAGCTTCAACAATGAGTGTAATTAAAGAGACATATGCCTTCTCTCGTGTTTGGGTTCCAGGAGGTGAATGCTGAGCTGAAAATGTCTCACAGCAGTTTGCGATGAAACGCACAGTAAACACACTCTCTTGGTTGTGGTATTGCTTTTTTTATATATTTATTTCGTGAAATATGCATCCTGTTGACATTCTTCCAATTCCTTTTTTGGAAATGTATGGCACTCAGAGTCAAACACAGTGATGATGCAAAGAAAAGAACACTCTTAGACAATTTGGTGAGAGGACTCAAACATGATGTAAGTGCAAAATAAACCTGGGGGTTATCACCAGAAACCACCTCCAGCCTGCCTAAGGTTGATACGCTCAGGACGGCTGATTGCTTTAGTTAAACTCCACAACTCTGCATTTACATCATATTCAAATTGTTCCCCTCAGCTTCCAGAGGGCAGTAAAACATGAATATAACGCATCACAATCCATGAATAGTTTAGCATTTGGGTAACTTCGCTGATTCGATTTATTTCTGAGAGTGACACGAGAAGATAAATATCAATGTGGAGCTGTAGACAGGACACATGTAGCTTAGCTAAAGCCTAACGACTGGAAGCAGGGGGAACAGCAGCAATGAGGCTAGCTTTAGCTTGTCTTTTTGGAATCATTACAGAGCACTTCATTACCATAATATCATGTATGTAACCACCAAATTCATATTGAAGACGCTTTTGCAGGTTTGTCATCTTCATGCGAGTTAGCTGCAAACATTTAAACATGAGCATGACCGGCGGAGCTAATGTTAGTTAGCTAGCGAGCTGTTTACTAAGATAACTCCAAAAAGACTCTAAAACCACAAATTGGCATTTTTACGTTTCTCCAGACACAGGGTGTTCATGCGTTAGCTTTAGAAGTGTTTGTACTTTTGAACTTTGGACTGAGCCAGGCTAGCGGTTTCCCCCTGCTTCCAGTGTGTAAGCTAAGCTAAGCTAAGCTAAGCTAAGCTAAGCAGACCATGTCCAGACACCAGCTCTGCACTTGACGCACAAAAATTAGATTTTTTGATCAATCTTCTCATCTCACTCTCGGAGAGAAAGCTCTTTTCCCCAAATGCCGAACAATTCTTTCATCTGAGAAATAATTCATCAGGAGCAGAAAACTTTGACTTTTCAACTTCAGCCAAGTTTTTCTAATGCGACTTGAAATCAAATCAAACACTGAAGACACACAAAGCCAGATGGCTCCAAAGGACATAAAACGTAACAATAACCATATCAATAATAATAATAATACAAATTATCCGCGACAGAGCTGCCTAGCACAGTAATACTGTTAGAAAGGGGGACCCATTGTGCTGTACAGGCAGATAGACAAACACACATAGAACACACACTGTAGTACATTCTGGAGTAAAAAACACTTCATAATTGTCATCATGCAATAAAGAATAACATAAAAATAACATGGCACATAGGTGATCATCAGCTCAATCCGTTATCATAAACACTTCAAATATAGAAACACTTCTTAACAAATATAAAGTTATTGCATTTTTCATGATTACTTCATATAAGACACTCTACGCGAGGCATACTGTGGAAAATCTTCTCTACCCAAAGTGGATTGTGGGTAGTGACTAGCTGATTGTCCTTTAAATGGCTGCGTCCCTTTTAATGTGTTTCAGAGCTACTGGCCTCGCACTAAGGGAGCGGTGATCCGGGCTCTGCTGTTGGGGAACGTCCCGGTAGAACTTTTGTTCTCTTGCTATACTCATTATACTCTGTAACGGTCAATAGTGGTCGCTCAATATACTACGTGGCTTATTCTGACAGACTAAGAACACAGCATGAAGTGCACATTCATCCTGCTACCTGCTGCTCCATCTATTTATTTATGCCTGTACATTTCCAGAGACATTCGTCACGTTGTTACTAATGCGTCACATTGCGATGATGCTTCACGAACACCACATCAGATAAAGTGTTCCCGGGTTGGTTTATGGAGAAAAGCTTCATGTCATCAGGTGAGGCTGTAACATGCGACCCATACAGATCCTGGATCACCAGCTCCCTCTCCATTTCAACTCTCTGATTGACTTTCCGGCATTTTGTTTGGTCAGTAGATACGACCGACTTTGGAGGCTGGCTCAGTCCATGAGCATGGCACTAACACTGCTGAGGTTAGAGGTTTGAAAACACTAGGTCCATGTACATGCACCCTGCACTAATGCTGATCAGACTCCATCTAACACCTGGATCCCACTGAGCAGAGGAGTGCGGGGTTGACTGACACCGACTTCTTTGTGTGTGAGAGCGTGTGACAGATGGGAATTTTGGGTAATTTGTCAGACAGATGTGCTGCCAGACAGGGATGTTTTGTCCTTGTCTGTCTCTGAAATCCCAATCGCACACACACACACACACACACACACACACACACACACACGCGCACACACACACACACGCACACACACACACACACACACACACGCGCACACACACACACACACGCACACACACACGAAACAAGACAGAGGGAGTCATGAAATTTACATCCACGGTATACACCATTCAGACGAGAGCCTGCTGCTGGGACTAATGGATAAACACTGCTGGTATGAAGTCAAAAGCTTAAAGGTCACACACACACACACACACACACACACACACACACACACACACACACACACACACACACACACACACACACACACACACACACACACTTCACTGGAAGGAAAACCCAGTGAGTAACTCATCCACTGAATAACACTGTTCATACAAAAGCTCTTTCACGATAACAGCTTTTCCCGACGCCTTGATTGTTTGACACGCAGGTGAGTCAATAGGAATGATTGTCGCCGACGCTTCTTCCTGGTCCATGACCGCCCGAACACACACTCACCTCATGGGGGGGCGTGGGTACTTTGGAACACTCAAGCGTTAGTGAGGGAGGGGCTGTGTGGGTGGGAAACAATAAGCACTTAAACCTGCTGGAGGACAGGGGCCGCAGCGATGAGGAGCCCCAGGAGGAAGCACAGGCCGGGGGGCAGGGGTGAGGGCGGAGCGCCCCCGGACGAGCGGATGTAGGAGGTCTTGATCTCGGACGCGAGGAAGGCAGAGAGGGGGACGTGCGAGACCAGCGTGGGGCTGGCGTAGTTGATCAGGGAATCGATCTTCTCGGCCTCCTTGCTGCAGGCTTCAACCTGGAAACAGAAGAGAGCTCGCTCAACACTCCTCACCTGTGTCAGCACAGCAGCACCGCCAGCCTCTCTCTCTGTCTTCATCTGTTTATTGGGCTTTAAAAGCACTTTGGTTTTATTACAAACTGGATGCTAAAAAATGATCATTATGAATGTAAACAACCACGAGCAGCAACCAGCTAGCAGCTAGTGGAAGACAGCAATGAGTGCTGACTACGTGCAGGCAGCCCATCCAATCATTGCATTCGGTTGGAATGAAGTGATTGGACCGGCTCATACCGGAGTTTGTTGTCAGAGCATTCGACTCATTGTTTGTGTCAGGCTGTAATAAGGATTTCAACAAATATATAACAAACATTTAAAAACTTTCATGAAGGGAAACACACCGTGAAAGGGTAACTTGTAAGATGAAAACACGGACAACTCCCTATCGGACAACACCGTGGTAGTGACCTGTCAATCACTGTGTAGCCCCGCCCCTAAAGCATCCCCTGCTTTATGGTCTGTGTGACTCTAAATGGACCATAATGTACTAAATGAACATCATGCTGTATTGAAGAAGACTTGAAACTAGAGATTGAGACCATAAACTCATGTTTACAATGTTTACTGAGGTAATAAATCAAGAGAGAAGTAGAGTCATTTTCTATAGACTTCTATACAACCAGAGAGAATGCAGCTTTAAGATACTTCCACATTGGCTTCACTGTTCAGACCTGGAGGTGTATATGTCTGGGGCTTTTGTTGTGAAAATAACAGCTATGAGACAGGGTCAAATGCTCTGCCATCCCTTCTGGACACAAATGCATTCTGGGATACTGCGCTACTGCTACTGCGCTATCTTGAATGAAACGGGCGGCTGCACGTTACCTGGCTCGATGTGGACTTTGATGTGGGAACATTAGTTTGGTGGTGACGACTGAAGACAAAGAGCTTTAGTTGGTATGACCCTGGAGACTGGATGGAAAGCCTTTCTGTGCTTCTCCATTCAGCTTCAGGGCTGCTGGCTGCGCTTTTGCATGAAAAGCGTTATTCATTTCCAGAGTTTTATTTCAGGAGCACATAAGTGCTAAGTGTGCAGTGCTCAGATGTGGAGACTTTGTTTTGGCACAACCTCCGTCAACCCGGGGAGGAAAATGACTTTACTTCTCAAACAAGTTGGAGTTGCTGTTGCCTAGTAACAGCTAAGACTAACAGCCACCAGAAGAAACTTACATCTTGTTTGTTTTGTCTTTCTTCTTCTTCTGGCTCTTCTGTCTAAACCCAGTGACATTTTACCATTCGAGAGAGACGTCATTCTTCTGCTTTTATTTAAATATTTTTGTTGCCAAAAAGGTTGCAACGTGTTCCATTATTTTAATTGAGTATTTTTCAGAACAGAGTGGTCCTTGTTGCTGTAGCACAGCAGCTTATATAGTCCAGTGACCTTTACTCTTAGTCAGATCTCTCTGGAAGCCTGTCTGACTTACCAACATGATTTTTAAAGTATAAGAGTAGAAATGATTCAATGTAAAGCTGCCAGTGCTACAGGTTGGGCTTTAAAGAGGGAAGCTAGAGAAGAACCACGGGTTAAAAAAGACAAAAATAAAACCGTGGAAAACAGTTGAATAACTTTTATATTCAGGCGGCAGACGCACAGCGAGGAGCAAACCTGTGGAGGCACAAACAATCTAAACAGATTGAAACACTGAGCAAATGTTATGTTTAATGTCTGCTGCTAAATCACTGCACTGACTAAGGGCAATGACGCTGAAAACATCTGGGGGATAAACCGAGCATATTGTAGGACTGCTGCTTTCATACATCGGCCTTCATTTATCATTACACAGTGATGCATGTTCCATGTTGTTCATGTTCAAATCTACTGTTTATTTACTGTTGCTGTGAGGTCACAGTGCCTCCTGCTCTGTTCACCTCGAGCTGAAGCAGACAGCTGAGTGATAGAACCACCTGCACTTCTGCTTCGACTTCACTCTGCAGATGTTGCTACCTGGCTCTAAGCGTTGCTGATCTCTTTCTACTCTATGGTATTCTGGCTGATCTGGTGCAGATGTTGACTTGTGAAAGCTGGTGAAAATGTTGATTGTTTGTTTTAATGGACAGCACATCTTCTTTGAGTTGCAGAAGAAAACAAAAGTTCTTTTAATGTGAAGAATTGCCTCGATGTTGATGTGAATCTTCATGATTCCTTCTATCACAAGTGATTTCTTGCTGTTTTATTCTCTCTTTGTCTTCCTTCCACCACACAGTATCAGTCTATCTGCAGCAAGTATGTCCGTTGCTTTTGGGCATGGGCTGATTCTGGTCTAAGATTAGATGAGCTTGCTATCAGCAGCAGCATTTAAACACCAGCCTGAAGACATCTCCGCACCAGAGCGAGTGCAGCCGCACTGTGTTCTTAACCCACATACTGCGTGGCACACATAAAGCTCTTCCTATTAGAACAACCTCACATGATTCCCTGCCACGACTCCAGGGCACGATATGAGTTTTATGTCATTTACAATTACAATCAATTATGATTCTGAATATTTCTCTAAGGCCATAGATGGAGCATATAATACAAAGCTGCTGTCAGTGTTCAGGATGCTCGGCCTTTCTTCTGGTGACTGCAACTCTGCTCCTCTTTTATATCTGCAGGAAAGCAGGAAGAGCCTGGAGCAAAGACGCGTTTTATGCTTTGATTTCAGAGAAGACGGTTCAACTAGCCCCACACACTAAGACTAGCCCGACATGCTAAGACACACGCTAAGACTAGCCCCACACGCTAAGACACACGCTAAGACTAGCCCCATACGCTAAGACTAGCCCCACACGCTAAGACACGCGCTAAGACTAGCCCCATACGCTAAGACACACGCTAAGACTAGCTCCACACGCTAAGACTAGCCCCACACGCTAAGACACACGCTAAGACTGGCCCCACACGCTAAGACACATGCTAAGACTAGCCCCACACTCTAAGACACATGCTAAGACTAGCCCCACACGCTAAGACACACGCTAAGACTAGCCCCACATGCTAAGACACACGCTAAGACGAGCCCCACACTCTAAGACACATGCTAAGACTAGCCCCACATGCTAAGACACACGCTAAGACTAGCCCCACACTCTAAGACACATGCTAAGACTAGCCCCACACAGTAAGACACACGCTAAGACTAGCCCCACATGCTAAGACACACGCTAAGACACACACTAAGACTAGCCCCACACGCTAAGACTAGCCCCACACGCTAAGACACACGCTAAGACTGGCCCCACACGCTAAGACACATGCTAAGACTAGCCCCACACTCTAAGACACATGCTAAGACTAGCCCCACATGCTAAGACACACGCTAAGACTAGCCCCACACGCTAAGACTAGCCCTACACGCTAAGACTAGCCCCACATGCTAAGACACACGCTAAGACTAGCCCCACACGCTACGACTAGCCCCACACGCTAAGACTAGCCCTACACGCTAAGACACATGCTAAGACTAGCCCCACCCGCTAAGACACACGCTAAGACTAGCCCCACACGCTAAGACTTCAAAATAAAAGCGACCAAGAACTGACGTCGGTCATTCAATAATAAATACATTCATTAAATTGAATAAATAAAACAAAATTAATAAATATCAAATAATATATGAAGTGAGTGATAAAAAAAACTATTTTAGAGGAAATTGAAATCTCAATTTCTATATAATTAAATACAATTCAATTTAAAACCTTCAAAATAAAGGTGCTCCACCTCAGTGTTCAGACTAGTGTGCTAGGATGATCCCGGCGTATCATCATACACATCAAAGCGTTGAGCGTGGTGTTAGACAATATGAAACCCGTCTCACCTTCAGTGATCTCTAGTGACTGAATCTCTGTCATATTAACATTCACGCTGCATCAGCACAAGGTTAAGAGAGCTGGAAGGAATAATGACATGTCTGGTGGGTAGGAGCACTTTGATGAATGGATCACGTCACTATCACCTCCCATGCACCAAGAAAGGGAGCTGGCCGAATAAACCAGGGCATGGAGCGAAGTTATTCAGAGATCACATCAGTCTACAAGGTTTTCTCCGGTCATAATAATAATTACACGCTTCTATATTTCTCCTCCAAGTGGAAACTTTGCACAGTACAGTACAGTGAGATCCATGGATGCAGACAGATATGACTTATTGTTAGGATTGTACAGTCATGGATGTTTTGTGTGAGTGTAAAGTAAGTCATAGCAGTGGCCATGTCATTTTAGATAATGATAATAATAAAGGTAATACAGCGCTACCTTATTGATAAAACGTATTCATGAGTTGAGAGTCAGGAGGCCACGCCTACACGTCTTTGGCAGCCATAAGTACTGATTATCAATAAATGAATACAGAAATAGTTTTCAGGCACAGAGAAGAGTTGCATGTACCGGGTTTGTGAAGATTGGATCAATTATACATTTTCTTTGAGGTATAAATAGGACGAGTGCTGTAGATCCTTCATGAGTTGAAAGTAAATGACGAGCCACATGAAGTGGCTACTGGTGAAATGTTACCGCATGTTAAAGGAACAGTGTGTCACATTTAGGGGGATCCATTAGCAGCAATGGAAAATAATATTCAAAACTATGTTTTAATCAGTGAATAATCACCTGAAACTAAGAATCGTTGGGTTTCTCGTCAACTTAGAAAAAGACGTTTGTATCTACGCAGTCGTCGTCCACGGAATCCGCCATCTTCTACGTGCAATAAAACGTTCGCGAGTCAAGAGACAACACTTGATCAATACATCAGTTCAACAGGCACGCACACGAAAACAAAAGTGAAACCGGATTCAATCGGCTGTGAACCGTCTCATCCACCGCTGCAACGCTGCCACAAGCACAGAACAAGCACAAGCACCATCAGCTGAAGGCTCTGGTTGTTGAAAACCTCTCTACTGGCTGAGACAAATCAGACAGGAGGACGGAGGACAGGAGGACAGAGGACGGGAGGACAGGAGAACGGAGGACAAGAGGACGGAGGACGGGAGGACAGGAGAACGGAGGACAGGAGGACGGAGGACGGGAGGACAGGAGAACGGAGGATAGGAGGACGGAGGACAGGAGAACAGAGGACAGGAGGACAGAGGACGGGAGGACAGGAGAACGGAGGACAGGAGGACAGAGGACAGGAGGACGGAGGATAGGAGGACAGAGGACAGGAGGATGGAGGACAGGAGGACAGAGGACAGGAGGATGGAGGATGGAAGACAGGAGGATGGAGGACAGAGGACAGTAGGATGGAGTAAAGGAGGACAGGAGGACAGGAGGACGGAGGACAGGAGCACGGAGGACAGGAGAACAGAGGAAAGGAGGACAGACGATGGGAGGACAGGAGGACGGAGGACAGGAGAACGGAGGATAGGAGGACGGAGGACAGGAGAACAGAGGACAGGAGGACAGAGGACGGGAGGACAGGAGAATGGAGGACAGGAGGACAGAGGACAGGAGGACGGAGAATAGGAGGACAGAGGACGGAGGACGGAGGACAGGAGAACAGAGGACAGGAGGACAGAGGACGGGAGGACAGGAGAATGGAGGACAGGAGGACAGAGGACAGGAGGACGGAGGATAGGAGGACAGAGGATGGAGGACGGAGGACAGGAGACAGGAGGACGGAGGACAGGAGGACAGAGGCCAGGAGAATAGAGGACAGGAGGACATAGGACAGGAGGACAGAGGACGGGAGGACAGGAGGATGGGAGAACAGGAGGACAGAGGACGGGAGGACGGGAGGATGGGAGGACAGGAGGACAGGAGGATGGAGGACAGGAGAACAGAGGACAGGAGGACAGAAGACGGGAGGACAGGAGAACAGAGGACAGGAGGACAGAGGACAGGAGGGCGGAGGACGGAGGACAGGAGGACAGGAGGACAGAGGACGGGAGGACAGGAGAACTTAGGACAGGAGGACAGAGGACAGGAGGGCGGAGGATAGGAGGACAGAGGACGGAGGACGGAGGACAGGAGGACAGGAGGATGGAGGACGGAGGATAGGAGGACGGAGGACGGAGGACAGGAGGATGGAGGACAGGAGGACAGAGGACGGGAGGACAGGAGGATGGGAGGACGGGAGGACAGGAGGACGGGAGGACAGGAGGACGGAGGACAGGAGGATGGAGGACAGGAGAACAGAGGACAGGAGGACAGAAGACGGGAGGACAGGAGAACGGAGGACAGGAGAACGGAGGACAGGAGGACGGAGGACAGGAGGACAGGAGAACGGAGGATAGGAGGACGGAGGACAGGAGAACAGAGGACAGGAGGACAGAGGACGGGAGGACAGGAGAATGGAGGACAGGAGGACAGAGGACAGGAGGACGGAGAATAGGAGGACAGAGGATGGAGGACAGGAGAACAGAGGACAGGAGGACAGAGGACGGGAGGACAGGAGAACGGAGGACAAGAGGACGGAGGACGGGAGGACAGGAGAACGGAGGACAGGAGGACGGAGGACGGGAGGACAGGAGAACGGAGGATAGGAGGACGGAGGACAGGAGAACAGAGGACAGGAGGACAGAGGACGGGAGGACAGGAGAACGGAGGACAGGAGGACAGAGGACAGGAGGACGGAGGATAGGAGGACAGAGGACAGGAGGATGGAGGACAGGAGGACAGAGGACAGGAGGATGGAGGATGGAAGACAGGAGGATGGAGGACAGAGGACAGTAGGATGGAGTAAAGGAGGACAGGAGGACAGGAGGACGGAGGACAGGAGCACGGAGGACAGGAGAACAGAGGAAAGGAGGACAGACGATGGGAGGACAGGAGGACGGAGGACAGGAGAACGGAGGATAGGAGGACGGAGGACAGGAGAACAGAGGACAGGAGGACAGAGGACGGGAGGACAGGAGAATGGAGGACAGGAGGACAGAGGACAGGAGGACGGAGAATAGGAGGACAGAGGACGGAGGACGGAGGACAGGAGAACAGAGGACAGGAGGACAGAGGACGGGAGGACAGGAGAATGGAGGACAGGAGGACAGAGGACAGGAGGACGGAGGATAGGAGGACAGAGGATGGAGGACGGAGGACAGGAGACAGGAGGACGGAGGACAGGAGGACAGAGGCCAGGAGAATAGAGGACAGGAGGACATAGGACAGGAGGACAGAGGACGGGAGGACAGGAGGATGGGAGAACAGGAGGACAGAGGACGGGAGGACGGGAGGATGGGAGGACAGGAGGACAGGAGGATGGAGGACAGGAGAACAGAGGACAGGAGGACAGAAGACGGGAGGACAGGAGAACAGAGGACAGGAGGACAGAGGACAGGAGGGCGGAGGACAGGAGGACAGGAGGACAGAGGACGGGAGGACAGGAGAACTTAGGACAGGAGGACAGAGGACAGGAGGGCGGAGGATAGGAGGACAGAGGACGGAGGACGGAGGACAGGAGGACAGGAGGATGGAGGACGGAGGATAGGAGGACGGAGGACGGAGGACAGGAGGATGGAGGACAGGAGGACAGAGGACGGGAGGACAGGAGGATGGGAGGACGGGAGGACAGGAGGACGGGAGGACAGGAGGACGGAGGACAGGAGGATGGAGGACAGGAGAACAGAGGACAGGAGGACAGAAGACGGGAGGACAGGAGAACGGAGGACAGGAGAACGGAGGACAGGAGGACGGAGGACAGGAGGACAGGAGAACGGAGGATAGGAGGACGGAGGACAGGAGAACAGAGGACAGGAGGACAGAGGACGGGAGGACAGGAGAATGGAGGACAGGAGGACAGAGGACAGGAGGACGGAGAATAGGAGGACAGAGGATGGAGGACAGGAGAACAGAGGACAGGAGGACAGAGGACGGGAGGACAGGAGAACGGAGGACAAGAGGACGGAGGACGGGAGGACAGGAGAACGGAGGACAGGAGGACGGAGGACGGGAGGACAGGAGAACGGAGGATAGGAGGACGGAGGACAGGAGAACAGAGGACAGGAGGACAGAGGACGGGAGGACAGGAGAACGGAGGACAGGAGGACAGAGGACAGGAGGACGGAGGATAGGAGGACAGAGGACAGGAGGATGGAGGACAGGAGGACAGAGGACAGGAGGATGGAGGATGGAAGACAGGAGGATGGAGGACAGAGGACAGTAGGATGGAGTAAAGGAGGACAGGAGGACAGGAGGACGGAGGACAGGAGCACGGAGGACAGGAGAACAGAGGAAAGGAGGACAGACGATGGGAGGACAGGAGGACGGAGGACAGGAGAACGGAGGATAGGAGGACGGAGGACAGGAGAACAGAGGACAGGAGGACAGAGGACGGGAGGACAGGAGAATGGAGGACAGGAGGACAGAGGACAGGAGGACGGAGAATAGGAGGACAGAGGACGGAGGACGGAGGACAGGAGAACAGAGGACAGGAGGACAGAGGACGGGAGGACAGGAGAATGGAGGACAGGAGGACAGAGGACAGGAGGACGGAGGATAGGAGGACAGAGGATGGAGGACGGAGGACAGGAGACAGGAGGACGGAGGACAGGAGGACAGAGGCCAGGAGAATAGAGGACAGGAGGACATAGGACAGGAGGACAGAGGACGGGAGGACAGGAGGATGGGAGAACAGGAGGACAGAGGACGGGAGGACGGGAGGATGGGAGGACAGGAGGACAGGAGGATGGAGGACAGGAGAACAGAGGACAGGAGGACAGAAGACGGGAGGACAGGAGAACAGAGGACAGGAGGACAGAGGACAGGAGGGCGGAGGACGGAGGACAGGAGGACAGGAGGACAGAGGACGGGAGGACAGGAGAACTTAGGACAGGAGGACAGAGGACAGGAGGGCGGAGGATAGGAGGACAGAGGACGGAGGACGGAGGACAGGAGGACAGGAGGATGGAGGACGGAGGACGGAGGATAGGAGGACGGAGGACGGAGGACAGGAGGATGGAGGACAGGAGGACAGAGGACGGGAGGACAGGAGGATGGGAGGACGGGAGGACAGGAGGACGGGAGGACAGGAGGACGGAGGACAGGAGGATGGAGGACAGGAGAACAGAGGACAGGAGGACAGAAGACGGGAGGACAGGAGAACGGAGGACAGGAGAACGGAGGACAGGAGGACGGAGGACAGGAGGACAGGAGAACGGAGGATAGGAGGACGGAGGACAGGAGAACAGAGGACAGGAGGACAGAGGACGGGAGGACAGGAGAATGGAGGACAGGAGGACAGAGGACAGGAGGACGGAGAATAGGAGGACAGAGGACGGAGGACAGGAGAACAGAGGACAGGAGGACAGAGGACGGGAGGACAGGAGAATGGAGGACAGGAGGACAGAGGACAGGAGGACGGAGGATAGGAGGACAGAGGACGGAGGATGGAGGACAGGAGGATGGAGGACAGAGGACAGGAGGATGGAGGACAGGAGGACAGAGGCCAGGAGAATGGAGGACAGGAGGACATAGGACAGGAGGACAGAGGACGGGAGGACAGGAGGATGGGAGAACAGGAGGACAGAGGACGGGAGGACGGGAGGATGGGAGGACGGGAGGACAGGAGGACAGGAGGATGGAGGACAGGAGAACAGAGGACAGGAGGACAGAAGACGGGAGGACAGGAGAACAGAGGACAGGAGGACAGAGGACAGGAGGGCGGAGGACGGAGGACAGGAGGACAGGAGGACAGAGGACGGGAGGACAGGAGAACTTAGGACAGGAGGACAGAGGACAGGAGGGCGGAGGATAGGAGGACAGAGGACGGAGGATAGGAGGACGGAGGACGGAGGACAGGAGGATGGAGGACAGGAGGACAGAGGATAGGAGGACAGAGGACAGGAGGACAGAGGACAGGAGGACAGGAGGACAGGAGGGCAGGAGGAATGGCTGATACTGACGGATGTCTGGGTTCTTCATTCTTTATGAACTTCTAGAAACAATATTTAGTTATATTTAAAATATAGATCAATTCTAATCCTGTTTGTTTTTAAAATACAATGTTTTTGAAAGCATAATTTAGTCATGTAGCAAAGCAGAGCATTGATAAGAGTAGCCCCTAGTTGTACTAACATCCTAAAGACACACCCCCCCCCCCCCCCCCCCCCCCCCCCCCCCGACGGTCGAAGGCCCCCCGACCGTAGCTGAGCTGAGGGGTGTTTAGTTGGTTCTGCAACTCACCACTAGATGCCACTAAATCACACACACTGTTCCTTTAATCAAAATATAATATGTTATTATTATAATATATTGAGTATGGGCAGTGTTTGTGATATCGATTCATACACACTCCCAAAACCACGATTCAGAAGTAAAAAAATTAACATTGGATGTGATAGATTACACACATTAAATAGGTCATTGGCACCTTTAATGCATGTATTGTAGCATATGGATATTGATCATTTGATTTCCATCTATCAGTCACAGAAAGTGGGGGACATTTTGCCATTTTGTATGACAAATAACTATCACTCGTTGATAATAAGGCAAATGTTGTGGAGAAGGAGTCAGTGAAGGGGAGCGATTAGTCCTCCCCCTCATCTTCCACTGTGACCACTGAGCACATATTCATGTCCAGAGGGAGCGAGGTGGGTGATGAGCACAGCTCGATGCAGCCGTGTGCTTCTCATGTGGATGTGTACAAAGACATGCTGCTGCTGTGCAGCCTGGAGAGTTACAGCAGGTCAAATGTGTTGGGGAGGAAATAGTTCATCGTGCTATAGTTCTATTAGTAATGAAGTAATAAAGCGACAGTGTCATGTGATCTCATGTAAAGGGTTGGTCTGCATCCAGCACTTAGAAGAACAAGCGTAGTGATGTTATTTATTATTCTTATCAATGAATCCCATGAAAAGACCCAAACTGTTCCTTCTCTCAATATTCTCTGACTTCCTGTCTGTCAACTCTCAGCTCATTCGTTCCGCCTGAAGAAATTGTTAAAACAGCTCACAAATATATAGTTTAACCTAAAAAAGGCTCAGTCATCTTTCAGAAGGAATGTTAAACGTCTAAATTGTTTTCTGGTGACCCACTTTTTAAAATTGACCCTTTCCACATCAGACCTCATCTATAAAATGAACGATCCTCAACATTTTCACTGCCATTTCCTCATCACCCTGTATTATCTGGAATAGGTTATTGAAAACTGCAGATAGAGATGTCAAATAAAATGTAGCTAATTTATTTGGCGACTCCAATAAAATCTCCTGCGACCCCCCTGTGGGTCCCGACCCAGTGTTTGGGAATGACTCTGCTAGTTGGTATTTGTGGCAGCAGGACTCAAAATGAACTACAGTGTGTGTTCGTGGTCATGAAGGAACATAATGTGATTTTAATAGAGCTCTATGACGCAGAGGAAGAGGATCTTCATTGGAGCCGGAGAAACCAACAGACTTAACAAACTAGTTAAGAAGGCCGGCTCCATCATTGGCTGCAAACAAGACTATCTGGAAGAGGTGGTGGAGAGGAGGACACTGAAGAAACTATTATCCATATTGGATAACCCGGACCACCCTCTCCATCACCTCCTGCAGGGACAGCGGAGCACTTTCTCCAACAGACTGATCCAGCTCCGCTGTCACAAGGACAGATTCAGAAAAACATTCCTGCCCTCTGCCATATCACTGTGTAATAAATCACCTCTGGCCAAGTCAAACACAAGACTGTAACACTGATACACTGTTGTTGCTGCTGTTGGTGATCTCGTGCACTACTGTTTTGTTTATTTTATTTTTATTTTTCCTACTTAGTTAACTTAATACAATTCTATTCAGTGTATATACTGTGCATTTTTATTACTTTGTTTTCTTAAATTGAATAGGTCCTGCTCTGTTATTTTATTATATTGTATATACCGGTAGTGTGCATTTTCCATACCCAATATTTCATTTTATTGTGTAACCCTGTTTGCTGCTGCCACAGACAAATTTCCCCTTGGGGATGAATAAAGTACATTTCTATTCTATTCTATTCTATTCTATTCTATCTATCAGGCTATTTTAACACACACACCTTGTTAGTAGATACATTCACTGTTGGTTTGGGTCTGACCATGAGATCTACTGACAGACTAAATAATGAATATAGCCAGCCTCGTCCTTTAATGTGTAATGATATGTTGCAGGTGGATCATCTGTCTTTAAATTAAAAGTTACTTTTTAAAACAATCAGCCGGTTACTCGACCTCTCGTGACTCCAGTTTGCTTTTAATTCTTCTCAATGAGACATTCCCACCAGAATAAATGTCATTATTATTATCTTTTGTGAAGGAAACACAGAAATAGACACAGAACATTGGCTATCAGCAGCTATTATCAGCAGGAGGGTTGGCCGTCATAATCTCTGCTCACTGCAGTAAAAAGCAACTAAATAGACACGACGATCAAATAATAAGCTAAATGACTGAGTGTGAGTGTGAGTGTGTGTGTGTGTGTGTGTGTGTGTGTGTGTGTGTGAGAGTGTGTGTGTGTGTGTGTGTGTGTGCTACCTGCAGCGGTGTCGGCTGCTGGTCCACCGGAGCGATGAGGACCACCATCTCGTGGTCGATGCTCAGGTAGCCGAAGACGTCGCACTGCGGCACAGAGACATGGAGACGCAGGATCTGCAGGACGTCGTGGACCGTCACCGGCTGGTTCTTATTCAGCTGCACCCAGGGGTCAGAGGTCACACAGACGGGGAGGGATCACACACAGTTTCAACATGTCAGCAAAGAAAATACTGCATGCTGGGTTCATTTCAATCAAAACCAATAAACCTGCTTCCTGAACGTAGAAGCAGGAAACAGCCATAAAGGCATAATCATTCATAACATTATCAATAAAGACAGAGCAGACTGAGATGGACTGAGAACGACAGACAGGAGCGTCCATGTGTGTGGCTAAAATCCTTAAATCAAGAATTTCTCTTCTTAAACTGGCAAATGACTTCCATATTTAAATGGCTGGAATTCCAGTGAGCAGCCAGCGTGAGCGTAGATCTCCACAGAGAGCGGAGGACTAGTCCGGCTCTGAGACCTCTCGATCTCAGCCACGTCTCAGAACTTCCACTGCTAATGAGACTCCATGAGGAGTAGGAGGCACATTCAAATCAAGGAGCAAAGGCTGAATATTAAACACCAACCAAACCATGCATAATAAAGACTTCATCAGGCATGAGATGTGATGGTGTGTGTGTGTGTGTGTGTGTGTGTGCTCAAAACGTCACAAGGCGTCTGAATAAATGAATAATTAAAGGTCAACGTGTGGGATTGCGGTTGCAGATTGCAACTAGGTGAAAGTGAAGTGTGCAGGAGAACTACGGTGGCGGACATGAAAACGTGAATGGGCTTATCTAGGTCCAGGGTTTGGTTTGTCCTTTCTGGGCTACTGTAGAAACATGGCGGTCGGCTCTGTATGTGGATATAAACGTTCAGACCCAGCAGGACGCTGAATCAAGTGACATCATTTGAGGACGTTAAGCAGCCACTGCACAGACACCAGAGGCCGGCCCCAACACTCACGTTTCATTTGAACAAATGAAGTGGATGAAATGAATAAATGAAAGCGAAATGAATGAAGTGGTGTCGCTGGGTAAAGCTGTGACTGCAGCTGCGCTGATATTCTCCTGTATGGACGCAGCTGCAGATCACATCAGCTGTGCTTGTGTTTGGTGTTAACAGGCTTAATGCTGAGCCTTCGTATGATCTGCATGTGAATTACAGCCAAGTGGACCGACAGCCAAAAAGGGGCTTTGTTGCATAATTAAGCTGACCGGAATGAGATGCCGGAGGGACTTATTAGCAGCCAACATGTCAGCGTTTAGGCATCAGCAGGCCTCAGGCCAATAGTGCAGTTCAACAGGTCTGCTTGGGAACGAGTCTGGCCGAGTCCATCCCGAGTCGTCAGCCGAGCCCCTCGTTGCTCGTGTTGGAAGCTGAGCGGACACCCACGGTCCACAACATCCATTTACTCTGCTTCAGTGGACTTGTTTGAGGGTTAACTGTGTGTGTGTGTGTGTGTGTGTTTCTGTGTGTTTTGTCTTGGACACAAACAGAAAAACGACTTCTGCTTCACAGTAGCTGGTCCTTCAGTAACAGCACTGTGTTCTCTGTGCGGTCTGCCTACAGTGCAGTAGGGGACTCTTTGGAATTATAGCCCCACCAAGTGGTCTACATCTGTAATTACATCCAATACCACCAGCAGAATCCAGATGCAGAACACGGTTCAACCAAAATGTGCACATGAATTATCTGCAAATTTATTTCAGGTGGAATAAGAAGCAGCTTTGTGGCAGAGGTGAAGTGTGACCCGCTTCTACCTTGGAGAAAGTGTTCATCTGCTCTTTGTTCCAGAGGATCTGCAGCATGCTGGCACATATCGGACAACAAGCTCCTGGAAAGAGGTCAGAGGTCATGGATTAATTCAACACAACCTCCAGAAACTGATGATGTCTACACGTCATGAGGAACCCAACCAGTGAAGGGAACCTTGTCTGACAAAAGTGATTTTTCTGCCAGCAGCGCGCTCACCAGGCGGGGTGACCGGCTGGCAGCCTGGAGTGCACAGCGGGGGACAGGGAATCACGCTGCACGCAGAGTCGTGGGCCACGTCAGACACAACCCCGACAGCGTGGCAGGGGCCGTCGTAGTCCACGGCCACGCGGTCGGTGAAGGCGTCGCACACTGTGTTGTAGGTTTCGCCGTTATGGCCACAGACTTGCTGAGGCTTCCTGCAGGCATCCTGAGAACAGAGCACACCAGCAAACGTTGGTCCACAAATCTCCTGTGTGAACAACTGTCTAAAAAAAAGACGGTTCTGGCTGTTCTATTATTTGACTTTACTCACTTCGTCATTAATCATAATACTGATTATCAAAAATCTCACTCTGTAAATATTTTGTTGAAGCACCACAGGTCAACCCAACAGTGTCTTCACAATATCGAGGTATTTGTTCAAAAAGATGAGCCGTTGTGGGCACATCCCATCCTCTCAGACTCAATGACCAGCACCCGTCCTCTGCACCGTCCCGCTCCAAACAAGAACACACGACAGCTTTGAACAACGCTGAAAGCTGAGCGCTCAGGTCTTTACTTCACAGACACAATGAAATGCATTCAAATGAAGTAACAGCAAGGAAAGCAGCGGCCCCTGTGTAACCCACCTGGCAGTGACCCATGTAGGCCAGGGTCTTCCCGGCCTGTTGCAGCTGGCACGGACTGGGGTGGACCAGGCCGTCGGTGTCACAGGCCGGCTCCACGCTGGTCTTATCGCAGGCTCCCGGTCGGCCGACGCACTCGTGCTGCGGGCAGTCTGACGAGTCACTGAGACACACGCGATACTTTGGGATGCACCTGGAAACACGCACACAATATGACTTTATATGGGCGTCTGTCCTATGACGTGAGGAGACCAGGGGGGGGGAGCACCAGACCAGTAACAGTCTGTGTATACACCCCGAGGCAATAGGGTCCAAAATGTAACTAATAGATATCACAATGAAACTTCCCCAGTTCTGTACTAACTTTAAGGCAATTCTTTTTTGTATTAAAAGTTTTCTGAAAAAGTATGTTTAACTATGAAAACGGGGCATTATCGTATTAAATATTTGCTAAGTTGCACAGACGAAGCAGTAAAATAAACACCTGAATGTGCATATTAGATGCTTTCTATCTAAATTGACCCCCTGAGGTTGACATGAACCCCGCCCACAATTCATTCACTCAGTGGAGGAGCAACAACAACACACACAGGAACATTCTGTTCAAAAGCTGCAATAAAAGAGCAAACTGTTTCCCTTCAAAGAAACCCGGCTCTATCACCACGGCTACCAGCGACTCGCCACACACACACACACACACACACACCTCCGTCATTAGCGTGTGCGTTCGGTCTTTGAACAGAGAGCCAAGAAGGGTTTAAGACCTTGTACGCTGGAGGAGAACAGACCTCTTGGCGGGCTGCGAGTGACGTCTCCCAGACTGCATCACTTTAACTGAAACATGCCAACATGGCCGGCCAAAGCTTTTTAGCCTTACGTTGAACATTGTGAGGATATTACTGTTGTAACATTAAGATCTAACATGAAGAACAACGTACTACACCAACACAGTCCTGTCATACATTGGATAAGACGAGTCACAGAGACAAATGCGTGTGTCTCATTTGCGGTGCGAGGTTGGTAAAAAGTGTAACGTCGTGAGCGCCACTTTGCCAAAGTCCACGGCAGCTTCTCATGGGACTTCACGGCTGGTAGCAGACTACCAACAGAGAAGGTCAAGGACTCAATCATCTCTGTTCACCGGACTGACGACAGGCCAATGCAGATACAGAGGCCTGGTTAAGTGGCGTGCACCCCAACATCACAACGAGGCCTTCAGCTGTGGCGGGGTTGTAATAGAGGCTGTGACTGTGGCGGCTGAAACCTTATCAAAGGATCATAAAGGTAAGAAAAGACCACGTTTGATATTTATGATGTACAACTTGGTGCTACGAGTGGCTCTTGTTCACTTTGTCAAATTAGTTCTCGGAGGAAACAAGGTTGGAGACCACTGACCTCTGGTCTGGGTCGGCCCGCCGCAGCTTATTAATGAACGTATATATATAGTCTCTGCTTGCATTCTCCTAATTTCATGTGTTTTTCAATCTTTCTGCGAAATTTTATATGCCAAGCTGGACACCCATGTCACATGCCTCCGTCTTCCACTGGTAACGCCATGTTTAACATCACAACGCAATGAATTGTGGGTAACTCCCTCAGACAAATTCTGCAGAAATGCATATTTATGAAAAGTGTTCATAAAGAGCTCAAAATGTCTCTGAGAGAGTCCTCAAACACTCAAGGATTTGACAGTGGGACAGTCTAAGCCCTCACGGACTTTATGGGAACGTAGAGATCGGGATTGGGACCCAGGCTACACGACATGCCCACCAAACAGCCCCTCGATAACCTCCGGGATACTTCTTTCAACCTCAGCCATGAAATTCTCCCAAACCTAACCAAGTGCTTTTGGAGCCTTAATCTAACCGAACTACGTCCTTTTCGAGGGCGTGTCATGTTGTACTGCAGAACGCAGATAGACCTACATTTCTGCGACCTGTGATAGATGGTCCGCTTTGAAAGGCCCGGGGCCGACTAAGCTTCACAGCACCCCTCGACTTGTCCTCCACACTTCCTGAGGCTGTGGACTTCACTGTGACATCAAAGAAAATCAGTTTTGCACTGAATGGCCCCATTGCATTTCATCTATTCATATATTCTATAATACGTGTTTGAGACAAATACACAGATCCTTAAATCCCTCAAAAGGTTAAAGTTAGGAATACAGGCCGGTCTTTAATAAAGGCTTGTTTCATACAAAGGCCTCCCTGTAGTTGAGCTAAATAGAGAACTAACACAAAGCCTAAATGGCCTTTGGTGTTTGAATATCATTATAAATGCTTTTTGTCTGAGGCTTGTCTGCGTTTCCTTAGATTTATATTCCTGTCAGCATCTAGATGTCAGTGAAGGTTCAAAGCTGGCGGGTGGAGAGTGGGGATGAGGGGGGATGAGGATGTGAAGGTAATGGAGTAACAAACAGCATACTGTGGCGGGTCTGTCCTGTGGGCAGTTAAGCCCCGCTTATCAACCACTGCCAGTGTTGGCAATGAACACGATAAAGAAGCTCGTTGAAGGAACTCATGTTTTTGGTGGACTGCGAACTGAACATATCCGATTGCAACCAAATGCATGTTAACGTGAGAGTTGTTAACTCTCGCATGACTTAACGACTCTCGAGCACTCGCACTGTGACGACACCCGGCACGGCTAGCTAGTCTCAAAAGTCCGCTGGACCAGTGAGCGAGTGTTGGTATCAGATGTTAACCTCCGGGTCTGAAAAGTGAAGCTTTCTGCATAAACCTGCATTCCCTCTAGTGACCACCAGGGGGCGACTCCTCTGGTTGTATAGAAGTCTATGAGAAAATGACTCTACTTCTCTCTTGATTTATTACCTCAGTAAACATTGTAAACATGAGTTTATGGTCTCAGTCTCTAGTTTCAAGTCTTCTTCAATACAGCATGATGTTCATTCAGTACATTATGGTCCATTGAGAGTCAAACAGACCATAAAGCAGGGGATGCTTTAGGGCAGGGCTACAGTGATTGACAGGTCGCTACCAGAGCTGTATACAGCATCTCTGTCACTCCCCAGTAGTCCGGTTGCAAAAAAACAAGTTGGCGACGGCCAAAATGCCGAACTCAAGGCTTCAAATTGGCAGTCCACAAACCAATGGGTGACGACACGATGACCAAGTGTAAACTTGCACACTGACCACACTAACTTGAAATAACAACTCAGACAGAGAGGTGGAAGGAGAACGAGTGGAGAAGAAAGGGAGGGAAAAAACGCCGGTGCTCAGCGTCAGCAGCAGCTCCACCTACCTCTGGTTCCTCTGGCAGGGTTTGCCGGCGCAGGGGTTACTGAGGCGGCACAGGCCGAAGACAAACTGATGGTCCTTGAAACCCATGCAGCGGGCCACACAGGCGCTGGGATACGTCCGCCCGTTAGAGGCACACACTGGGACGAAGCGGTCCGGACAGTTACAGGGAAGGCCTGAAGATAGACAGGGGGAGAGGACCACTGGTGTGACGGAGGGAAGGTATTCATGGCGTCTTATTCCTTGTGTTCTTGTACTGCTTGTGAAACAGACCGGCTGTTGTGCATATCGATGGCGGGTCTAGCGTGCGATAAAGCGTCAACCAATCAGCGCTCTGACGGTTGGATTTCTGAATTTTACAAAAAGGTAAGCTAACGTAACACTGTCAACTGCAACGTTAACGCTACTTTCAAACACACATACGGACCGGTAAAGTGTCTGCGTTTGTCATCAGAGCTGTCGAAGTCGAGACACTCTCTGGTGGAGCAGATGGTGTCACCAGCGAAGCAGGAGCAGGTGTGGCAGTCGATCTTGAAGGACGCCCCGTGATCTGATGGCAAGAACAGAAGAACATCCACGTTAATGTATGTTGAGGATGTGATGGTCTCTCTTTACCTGTGACTTGTCATCTAAATACATTTTTTTTTGTTCCTATTTCTGTGTATATAATATTATATTTAGTACCTTAAGATTTTGTTTTCATACTTCATTCATGCTGAAAATTAACATGATGTTTGCAAACCAATCCTGAACCAAACATCGTTAAAATTATAACGTCACAACATAACGTAACGTAACAACTTAAAGTAACAACATAACGTAACAACACAACAACGTAACACAAAGTAACAACGCAAAGTAACAACGCAAAGTAACAACGCAACGTAATAAGGTAACGTAACAACGTAACGTAACAACGTAACGTAACAACGTAACGTAACAACGTAACGCAACAACGTAACGCAACAACGTAACAACGTAACGCAACAACGTAACGCAACAACGTAACGCAACAACGTAACGCAACAACGTAACGCAACAACGTAACGCAACAACGTAACGCAACAACGTAACGTAACAACGCAACGTAACAACGTAACGCAACAACGTAACGCAACAACGTAACAATGTAGCGTAACAACGTAACAATGTAACAACGTAACGTAACAACGTAACGTAACAACGTAACGTAACAACGTAACGTAACAACGTAACGTAACAACGTAACGTAACAACGTAACGTAACAACGTAACGTAACAACGTAACGTAACAACGTAACGTAACAACGTAACAACGTAACAACACAACAACGTAACACAACAACGTAACGCAACAACGTAACGCAACAACGTAACGCAACAACGTAACGCAACAACGTAACGCAACAACGTAACGTAACAACGTAACGTAACAACGTAACGCAACAACGTAACGCAACAACGTAACGCAACAACGTAACGCAACAACGTAACAATGTAGCGTAACAACGTAACAATGTAACAACGTAACGTAACAACGTAACGTAACAACGTAACGTAACAACGTAACGTAACAACGTAACGTAACAACGTAACGTAACAACGTAACGTAACAACGTAACAACGTAACAACACAACAACGTAACACAACAACGTAACGCAACAACGTAACGCAACAACGTAACGCAACAACGTAACGCAACAACGTAACGCAACAACGTAACGCAACAGCGTAACGCAACAGCGTAACGTAACAGCGTAACGCAACAGCGTAAAGCAACAACGTAAAGCAACAACGTAATGCAACAACGTAGCGCAACAACGTAGCGCAACAACGTAGCGCAACAACGTAGCGCAACAACGTAGCGCAACAACGTAGCGCAACAACGTAGCGCAACAACGTAGCGCAACAACGTAGCGCAACAACGTAACATAACAACGTAACATAACAACGTAACGCAACGCAACAACGTAATGCAACGCAACAACGTAACAACGCAACATAACAACGCAATCAAACAATGTAACCTGACTACTACTACTGCTAGTTGATTTTACAGATAAAACATGAGATAAATAACATAGGAGTTAGCTGCTGTGATTAACTGACACAACTGGGCAGTGTGGTGAGTAATACATAAAAATATATATATGTATATATGAACTGCTCACGATTTTCATATCCACATATGAAACGCTCATTCTATTATTAAAGATATAAAATGTGTTGATGTCATTGGGCTTGGCCTGCTTGTTAGTGCTAAAGAGTGATGGTATTAGTGAAAAGAGTGAGGGGACTCAGTTGCATATTAGTATGAATGTGACACATCTGGTGCTCTACTGGCTCCCACGTCAGAGCGGTGATCTATTAATACCATTACTGCACCAACCTCCCATCCATGTCTCCTGTTCCACCAGACACAGTGAACTTTAAAAAAACCCGACTTCTCTTTTAGATGACTCAGCACTTGGGTTTGTGTGCATTAAGAGATTCAATTATAAGTGAAAACTAATAAATGCACGACGCTAATGGAATGTAAATAAGGGCTCTGTCTCTTACTTTCATTGCTAAGTGCTCTGCTTTTCTACATGCTGTCTTATTATCTTCGAGTCCTTCCAGGCTGACAGTCACAATCAAACTCAAAAGACTGAATTAAGAGGATTCGATAAAGACAAAGCATTTATATTTCATGGTTACCTTCTTATTGTGAACTCTCTCACCTGCTAAGAGCAAGTGAGGTGCTATGTGAAATACAAACATGCTGCATTTGAGAAGAAGCTCTGAAGGGATGTAAACCATCAGGGATCCTTGCATGTTGGGCAACAGCACGTTAAATCAATGGAGTTTGGTTTGACACAAAACAACAGCGTCGTAGACATCTGTCTTTAATAAGAGCAGAGCAGCTCCCACCTCCTCAGGAGTGCCGGCGAAAACAAACATAAACAAACATAAAAGCACAAAACCTAAAAAACAACAACACCTAAATGTGTATTTTGGATGTTTTCTCTGCACTGGTCTTCAAGAAGATGATAAATAGAGAAGCTAAATAGCCCCAGATACGTTTGTTTGCCTGTAGTGTCTCACCTTAATTGTGCATTAAATTACAAATATTAGTCAACACACTAGTTTTGAAAGCATATGCATGGAATATGAACTCCTAATACCACGTTCACACCACGAACGACAAAGCAGCAGCCGAGCGTGACCAGCAGCATTGTCGCAGGGTCACCGTTGAAGTGTCGATCGAGCGCTCGTTGACGCAGTTATGTTATTGGAGCACTCAACTTTCATTTGTAGCGCGTCACACCCCGTCACATAGCGATAAGTGTGGGAAGTCAGTTTGCAGGAACCTGTTTCTCTGCTGAAAAACAGGAGTCCACAGACAGAGAAGCCTCACTGAGGGCCCTGCTTGGATCCAGGTGAAGCCACCAGCAGGCCTACAGCATGAACACCTGCCTCACTCACCACTTTAGAAGGACAGTTGGAATTCACGGCCACAACTCATTCATCTGCACTCGGCTACATCTGTGAGTGAATTGATGTGGTGTCTCAGTGTAATTGGTTGGGCAGAGGTGGCCGCTGATTGATAACAGCTTTGGTTTCTTAATGACATAACGTGAGGCTGACCTCTCAGACTGAGACTGGATCAATCTGATAATTACACATTTTAATAGAAGTTTTGAATTGTGTTTCTTTCTACTTAAGTATGTGTTTAACAGAACCACATGGGCTACCAGTCCGGCAATAAGAATGACTGTAAGATGAGTTATCTGCACGGTTAAGAGAGTAAGATTCAACGCTTCACATAAAGACAGGTTAACAACCAAAAATGACTCCACAAACAGTTCTCTGAACTAAAGAAGTAAGGCAACGTAAACCGTAAAGGGAAACGTTTGCGTATGAAGTTCTTCTTCCATGGGCGGAAGCTGAAGACATCGCTGTTAAAAAGACTAATGATACAGCAGAAAATTAATTGAGTTTGAGATTCTGGGTCAATTCTGGAGGACTTTGATGTTCACAGTACTGAGCCTTGCTTTGTTCACAACTACAAGTCTTTTGAGTTTGCAGCAAATTTATGACCGACTGGCTTCTTCTACCCAGCAATGGCAGACGAGGCTCACGGGTATTGTATTCAGAGCCGTCCACCAAACTAACAGAGCCCAAGCTGGATGCTTTAGGGCGGGGCTACCTTGTGATTGACAGGTCCCTACCACGGCGTTGTCTAGTCTGGGAATTGTCTGTGTTTTCGTCTTAGAACCGTAACCCTTTCACAGTGAATCTTCACTTCATGAAGGTAGGTAACATTTTGGCCACTTGAAAATGTCTTATTCAGTGTTTGGTTGTACGTAGCTCCACACTCTGGTTGCAAAAAACCAAGTTGGCGACGGCCAAAGTGACGAACTCAAGACTTCAAAACAGCAGTCTACAAAGCAGTGGGTGACATCGCGACGACGTCCACATCTTATATACAGTCTAGTCTCTGGGAATTATCTCCCTAACCCACAATATTTAGTCATTTAGTCCGTTAGTAGCGTTATTAGTATGGTTTGCAATTTGCCCTATTTTTTGTAACAAAGAAGTTTACATACTTTCCCATTTCCATCACTTGTTAAACAGCATTCTGAGTGTCAGGTCAGAAATGTCAAACATATTCCATATTACCGTTTATACCCCTAATATAGTTCATATATCAACACGTTGGTTTTATCAGCTGGTTCCATGCTATGCAACAGTTTCAATCTAATGACTTCATTCATGAAGTCAGATCACCAATGATGTCATAATCACTGCCATTTCTATCACACTACCAGGAGATCAAGAAACTCTTTGGATATGCAGACAGATATGCGGGAGGTCTCACTCTTCCTCTGTCCGTTGACGATGCAGGGCTCGTCGGTGTCCACGCAGGGCATCTCCGCACAGTTCTCCAGGCGCCCGCTGACACCACAGCTGCAGACCTCGTGGCACCCCATCGGACCGCTGCGAGTCGGCACCTGGATGCGGGCGTCCTGCTGCACCAGAAACTCGGAGGCCTCGCCCAGTTTACAGCCTGAGGACACACACACACACACACTCAGAATGACCGCCACACAGCAGACACACAGCAAAGGTAAAGGTGTTGAGCCGGAGCTGGACTCACCCGGCACGCAGAGGAACGGCTGACAGTTGAGTTCGTCGAGGCAGCCCCTCCTGTTGACCTGGCACAAGTGGTTGCTGGGACAGGGGTTGGGGTTGCACGGGTGGATGACCTCCTCCACGATGCTGTTGCCTAGGGAACTGGGGGCTGAGTGAAGGGGTGGGGGTGCAGGTGATGGGTGGATAAGGACATGGAAAGCATGACTGTCAGACAAGATGTCAATTTTCTGTTGGCAACAACCTGAACACTTAACGTATTGATTGGGTTTCAAAATAAAAGCCCAATCAGAAGATGAAACTGCCCGAGAAAATAACAGTTTGTGGGGAAATCAGTATCCAACTGTGTTAGAAAGATTCAAGCTGCATTCATACATTTTATTATATATTACCTTCAAATCACCACTTACTAACCACGTACTTGAGTCAAGTGACTTGGACTGGCATTCAACTTCAGTCATGAATCTGATGACTTTAGATTTGCTAAATCCAAAAATACTTGCAACTCAACTTTGACTTTAACACCAACGACTTTTGACTTTAGCCTCTTGACTTGGAATAACTTTAGAACTTAAGGTCTTCAGTCAGCGGGTGTAATGTTTACCGTGTCCCAGCGTTGTAGTACTGGAGGCCGGTCTCAAGACCACTTTTTGAAGGTTTTGGTCTTGTCTAGATCTCAGACAAAGAGGACTCGTGAGTTTAGTTCAAGACCGGTCAAGACCACAACATCACTAAAACTGCCTGTGCATCTTCTGATATATTTGTTAACATCATAGAAACAAATGAAGTTTCCCACACATCAAATGATATTCCTATTGATTGTCTTATGAAGGTGTTTCTCATGTATACTTATACATACACACATAAACAGCATGTACAGCAATAAAAGAGGTGAATGAAGAGGACTCTTTGTTTGTATTTGTGTTGTTGTGGGAGTCTGGTCTCCATTGTTGTTATTATTACACAGCTGACAACAGCAGCTTGAAAACAGCGTTAGTCCCGCCCATGGCGCTGATTGGCTAATCGTTAGTCCCCCTCGCTGTGTATATTGGTCATTTACTTTTTTTAAATCAAGAAACTGCTGTTTCATGTCACGATGCCACACGGATCAGTCGACTCAAACTCAGTGGAGTTGGCGGATTCAAACGTCTGGACCCAGGCAATTTATATTCTGCAACGATGCAAAAATTCAATGGAAGCCATTTGCTTTTGTTTTGTGAGGGAACCAGAGCGATGCTAACTTCCTGGGTTGGCCTAAAGAAAAACGTACCTGCAGCACTCTTTAGCCAACTGTTTGCTAGGATGTTATGTTATGAGATGAATAATGTCAGTAATGCGTCTCTCAGGTTCTGTGGAGTTCTGCCCCTTGGTGGCCACTAATCCATTCACTTGCACATTTGGCCATTTGAACAGATGGTTATAAAATCATCGATGGCAATTTGGGTTTTTCAAACGGTTTCTTTCCTGTAACCATACTATATCTTGTTGGTAATTCCATCTGTAACTGATCTCTCCTCCTGCATGTTACTACAGGAGAGAAGGACCTGCTGACTCACTGAGGTATCTGTGGAGGGGGATGCAGCGTTCAGGGTCGTCGATGGGCGACAGCAGCTCACAGATCCGCTCTGCAGTTTGTCCTTCGTGGAAACGCTTCCTGTCCCCGCACTGGGTCAGGATGTCCAGGCAATCCGACCTGAGGACAGATGAAGAGATAACTAAAAAAAAAAGCAGCGTAACACAGACACAGCTTGAAACAAACGATAAGAATAAATCAACATAAAGCGGGTACGTTTGACTTCTATTCCTACAAATGCAGAGGTTCCTACAAATGCAGAGGTTTGTTCGATAGGGGTCAGAGCGAGAGGCTCTGCCAGCACATAGCCGGTAGCTGGATGACAGCAGTGTGCGATGGACGGTGTAATGTCATTGAAGGGAAATGGGAGAGGAAGGTTGTATCTGACTCATGACTGAACACACACACGCACACACTCCAGCCATGACACAGCAGAACCCTGAGAGAAGGGCGGGGCCTCCTCCTGTTCATCAAAGCCCATCTCACCACTCATTACTGAGAGCATAGCAAAGGCTGAATTCATTGAAAACAATGGAATTGAGGGTATATAGACAAACATGCCGAGACAAATGTAGACTAGGCGGCAACCTCCGGTTTTGAAAACTGAAGCCAATGCTGTCTTATACCTGCATTCTGTCTAGTGTCCACCAGGGGGCGACTCCTCTGGTTGTATAGAAGTCTATAGAAAATGACTCTACTTCTCTCTTGATTTATTACCTCAGTAAACATTGTAAACATGAGTTTATGGTCTCAATCTCTAGTTTCAACTCTTCTTCAAAACAGCATGATGTACATTTAGCACATTATGGGCCATTTAGAGTCACACAGACCATAAAGCAGGGGATGCTTTAGGGCGGGACTACACAGTGATTGACAGGTCGCTACCACAGCGTTGTCTGGTCTGGGAGTTGTCTGTGTGTTAGTCTTACAACTTTAACCCTCTCACAGCACTCTTGGGGCACTTTTGCTTCCAAAAAACCAAGATAGCGACGTCCAAAATGACAAACTCAAGACTTCAAAAGGACAGTCCACGTCAGGGGACGTCACAGTGACTGTCTCTACTTTCTTTCTACAGCTTTTGATGTGAACAACTAAATTGATGTAGAGGAGTAATAATTACGAGTCGTTACCCTAAACCATATCATTAAGATGAGTCTTCTGAAGTGAGCATCTATCGGTGCAAAAACATCAATTCTTATGTTGCCTCTTGTCATGATGCTGGGTTTTATCTTGAACTTTGAAAACTCTGTGCTACTTATTCATGGGTACACTGCGAACAGGAACCTCTATTAGCTAAGTAGATGTACTTTTTAAAAGGAAATAATTTGCCAAAATGTGCACTTATATCGGCTAATATCAGCACCCACCAGTAGCTGGCCCAACAGACCACTGGGTGAGCTTTTACTGGGTCTTGTCATTGTCACTTGTCATAATATGTCAGTTTACATCTATGAGTTAGCAACACCATTTTTCACTTCCTCCATTTTCACACTTCAATTTCAATTTCAAACTGAGCTGATAAAAAAGGGGGAAAAAAAGTAGAAGGACAAGCAGCTCTTTGCTCCACTGAAAAACTCCGGATGGGATTAAAAGTACAGGAGGACCAGCCAGTTCACACATGACCAGGAGCTGGGCGCTGGGGAGGAGGAGAAATACGGGCTCACATTTAGACTTTTCAAGGCACCAAAAGCACAGGTGGCACTAAGAGTATTAATGACGGCTTCATACTGACAGACAATGTAAGTGTTGACCTCTGTGTTTGACAAGTCAAAATATCTGTCGGTCCGTTATAGATCAACTTAAAGTGAAGTGAATTCATTATCCCAGTTCTAATCCTGTGTCCCTGGGTTACTCGCTCATTTATCTCTTCTTATATTCCAAATACATGTCAAAGAACAACTGAAGTTCATCAGTAAAGCTCTTATCATATCTATTTGAAGACATTCTGTATTTTTTTCATCAAACCTCTTTACTCTTCTGTAAAACATTTTAAATGTTTGATGTCTCCTCTTGAGGGTGTTTACAGTAAATCATCCAATCAAATGAGACTCCGGGGTGACCGAACCATCACGGATCGTAGCAGCTAACGGAGCAGCATGGAGAAAGTTCTGTTTGGATATCATGTTTTCATTTCCAAAACAATATGGCTGAGGTCCTCCGTAGCTCCGTATTGTGCTAAACTCTAAGCCCGCCCACATTCTAGCGGCCCAAACAAATGATTTGATTTAAATCCGTCTTGTAATTTTGTAGTAAAATATTGTGTTTCGATGGGATTTTAAGTTTCACTCTAGATGCTCATGTTAACCCTGTTACCATATATTTATATGTATTTATTTTATTTGTGTGGTTTTATTGACTTAGTTGAGCCTTGAGTATTTAGATCCATCCATCCATCCATTTTCCTCCTCTTATCCGGGGTCGGGTCGCGGTGGCAGCAGGCCCAGCAGGCTTACACAGACCTCCCTCTCCCCCCCAACATGTTCCAGCTCATTCTGGGGGATCCCGAGGCGTTCCCAGGCCAGCTGGGAGATGTAATCCCTCCAGCGTGTTCTGGGTCTTCCCCGGGGTCTCTTCCCAGTTGGACGTGCCTGGAAAACCTCCAGTGGGAGGCGTCCAGGAGGCATCCTGATTAGATGCTGAACCACCTCAGCTGACTCCTTTCGACACGAAGGAGTAGCGGCTCGACTCCAAGCTCCCTCCTGATGACCGAGCTCCTTACCCTATCTCTAAGGCTGAGCCCGGCCACCCTACGGAGGAAGCTCATTTCGGCCGCTTGTAGCCGCGAACCTTGTGCTTTCGGTCACGACCCAGAGTTGGTGACCATAGGTGACCATAGGATAGGAACGTAGACCGAGTGGTACATTGAGAGCTTTGCCTTCCGGCTCAGCTCCCTCTTCACCAAGACGGTCCGGTGCAGCGCCTGCTTTACTGCTGCAGCCGCACCGATCCGCCTGTCGATCTCCCGCTCCATCTTACCCTCACTCGTGAACAAGACCCCGAGATACTTGAACTCCTTCGCTTGAGGTAGGCACTCCGTCCCCACCTGGAGGGAGCAATCCACCGGTTTCCGGCAGAGCACCATGGCCTCAGATTTGGAGGTGCTAACTCTCATCCCCACCACTTCACACTCGGCTGCAAACCGCCCCAGTGAATGCTGGAGGTCACGATCCGAGGAGGCTAACAGGACCACATCATCTGCAAACAGCAGAGAGGCGATCCCGAGACCCCCGAACCTGACGTTCTCTACCCCCCGGCTGAGCCTAGATATCCTGTCCATGAAAGTCACGAACAGGACCGGTGACAAAGGGCAGCCCTGGCGGAGGCAACACCCACCGGGAACATGTCCGACTTATTGCAGAGAATGAGGACACAGCTCCTACTGCAGTCGTACAGAGACCGGATCGCCCGTTATAATGGGTCCGGCACCCCATACTCCCGCAGCACCCCCCACAAGAACCCCCGAGGGACCCGGTAGAAAGCCTTCTCCAAGTCCACAAAGCACATGTAGACTGGTTGGGCAAACTCCCAGAACCCCTCCAGTAGTCTTGCGAGGGTAAAGAGCTGGTCCACTGTTCCATGGCTGGGACGGAATCCGCATTGCTCCTCTTAAATCTTAGGTTCGACAAACGGTCGGAGCCTCCTTTCCAGCACCCTGGCATAAGCCTTCCCCGGGAGGCTGAGTAGTGTGATACCCCGGTAGTTCGAGCACACTCTCCGGTCCCCCTTTTTGAAGATGGGAACCACCACCCCGGTCTGCCAGTCCATGGGCACTGATCCCGACCCCCATGCGACATTGAAGAGGTGTGTCAGCCAGGACAGCCCAACCATGTCCAGCGTTTTCAGCATCTCAGGGCGGATCTCATCCACCCCCGGCGCCTTGCCACCAAGGAGCTTTTTAACTACCTCAGCGGCCTCTGCCAGGGATATGGGTGAGCCTCCCCCTAGGTCCTCAGGCCCTCTGCAGAGGACATGTTGGTCGGGTTTAGGAGTTCCTCAAAGTGCTCTTTCCACCACCCGACGATGTCCCCCGTCCGGGTCAGCAGTTCCCCCCCCCCTGCTGAGAACAGTAAGCCCTGCTTTCCCTTCCTGAGCCATCGGATGGTTTGCCAGAACCTCCTTGAGGCCAACCGAAAGACCTTCTCCATGGCCTCCCCGAACTCTTCCCATGCCCGAGTTTTAGCATCCGCGACCACCGCAGCTGCAGCCCTTCTGGCCTGCCGGTACCTGTCAGCTGCTTCAGGAGACCCCTGGGCCAACCAGGCCTTGAAGGTCTCCTTCAGCTTGACGGCTTCCCTCACCTCCGGTGTCCACCACTGGGTTCTCGGGTTGCCGCCACGACAGGCGCCGATGACCTTCTGGCCACAGCTCCTAGCGGCCGCATCCGCAATAGAGGCTTTGAACATGGTCCATTCGGATTCCATGTCCCCAACCTCCCTCGGGATGTGTGAGAAGTTCTTCCGGAGGTGGGAGTTAAAGACCTCCCAGACAGGGTCCTCCCCCAGACGTTCCCAGTTCCCAGATCTCCGGCCTAAGGTGTTCTGGTATCAGGTACACTTATGAGCCACCTTATGTTCAAACATGGTGTTCGTTATGGCCAAACCGTGGCAAGCACAGAAGTCCAATAACAAGACACCATTCGGGTTCAGATCGGGCAAGCCGTTCCTCCCAATCACCCCCCGCCAGGTTTCTCCGTCATTGCCCACGTGAGCGTTGAAGTCCCCCAGGATAACTATGGAGTCGGTAGGCGGCGCCCTTTCCAGGACCCCTCCCATCGACTCCAAGAAGGCCGGATACTCCGAACTGCTGTTTGGTGCATAAGCACAAACCACAGTCAGAGCCTTGCTCCCCGAAACCCATAGGCGCATCTCCGGGGAGAACTCCAACACAGCGGCGCTCAGCCGGGGGCTCGTGAGTATCCCCACTCCCGCCCGGCGCCTCTCACCCTGGGCAACTCCAGAAAAGGACAAAGTCCAACCCCTTTCCAAGAGCTTGGTTCCAGAGCCAGTGCTGTGTGTGGAGGTGAGTCCAACTATATCTAGCTGGTATCGCTCCACCTCCTGCACCAGCTCTGGCTCTTTCCCCGCTAGCGAGGTGACGTTCCACGTCCCTAGAGCTAGTCTATGCTGCCGGCGATCGGCTCGCCCAGGCCTCCCGCCTGACCCGCTGCCCGGTCTGCATTGCACCCAACCCCGATGCTTGTCCCTGCAGGTGGTGGGTCCACAGGGTGGCTGCTCCATACTGTTTCTTCGGGCTAAGCGTGACCGGGCCCCATGGGCGAAGGCCCGGCCACCAGACGCTCGCCGACGAGCTCCCCTCCTGGGTCTGGCTCCGGGAGGGTGCCCCGGTTTCCCTGGTCCGGGCGAGGTGGCTGAAGTCCGTGGGCTGCTTATCATTAGGGTCGTTTTGAATATTTACATAGTGTGTTTATTGTCTGTGTTTGTAAAATATGTGACATGTTGAATACCTTGTTTTTCTTTCTACTGCAAACCAAATCTCCCTGTGGGTACAAATAAAGGAACCTGGACCTTACAAGTTAGTACTGGATAGTAACCCAGGACGGCAGTGGAAAATAAATGATCCTTGAATCCTTGACTTACTTGCATATGACGCTCCCTCTGGACTTGCTGTGGCAGGGCTTGATCTGCAGGGAGCAGGCCACGGCCTTCCACATGTCCGGCAGACACTTCCTGATGTCCAGCACCGGGATGTTCATGAACGGCATCTTGATCGTCCCGTTGGACCACAGCTTGATGTCGCTCATGGCACCCTGGTCCGACTGGACGCTGCAGCTGCGGAACAGATCCGTGGGCCTGAGGAAGGAGACGGACGGAGGGAGAACTGTGAATCTGATAATCCAGAGGATGCAAACATGTATGGAGAAAGGTTATGGTAAACCATGTGATGAAGGCCTGTGCTATATGCTTAAATAAATAGGAAATTAGTGAGGTAAGGTGGGGGAAAGCCGAAATTTGGTTCCTCTGCTACAATCTAATACCAGTATTCCATCATACACACTGATCTTAATTTTTACATATCTTAATGAGCTTGCCTACCTGATTGTTAACATGTAGTGAATTATTGTAAAACGCGTTTTAGCCAGGCGGCAACCTCTGGTTCTGCTGAGTGAAGCCAATGTAGAAGTGTCTTAAAACCTGCAGTCTCTCTAATGTCCATCAGGGGGCGACTCCTCTGGTCGTATAGAAGTCTATGAGAAAATTACTCTACTTCTCTCTTGATTTATTACCTCAGTAAACATTGTAAACATGGGTTTATGGTCTCAATCTCTAGTTTCAAGTCTTCTTCAATACAGCATGATGTTCATTTAGTACATTATGGTCCATTTAGAGTCAAACAGAGCATAAAGCAGGGGATGCTTTAGGGCGGGGCTACACAGTGATTGAGAGGTCGCTGCTACTACCACAGCCGTATACAGCGTCTCTACGTCACTCCTCCACAGTCCAAAAATGGTTCATTGTTTGCTAAAAAAACAACATGGCGACGGTCGTAATCCCAGATGACTGAGTCCACCTCCTATATACAGTCCATGGTTTTAGCCCACACAGTCAGTGATCGGAACCTTTGTCATTAGGAATCATTCGACCTTATTCACTATTTATCTGTTGATACCTTCACAACTGCAACAATGATGGTTGATGTAATGCTTTTCAAGAGAGTTCAATGCACTCTTACCAAACAGAAACAAATAAGGTTATTTTATGGGGGGACATGTTTTAAACCCATGTGTTATCTAGCCTATGTATTTAAACTTAATAATCAAACGTATTGTTGCGGGGATGGGGTTTCTCCTGTTATCATGCTCGCATTGTGTTGAAGAGGAGGCTTGTCGTAGTAAAACGTACACGAATAGCAAATGGCAACTTGTTATCGAAACTATTCTATTAGAACAAAAACAAATGTATACAATAAAGTAGCCGGCTTGACTTTATTGAGTAAACCAGCTGTTTGTTCTGTAGCCGACGTTTATGTCCTGGTGATCTCGCCACTCACTCAGAATGAGCCACACAGTACGTGGAGAGAGTTTAAGCCGCGGCGCAGCACGATTGGAATAAACAACCACCTAACCCAGAGTGACAGAACAATACTGTAGAAAGCTTTAAGGACATTCGTCCACCATGTAAGGGTCCTCAGAGGGAGTCCCCTCTGCATCATGTGAGGGACTGTTTTCCTCGTCCACCACACCAGGAAGTGTCTTTGATGTCTGATTGGTGGGTTTGGTCTCCAGTGACTCAGCTAATTGGTGGTTGGAAGGGAGAAGGTTCCAGGCCGAAGTTCAGGGTGTGGTTCCGTCATTCCATTTGCTCCTGATGAGTGGATGCCTTGTTTATCCTGTGTGTGTGTGTGTGTGTGTGTGTGTGTGTGTGTGTGTGTGTGTGTGTAAAGCCTTGGAGTTTTAACTTTATTTAACCCCAAAAATGGTTAACGTGGTATTTCTCTCAAGCCAAAACTAAATGCGTCAATCAGCTGATTCTTGTTAAGAGCAACTCACTGAAGCTCTTCCTGAGCTGAGTTGAGCTCAGTCCCAGCAGATTAACCAGCGCTGCTGCAGCTCATACACACTTCTGCATCTTCACTTCCAACTAAACTCTGTTTAAGGCTGTAGAGCAACAACCTCACGGTCCACTGTTGTACACGGAGTTAAGGGGCTTAACTCCATGTAGATTACCAACAATGTTTCTTTCCGCCATTACTTTCCGTCATCAACCATGGTTGAAATAACCACAGTTGCTGCTTTGTGCATGGGAAGTTGGGGAAGTGCCAGATTTGTTAGAAAGCCAAATGCTCATACGTCGGCTTAATTAGTCTGGTTTACTACGGTATGAACCCAAAATAAAGAGGTTCTGCTGTGGTTTCATTGTTAGAAACAGATCAATAGGTTGGGAAAATAACAACTACATCATGATGTAATTTGTAACAAGTCTGACTTCATTAGTAAAGTTGAGAATTACTTTCTGGATAAATGAAAGAATGAATGAATGAATGAATGAGTGAGTTACTTTCTGGATCAGTAAGGAGACTTGAGTCTAGAAAACATCCAGTTTTGGACACACTACTCTAAATCAGGATTAGCATGATGTGTTTCTAATTCAAGTTTGAAAAAAGTTTGTTTGTCTCACATTCCCCACAGACGCAGTAAGACAGACGCGCATAAACACACAGTTATTAGCTCCATGCTCCACTATTCCAGAGCGCTGTTAGTCTTCCATGCTGCTCCCGGCTACACAGCCCGGTGTTTGAACCCCTCGGGGGAGGAGAGACTCTCACAGGGCTCTCCCCTGGAGCCCATCAAAGAGCCTACACACAGTTTGTTTGCCTGAACTTCAAATCCCACAATGCCACAGCAGGAGCTCCATGCCATCATGATCTGAAATAACACAATGTGTCGAATGATCGTCTTTGTGAGTGATAACAGAAAGCCTAATGCGGTTCACTTTGAGAGACGGCTGCTGTTTGAGCTTGAGACACTATTTTGGACCTCTAATCTGATTATTATATTTTCTTGGGGAATATCGGGAACAAAGCTTTTACAATTGTGTGCCCTGAATACCGCACGAGAGTTCCTAACTTATCTCTGATGGTTCGGAAGAATCAGACAACATGAGATTACGTCTAAACTTGTTTTAAGCCACGCTAGCAGCGAGGACACGGATGTTGGCCTGTTGGTCCACCTCCAGCCCAGAAATAAAACCGTATTTCAGCAAATATTGGATGGATTGACATAAGATATTGACATAAGAGGATGTGATGATCCCCTGACCTTTCATCTAGTGCCATCATTAGGCCAAAAATTCAACTTGTCCAATACAGGCAGTTAGCTCAAAGCACTGCTATAGCTGAATACAGCTTCACAGAGCTGTTGGCACGGCTGTACTAGGTCTGGATCTACTGGTATCTCTGCAGCTAGTTTAGGTCTTAAAACTAACTGTCTACCTTGTGATTGACAGGTGAATACCACAGCGTTAGTCAGCATTCAGTTGTGATGAAAGACAATCTAAGAAGTCAGCTGTTCATTTGTCCTGGTAAGAACATTACAAACAAACCTGTTTTTCACTAGTCAAAATTAGCATTCCAATTAATATCACCATCAACGTAAATAACTGATTAGCTGCTGCTAACGGTACCTTTCCCCGCCGGGCCTCGTTGTTCCCCAGCTACAACCTCTCTACCAAATATGGTCACTTCTGTTCCAAAGGAACAAGATGGCGATGTCCAAAAAGCCAAACTCGAGGCTTGAAAATGGATGTCCACAAACCAATGGGTGACTTTGGCAGTCTATGGTTTCAGGACCCTTTCCGGTAATTGCCAGTCTCGCTCAACTATAATCAATCTGGAACTGAAACGGGTGGTCAGAATTGTCACTTGCTTGATTAAGTCTGTATGTAGAAGTCTATTAACCCCTTCCTACAGACGGGGTTTAACGTCTATGCTGTTCACCTTATGCTGCAAGCCTCCAAGTAAAACCTAAAGCTTGGTTACTAGCCGTTTCCAGTCGGTTAACTCCAATGTTACCAAGTTAGTCAGGGACCATTAATGCCACAGGATACACACTGAGTGAGCAGATCAATCATTCTAAATATATTCAGCAGCTTCAGGTAATTACAGATAATTAACTAAATACAAAGTATTTTAACAAACTATACAGTAACGTTTTGTACGTCTCCTATCTAAGTAACATTTGATACTAACCCTAACCCTAATCGAATAGAATCCCACGTCTCACACAGCGTAGACTTTTCAGAATGCTGTCGTCTCAAATGTCTGTGAGCTCTTGTGGTTGCCTCCCTCACCAGGTGACCGGCAGACTGCTGTGTGTGTGTGGGAAGTCTGTTTGAGTTTGTTTTTATGTGTGTGTGTGTGTGTGTGTGTGTGTGTGTGTGTGCGTGTGACTTCCCAGTGCAGCCTTTGAAGCTGTTCCATTTGGCCTTTGGCCCCATCTGTAGACAGTGTGTAAAACATGCTGTGGTACTGATAACTCCTGGGTCACACTGGGTTCAGTGTAACAATGTCTCTTGTTTCTCCGTCTTCAGGCTCGAAATGATGCATTTTCACACAGCTGAAGGTTTGCGAAATGGGTATGATGATACAAATAAATTGATAAAAATAGAAACTGGATGCAAGTGTCAAACTGTAGCATGTAAACACTGTAAAACGATTACAATGTGAATTATTTGATGTGAAATATTGTAGTTGCAGTTTAGTTGAAGCACTGGAATGTAAGCAGTGAAAGGACTAGAAGAGTCAGAGCTGAACACAGGCGGGAGCATTCGTACGTTTGGTTCAAATCCTGTCGGCAGTGGAGTTGTTCATTTCCATGTTTGCACTGAAAGTAGTTGAACTAACAGTTGAAGGTTAAAGCAAAGAGCTGGAAGCAGCTGAAAAGTCGGTCGATAACTTTGCCAGATAGAAAGTAGATGAAGTGTGAGAGATGAGAGCAGTTCATGTGGAGAGCTAGAGACAAAAGTTAAACTGTCAGTTGATCTGTTAACGATTAAAGTAATTGAAATAGTTTGCAGGAGGTTGAAGTGTGTGTGCTGTAAACAGTGGACGTGTCGATCAGTATACGAGCAGATACAGCAGTTGAAGTGTTAGCTGTAAAACTATTTCACTATTACCAGCACCTTGAGATGCAAACAGCCCATTCAACTGCTGGAGAGCAGGGAGGCACGGGAGAACCAGAACCAGGACTGAGCGGGGCAGACTGTCAGAACCTGCTGCAGTAAATCAAGATGTTTCCTGCACGGACTCTGGTGAAACGCTACTGCTTTTGTCCACGGGGACCGCCAACATCAACACAAAGTTTAAATTCCTCGTTCTGCCGTTAATGTTAAAAGGGAATGTAAGATGGTAGCTTACATCAACTGTTAAATGTCTGACTTTTACTTTGGTAATTTGCAGAATAACTCAACAAAACAATCGTCCTTTATTAAAATACGGACGCAAATATGCTCTTCTTATTCATTTGCTTCGAAAAGCAACCGGTGAAAGAGGATGAATTTAGTCATTGCTGATGAAAATGTAAAGAAGAATAAATGTTGTGACCCGACAGAACCTGATCATGTCTCCTTGTGTTGTTTTGGAGCCGGTTATGATCACCGTGTGTGATCCGAACATACAAATGGAACAGGTGTTTCTACTGACATGAGAAGGACTAGGTCTCTAAATATCATTTGACAAAGAGAGGAGCTACCACCATGGAAAACACTCCCGTCAGGCCAACCGTGGTGAGCATCCAGGAGTCTGACCTGTTGTTGAAGTTGGTGCAGTAGGTGAGGTCCTTGCAGCCCAGCTGACAGGGCTCTCTGACGTCGGCCAGGCAGTTAATGAGCTCCGTCTCCACTGGGTTGTACTCACAGAGCTGGTCAAAGTCCTGCCACGTCTGGCTGCCCCAGTTGGTGCTGATCTCCTGGCACATGTCCCTGTCAGAGCGGAGCACACAGACACACTACACCTCAACGTTGTGCTCCGCACAGCGGCGCAGCAGCTTCCGCTAAGCGGCGCGCCGTACCTGCAGAGGGAGGTGTTCGCCTTGGAGCAGCAGTGCAGCTTGGCGCAGTCCATCTTGGCGGGGTGGGGGGTCTCCTCTTCGGGTGGCGAGGGAGGGTGGGCGCTGCCCAGAAAGCACTGCCACATGGGCTCCTGAGGGAGGGGCTGGGAGCCGCACTCATCGATCAGACCCTCCATGATCTCGTGCTCTGTGCTCATGGTGCGAAGGATCCGCCGGCACGCCACCTGGCAGTGGGTGGCCTCCGCCCGGTCACAGCAGTGCAGACCTGGACGAGAGGTACGGGTGGATTATGAGTCCTGGGATATGTACTCGTTCATGATATGTAAGGCTCCAACCGTAGAAAAGAACAAACACATTACTTTACAGGCACCGGTTAGTGGCACAATAAACACAAAGATGGCTACGTCACATATAGATCCACACCCAGTGGTGAAAGTGGGCCGGTACGGTCTGGTACTCCATACCACTAAGAGGTTCGGTGCCTTTACGCATTGAGCTGCATGCACCCAACAACCAGTCATGAGCGCATTCCAACAAGAAAACATCTTCACTCATCTGCTGACATCACAGCAACATAAGGTTAGTGACCTCCGCCCAAAGAGGTTATGTTTGTTTGTTTGCATATGCATTTTTCTTCTCACTGTTACTGACATTGGGACATTTGTGCTGCATTCGGGTAGTTTTGGAATAATCCGAAAAAATGAGTTCCCGACCGGGAGAATCCTCGTGAACGCCACTCTTCTCAGTAACGTCTATGTTGTTTGATTATTACAGCTTTAAGCTCATTAACACACCGAAGTTGGGGGAACTCTGGGAACGGGACCATCCGAGGAGCACCTGAATGCACCTATCTGTCGCTGCCTCTCCAAAACTGCTGCGTTAGTCTGCTGCTGGCAAACGTCAGCTTCTGCTGCAGCTGATGTCTGATGTCGAGTGCTGTGGGTTTTTGGCAGACAGTCGTTTCTTGCAAAAAACCTCCCGAGTAAAGTGACAAAATAAGCTGTGCTGTTTCATGACGTTCACTTTTATTCAAACAAAACGGACAGCAGGTCAAACAAGCTACGGGACTTCTGCAACTCTGCTGACACAACAGTCCTAAACACACAGTGCTCATCAACAGCTTATGAGTTGTAATTTTCTTCCGATTAAAATACAACAACTTGATTTAGTCAACATTCACAAATCATTCTGTGGCACTTTTACCATGTACACAGAAAGTGTGTTCAGGGATGCATGAAGCGGGGGTTGGGAAAGGAACAAAATGATGAGACGAAAGATGAAGAGATAAAAGTTGGGGTAGTAGTACCGGCAAAAATGTTCTACTTTTATCCCCCATAAAGCACTGAGGTTGAGTTTTGCGTATTCTTGTTAGTAGTAAATGAGGTATGAATTTAAATTGCATTTACCCAGTAGAGGTGAAATACTGCCCCCTATGTGTGGCCACACCTTTAAAGCCTACAAAGATAGATTCTCATTGGAGGGCCTCTGGAAGAGAGTTCCCAACTAATGCTATTGTATTTAAGGAATGATGCTCTATCATGGGAGAAGCAGTCGCTATGACACCACACCCAGAACAACAGGGACTAATGAATCCAGTGCTCCTGTAATAAAGCAGCACTGGAGTGTCGGCTGGATGAACGGACTCACTGTCGATGGGGCTGCGTATGGGGTAGGACTTGGTGAAGTTGCTGACGCAGCTGAGCAGCTGGGGGCTGTGGCTCTGACAGTACTCTTTGACGGCGTTGATCTGGGACACGGTGGGGGTGGAGTCGGTCCTGAAGATGGCCTGGCAGTACTCCCTGCAGGTGGTGTGGCGCCCTGCATAGCTGCAGCAGTTGGAGCCCACTGAGGGAAAACACACACACACACACACACACGCACACACACATGGTGACACACTTAAATACACATGTGGGCTCAGGGTGAGTATTTAAAAAACACTGTAAAAGACTACTCTCTAGCTAGAATACAGCAGGCCAGTTAGCTAGCTAGCATGCTAATTCCACCATGCTTTAATGCTTTGTCTTCTTTTAAGTAAAGCTGAGCAAAAGTTAAATCAGGAAGACTCTCTTTACACTCCAAGGGGGGGGGGGGGGGGTATTCCTGATCAACCACTACCCCCTTCTAACATACTAGGTCACGGTGGAGTCTAATTGCCAAAGACTCTTCACTTTCCATCTCATTATGCATGTGTAATAAATGATTCACTCTTGAACTTAGCATTGTTTCATTGACTAACTGGATACTTGTGGTCAACTTCAGAGCTCTAAACCTCCTCAGATTTGATTATTCTCACTAAAGCTGACAGTAACAAACAAAAAAAAACATTAGACCTTTCAACAGGAAGTTAGTGACCTCACATCCTGCCAGGCAAATAACATGGCTCTGCTGTGTGTGTGTGTGTGTGTGTGCATGTTGTGTATCTACAGAGAGAGAACACAAACAAGGCCACCTATTGGTTCCGAGAAGATAGCGGTGGTCTTGATGAGTTTATTTAGTTATTGGCCCGAGGGAGATGTGAGATCAGTGTTTGCAGCCGTTGGCGTCGTCAATGTTTATCTCGGTTACGTGTGTGTGTGTGTGTGTGTGTGTCAACTTACTTTCATTTTTGGTGATGCAGCTGTAGAGGGAGTTCTAAAAGGAGACGAGAGAAGCTGGTGGTGATTCATCTTAACACAGTATGAGACAAAAAAACAAAACAACTACTGTGTCTGTGGTTTAAGTGACTTGGCAGGGTGACTGTTTCAATCAAAGGCCTCAGAATGGATGTGAGTCACGAGCAGTTAGACAGAAGAGTGGTACAGTACAGCAAACTACTGCTAAATGGTCCACACCCCAGGTTGGAAACTCTGTTTTTATTAGGATGAGAAGATTCCCTTTTTAATGGTCTTTTTGTATTTATATGTAATTTTGTAGAGGTATGGTGACTCTCTTCTTTATAATTGTATTCCAATCTATGTAGCTTTCTTTTAAACAATGATGCTGATTTAGTTTTCACTTTAAAAAGAATATTTAAAATAGTACTTATACCATACAAGTGACTGTTAGTGTGTTACAGAGTTTCACAGTATATCAGTTATGCACCAGTGGAACGTGCAGTAGAAGTACAGTAGCAACCGTGGCAGTATTACTACTTAATTTAGAGAACTTGAGTCTACATCACTCTGCTCTTTCATTCACGATCACAATACGCAATTCATTTTATTGGACTTACCTCTGTGACTTTTTTGCATACTTTAGTTATGTCATTTTTAGATGATGCCTATAAGAGAAAAAGGGAAATCGAGTCACTAAAACACAGCGGAGGTGGAGCTCCAGGTCTGAGCGAGACCAATGTTGGCCACACTGTAGTCACGATATCTCACCTGTCTGCATTCCCTGCGACACTCAGCTGAGATGGCCAGCTCGCAGCAGCCCAGCCCCACCCAGCCGTCCGACTTCCTGGATACTCCTGGAGACAAATCAAGCGCCACAGAATCAACAACATGTCATGTGAATCTGTTTTATGGAGCTTGTGCAGTTTGTGGAGACTGATTTATTCATCGGACAACACTGACCTTTAGCAAAAGCTTGATATACACTGAACAAAAAAATTAACGTAACCCTTTTGATGTTGAAATACAAGATCTAACACTTTTTCTGCTCAAGTGAATGTTTTCCCTCAAATTATGTTTACAAATTTGTTAAAATCTGTGTTAGTGAGCACGTTGCCAAGATAATACAAGTTTTGAGGCATGCAGCCTGCAGGATCGCCACCAGGCGGTACATTCCACCGGCCTCACGACTGCAGACCACGAGTAGCCTACCCACACCAGCCCGGGACCTCCACATCGTCTGAGACCAGCCAGCTGATGGAAAAACCGTCTCAGAGACGCTCACCTCTGGTGGACAGTCCTGCAGTCAGCATGAAAAATGGCACGCTCCCTAAAGACTGTGGGCTAAAACTGCACATTTTGGAGTGGTCTTTTATTGTGACCAGCCTGTGTAACTATCATGCGCTTCGATAAGTATCTCGATCTGCCACACCTGTCAGATTAATGACCAAAATGCCTTTTATGGGCAGAGAAACATCTTAAGATTTTGGAGCAAAAACAAAAGTGTTGCGTTTTATATTTTTGTTCAGTGTATCTGTGTATTCTAGTCTGTCTGTCTGTTACCAGGATAGAATCTAAATTGTCCTGGCAGATTTAAATTCACTTTGTTGAGGAGTTGGGCAAGTGATTTGGTTTTGTTGGAGTAAAACAGGTTTCCGTGGTGATTGGAGTCGTTCTTGCTTCTGCCGCGATTGACCGATCTTCAGCGCCGCCCCTTTACGCCAACGCACCAATCACAACTAAGCGTGCACTCGGACAGCCACTTGGTCTCTTCGTTCTCTCCCCTCTCGTGCCTACGTTTCTGCTCTTTGCAACAAAGGCACTTGAAAGATGAGTTGTTTGCGCTCTCCATTTCCAAAACGTAAAAGTCTGTCAGTGAGCTCAGCATCAGTACCACAGCCAGTGCTCAAAGTAGCATTTAAAGATGGCTTCTGTTTGTAAACCTGACAGCCCGCCTGCAGTTAGCCATTTTAAACTGCGCTTGGTGAATAAATGGTTTCGGTTGCCATATTGATCGAAAGTTGACCGACACAGCAACAGAAATGGTGATTAGGTTGGTCAATTACTGCTGCTACAGTGACCCGATTTACCCATGGAGATCAATGGATTTATTATTTTTTTTAAATTTGAATTAAATGTGACGCACACTTCTGCTGATGACAAACAGGACTATGACCAAAAGACATGCCAGATTGGAGGAAACACCTCACGTGATGAACTGCAGAGAAGAGGCAGCGCATCATGAATATGTAACTCCGGTGATGATTGTTCACAAGCATTTCCTCCAGTGCCGAGATCCGTCTCCTCATCGCACTCCAGACGTCACTTGAGGATGCGCCAACACGTTGCACTTAAAAGACACTTTAGAGCTTTACAAAATGCTCTCCGTGTATTCTGTACTGGTGTCGTAAAACATAAAGGTCACATGAAACGGCAACGATGCATTCTAATAATGGCTTCGTCTATTGAAGAACTCATAAAACATCACCATAAAAAATCATTAGCCTGGTTATACAATTGTCCAAAATGTTTTCCTGTGGTGCACCAGAAATACACCGAGCCATTTGAGTGCACGCTACACCCTCTACTATGCATTGTGCTCTAAGCTGAGCTCCAACAAGTTCCACAGCATTTAGCAAGGCATTCTGAGCAATGAAGGGATGCGGTGCACATCAGAGGATCGACGATATCTCAGGAGCCCGGCAGGGTCTCAGGGAGTCCCGAGGCTGTCTGGACGCCAGTGTTTAATGAGTGCAAAAAAAAAGAAAAGGATAACAATACCTCCCGATCTGGAGGCCATTAGGCGTCTGACAGGTACATTTGTTTCCGAGCACAGGCAGCAGGACTTCGGCTTTTGATCCGGGGCCTGCTTTCTGCTCTGGTCGGATCCAGCTCCGCTCACAGCTGTAACAGCTTCACTTGCTACCATTACTTCTCATGCAACCAGACACACACAGTAGATACTGCCCGGCTGAATGTTATGTTTCGTGTCATTCCTAGAGTCAAGGTGTCTCCTTTTGATTCATTGTATGCACAGTAAGTTTAGATATATAGATATGATGAGTACTCAGTCTAAAGACTCAACACCCTCGTCGTCGTCTATGAGTGTACATAATATTTTCACAATAACACGGCACTCTGGAATGACGTGCAAGCTTCTGGCCACAAGTCACAATCTACTAACTGTTAACCTGTTTGTATTATTTCAAAAACAGCACCATCAAAGCAGAATTTAAAGAAATGGTTTATGAATAAACCAGATGTGTAACACAGCCTATAGGCTTGCATTCCTCTGGTTTTGTCACAACGCTATGAATTGTGGGAAAGACCTAAAACCCTCATGCATTTAGTGGAGACACGCCTCAAAGTCTGTGTGTCCATTGTCGTGGACATTGGGATTGGTTTCAAAGTGTTTATTAGACAATTAAAACAAACATGTGCCAAACTAAATCTTTTTCCCCATGACTACAACATATATTTAAAAGATACTAAAATCTGTGAAAATAAATCTTAAGCCCTATGATCTGATTGTAATGTCTTTAAAGCAGCATTCATCTTGTATTTTGTCTGCCCATAAGACCATATCCACACTAATCCAGTCTTCCTACATTTACACTGAGCAGCCACACCACGCCGGAGTTTTGGAGCGCCCTAAACGGAGGAACCTGAAACCTCCGCCGAGGTTGGAGCTATTTGAGACCTCCGGGGTTTTGGTTCGGTATAGACGTCGCAGTATGCCAAAACCCCGGATGTCTGTTAGGAAAAAAATGAGCCCTCCCCATGCTCGCTACTGGATTGATTATTACCAGCCATGACGTCTCCGTCCCTGATTCGTCACACTCACTATCACGTGACCCGTACCCGGAAGAAAACAAACAGCCGGCGACCAGCTGCGATTCATTTCAACATGGATAACGAACGGCAAGCCTTGCTTGCTGTGTTGTCTGTACTAGCAGCTATTGTGGAGTTAAATGCGTCATTTTACAATGCTGCTACTGCCTACAGGCGGAGGAGGCGAGCTATTCTTCGAGCGATGAGCGACAATTCCCGAGTCCAGAGACGCTATCAGCCGGACATGGACTCCATGTCCGGCTGATAGCGCCGGTTTTGTGCACGCTGTATTACCTGTTGCGTACTATCAGCTGTTGTGCAGTGAAAAGTCTGCATTTATGTGGAGGAAGCAGCTGTTATTCTAGCGATTAGCGAGCTGCTTGACCATCGGCGATCAGCTACAGCTACTGAAGCTACTGAAGCTACAGTTAGCAATAAATGCTATTCAAAGCTAGAGCTACAAACAGACAACAACACAGAGGAAACGAGTGAGAGACGAGTGATCGACGCTGATTCGTTTTACTTCTTCAGGTTGGTAGCCTTGAGAGACCTTAGTCTGCGAGTATTTCTTTATGGAGCATGAAAAGATGTACGAAGATATATTATATTCGCTAATGCTAATCGCGGTTAGCATTTCCCCATTGGCGGTAATGTTAAAATTATTATCTTAGAAGCTAGCGAGTCGGACCTGTTGCATGATGTTGTGACCTAAAAGATGGAGCAAATGCCCTAAAGAATTGATAGAGGGGGAAGATGATGTCCCTGTTTTTTCTGCTGGGTGACCCAGCTTATCCCCTGACGCCGTATCTCATGAAGGAATACCCCGATGGAGCTAACGTTACATTCATCAGCCCCACGGCAACAACAGACAACACAGAGGAAGCGAGTGATCGACGTGTGTTGACCACATTTATGGACCATAATCGAGTAATCAAGTGTTGATTTTTAAAGTAAAGTTGATGTGAGAGAGACACAGACAGACAGACCTGTAACTACGTCTGAAAAATAAAACTTCTAAAACTTTCCACGAACTGTGTCTGTTTGAGTTTATAGAGGAAGATCTTAAGTATAAAATACAACCTTTCATTATTAAAGACTACTTCATTACTCTGTCATATTTTTTGTTTAACTAAGCAAGCAATCCACTTCCTGTTTACACCATCACGCGCATGCCCAGTGTACGTTAATGGTCACGTGCTGTCCGCCTTCCACGGCTGCCGTGTGGATGCAGATCAACTTGCGAATAATGCTGAAAACTCCCGCGTGGACGGAGATCGGTTCTATTTGAGAACTCTGCATCCAACGAGACACATACTAATGTGGATATGGCCTAAGAAGCTGAACATCACACACACATTGGACCGTGACTAGGGCTGGGTGTGGTTTTACCAGTACCAACACTACTACCCCTTAAAGTGGTGACGGATACCAACGCTGCAAGTGAAACCCTTTTAAAACGCTACACATACACGGCTTAATATCAAACTTCCTCTCTCACCTGGGAGTGAAGAGTTGATGCACGTCCAAAGTTCATTCTAGAAAGCAAAGGAGAAGAAAGGGTTAATGTCAGACGACTTGAGGTTTAATAAAACACGTCTGAATACAACATAGCTTGATGCCTTTAATGAACTGACGAAGGACACAGAGTTGGATGCATAGGCGTCTTTAGGTCAGATCAGGGAAACAATTCCAATGCACTAATCCACATAATAGGCACATAATTCCAATCCACAAGTATTATCAAAACAATATCTTCCAGTGAAGACAAATACTGAACGATCGACTGAGACGTAAATGTTGTTTTTCTCTGATTTCACAGAGAAACGGCCGTGACATTCCCTGCATCAAAACAATGGAGAACAACAGGAAAACATATGAATCCTACGAAACTCCCGTTGGGTTTGTGGTGAGATGTCGTGGGATTAATCCTCACCAACGAGCTCGTCTGGGACAGAGAGACAGGCGCAGATAGGGACAGCAGCACGGCAAACATGGAAAAAGAAGTGTGGTAGAGAGAGAGAGAGAGAGAAAAGCTCTTTCATGCCCTTATGCTTTCACAGGACAGTCATTTTGTGTGAAGTCAGCGCGTCACTGGTAACACTCCCTCCGTGTGTCTCTTGGCTGGGGAACAAAGGTTCCCGTCAGCGGGCGTCAGCATCATTTGTGAGGCGGTGCAGGGGAGTAACGGTGTCTTTACATGAGGCATAAACATGATTTGTGATGTAGCAGGGGCCAATCAGGCAACAACATGACAGGAAGAATAATGCTGCAGTTTACATGAGCAGAAGCAGAGATCCCTCCAGTCTACCCGGAGAGCCTTTGTGTGTACGTGTACGATGAAAGCTGTCTTTTTGTTACAGTCTGATATGACCTACATAAGGCCAGCTAAGCAGTGTTTCTTTCACAGTCTCCATTTTCAGCTCAAAAAACCTACAATGAACTAGCGTATCTTATATAGACTTTAAAAAGTAGACGTAGTCATCGTGACGTCACCCGTTGGTTTGTGGTCTAACGTTATGAAGCCTCGATTTCGGCGATTTCGCTATCGCCATCTTGGATTACGGCTGTCGCCATGTTGAGTTTTTTTCCAGCCAATGAACAGAAGTGACCATATTTGGAATGCGGAGGAGTTACGTAGAGACACCGTATACGGCTCTGGTAGCGGCAGCGACCTGTCAATCACAGTAGCCCGCCCTAAAGCATCCCCTGCTTTATGGTCTGTTTGACTCTAAATGGACCATAATGTACTAAATGAACATCATGCTGTATTGAAGAAGACTTGAAACTAGAGATTGAGACCATAAACTCATGTTTACAATGTTTACCGAGGGAATAAATCAAGAGAGAAGTAGAGTCATTTTCTATAGACTTCTATACAACCAGAGGAGTCGCCCCCTGGTGGACATTAGAGAGAATGCAAGTTTTAAGACATAATGCATTGGCTGCACTCGGCAGAACCAGAGGTTGCCTGGTCAGTTCGCGCTTCGGTCATGATGACAACTGAACCATCTCAATGGCAACTGAAGTTGTCGATAGCTGTTTTTAGTGTCAAGAATGAACTTTGCCGCTCTTTAATAGGCCTTTGTCCTTTCTCTTGTGAACTTGTTTATGTAACAGCAGCCATGTGTTGTGCTCTTTGCCTTTCTTTACCTCTCTGCTCTTCTTGATGAGCTGGAATTTGTTTTTACTTATAAAATAGAATATTTCTTTTTCATGTTCAGTGTCAAAACATATCCAGTATTCATGACAAAGGGCCAGATTTACTCAGAAAATGGCGCAAATGTTTTCATTGAGTTAATCAGGCTCAAAGAATGGCAACAAAACCAACATCTCCGGTACTGTGACAGCACTAAGACCTAAATCTAAAAGCTACCAGTTACATGTTTAGAAGTAACATTTCAATCCCAATACAGCTGTAATAATACACACACGTGCATCATGTTTGTACGGTAAATGCATGTCAATAGCTTACAGTGTTCGGGCATCGGTTTGACTAAGAACTGGACACATGTTCATTTCAGACTGCCTCGGTCTAATTACTGGTGTGGCTCATGGAGAGAGGGGGGGACCAGCAGCAAACCAGCCTCTCTGCTTAGTAATTACCCACGGTGGGAGGAAGCTCTGAGCCTGTGTGTGTGTGTGGTTTAACCAGGTGCTCCAGTAGTCTAGTAACCACAACCACCAACCCACTTCCTGTTTAAAGTTAGTCCAGAAGATCTCCGTTTACTTCTCTTTGGCAGCACCTACGGCGATCAGCGGTCATTGCAGGTGTGTTTTGGATCTCACTTCCCAGAGATCATTTCCAAAATCATTTGGTAATTATAAAAAAATACCTAAAATAGTAAATAAAATGTAATAATATTTGCAGCAATAAACTTGTATTAATGGTAGAATGTGATTGTCTGCCATCAGCTATGATAGAATATATTATTTAAAACCCACACAAAAGATAAAATAACATAAATTATAGCATTGCTAATGATTAGTAAACATCATCATCATTTTATCAACACTTATTTTTACTTATTTCGTTTAGTTGAATGCAATTTGTTCTGTTCCAATTCGATTTTAACAACACTCTTTGCATTGAAGTATTGAGCAAGAAGGGGTGAATGATTACATCCCAAGCCAAATAAACAAACAGCTGATCAATAAATACAGCAAGCATCGTTGTAATAGAGGAAGTGTACTCACCATCAACTCCGGACAGTAACTGGGTAACCTCTGGAGCAGATGCTTTAGACGAGACTCACTCTTTATAGTGGCGAGCTGCGACATGGGAGAAAAACACAGAATTAATAAAATGACCTTCTAAGTCCATGTACGTGTGCCTTGTAGAAACCAAACCAATCATTTACTAGTTCAACCAACTTGCATCTGAAAGGGCACTCCGTCTTCTCAGAGAGCCAAAGCTCAACACACTCCGACATCATATACAGTCGTGAAAATATTCAGCTTATTTTACATGTGGGTGTTTCTTGTCTGGAGCTGACTGTTGGTCCTTCAAAGACACATTGCAGCTTTACTAGGAGTCTAAAGTGGCTGAAGAACTTCCAGCAGGGCCGGTTGATGAAGTGTCGCAGCACCTTTCAAACACAGCTGCAATACAAGGTTTCATGGCAAGCAAATGCATGAGACGACCACAACGAAGAGTCAAAGAAGTAAGTCAGGAAGTGGAAAAAATCCAAGATGGCGGACGATACACATCGAGGCTCAGTCGCTCCTGCTTTTAAACGGTCTCGAATGAAACCTGAGATTTATAAAACTGTTGACGGCAAAGTTATTGTTAAGGATGAGCTGCTTAACTTTCTCGCCGTGAAAATTAAGACATTAAGTCAGGACGAGATTATCCTGCTGGCTGCGAACACGTTTGACTCCGAGTGGATAGAGTCCTCGAAAAAAGTTTTGTTTGACTACCAAACTACACAGCGGTACGTTTCCCATAAAGGGGCGCAGAAAGACATAAACAACATTAAGAGTTGCCTTAAAGTATTGAATGAGTGCGGGGAGAACACTCCCAGATTTGTCTCTCATTTCCTGGATGAATTGCCTCCGGTGACGTTTTCCAACTTGGACGTCTCGAGTCTACTTGGGAAAATGGAGCAGCTGTACACTGAGGTCTGCTCAATGAAGAAGTCGATGCAGCTACAGGCTGATGTAGGCGAGGACTTTCGTGCCATCACTGTGGAAATTGATCGCCGACTGTGTGCACTGGAGCGTCCCACTGACATGACTTCGGGCGGTGGCACAGGTGCTGTGCTCTGACGACTGGCTCTGACGATGCAGGGCTTGGGGCTACGCTGGCGAAGGACTCGGACGTTGATGCCGGAGAACGAGATGAGGCGGGACTCTGCGATCTGGACGAGGAGATGACTGCGGGAGGTTCTGATTGTTTGGTGTCACGCTCCCCAAAATGGAGTCAGGTCGTGAAAAAAGGCAGACGGCTGGCGCGTGTTCCGGGGAGCGCTGCTGCTCAGTCGGGATCGCGTACTGTCGCCCCCGGGCGGAAAAAGAGACCCGGCAACGTTAAGCCTGTTGTTGGGACCGGAGCTGTGGGCAGCATCAAAACGGTCAAGACAAAGCTGGTGAGTGTCTTTGCTACCAGGTTCTCACCAGATCTAGACGCTGAAACATTATCTGCGTATCTTAAGGAAAAACTCAGCCGGGAGGTTATCTGTCTGAAGATCGACACTGTCCACAGAAGATTCAGCTCATTCAAAGTATCTGCTGAATGCAATGAGTTTGATGAAATGTACATTCCGGAGCTCTGGCCAGAAGGGGCATTTGTCAGGCGCTATTTTGAGCCCCGCAGGGCGGGCGTTATCGGCTCTAACCATGCACTTGCTGTGGGGGGAATAAGTTTGCCTGCTGGTGCTATGGGCACTCACTTGCCTTGCTAAATGTATATCCGGGTTTTGTCGTACAACTGTCGTGGCCTGCTTGTGGGCCAGAGCGTTAGGGATAAAGCTCGCCGCATGGTTGTTGACAACCTTCTGGAGAATTGTGACATACTATGTTTACAAGAGACATTCTTACCGAAGCAAGACTTGGAAAAACTCAACTCTTTTAATGATAACTTTCATGGTGCTGGGGAGTCTACAACTGACTTTGGCATGGGAATAGTCAGAGGAAGGATTCCAGGGGGTGTGGCTATTCTCTGGAATAAGAAGCTTGACTCTTTGATAAATGTGGTCAGGCTTGGTGTTGACTGGTGTGTTGCAATACAGTTTACTCATGATGATAAGGAATTCATTATCCTAAATGTTTATACACCCTATGAGTGCAATCACAATGAGGATGAATATCTAAATAGGCTTGCCTTCATCAATTCCTTCATTCAAGATAATACTTCTTCTAGTATTTATGTTATTGGGGATATGAATGCAGATATCTCAGACACAAGCTCAGTATTTGCCAAGCACATGGCTCAGTTTTGTAAAGACAATCATTTTATATTATCAAGCAAAGTGCTTTTGCCTACAGATAGCTATACATACATTAGTGAGGCCTGGCACACTACATCATGGCTGGACCATTGTATTAGTACAGCTGATGCTCATGCTTCATTGGGATGTATGGGCATTCTTTATTGAGCAGCAACAACTGATCATATACCTTTTGCTATGTCGATAAATGTTGAACATCTACCGGCGCTATCTAGAAATGGAAATAGTGTCAACACAGAAAAACTTGACTGGTCAACTCTCACTGAAGAGGACGTCTTAGTGTATTCTGCTCATACAGACCAGTCCTTCAGTAATATTCATCTACCTAGAGATGCAGCTATGTGCACTGATGTTAACTGTAAGGATGTGGTGCATAGGAGAGATCTCTGCTTCATGTACAATGATATAGTAAGTGCTCTGTATAAAGACAGTAAACCCTACTACAAGCATCATAATAAGACCCATAACATCAAACCTGGCTGGAACGAGTATGTAGCTGAGTATCGTGCTGAAGCCTGTGAAGCCTTCAAATCATGGGCTCTAGCTGGTAGACCCAGACAAGGGCCAGTGCTTGAGTACAAGAAGCTCACCAATGCAAGATATAAGTATGCCATTCGCTTCATTTGCAAAAAGGATCAAGCCATGAGGGCTGACTCCATGGCCAAGAAGCTGCTAAGCAACAACGTAGTTGATTTTTGGAAAGAAGTGAGAGCTCTTAACTGTAAAACATCTTTACCATGCACTATAGATGGAATTTCAGGAACAGACAACATTGCCGAGTTATGGCGACAGCATTATAGCACCTTATTTAACTGCATCAAAAGTGATTTGTATAGCGTGGACAGTTCTGAGAGTAATGAGTCAATGACAATTACATCATATGAGGTGCACCAAGCTATCAACAAACTGTCTGAAGGCAAAGCAAGTGGTTTAGACCATATTACTGCTGAACACCTTAAATATGCTAGTCCGAGGTTAGCTCCTCTCCTCGCTATTTGTTTTACTGGCTTCATGATTCACGGCTTGTTACCAGACTCAATGCTGTCTGTTCTATTAGTGCCAGTCATTAAAAACAAAGCTGGTAAAGTATGTAGCGAGAATTACAGGCCCATTGCTTTGGCCAGCGTAATGTCAAAAGTCCTGGAAAGAATTCTGCTGGACAGAATACAGGACTTTATCACTTCCACAGATAACCAGTTTGGCTTCAAAGCCAAACATGGCACTGACTTGTGTATATATGCCTTAAAGGAAATTGTAAACAAATACAGAGGTCAAAACTCATCAGTTCTGTGTTTTATTGATGCCTCCAAAGCTTTTCATCGTGTTAATCATAGTAAATTATTTTTTAAACTGAGCCAAAGAGGTGTCCCCACATACATTGTGAGAATTCTGTCTTACTGGTATGCGCACCAGAGTATGCAAGTAAAATGGGGTAAAAGTGTGTCAGCCCCATTTGGGGTTAGCAATGGTGTCAGACAAGGGGGAATTTTCTCCCCAATTCTGTTTAATCTGTATATTGATGATCTGTCCAAACAACTGAAAGCCTGTACTACTGGGTGCATGATTGGAAATACTCTGGTTAATCACATCATGTATGCAGATGATCTGGTGATCTTTAGTCCTTCTAGTGCTGCTCTTCAGCAGCTCCTCACTATATGTACTGTGTATGGTGTGGAACATGACATCAAATACAACGCCAGTAAGAGTGCTATCCTGATTTGTCGAACTAAAGAGGACAAATGTCTAAACTTCCCTGACTTCAAATTGTCTGACAATAATCTTGGTGTCTGTAGTGAAGTAAAATATCTTGGTCATTTTTTAACAGAACACATGACCGATGATAACGACATTTCCAGGCAATGTCGTGTGATGTATGCACAAGCAAACAGTCTCTCACGCAAGTTTGGTATGTGTACTGATGGAGTGAAGATGTCTCTGTTCAGAGCATATTGTACTCCACTCTACACTGCACACTTGTGGTCAAACTACAAAAAAAAGAGTTTACAGAGACTTCAAGTAGCGTACAATGACGCCATGAGAATACTTTTAAAGAGACCGAGATGGAGCAGTGCTAGTGAAATGTTTGTGGCTGCACGAGTCAACACTTTCCAAACAGTTTTAAGAAATTTCATGTACAAATTCATCTGTAGACTGAATGACTCTGGAAATGAGATCATACTTGTTTTAGCCAACATAAGGTTTAGCACCACACGCTACCAGTTCCAGCTGTGGCGACATTGGTACAGCTGTCTCTTTGTAAGGCATTGCTAGGCCTCTGTACTTTTATTGTTTGTGTCTGTCTTTTTATGTGTCTGTCTGTATGGACCCCGAGTCTGAAATAAAGTCTATCTATCTATCTATCAACTCGCACAAACGAGACGGAATGGTGTGATACACCGGTTGCTGTCAAGAATGCAGATATTTGGTGTTATTTGTTAAAAGAGCCGGATGGATCGCCAAAGTTATTACAACTCATCCTGAGGGGAAAGTGAATCGTGCTTTAGTTGAGCTGTCGATCAAGAGCTTTTCAAATGAAACAGTAGTCAAGTCGCAGATACTGTGAATACTTTTAAAAAACAGCTCAACACCCACCTTTTTAGGCTGGCGTTTGAGTAAAAACCCATGTCCTAGACCTGCCCAAATATGTTTAAAATTGTTTTTCAATTTATTTTTAATTTTTAATTTTTAATTTTTAATTTTTAATTTTTAACTTCTGCTCTGTTAAGCACTTTGTGATGTTATGTCTGTGAAAAGCTCTCTATAAATACATTTCATTCATTCATTCAAAAAGGTCAGGACAAAATTGACAGAATTGACAGAATTGACAGAATTTCACCAGTGTTTGGCTTAATTTGTCGTCTTTTCTTCTTTAGCACTGCAGCACTTATGGCCTAGGACAGAATACACATCAACATCGGAGAAGGAGGCGTGAGGATTAAGATTCATTCCTGGGAGTGGAACCTGAGAAGATCACCGACCACGACCGACCACCCAGCCAGACCTGCCGGACCAAACGCCATTCATGAAGGCGGAGTCGAAGCTAAGCTAGGACCTGAAGGCTATTCCACCACCCACTCCTGGCTGAGGTCCAGACGCAGGAGCATTCAGGCTGACCCAGCAACGGGAGGTTGGTGAGTGCTGTGCCCACATCAGTACAGAGACCTGTCTTCATCGTGGACCCGGATCGAGCTGAACTTGACGGGCGGACAGCTGGACGTGAAGAGGCGGACTCTGTGTTTACATCAATGATGCTTTTTGCTCAAAAGTCATCAAAGGTGATGGACAGAGCTCCGTGCTGAAAGGAAGTTGCTTGCAGTGGCTAAAACCAACGTGGAGCTGGAGCGCTATCTGGAAATTGAGCGAGCTCAAGCTCAGAAGCTACAGAATGAATTGAGCAAAATGCCAGATCACAAGAAAGCAGCAGAAGAAGAAGTGGTACAAAAGGCTGTTCTAATGCCCGGCTCCACAGTCCGACGCCCAGGACAAGAACACGAATGAATTTGTTCCGGTTTACTTGTGAGGATTAAGCAGTCCGAACCTCTGAACAGTACTTTGAAAAAGGGTGCGGGAAAAAAAGTAGGATGTAAAAAATTGAGATGAGCTGGTATATTTGAAGTTATTTTACACACACATAAGCCCGAAATACCCAAAGTCGGGTTGGGCGATTGGAGGAATATCAGCTAACAGCAGTTGGCTGAGCACATGGCCAGGTGTTGTTTGTGCTGCAATTTCTGTCATTTATTTAGCTCAATAAATGAGCTCAGCGGGCAGCTGGCACAGCAGGGAAATACCAGCATGCAGAGTCGGCATATTTCCACATCGAACTTGGTTAATTAAGGATTCATTCAGACCACACCAGAGACGGTGATTTTATACGCTTTATTTAGTTTCTGTAGTTTGTATGAAGTGCGCTTTACGACGAGTTAACAAGGCAGTTAAGTCAGTCGTAGAAGACTTCAACATTCAGAAGGTGTATGTTTGTATTCTCCCTTTAAAGGAGCAGTGTGTAGGATCTGGCACCAACTGGTGGCAAATTTGCAGATAGCAACCGGCTGAAACTACAGTGGCTGACGAGAAAGCAGGAAAATGTATGAGCCAAGTCAGTGTTTGGTTTGACGTTTGTCCGTAGAAACAATAACAACAATTCTTATTTTCATGTGATCACACACTACAGACAACAGACTACAGTCCCCCGGGGACACTCAAGTGGAGGCAACGCTGCGTTCTTGGCTGACATGTCAAAGTGGATGACGACACACCACCTCAAGCTCAACCTGGACAAAACCGAGCTGCTGTTCCTCCCGGGGAAGGGTTGCCTGCACCGAGACCTGTCCATCACCATTGATGATGCCGTGGTGGCGCCAACTCGGACTGCGAGGAACCTGGGTGTGACCCTGGACGACCAACTGTCGTTCTCAGCAAACATTGCATCGGTTACACGCTCCTGCAGATTCCTGCTCTACAACATCAGGAGGATTCACTTCCTCACTGATGAGACGGAGCAGGTGCTCATCGAGACTTTTGTCATCTCCCGCCTGGACTACTGCAACTCACTACTTGCCGGAGCCCCGGCGTCGGCCATCAGACCTCTGGAGCTTGTCCAGAAAGCTGCAGCTCGTCTGGTGTTCTCCCACAACTTGCCTTCTCCGTTCTCTATACTGGCTCCCTGTAAGAGCATCCAGTGTAAGACTCTGGTGCTAGCCTACAGGGCAGTGAAAGGAACAGCTCCTTCCTATCTCCAGACCATGGTCAAGCCCTACACTCCCGCCCGACCTCTTCGCTCTGCTGCCTCGGGGCGATCGGTTGCCCCGTCGCTCAGAGGTCCCTGCGGCCGATCGACCCGGTCGCGGCTGTTTCCTGTCCTGGCCCCTCAGTGGTGGAATGAACTCCCCACTGACCTCGGGACAGCAGAGTCGCTGCCCATCTTTCATCAGGCTGAAGACTCACCTCTTCAAGAAGGCCTACCCTGAAGACTCACCTCTTCAAGAAGTACTACCCTGAGCCTTCCACTCACCACTTACTTAGCATCTATTGTATTCATACTAGCTTATTGCACTTATCGTTTTCATATTAGTTTGTGGCACTTACTGCATTCGTTTGTTTCTGTACTGTACTCTTGCTCTGGTTTATGCTCTCAGATGCTTGTTTGAGGAAAGGACATGCACTTATTACTTCTGGTGACTAGTTGTTCTCTCGAAAACCGATGTTGAATACACTTATTGTAAGTCGGATAAAAGCGTCTGCTAAACGACTGTAATGTAATGTAATGTAATGTAACACACTTATTCATATTACATTCCATCTCTGCCAGTAGATCCCCCTAAAAGCTCCACACTGTTCCTTTGAGGAAAGAGGGCTTGTGGATCTCGCCATTGGAACACACCCGACTCTATTACTGAGTTATTGGAACTGATCATACTGTATATTATGCTGACATTGATCCAGGAGACGGTAGAAATGTACTTGTTGCACCTTTGGCCATGCATAATGTTTCCCCACACAGAGGAATGTGTCCGGGCCACGGGAAAGTGTTGCATTATGAAGTCAGTCGCAACACTTCTGAGATATGCTCTCTGAGACAGCACACACACGCACACACACACTCAGCCGTAACACATCCAAGTGTTGTGCGAACATACAAAGGCGAGAGCCTGGGAGAACGCAGCCGCTGCCAGCAGTCTCTGGCTGAAGTGTGAAGTCATGAAACCCAGTGGGTGAGATTTACAGCTCCACACACTCAGACCGCTGGAGGACCGGAGGTCTCGTCCCTTTCCACTGCTCTGAGACGTCAGTGATTCCAACACTGACTGAGGCAAAGAACACCAAAAGATGGTTGATGGTCTGCAGTCACAGCGTTTTATAAAACAAAAGCAATCTCCGTCCTAATAATCATAGCTTTCCCCCGGCACATGTAGGCAGTAGTAGCATTGTAAAATACAGAATTTAACTGCACAACGGCTGTTAGCGTGAACAACAAGGTCAGCGATGCCGTTAATTCGTTATCCACGTTGAAATGAACCACAGGTAGTCGGGGCTGATGCTGTTTGTTGGTTTTCTTCTGGAAAAGGATCACGTGATAGGGTCATGATGAGTGATGAGACCCAACCAAGCAGCAAACATGGGTGTGTGTCATGGTTTTTGCCCATCCGCACAAAAACGCAACCCCGGCGGTTTCAAACTAAAACGACGTCGCCGGCGGTTTCAAACGTCTCTGTTTCAGGGGGTTCGGAAACGCAGCAGTAGTCTGGACGCTAGACACAAATGCAGTTTATTTAACCAAAAACGTGGTCGTGTGGATGTAACCTAAGCTTGATGTGTTCGACGTGATGTTTAATGTCCCCAACAACCTACGCACCTAAATGCACATTGAAGTGTTGGTTGTGGTATGTGTTGAACATTCCCAATTTGCCCTATTTCTGTTAATTGTTACAATTGTATCCCCACTGGATTAATAAAGCGCCTTCTAATCTTTCACTCGGGTAAGAAGAAGAACAGCTGTAGCATGGAGTTCTGCTTTTGTACGCCGCTGTCCATTCTATTCATTTATGGGAGCGGCTCCTTCATGCCAGGCTCCAGGTGCTCGTAATGTGTTTGTAATCAGGTGTTCTTGGACTGGTCTTTGTTGGAAGCAACTGCATCGGAGGAAAGCAATCCAGACCGACAGTGACTTCATCCACTGCTTATTCCAAGTGCCGTCGCATCTCCGCCGAAGTGACAGAAAAACACACTGCCAAGCTGAGCGACAGTGATTTGTTGGCAGACAATCAAAGAAGAACTTTCTCTCTCTGATGCAACAAAAGTCCAACTCTGAAAACCGACAGGCCGTTTGTCAGACTCCCTCTGCGTGTATGAAAGGTGAATAAGTGCCGGCTGGCAGATGGATGGGCTCTTTCTCTGGTGCCGGGCTCATCGAGCGGTGGGCGGCTAAGAGACAAAAAGCAGCGGTTTTCCAATCATGCGTCATCGAGGCCTGAGAGTTGGTGTTTTTCTCTTATTCCAACGAAATGCTGCAGCTCCTTCAAGAGCGTTGTCATGTCTTGCTTCCTAACCGCTGGGTAAAGTGAAGGTTTAGCATCAACTTTGGCCCCGGAGGCAAAACAAACCGAAAGTGAGCCATTATCTCCATTTATACAACTTAAGGTGCGTTCACACCGGTCACGTCGATTATTTGACGCGCGTCGAGATTACATACAAAGTCTATGCACAGACGCGATGAGACTGGCCCGACGCGATTTTGCGATGGCGCGGCGCGTTGGACGCCGCAAAATCGCCAACGCGTGAGTTGAAATTTTTCAACTTCTGCGAAATAATCGCGTGACGCTGTGGCGCGATAGCCTATCAGCGTTGAGTTGCTCCCCCTGTCATCACTGATTTCCTGCCGTTGTTGAATCAGGAAATAAATCCTGTAGCCGTCTGTGTTCACCCAGAGCTCTACGATACCTCATATCAATAGAGACCGGACTAAACTATGTGTGTGTGTAAACCATATGGTACAAACAATGAATAGACGCTATTGAGTGCTGGTGGAGCTGCTACGATGTTAGCATAGCCTAGCACCAATCCATCAGCGCTCCATTGAGAAGACAAGTCGCCTACAAATCGGCATCATTACGTAGTTATTTCCGAGTCCCTTTTTGTCGGAGAAGACAAGTACAAATCGGCATCATTATGTAGTTATTTCGGAGTCCCTTTTTGTCGGTTTATTTTCCATTAAATCACAGCCAAATCAGTTTATGTTGTGTTCCTACACAGTGTGCTAGACACAGTGAATACAGCTCGATACAATCCACGGAGCTCCTCTGAACAATATTATGAACCAGACATGACGGCGTTTGGCATTCCGACGTTTGAGGGACTTCCACAACACGTACAAAGCAGCAATTGTCCTTATTCCTTTCATGGTTGATAGCGGAAAGAGATGACGGCCAGGTGAACGGCTTCCAGTCGATAAACCACGCCCCCTCTCCGGCGCTACGCGATTTTGCGGCTTTTGGTGTGAACACGACCGGCGGCGAGTTGGACGCGATTTTGCAGCGCGTCAAAAAATCGACGCGTTTGGTGTGAACGCAGCATTAGGCTGTTACGAGACCACAAATCCATGCAGAAGACACTCTTTGGGTTGTTTAAGGTGATAATATTAAATCACATTGCTGGTAATACTTCAGTAGACATTCGAGACAGTCAAGTCTACTTTCTTTTATTTAAAATGTTCCAAACCAGCAGTGTCAAAAAAAGCTTGGACGCACATCTGTCCTCCTCAAACAGCTGTTGGGTTCTATGTATGACCACCCGCACCTTTTGAAGAACGGCTCGTTTTCTGGGTGTAACCCGGCGCAAGGCGGCTTCCATTAGAGCTAAAAATGGTCCTGGTGGTTACATCGACAGCCAACCCCACCCATGACACCCGAACACAACCTCTGAGGGGTGTTCTGAGGCCATTACACTTCTGAAAGTCCATTATCTTTCCTGCTCCATCTCTTTCATCTTGATCACCACCCCCCCCCAACACTTTTTCCTCTCTTTTGAGACGTCCATCTCCATCTTTTCATTTAATGTCTTCAATCAGTTTCCTCTCTCTTTCTTTGGCTGGCAAAGCGCTGGTGTCGGCCATTAAGAGCACAGAGAGTTCTGTCCAGCCTCCCTCTTCACTTCAAAAGCACGAGGAAGGTTTGAACTCTCTGCCCGTTTGCTGCTCGCAGAGAAAAAGCTTCCTTTACGACCATAAAGACGGACGTGGGGAGAGAGAGGAGAGAGAGGGGGAGAAGGAGAGAGCGAGGGAGAGCGAGGGAGAGAGAGGGGGAGAGAGGGGGAGAGTGAGAGAGAGAGAGGGAGAGCGAGGGAGAGAGAGGGGAGAGAGGGGGAGAGAGAGAGAGCGAGAGGGAGAGAGGGGAGAGAGGGGGAGAGTGAGAGAGAGAGGGAGAGCGAGGGAGAGAGGGGGAGAGTGAGAGAGAGAGGGAGAGCGAGGGAGAGAGGGGGAGAGTGAGAGAGAGAGAGAGAGAGAGGGAGAGAGAGGGAGAGAGAGGGGAGAGAGAGGGGGAGAGAGCGAGAGGGAGAGCAAGGGAGAGAGGGGGAGAGAGAGAGGGAGAGGGAGGGGAGAGAGGGGGAGAGAGGGGGAGAGTGAGAGAGAGAGGGAGAGCGAGGGAGAGAGAGGGGAGAGAGGGGGAGCGTGAGAGAGAGAGGGGAGAGAGAGGGGAGAGAGCGAGAGGGAGAGCAAGGGAGAGAGGGGGAGAAGGAGAGAGAGAAGGAGAGGGAGGGGAGAGAGGGGGAGAGAGGGGGAGAGAGAGAGCGTCACCTGCTCCCAATTGAAACAGGGTGAGACTTTTTTTCTTCACTTCAAAGAACCAAAAGACAAAAAAAAGTTTACCCCCACTCCCCTTCAAAAAGCTCCATTCATAGGCCGACTGCAGTGGGCCGAGGAGGGGCTTGTGTGGGTGAGTGTGTGTGAGAGTGTGTGTGTGTTTTTTACCTGGTCACAAGCTTCTTTGCAAGGTGAGAACTCGGCAGCATGTTGGCAACAGGAGGGATCTGCAGACAGATGGGTGAGTTAGTGGTGATCCTGCCGTCAGGTCATTACAGGTTACAGCGTTACCATTGGTGGAGACATGTCATGTCCTGGGGGCGCTGGCTGGCAGCAGAGCTCCAGACCACAGCCCACGTCCAGGGTTCCAGTAAGGGACCTGGCTCGGTTTTAGTATGTAGACTTGCCGTGACACTTTACCACGGTGGTGCTGAGCTGCTCTCTCACAGTAAAGTACAGTCGGTGGGACAGAGGATGCTCTACAATCACCCACCATCTCGGTCTTTAATTCATCTCTTAAGCTATTCACCCCAAATATTACAAACCGCTTCTCAAACATCAGCCGGACGTGGTTACTCGGGTGGGGATGTTTGGGAATCTGATGACTCCATTTGATTCAGAGTCTTGATGTCATTGGTGTTGATTCAATACCGTGAGCCATGAACTCACCATGTCTGTCTGACCGACAGAGAGAGCACAGAGACGGGAAGATGTATAACAAGTCACCTGCATTCTAGGGCTGGGCCATTCATCTATTTCATTTTATTTCATTTCAATAACGATTCTGGCTTCCAACGTTTATGAAAAAACGATAGTCGAGATAAAATCATTATTGTGTTACGTTCCGTTTCTCAACGACGCTCCAAAGTCATTTTTAAAAATAATCAAATATTTTTTAAATCAATATTTATTTGTCAAATGATTATTCTTTGGACTTGACTTAACACTCGCTGTGCGTTATCTCTAACGTGAAGCACATCCATATCCACAAATGCCCTACATCACCCATGGACAGAAAGCCCAAAAAGTACGTTTCCAAAAATATTAAACGACAGTTCAATGACATCAGAACAATGACATCAGTTCAATGACATCAGAACAATGACATCAGTTCAATGACATCAGAACAATGACATCAGTTCAATGACATCAGAACAATGACATCAGTTCAATGACATCAGAACAATGACATCAGAACAATGACATCAGTTCAATGACATCAGATCCGAAAACACAAAAACACGTTTTGGAATTTTCGAAAAAAAAAACATGTTCAACTATTGAGGCGCTCTTGTGGGAGTAAGCTGATACAGATGGGTCGTGATTCTCAATGTGGACTTTGTCTACATGCGGCTTTTTAATCCACTAGTGTAAAAGAAAAGTGTAAAAATCTGTGATGATTTCAAACAAGTGTCTGAAATGTATCCAGTTGCATTTCAGACACTAAGGGGCCTTAAATCCTCCCTGTCCTTATTTGGAACGCTCTCTTCCAGTCGCTGCTGCACATTGCACCGCTTATCAGTACGCACGTGTGTGCGTGTGTGCGTGTGTGCATGTGTGCGTGTGTGCGTGTGTGCATGTGTGCGTGTGTGTGTGTGTGTGTGCGACACAGCATGTTTTCAAAAATTCATGGCAACCCTCAAAACAGTTGGTGTCAACCTGCTGGTGGCTCTACAGTTGATGTCTGGTGGTTTTGTTGACCCGGTTGTGCTGGTTTGGTTCGTCTCTCTACTTTCCGGCCTAAATGAACAGAGAACAAATGACCTCTCCTTCCCTAACCTCCCCCCTCTCTCTCTGTCTCTCTCTCGCTCCCTCTCACACACACACACACACACACACACACACACACACACACACACGCACACACACACACACACACACACACACACACACACACAGCTTTCCCAAACAACGGCAGGTGACATAATAATAATTCGAGGGAGGCAGGGGGTGAGGGATGATGGAGGCCATTCACTCATGTACAGTATGCGGCCCCCGGGGCTGGCTGCTAATGAGCGCTGGCCCAATTCTGGCTCAGCATACACACACCAGGACCCCCCCCCCCTTCAGCTACATCGTTACGCTGTGGTCTGTGGAATGAAGAGCACAGTGTAGTCGGCCCCTCGGCTGCACTGTTGAACTTCATTCAGACGTCCAGATGACTCGTTACACGTTCTCGTGTGTGGATACTTAGGACACGGGGCTGTTACTCGTCACTGAGGACTGTAGGAAGTATTCTATTGTTAAATGTGGGGCTGCGATGCAAGAGGAATTAAAGGCCAATAGTGAAGCTATTAACGACTTTGACCTACGGCACTCTCCATTCTAGGAGCCCTCACTTTCACTTCAGTGGTTTAATGGGGCGGCTAAACTGTTCCTCCTTATTCTTCTCCTGTCCGACCATTGTTCCTCGATCCTTTTGTAATAATTTAGGTTGAATGATTGATTGAAATGGACAAAACTGTAAAAAAATAAAAGGTTGTGTTTTGTCCGTTTATCTCTTGTCCATGTTGCAGGTAGTTCAGGTTAGCCACCAACCAACACTTTCATCACTTATTTTTATCTTTCTATTTTTAAAGTCCAAATATGGCAAACAAGCGTTTACACTTGGCTGAGGTGGAACAGTTGGTCTGTTGATGAAGAGAAAAGAGCAATGGGAACTAACATGATGATGCAGGAGTCATGTGACTTTAATGTGAGTGAAAAATGTAATAAATAATAATAAACAACACAGGCAGCTGGTCAAACGAGCTGTGTGACTTGTAACTGCTGGAACGGTGCGTGAGCGTCCTCACTGAACTCACACGGTGCCTGTAAACTGTTCCTTCGCTCTCATTCTCTTCCAATGTGTTCTGATTGTGAAACAAATGATTCTGTGTCACTTCCCTCATCTCTCATCTTACTATCTTATCTTAACTTACAAACATGTTGACTTTTTTCTTCTCGAAACATTATTAGGTATTTCAATCATGTCATCTGAAGAAAAAAATAACTGGTTATTAATATTCAGGAAAGTTACAGTTAATTTGCAAATGAGTGTAAAAGGAAAACAAACGAGGACATCTGTCTCTGTCTCCTTCAACATGATTTGTGATTTGCTTGTCGTCTTGCGGAGAGGACAAACAAAACGTGAATTCAAACTCTTTACAAACCGCCATCATTATGTCGTTATTTCGGCGTCTCTTTTTGTCCGTTTATTGCAGATAAATCACAGCAAAATCTGTTATTTAGTGAACTTCATGTTCATACAGCTGTAGTAAACCAGCCGACGTGTCACAGTGAATACACATCGATGAAATCCACGGAGCTCCTCTGGACTATGTTATGAACTCAGACAGGTCGGCGTTTAGTTTCATGGGATATCTGTGACTTCCACAAGTACTAAGCAGAAATAGAGGTTATTTCTTCCATGGTTGATGGCGAAAATACCATTACGCTTTAACAGATCGATGAATTTAGAAATGTTGCCTTTGACAACACACACACACACACAGACACACGCACACACACAGATAAGGGATGTGTCAGCATGAGGTCTCTCCAGAGGGAACATGGGGTTGTCACTCAAAACACCAGGTGGGTAAATTAAGTCTTTTGTGTCTGCGTTCAAAGTCTCACCTGCAAATCACATTAGCAGTGTTTTTCTTTCTGTGCCAAATTGAGTTTTCAGCATCCAACCACAAACATCAGTCATTCACACCGTTATCTGTCTCTGCTTCGTGTGTGAAGCTCACATCCAAACAAACAATACAGCGTCTAAGAGACAGAGGAGAGAGCAGCAAGCAGCAAGAAGAGCCATCTTCTTGCTGGCAATAACAAAGCAGTGGTGACATGGATGTGGTGTAAAAAAGTTGGTGTGAACCAATGGCGGCCAGCTGGTGAGCATCTATGAGCCGATCTAGAGGAGTATCTGCTCTGTGGTGGAAGACACTGGTTTATGTGGCGTGGACCAATCAGAGCTGGGAATGCAACACATTCAAAGTTTCACGCAATGTTGTGCAACTTCTATACAGGCACTGATGTCCGTTTCATATTGGATCAGTGCAGGTTGGTTGTTTGGCCTTGCTGTTAACTAACTAGCAGACAAATAAATCCTCTTTTGATGAATGAAATACATAAATCAATGGTTGAAGTCTTCAAACCATAGATACACATGCTTGCTATTAACCACAGACCTTTTTTCAGGCATCAGACTAAAAACCCATACGAACAAACATTGACTTTGAGACGAGGGAACTGGAAGTGTAAAAAGATTGACTCGTTTCTGCAGCACTCTATTCCTTGGCTGAAGCAGGTCCTTTCATTCTGCTGCTGACGCGGTTAAAAGACTTTCCTTTATGGTTCTCTGAAACTAAGACTTCAACGTAGGACTTATGGGGCAGGACGTCGGACGCTTGGGGCTTTAATTATGCTAATTTACAGATCTGTGTTGTCTAAAGTGAGGAGCGCTTGCTGAATCGGACGTGAAGCACTCTCACGAGCCCACCGTACGAAAACAATAAGAGCAAGTTAAGATGTGAATATAAAAACGTTCTTGCATGATTCTCTGTGTTTGGGGGCAACTCATTCCATCCACTGCCACGCCCTCCAGCCCTTTTTTCATTAACACCTCAGCTCTTAAGTCAAAGGCACAGAATGAACGAATCGATCAATAAGCCGCTTTCATCTAGAAAAGTCTTAATTCAGTTCATTCCAAAACCTGCAAATGCCCAGAAAGCCCCACTGTTATGTCCACTCCTTCTTTCCACTCATACATGAACACACACAGGAAACTGGTGGCAGGAAACCCAGAGTAATGTTACAGTGAAATAGAAGGGGGGTGCAGTGAAATTCCTCTCCTTATCGTCCCAGCAGCTGCTCACGCTCGTGCGCCTGCTGCTGTTTCCAGGTTGTCCGTCGTGGCTGAAACGCTGCTTTTTCTCCGTATGAAGCGGGAGCAGCTGCGGCTCTGATAGGTGGAGAAGAATAGCTCTCTTTAACACAAGCTTGAGATTTGAACCTTTTGTTCTACGATATAAAATACTAAATAGATACAAAATAGGGGCTAATTGGGACAACGTAGCCTCATCACGCTGACTGGTCCTCCTTTTCGTTCATTGCCCAGAATTAGCTTGAGACTTCTGCCAATCGCATTTACCCTTCAGACATCAGTAGTGAAGATGATCTGGCTGAACAAAACGCGTAACTATCGTAAACGTTTGTTTGCCTCAGAGCTTATTGTCTGTACAAATCCCAAAACCCCGTTGGCTCTTTGTCGAGGTAACAGGTGTGATGCTAACTTCTTGGTTGAGCAGAAGAATCCGTCGTCACCGCAGCGCTCTATGGGGAGAATAAGGAGCGCCGTTAGTGCCGTGTCAGCTGATGGTCGCACTCCCACTGGAATTAAAAATGAATGTTTCCATATGAAACACGTCTCTCCACAGCAAGGTGACCGATGACCGCAAATCATTTAAGATGTTCATGTTTACATTGGAGCGTTACGCAATAGCATCAATAGTCAATTTAAAATAATATCAGGCTATATGAATGCATTTAGAATTGTATTCAAACAGGACCATCAACATAATTATGACGTGTAATTCATGCAGGGTTTTCTAACTCAAAAATACTTGAAGAATAATGAAACATACAATCCATGAGTGAGAAACTAACAGCAGACTAATGTCACATGACTCCTACCATCCGTAAATGTGTTCGTACCTTAGAAATTTGGGGAAGGCAGCGAGTTCTCCTAAATCAGTTTGCACGAGAGCTTCTTGAATGAGGCGCACTGTGTTATCATTCTCAACCATACAGATATACAACAAACCAGCTTCGCAGAACTGGGAATATGCAGTTTTCATATCTAGTATTGTAACCGTTTCTTTCTCCCCTCAACTACAGTGAACTCGTCTCAAAGCAAACACTGTGGTTTTACCCACTAAACACTCACTGCATATATTTTACATCACTGCCGGCCGTTTTCCACAGCATGGCGCAGAGTTCACTCTTCTAAAAAGTATCTTTGCTCCTTTCAGAAAGCTACTGGTGGAAATGAATTTCACTGGAGAGACCTCGTAGATCCTTCAACCTGAACGTCTGCTTTCATTGTTGATATGGTTGCCCCATCGTTGCAACTTCGAATTCTTCACCCAGTGTTCATTTAAATTCTTGAAGAAAACATTGTCGGACCAATGAACAGAAGTGACCATATTTGGATTGTGGAAGAGTTACGTAGAGACGCTGTATACGTCTTTGGTAGCAGCAGCGACCTGTCAATCACAGTAGTGCCGCCCTAAAGCATCCCCTGCTTTATGGTCTGTGTGACTCTAAATGGACCATAATGTACTAAATGAACATCGTGCTGTATTGAATAAGACTTGAAACTAGAGATTGAGACCATAAACTCATGTTTACAATGTTTACTGAGGTAATAAATCAAGAGAGAAGTAGAGTCATTTTCTCATAGACGTCTATACAACCAGAGGAGTCGCCCCCTGGTGGACATTAGAGAGAATGCAGCTTTAAGGCACTTCCGCATCGGCTTTAATTGGCAGAACCGGAGGTTGGCGCGTGTTTAAAACCCTTCCACATCAACAGTCGCACACTTGCACGCTACTCATCTGTGAGAGTCGGGAGTATTCAAATAGAAAGGTTTTGGCTGAAATGCATGTGTTTGGTAAGTAGTGAGCATATTGCAAGGGAATTGATATGAAACCTGGACCCTTCTGGCCCCCATCACTAAAAAAAATGTAACCTCACATTTAATTGTAAATTATAGTTATTCATGGGCAGTGATAAATAAAGCATACGTTAACACTGACTGAGCATTCCTGTGTTTATTTTTACGTCTATAGTTACCAAACCAATGGAGGTCATGGTATAAATAACCGTAATGATTTGGTACCCCTAACATCGCATGTGGCCAGCCTGGCCATGAGCCGAGACACGCGTCATACATTGAATGAAATTAAGGCGTATGTGTTCTGAGAGACTCGAGAGTGACGGACCCCCCCCCCCCCCCCCCCCCCTTTAACCCAAGCACACAGTCACACATGCTCAGAGCAGAGGAGCCTCTCGTATGCTGCCGCCCTCCTTCCTGCATTCCTCAGAGCCGTGGCAGACTCCGTGGGGGGAGAGTTTAATGGGTGGAGATCAAAGGTCACTTCCTGTGCATTGATTCATTGAGATTTGCCATAAGGAGCTGAGCATTAAAGGATTAACAGAGCATATGTGGTGGAAAACAGATCCCCCCCCCCCCCCCCCAACCCTATGCGTTGTTATTTATCATGTAAACAAAAAGCAGATAAACTACATCATTGTTTTTCTCCACCCAAGGTATGCTCTTAATATATTTCAGGGCCTTTTCACAGAAGAGGATTGCCATTCGGGGAGGTTTGATAGTGATCCCAATGCTAACAAACTAAGATGTAAAAACTTTGAGTACGGTCCTTCAGTGACATGTGAGACAATGAAAAACATCACTTAGCTTCTCTGACAGCGCTCACTGGGAGACACTGATGAGTGCAACATTCACTTGATCCTGATACAGAACCATAGAAGTATAAAGAAGTAGAGGTCGTCGTCATGACGTCCCCGATTGGTTTGAGGACTACGGTTTTGAAGCCTTGAGTCGCCATCTTGGTTTTTTATGCAACCAGTAAACGGAAGTGACCGTATTCGCACCGAGGAGGAGCGGCAACATGCTATTGCCGCCATAAGCAGCTCTGGTAGCGAATGGTCAATCACAGTAGCCCCGCCCTAAAGCATACTTGGTCTATTTGACTCTGAATGGACCCTAAATTACTAAATGAACATCATGCTGTGTTAAAGAAGACTTGTGATTGAGACCAAGTGGTGGCTTGGTGTGGTTGGGCTCAGCTGCAGAGGGGACGGAGCATCAGCATCAACTGTAATCAATCTCTGATTGTAGCCATCTCCTATAAAAACACCAGTAGGGACGGAGGCGCCGGACAGGACATATGCTGGCCGGTGGGAGCGAGAGACAGCCCGACGAAATCGCCGACGGCTGGGCGCTCGAATGCACGGCGGCAGAGTATGGTCATTCTCCAATAGGCTTCTATAGAATCACAGGAGTCGCCCCCTGATGGTCATTAGAAAAGAAGTTCAATGCACTTCAGCATTGGCTTCACTTTGCAGACCCGGAGGTTGCCGTCTGAACGTATATTGTCTGCCAGACGCTTCAGACTGACATCTGTGAGGGAGACGTGAGCAGAATTCAGGGAGAGGAGCAGCGCTGCTTTGTTTCAATACTACCTGTGATGGACCTAAATACAGCTTTTACTCCTGCCAGAGGAGCTGAATGCACGAGTGTCTGAAATTATGTCTATGTCAGTCATGGAAACTTCAAACACTGTCCTGGAATTCACAGTCCTTGTAATAAATGTCATTTCAACAGAATTTGGATTTCGCTCTGCAGACTGCTGCATAAATGTGCATGGATTATCGCATACAAAAGAAAATATGGAGCCGTATCAATTTATATTCATAAGTAAAGTTGATCCTACTTTCTGGTGGTTATGTAAGGAGCCTGAGTGGCCTGTCACATGTTGACCAGATGTAAACTAGGTAACATACACACACAACAGCCACACATCCAGGAAACCTCCGGAACGCCTGAATCCTATCAGAGAAAGAGCAGATGTCAAACACACACACAACTCCAGATGGTAGAGTCTGTCCTGCCCCCTCATTTCATATTCAATTAGCAGAATCAAGGGAGGAGGCAGACCTGACCTGCTGTATCCTGTGTGTGTCATGGGACATGACATGATGAGGGGCATATTGCCACAGAGAGTGAGGCACAGAGGGGAAAACGTTTTCAGCTACAGTCAGTCAGTCAGGTGTAAAATCAGGCCGCAACCTCCGGTTCTAAAGAGTGAAGCCGGTGCAGAAGTGTCATAAAGCTGCATTCTCTCTAGTGTCCACCAGGGGGCGACTCCTCTGGTTGTATAGAAGTCTATGAGAAAATGACTCTACTTCCGCCTTTATTTTGGAAAAAACATGCGGCAACGGCGAGAAACAATAATCATATGATCCCGTTTGCGAGTCAAGAAAGGCGAAGGTTTGCCATAGTAGTCTCGTTTAGTTTCGTGCGAAACCGCTCAGTGAACTACATCTATCTTGCACACTGCACGTCCCCAACACTAGCTAGCTAGCTAACCTAGCTATGTTCCACACACAGATGTAACGTTAGCTTACCCGATGTGTTTTATCCATCGAGGCAAGACCAGTTGTTTACCTTAAGAAATTTCACAGCCTCACACTTCAGCAGCTTTAAGACAAACTGCGACATTCTCGACATGCAAAATTATCTTTTAAATTAACAAACATCATATGTGTGATACATTGTGCAATTCAAACAGGATCAGAAAATATGAATATGTTGTGTCTCACCGCTAACTACCGTACATTTTTTTCCGAAATGAGGTCCCACCGTGGTCTACCGGAAATAGAGGGAGTTCACCTCCCTATAGTATGACTGTGTGCTACGTTGCTAACTGTGTACAGCTAAACTGGCGCTTACGACCATCAGTGCACATACCGTGTGTTCCCCACACGCGGATGCGTGCACTGGACCGTGACGGTATAGCACGAATACAAGAAATGTTACATTCCTACGAACAATCCTGGCATTTTTGATGCATATCAACTACAAGCATACGGATTCCTTCAATCCTGTGTCTACTCTGGGAATGTCACCTGTAAAAATGGTAATTTGGATGAGGTCACTGCAATTACAGCATGCGGGGGAATTAATTACAATAAAATAAGTGTCTGATGAAGTTAGTTGTTCCTTTGTAGTACGATTTTTGGATACACTGGGAACTTGTTAAATTTAGCAACCAGGCTAAGCTAACAACTTTACTATCTTTACTTTCCCCCTTCAATATTTAGTATTGAACAAAATGCTAATGCTAAATGTTAATTTAGTATGAATGAACGACAATAACATACTACAGTAAAGAAAAAAAGTTTGACACCAGCTCCTCAGGTAAATGTTTGAAATGTGACTTACTTATGTGTTGCTTTTGGTTCTGTGATAAAGTTAAAAGATGGATTTCAAATGGAATTTTAAAGTAGAATTTTAACCAACGATCTGACTCTTTCACAATGTTGGGAAAGTAAGGTACCCAAGTGGATGGCAATTGTTTTCGCCATTAGACGCTCAAATTGCAAAAGTGGTAAAACGAGGAAGGATACAAACATTAATAACATATTACTTAAGTAATATGTTATGTCGGAAGACAGTAACAAAAGAAAACATATTTTACAGAATATGGAGCTCAATTGATGAAGCGTTGTAGATTGACTGGAGCTGCATTATCACCCAGCATCCATACATTTTACGAAAACAATTGTACTAGACATGGATGATACGAAAATGTAATTATTTTGGCCAAAATATTTGCAATTCACGAGATTATCCCGATTATGATCACAATATGCGTAAAACTCCTAAAACGGCACTAACAGCAGGAATAAATGTATCTTACATTTTCTTAAGAAACAAATATTCTTATTCCATCTTGAAATGGACAGACATTGTTTTGGGTGAAAAACAAACTTATATATCTTATATAAGGTAATCATAAATCTTAAGGTCCCTCTGCATCAATAAGAATGAATCAACAACACTATTGCATGAGTCTGTTCTTTCTTACATGACAGATAATCTTTGTATTTTTAAATCAGACTATTTTTTACTTGACAGCTTTTTTCGAGTCACTCAATTGACAATATTTTGCGATTATTCAGATAATGGAAATTCACCACGATCTTAAAACTTATTGAGTGTATGTTATCGCAATCCACGATATAATCATCGTTCCATCTCTACTTTATATCATTAATATGCTGTTCTGTTTGTCGTGTGTGTGTGTTTCATAATTCAAGGAGATATCTGCTGGTTTGGCTGCCATGCTATATGTTTTTGTTAAAAAATAATATATACAGAATACTTTTTTAGTTTGAGACAATGAAAGAAAAGAAAATGTATTTTTACCATCAACACTTGAAATGATGAAGGCCCTTTGGTTAGGGTTAGGAGATTCATGTCACATCTTCATGGGTTTATTTCTCTTTATTGATATTTAGTCTTGGGAGAATACCATTATATTACATAGTCAATTCAAATAGCTTATACCAAGGGATAGCCAAGAAATGCAACTCTGTATGCTGCACTTTAATCTTGTGTTCACAGAACTATAATTAGGTTTGCGGGACTCAGGCCGTGCCTGCTCACAGTGGACATGGAAAGAAAAGGGGGCTGCCGTTCACTTCCCTCCTTCCCCTCCTCTCCCCCTCTGCTTTGAGGAGGCAAAATTGGTTCCAGATGCATTCTCTCACGGTTAGCCTCCATAACCGAATCACAACATGAAAGAAACAAAGTTTTCACAAAACCTCGGTAGAGAAGTATGGAATGTATGGCATTTCTACACAAAAATAAAGTGTGGGGAGGCCGTCCCAAAAGAAGCCATTAGCTTCCTACGGCAGACCACTTTCCCACATGGTGGGATTTATTACACCTTTTTTGGGGACTTTGTGAGACTTGTATTACTGTCACAAGCCTTTGGGAGACAATGTGCACCCCAAATGACCATCTAAAGAGCTGTGTTGCTTTCATGTTCCTGGCAGATGTGTCAGAAGTCAAAAAAAATAAATTGATGCAAAGTGATATTTATCCAGAGCAAATCCACATCCTGCACCCATGTGGACTGAAACATCAAAGACCTACCAGCCAGCATGTTAGACCAATTTATACCCCTGCCTGTGTGGAGCCCCTTCGGATAAAACACGAGCCACGGGAAGCTAAGATACACATGAGTCAAAATGATATTAAAGGGTGGCAACAGCTGAAGGTCTCTTCACAACATGCCTCCACAAATGGCTAAAAACAAACGGAGCAACAAAGTGCAAAGGGGCAGGCAGCTCCATGTTGACTCAGCCAATTAACGAGTGAGAGCAGTTTCACGGCCAGTTGTCCAACGGCACCGACACACCTCTGTGTTTGCCCGACGAGCTCAACGAGTCCGAGAGCATTAATTATCACCTCGAGAGGCTAATAGAGACACATTCTGCTGACATGCGCTGGTTTCTGTAAGACTCCAGCGAAGACGGCCGGCAATGGTTCGTCCCAAGTCTCCTGTCTTAAAGCTAGGGAAACCCGATTTGCAGCAGATATCCTATCAATACCTGGTATTAATTAAAAAATGACGTTCTGCTCAAAGTTTGCCGTTGCTCACGAAAGTAACGGAGCTTTTTTTTTTTTTGGTGTGAGAATGATATGGGGATAAGGCGCCAACAAGTTAAAACATGAAGTTTTTTATGGAAGTAAATGCGTGTTGAGGGTATGGGAGGGATGCCGAATAGAAGAATGGATCCTGTTGATTATTAAAATGTCTTACAAAATAACCCGAGCAGCTGTGTGCATTAGCTAATAACCGAGGAGGACTAAACGCGCTACATTCTTCATGACGTTTCGCGGTAACGGTCCCGTTTCACTTTTCCCCCGATCCGCAGTGTCAGCTCTGGTTCTTCTATCCCGGCTGTGTGTCACACACGGAACCGAGTAACTGTACTTTCACAACTCTTACAGCCTCCCAGCAGTCAAACATTAGGAGAGGGAACCCACCGGGGAACGCGTGTAATAACGACGCCATAGTTGACCGAAAACTTCAAAGGCTCGTCCAGAAAGATGATCCTGTTGTCAGAAAACGCTCTGCAGTGCTAACCCGACACGTCCCGTTCTCCGGGCCGGGCAGTGTCATGCTAACATTCATTCCAGTAATGGATCAACTCAAGGTGTCGTCGCTTTGCTCTTCGGCAAAAGTACAAACGCACACATCACCACGAAAGCCCTTAAGATAATATCACATACGCTTTAATTCGGCGTTCAACAAACACACTAAACATGATTAAATGACAACTTTTACAATTGTTTCCCCCGGTATTCCCACAGCCAATTCGCACCGAGACGCTCCGTGGTGGGCGGTAGCTAGCGCGGTGTACTACCGGATACAATGTATCCGTTTTATTGAAGAAAGTGCAGGTTTCTGTACGTTTTGTTGCCCGAATTCGCGAGATGACGTGTGTGATTCAGGAGACGTCGCGACGACCAGTCTGCGAAGTGTTCACCTTCACTAATAAGCAAAGCAATATCACGTTGTCAGATTTGTGAATGGAGTTTGGCGTGAAGTTGTCACTCCTACATTCAGAGCGAGATCTCGGGCTAACGGGATGGCAGCTGTCAGTGAATCAACAAGTTCGTCCCGACCTGCAGTGCACGAACGACAGATGGCTTTAGGCTTGAATTATACACCGTTCTGTCATTTTTCAGCAAGTTAACCAAATGCATTAGAGACGCAGACGGTATTATGGACACATGACATACAGATGGAAGCAAAGACCCGGGCGGACTCACCCTGAGCTCCGAGCGGCTGGCAGTAAAAGTTGACGGCGAGGAAGAAACTGATGATCTGGAAACACACACGCATCTTATTGAAATCCTAAAGGGCATCGTGGACAAGAAGACATAGAAAACACTGGTGCTGTGACATGCTCCATGAATCCCCTGTTAACTCTCTCTCTCTCTCTCTCTCTCTCTCTCTCTCTCTCTCTCTCTCTCTCTCTCTCTCTCTCTCTCTCTCCACAGCTTCCAGTTGAGTGTGAGGACATGCGCAGAACGGGGTACGGGACCGGTTAACGGTGACCACCACCCTTCAGGCTTTTTGATACAGATTCAAACAGATGTAAGAATATATGACTGAGGGTTTTAAACACCATAAAAAGACTACTTGTATAATATGTCCTGTCCAAGATGGCAGCGTAAAAAGTTTTACCACATAAAACACAAATAACGAGAAAATAGTCAAAACAGAAAAAAGTTTAAAAATAACTTAAATCATTTTTAAAATTCACATAAAAGAGACAACAGACGTAAAACAAACCAGCAAATTGCACCTTAGAAGAATGGAGAATCTAAGAATTGTCATTCGGTGCTCAAATGTTCCGAATCCTGTTTTTAGAATCTTGCATGCTTATAAAATAATCGAGTCTAACATGTCTCTGTAGCTCACCAACACGAGGCTCCAAAAACGTTAAAAACGAATTATGTTTGTCATCAACATAACGAGGAGACATTTTTAATGAACTTGTCTGCAAAGTTACAACGTTGTTCATGCAGAACATATCTGCAACATGGTCACCGACTGTATTTGTATTTATTTTGTGTCTGCAATATCTGCTCCTGTGCTCGGGGCAACTAAACCATGGTGAACCTTTTTTTGTGTTTCTGTAAATGATGATGATCCACCCCAACACTGAAAACATGCTTCCACTCAACACAATCCAGCTGCAATTACACTTCCCTCACAATCTCTTTTGGCGTTCTAGGAGATTGCACTAGTGTCCTTGCCTAATAAGCATAGTTACAGCACGCAACGAGTCAGACCAAATATCAAACCAATTATATATAAATCAATACGATTAGAATTACGGCCGTCATCATCGTGTCCATGAATACTTAAATATCACATCCTGTAAGTACAAAAGGAAAAACGAGTTTTTCTTCACAGACAAAGCAAAAGACTGAAAATATTAGAAAAAAGAATAGTGTACCAGCAAGGGACTCTACATTTTCACTGTGAACTCCAAAATCTAAGAACAATAAATAAACAAAACATATACAATTGGTTTCTTTGTTTATCAATATGTTTTTTTTCAGAAACAAAACAACAGTTTTATTCAAATTCATTGATTTATTAATTTAACCCTTTATCTTAAAAAAAGAAAAACTTTAGATTCTCTTAGCAATCAAGAAAAAACAACCTAACTTGTGATTCATTCATTTTCCATAGACGCTGAGTCCCATTCACAGGCGAACTGGAATCCATCCCAGAATGCAATGGAAGAAATGTGGCTCGATGGGTTGGATCCCCGGCTCCTCCTGTCCTTGAGTGAGACACTGAAAGTCGGCCGCTTCACAGCAGCTCACTGCTCCTAATGCTAAGGATGGGTCGCATGCAGATCTATGTATATACGTGATGATTCAAATAAAAGTAAAGTTTAAGGCTGCTGGTCAGCTGAGCTCCTTTAACACACAGACCACCAAAGAAGTTTTCACAAAAGGTCACCATGACGCCATCCACTGTTTGTAGACTGCATTTGTGAAGCCTCGAGTTTGACATTTTGGACCGTCGCCGTCTTGGTTTTTGTTCATCTTGGGTTTTTTGCAACCAGAAGTGACACGAAGGGGTGGAGTTAAGTACAACTGCAAGCTGGAGACAGTTTTAGGCAACCAAATTGTCACACAATTTCCTTTCATGAAGTGAAAACACACTGTGAAAGGGTTAAAGTTGTAAGACACAGACAACTCCCAGACCGGACAACGCAGTGGTAGCGACCTGTCAATCAGCGTGTAGCCCCGCCCTAAAGCATCCCCTGCTTTATGGTCTGTTTGACTCTAAATGGACCATAATGTACTAAATGAACATCATGCTGTATTGAAGAAGACTTGAAACTAGAGACTGAGACCATAAACTCATGTTTACAATGTTTACTGAGGTAATAAATCAAGAGAGAAGTAGAGTCATTTTCTCATAGACTTCTATACAACCAGAGGAGTCGCCCCCTGGTGGACACTAGAGAGAATGCAAGTACAAGGTGCTTCAGGTCTCCAATTCACATAACCTGCATATCTGGAATCTGGAACACCAGAAATACACAAAGTACTCAATCTGTATGAATCTCTCAGATATCTGTCACTTTGATACATAAACAGCTTGTGTTCATTTAGCATTGCTCCACTGTACACAGCGAGACGGCACAGTCACCACGCACAGGCCCAGAGCTCCTGTCGACGATGGACCACGAGACATTCCAGGAACATTTCACAGCCGTGAGTGCATCAGATGATCAGTGTGTGCTCATGTATCCACCTTCCCTGCATGTCGGCTGTTTGCCTATAAAGATTGCTGGACTTCAAATAAATGCAAACACATCTTTACAATCTTTGAACATTGCATCTGTAATGTTTTATGATGTGTGATTATGTGTAATGGTTAGATCACACAACAAATGAAATATTGCCACGTGAAAAATGTAATGGAGGTAGTTTGTGATACTATTGATCTTTTCAGGCAGTGGTTGCATGACCTTTTGGCTCGGGACCCCAAATCACACATTGCATTTGTCTCATAGACTGTATATAAGGAGTGGACGTAGTTATCGTGACATCGCCCATTGGTTTATAGACTGCGATTTTGCCATGCCAACTTGGATTACGGTCGTCGCCCTGTTGTTATTTTTTTACGTTTTTCTTAGTTTTATATCTTTAACTTTTTCAGTCTCTTTCACAAACTCTCAAGCCAGAGTTGGTGACAGTTGGAACAGTGGAAAGGTGTTGATGAGTCTTATTTTGTTGTGTTTTACGATCCTCAGTGAGGTGAAATGACTGGAGTCTGGTGGCTTTGAGAGAGCCCAATAATTGTATGTGTTGCATGTAAATACATTGTAATAATTCTCCAAATCTCTGTTGATTTTATTCGTTATTTTCAATACGCATCACATAGCGTTGTGTCGAAAATGAGCGCGTCCACCCAGGTGTCATGTTTCCATCTCTGCCCATTGAAGCTGGAGCAGATGAATACTTGGCACGACTGCGGAGTCGTTTGTCCGGGTTAATGGATGCTGATTGTGAAAACTAAAGCCAGATGTTCGTGGGCTTTTTGTCCAGTGGGGAAGGGGCTCAAGTTGTGACCAGGTCATCTATAGAGTGATTATCTTTGTCTTATTTGAACACTTTTTAGAAGCCTGAGGATTTAAAATTCGCAAACTTGTATTTTATATGAAAAAACCGTCCATCTGAAAAATGAATCCTAATTTCTGTGAGAGAATTTTTTGTTTCTTTTTTTGTCCTGTTGACCCCTTATATTTATCTTGCGGCCCATTGAGTTGTTGTGACCCACAGGTTGGGAACCACTGCTCAAGAGAGTGATATTGTGCTTGGTAACAAGTGCAAACATGTAGCTCACTATGAACATGAAAACACCGAAAGATATGTATGGTATGGGATACTTTCATACTTACTTTAATAAATATCAATCCACTACATTTATCTTCATGAAAGACTTGTAAAATGTTGTTTTACAAAGTAATGTTTAAGTCAAGCCAGATAAATGAATGACCCCAGCGCTGGTATCGCCGTCGGTATCGGGACTGAAAAAGTGGGATCGGTGCATCCCTAGTTCAAGCATGAGCTTCAGCATTGTACAATAAAATGAGCTGCAAAGGTAACGTCTGGATAATAAGTTTCTCATGGTCCACTTATTATCTATGTTCATGAGCTTTCGACCGCATCTCATAGTCTTTATTGCTGCATGGAGCTTTCATCACATGACCGAAGAATGGAACTTGATAACAGTCGTTCACATCCGACCACAAACCATCCTCGACAACTGAACACACCTCACGACAACTGAACCCCATCCACTGGTGAAGACCACGAAGTGTGGTTGAATGCTCTGGAAACAAAAGTCGGTAAGTGGACCATGAGTTGAAATGAGAAGATAACCATTCAGGTAAGACGGATATGGCGGTTTGTCCTGTGACAGGAAGTGTGGGCTCCCAGTCTGTCCCCTCATTGTCCCTCTTGATGCCCTGTCAACAGGACCAGGCTGCTTTTTGTGCCGCCCGGCCGTCAAACAGCAGGGAAATCTCTGTCCAGGGAGACAACCCTCTTTTGTAACGGGTCAAAGGTCGTGAGTGAGGAGGATGTCAGGGGCTGGAGTCAGCGCTTTGTCCCCCATGTGGCTACATCATGCCGCTGACAGGCATGAATAGTGAGGGGCCCCCTGGCAGCAGAGAGGAGAATGAAGCATGTATTCATAGATGTACTGAGGTCATCTGGGTCCTCCGAGCTAAAGACATATGACATGGTACTCTGTGTATGACAAGGTAGTATTCTATTACCCACTGGAGTATTACATTACTCTACCCTAATATCTTGTATACTGTATTTATTATTCCATTAGCCACTTTAATATGACATAATATTCCTTTACCTATTTCAATGAGACATATAACACTTATTCACTGAAATATAAGTTATTATTATTTCTTTTTTTTACTTTTCTTATCGGGTTTTTGCAGAATTATAAAACATTTGTATCAAGTACAATTGCGTTTTCTAATGCGACATCAAGGAACAAAGACCAGGAACAATAACAAGCACAATCATGAGGACGTTCAACAGCAAATCAATGTTGTACCGCTGCTCTGAACAAATGTATTCCTCTTCACCACTCCACGGTTCATTCTTTAGCTGGGAATATACCTTTTTTAAATTAGTTAATATAAATTTACTTGAAAATGTGCACCAGGCATTGACAGATGCATTGGACCTTCCTATTTCTACAACCAACGTCCCAAATCCAATATGTGTGCAGGGATGCCTCATCAGCATCAGTCTCCGAGCCAGTAAAGTGGTGAAGGTGATTACATTCTGTTGAGATAAAGAGAGAGACAGTAAAGAGGGTGACCCCCCCCCCCCAACAAAAAGAGCCCTGAAAGGGTCAAGGTCAAGCTTTCAGCCCAGTATTTCAGACAAAGCATGAGAAATCATTGTCCAGAAGTCCAGCAGGGACGGACAGCCAGAGCCTGTATGAGGTTCTGTCACAGGTCGATGCACCACTTTATAATTTAACACTTGGCTCAAATAGAAGAACCCTTCCCAAATCTCACCCGGTATTTCCTCCCCCAAATCTGTCTCCCATAATGACTTAATTGAATCGAGTGAGTTTATGAATCTGTGAATAGACTCTTGAATAAGCCCCTGTCAGAGATTGAAAGGGAAAGAGAGTCAAAAATGATCCAGAGGTGATTAGGAGTATTCTATTTTATAACATGTCACCACAAACACAATTACACAATTATAATTTATATTAAAACCTGCTGTTTGTAACCTCCGTCCTTATGTTAACGTCATTATAGTGGGCCTTTGTCCAGTTTCACTGTCGGACAAATTTGACCTTTCAGTTATTTTAAATAATCGTATACAGAAAAAAACATTTAAAATGCTGTCAGTTTAACGACATCATTTTCATTGATTTAACTCTACTGAGTTAATGGTTCCAAGAATGAATCAAATGGCTTTAAGCAGTGGCAAGACATGTGGTATTTACTTAAAAGGTCTAGCTCATTGGCTATCCTTCAGGTCCGATGTCCCCAAGTTCCGACTGCCCTTGGTTCCACGTCATTGGCTTGTCTGGAGTGTCGTGATCTTGATGGTGGTATCCTGGTGGCCTAGAGGAGACTCCACTCTGTGCAACACAGGCAGAGTCCATTGCCTCCTGACTCCCAGTCAAATGAATCCGCTTGAAATGGAAGCTGCCAGTCCATCATTGTTTTAAGGTTGGGTGGAGGAGGACGTGGATCATTTAAGCCTGCATCCATCTTTGAATTGTTCTACCACAACATCGTTGGCTTTGGCAAGAGTTTTAAAATGATTTAGAACAGGCATTCCCCTCCGTTGATGCTGTGCCACCACTCCACGCCACTCCACACCACTCCACACCACTCGCTATTTGCTTTGAAGTTTCAATTTGAATTCCCTTGCATTGGAGTCTTTGCTACATTACATGTAATCTGGAGCACTGCATTTATCTGCCAATATCTTGTATTTCCCACCGATTAAAAAACAATCGCTAGAAACAGAATGCGAGCACACACACACACACACACACACACACACACACACACACACACACACACACACACACACATCTGCCCACGGCAGAAGCTCATTGACCAGCGGGCTGGAAGAATAAAGTGCCTGTTGAAGAGAGAGTCTCTTGTTTGCAGCCAGAGCTACAGTACAAACCCTGAGGCTCCCTCCGGCACAGATTGGCCAACAGGCTCCGAGCTTCAGCATAAAGCTCCATTGTCATGGCAGTTAGGCACCATGATGAGTTCAGTGTTCTTGTTTTCCATTCGGTCCGTCTTGGTCTCCGCCAAGCAGATGTTTATTTCAGTTATTACACAGCTTTACAGATGTCCACCTGGGAGTGTGTGTGTGTGTGTGTGTGTGTAGCCAATATTTTTTTTTTTTTAAGTTAGACGTGATAATAAAAATATCCCCATAGTCGAAATTATGAGATTGAAAGTCAAAATTATGAGATACTTCAACACAGTCATAGAAGCAGCTCTTTGGCTTACTGTACATTTAACATGGAAATGTGTTGTGAGTACATTGAAGACTACTTTAAACTGTGAATGCAGAGAGTTATTGAACAATATGTTACGAGTCGTTATATTTACAACCGGCCCTTTGATGCTGATGTGGCCCGGAGTGAAAATGAGTTTGAGACCCCTGATCTAAACAGTTGGAGTTGTGTTTGTGTCTCCACCAAAAATTGGCCCTTTTAGCTGCTAAAAGAGCCAATTTGTTCACCAGCTAGACTCTAACTGTGTAATAGTACTCTGTAAATTTGTTCCAAAAAGCGTTTCTGAATAATAGATTGATGGGTTTGAAGCATCGTGATTTCAAAGAAATATGTGAAATGACCATGATCTCTTAACAGCGCATTACGGTTGGTGGCAGCACGAAATGTGTTCGAACCACAAAAACAATGCCGATGGAAAGACAATTATGATCCTTTTTCATGGTGGAGACACAAATTGGTCAAACAACGGTCAAAGCTAGTGACATAGCATTAAACAGTGAACAAGACAAGACCACGGACTGCTGTTTGTGTCTCATAGTGTTGTGTTATTGTGAAGACACGCTCGTGCCATTTTTCCTAAACTGCCTAACTGCAACAAACCTACTGCATTGAATAATTGTTGTGTAATTCTCTATGCATTGTGTTGTCAACACCAAATAAACATGAAATCAAATAAACTGAACGTACGTTCTGTTCCCTAAACCGCTCCATTGTTTCCGTGGTGCCGGCACATCATTTTAACATTGTTCGTGACGCCACCACGCGATGCACAGTTAAGAGGTCGTCGTCATGTCACATATTTCTGCGCGACCATGCAGGTTGGTTTGTAGGTGTATCAGACGCCAAACAACTGCGAATAGGAAGTCTTCAGTGAAGAGCAAAGGTATAAATGATGAAGGAAACTCAAGAGTAAAAGCAGTGTGCCGTAGTCCATCCACACACACAGCTCACTGATACAACGACCCACAATGCATTTCATTCTGTTGCAGGATGTCTGCTCTGTTCAGTTGATCTACGAGCCCCTGTGACACTGCTGAGAGGAATCAGTCACATTAGAAAGGATGGTGGAACGATCAGCTGGAGAAGGATCTAACACTCACGGACACCCATGTGTTCGTTGAGTACGCCGTCCTGTGGCCCAGGACACATTTGCGTACACGCTGCAAAATCAATGTGGCAGTACAGGGCATAGACCACCTCCGAATGCGGTCCGAGTGATCGGATCACATTACGCCCTCATTGCTTCTTGGGTTAACTCGCACCTGCACTAAGCTGTCCACTTATGATCAGATCACCCAAGATTCATGTCAATGCCAGGTCTGAACAGGGCCACAGTTGCTGACGGTTCCTCCCTCAGGTTTCCCCTCCACCCGTATCATGTGCTCTCGTTGGCTGTAGCTCATCGACAGACAACACTCAGGTCCACATATTTAGCAGATCACAATAGTTCATAAAAATTCAGAATAAATGTTGCTAAATGCTTCTGCTGCAGTGAAAGGCTGACCGCAGCGACTACGCTTAGCACACAGCTATTAGCAACATTCTCTCTCCATCTCTCTAATAGTTTAGCCTATAAACAATATTGTATCTTCATCTCTCTAAAAATTCAGCCTATTAGCAACATGTTCTCTCCATCCCTCAGCAGCCACGTGACAGCTGAGGTTAGCAGAAGGCTAAGCTAAAATATTAGCAAAATACTTCTTGGCATCTCTAAAACGCTTTGCCGATATTGTAGCTCGCAAGAGCCTGGAATCAGTTTGTCATCTCAATATATGCAATCAATTTTCAGGTTGGAAGTTGTGGCACCCACCAACAGAGCGGGATGTGATTTTTGATGTGTAACTCTAGCCACTCTCAGGTGATTCGTGTATGCTTTCAGTTTCTATTGCCTCGAGCTAACACTGTGACATAATCATGACGCCGGCACAAAAAGGGTGTGTTCATCAGCTGAAAGCCCTCTATTAGTAATTATTGTAATGTGTTAAAAACACTACAATGCTACCCCATATGGTATTTAACGAGTGAAGGCATGTTGGACTTATCTGCCTGTCCAACAGAGACCCCATGTGATGTGTTGGTGTGTGGGGCTTCCATTCCCACCTCTGCAGTATCCAAGGTGTGTGTTCAAACAACCTCAGCGCTATCCTTTCTTGTATGTCTCGGGCAGCATTGCATGGTCTTTCACCACCTGTCAATGTGTGGACACACACACACACCCACAAAGACACAGGCCTGGGTTCCAGTGAAGGTGTGAATGGAAACCAAAGCAAACAACACCTGTCAAGTTCACACGAGCTGCTCGTGTAGAGGATGTGTTCACACTATCTCCGTGGTTGAAGTGGCACACATGCACGCATAGACACTGAGTCAAAGCTACAGGGTGCATTGGAAAGTATGAGTGACAGGAGAGAAAGAGGAGGCTCCGTCAGTGTTTTGGTGTCAGCCATGATTGATGGGAAACAGGAACATATGGTTTGCTATTGTTAGCCAGTAAAACACCCTTTACTATTGAACTGTGTGCTTGGTTTCCAGGCGCTGGGTTTGACTCACAGTGCCATTAAATGTAGAGTGAAGGAAAATAACATGAGCCACCTGTGGCCCACTCAGCTGAGAGCACTGTGTGTGTGTGTGCGTGTGTGTGTGCGTGTGTGTGCGTGTGTGTGTGTGCGTGTGCATGTGTGCGTGTGTGCGTGTGCGTGTGTGTGTTGAAGTTCGACACTCAGATGAGCAAATGCTCTCATAAATACATAAAGAAACATGGGTCAATTCTCAAGTGACAGCTACAAAATGGAACAAATGAATGTAGTTTAACCAAAATGTTTTGTTAACATTTAATCAGATGAGTATTGTGAAAGGTGTCACTTATAGTGACCAACCCACAGACGACTTATCACCCAACTTTGCAGCCATGTGAAATGTCTGCTGGAGGGTAAATATTAAACTTATGACCATGATTGGATAGTACCGATCACTTAAAGAGTAGGATCTAAGAGACAAAACTCTTTTTGCTCTTTCTGTAAGCCGCTGCTAGATGGAGCAACGATAGCCCTGCTGCCATTTTGGATTGAAAAGGCCTATGATCTGTGGCCATAGACGTATAAAGACACGTCTCAAAATCCGTAGCATCTTAGTGTGCTGCTTTGTTGGATTGTGTGTTGATCTTCATTCTGGTCACTACCCCCACGCAAACAGATATTGCAACAATGACAGTGAAAACATGGTGGCAATTTTAAACTTTTCTTGTCTCTCATCTTTTCTCTTATGATGCATCTGTTATCTGCAACAAGACAAGTACTTTAATGATCCCACATTGAGGAATATATCTTCATAACGGATAAAGTTCATTTAAGTGCTGTTTGTGACTGGGGCTAACACATTTACCAAGGCAACTTTATAAGGTCTTAATATGCCAGAGTCAAATTTACAGTATTTTCGTAAGTTTGGACATAAATTATTAATGCTACCTCTTAAACACGAGCCCTATTTTTAGGCCTCTGCTCGAAAATTGCATACCCATGCTAAAGAGAGTGTAGATCTCTAACTACAAGGTCTATTTTAATAATTATGATGGTATAATACAGGTAACACTTGTGAGATGTGTTGAGATGTGTAAATATTGTGGATATGTTACTGGTTAATAGTGAATGAAGATGGAACACAGCTCAAATTGAACAATTTCGCCTGAAAAAAAAGCACTTTTATTGAAATTATGTCTTTGAAATAATTCAGCTGAAAGCCTAAAAACACTCTCAAATCATAGCACAACATGCCAGTAGTCCCTAAAAAATATTTGGCTTCGATAAAGTGAAGCAAACAAATGTTATAGAGTTTATTGTCTCAGAGAGGTCGCAGGAGGTCAAGCAGATTTGTCATTTTGCAACCTGTTCCATTGTACTTTCATATACTGTATAACTATATATTTCACTTGTTTTATCACTACTAGTATTCAATCTATCTCAATACAGCAGTTTGACATCATTTTGAGCCATTGTCAGCTCTCATATCTCTCCTCCATGGAATTTTCTCATCTCTGTCTGTGTCGATGGAGCCTTTTCTAAGGCCTGTGATTGGTGGATTTCATCATGTGATACCTCGTTAGACCCGGATGAATCTCAGGAAAGCAGTTGGTGGGTTCTTGAGTAGATTGACAGACTTTTAGCCACTAAAAATCCCAAGCCATGCGTAAAATGATTGGCCCAACACTAGAATGCCGACCATTTTGTGATAGTTTCACCCGAAAACTCTATTTCCTCACACACACAGTGGATGAGAGGAAGAACACGGTTGAAACGGATTACCGTCAATTTCCAGCGTTTTTCTTCACGAAATTCACCTCAAGGTACGATGCGTTTACATTTGTTTGCTGTGGAGTGGTTTGTTGTTCGTTGGCTTTCTGGATGTAACTTTTTAATGGTTTCACGGAGCGGAATATGAGGATATGACTGGACTCGTGGTCGAATCCTCGTGCTTTGTGATGTGTGCATCAGCCTTGATAGTGCGTTGCTACAGCGTTGTGATGTGAGTTGCAAACGGAGTGCATAGGTCGCCGATTCGTGGCGAAAAATACGTGATATTGTGGTAAATCTTCTAGATATGATATTAGTTCGTGTATAATTGTGTTTGCCGTGTGTAAAATGGCTGGTATGATGACGTTTTTCGTTAATTCGGTATATAATATGTGTGGAGCATTCATTATATTTGTTTATGAAAAGTGCATTCTACGACACGCTGCCACGCTAAACGGTTTTGTGGTGCTTGTTGGCTGTAGGATTGTAATGGTTTCACGGAGAGAAATTCTGAAGATATCTGTAGACTCTGTGTCGAATGTTCGTGCTTTTTGCTATCTCGGTTAGCTGGGTTAGCATTTTATTTGTTCAGCTTTTTACGGAGTGGATGGCCGCAGAGTCATGCCGAAATATACGTGATATTGTGGTACGTCTTCTAGATATATTAGTTGTGCACTAAAAGTGACTTACATGATAGTGTTGCTGTTTAATCTGGTATATAACATATGTATACATGCAAAATATTCGCTCTCGATATGTACATTTTTTCGACGTTTTTTGCTACGCCACTTGAGCACGAAGCCCCCAAATTCGGGGGTGTTCTGTTTAAGAGGTTTTAAGCTGCAATCCTTCTTGGTTTTTCGTCCGACTGCGGGCAGATGATGGCTCATCACATGGCTTTTGTACACATATGTACATATCCAGCATACATGCAGCAATTTTATTATGCAGTTGTTTTTCCCCCCTGACGAATGTATCCAATATTCAATTGGTGGGACAACACAGGACTCTCACCCGGCAGGCTGCTGTTCATGTCCCGTGTGAAACCAAAATTAATCATTAACTTATTTGAATTCACGTTCGTAACTTTACTTATGTTACAAACTTACTTTTTAAAAGCAGAATCATGATCTTGTACTAAACATAACAATGTAGTTTGGTTTTGTTTCAAATCATAATGTAACCAGGTGAAGGAGAACACTGTGGAGACCCCTGCTAAAGACTATTCACTATTGTTTTTAATTGCGCAATGTAAACTCCGCCCTCATTTGTGAAGGCCCTAAATTCTCAAGTTAGCATCGGCCCTGCAAGGCTGAAGGTCTGTCCCACCGTGATCCTGTTCATATACAGTAGCACTCTAAATTCTCATGACCTCAGCAATTAGCTAGAGAAAGAAGGGAGCTCCAAATAGATTATCTTCAAACTGCTTCCTTCATATTTATGTTGAAACATATGAAATATTATTGACATGTAAACTTCCCGCTGGCTCACCTGCATTTGAAGCAGCTCAACATGACATTTCAACCCCGTGGTTGAGGAGCACTGCCACAGGCCGTTGGCTGTTGATGAAGGTCTTGACGTTTGCTGATGTAAAGTTTGATGTCTGGGAGGTCTCTCCTGGCAAAATCATCTGACAATCTTTTGTTTATACTTGGCTCAGGAGAATGGAACACGTTTTTCTTACTTTAATCACTCCAGTGTGTGATGGATGGGGCACCTGTAAGTGAAAGTAAAGGATGAACCCCAGTACATACTTTGACTTCAATCTAAATATCTGTTTAATCAAACCATCATTTTCAAATAATCATGGAGAGAGAAATTTGAAACAAATTTGCTAATGCGATGTACATTTTTGGTGAAATATATTAATTATGAGCTGTTTATCCAAGGTGCTTGGGGGTGTTGCGTGCCTGTCGAACCTACTGTTACTAAGCAACCAAAACCTGTGCGCTGCGACTATGAAAATGATAAAGATTGGACTGATATTTGCAGAAGGAAGAAAAGATATCTTCCAGCTCTGATTGAGTTGAAATATCTTGATTTGGGGGCGCAACCATCGCGGGCTGAAAACAAGGGCCCTTGGGAACACACCCATTGCTCTCGCTCTTGAGCGTCTACATTGACAACTGATTTCAGAGCGCAAAAAACAAGCCCCTTAAGCGGATTACACCGCGATCACTCAGCCGGTTCACCATAATGTACGAAATGAACATCATGCTGTATTGAAGAAGACTTGAAACTAGAGACTGAGACCATAAACTCATGTTTACTATGTTTACTGAGGTAATAAATCAAGAGAGAAGTAGAGTCATTTTCTCACAGACAACCAGAGGAGTCGCCCCCTGGTGGACAGAGTAGAAAATATACGTTTTAAGACACGCATTGGCTTCACTCGACAGAACCGGAGGTTGCCGCCTGGTTGCAGTGCATGTGTAAAAGGGACTTTAGAGTCTGCCTCTAGTGGTCATTAGAGGAACTGCAGCTCATGGTACTTGGCAGCGCAACACACATTAGCATCGCAATTCAACAAAGACATTAATAAAGTAAAGGATACAAACACATACTCTCTTACATTACTACTAAAAGTCCCTCAGATCCCAAACGACAGTTTAACTTTGATCACAGCTGAATCACAAAGAGCACAACACTGCCGCTGGAAAACCCAGCATGCTGCACTTCTGGCAACAGGCCAATCAGCGATGTCACAGCAGGTAGTTTCCATCAGCTGAACACCTGCTGTGACATCACCGGAGGTGAGCTCACGCCTTAATCTAACACCAGGATGCCTGACTATGTTGTTATGTACCCAGCTATAATATCAAGCCAGTCAAAAGTCTTTCTTTTTTTACTAGGCTTGGTTGAAAACACCACAGGCTCATGAAAGCCATGAGAAAAATTCAAACCACATTTTATATTAACTGAGAACAGAAACGCAACTGGCCCCTCCTCTTTGTGGGCGCTGTCAGTTGACATTTAACTGATCCCAGAGAATACACGAGCGCAAATCAGATCTGGCTCAATGTGCCGACTTGTTTTTGTCTATATTCTGTGAGTGTGTGTGTGTTTGTAAAGCAGCCTGATGAGTCCAAACAATACATTAATCTTGCCTCCATCTGCCAAAAGAGACGTGTTCCTTGGGATGGTTCGGGATTAAACCCTTCCAAACCCATTTTCCCAACCTTTCATCCACAAAATAGAGTTGAATCCTTATGATGATAAAGAACAGTAGCTTCAAACAGACATATGTTATAAAAAATGTATTCAGCCATATTGTGGCAAAACAATGACAATGAGTGAGACGTGGATAGTGTTGTAGTGGTTTGAGATGTTTGGTGTTGGTCCTTTTATTCCATGATGAAAGCTGGTCACTGCAGAATAGAAGTGACATGACGTCATGGTGACCACGGCCTGCGTGCTCCTCGGATGAAGCTTTGAACCTTTTACAGTCAACACTGGTGTACGTGCACAAAACATGAATGTGACTTAAAATAAGTCCAGGGGTTTCTCCAGGAGAATGTCTCCATGATACTGTAAAGAGAACTCTATCCAACATCGTATCATATAAGTGCTGTTTGTACTGGTGACTGGTCCTTTTAGCAGCAGGGATCCTCCTCGTGGTAGACCATCGTATCCAGACCATTGAAACCAGTGGGCAAAAACACATCCATCTTCACTGCTGCAACTTCTAATGACTATAAACACATCGCCTCTCTCTGGTCGACCTGATCTCACGGGCAGGCATTTAAATAGCACGACATTGAGCGAGTCATGTTGGCGCATTTTAAGCTTGTCACGTGTCATTTTAAGCCACGTTGTTATCGTGAAATGGCCATAGTTAGGTTTGGGCTACAAAACCACTTAAAAACATGTTTGTGCTAAAAAAAAGTATGTAAACTGAGTAAAACATAGACAATGTAACATAAGTACAGAAAATGTGTCACTAACATGACTTTAAAATAAGTGAACTACACCAGAACACAGGTCTCCTGGTTAAAAGTCCTGTGTTTGTTTCTTTGTTTCCACCAGCCAGCCAAAGTAGACTTTCTCACATTTGTATACTACATCACTTGATCTGAGCATAGCATATTCACACACGTGTGTTTACGCTGCGGTCAAACAGACTGCATGGTGTAACAGTGCATGCCCTTAGGGGAGACCGGGCTGCTCTGTTGTCATGAACACACGTCCATGTTGCAAGTACAACACATGTTCTGTCTTTACACTTAATACAGGCATTCATGTAAGTACTATTGTAACCTTGTAACAACAAAGATATGAACACATTAAGACATTCACATGAAGTCAATTGTTAACTGGTAACATTAGAAATCAAAAAGAAATGCCAAATATTTGCTACATTTACTCTAAAAATGCTGCTAGAGTAGAGTCTCTGCCTTTGTGCCTTTGGTTAAATGTTGTTAGTTTTGACACTTATACGGTTGGGGAGTAAATTAAAGAGCAACCTGAAAGTCTTGTTTTTGTTAACCCCCAGTGGTTTAACTTCTCCACTTGCTGCAGTGATGTGCAGGTGTACTCCTGGGTGTGTAAGTACAGCGTGACATCACTGTTGGGTTTGGTCAGAGGTGAGGTATGAAACCTTTGACTTCCAGAGGACAGTGAACTCTGCTTTTAAACCTGATGTTAAAGTTCCTGTGAGGACCTTTTAAGAAACGGCCTCTATTGAATCCTGATGTCTATCTATGACCTTCATAAGTAAACCATTACCATTTCTATGTATTTATTCTTGATGCTGGTCATCAGTGCCACCAGGTCCGACTTCCTGCAAAATTTATTTGTGAAAATGAAATTGTGTAGGTTCACCAGAAAGTCCTTGAGCTCAGACTCCTGCCTGCCGCAGACCAACCCAGATCCGGCGGGACGTGGAGAGCTTCCCCTCGCTGGTCCGCCGGTCCCCGCTGGGAGCCGACGCCGACACCACTGCTGCTGGACACCCAGGCAGTACTGTTGGGCCGGCTGTAGGGAAGGGAGCCACGGGAGAACCAGAACCAGGACGGAGCGGGGCTGACTGTCAGACCCCTGCTGCAGTAAAATGAGAGGTTTATTAAAAGGAATCTGAAACTCTACAGGGACCGCCAAAAGTATAATAAAAAGTAACAGCTTTAAAGTCAGTCTTTAATTTAAAATCGTTGTTAACTCAGATTTCAATCTTCTTGACTCATTTTGAGAACAGATTGTTGATTCACACACCGCACTGCGATTAGGAATTGTTGAATATATAATACACTTTACAGGGGTGGTTGCCTCCCTTAGTAGCCAGACAGCCCAGGTTATGTTTTAACTTCACAATGTTTGGAAAGCCAGCGAGGCATTTGTTCAAATTCTAAATTGAAAGGATGTTTCGTTAGTCGTATTTATTTCTTTGATTTGGCTCCCCCGGCTGGCCCTCTTTCCTTTGTGTCTCACCTTTGTACTCCCAAATGTGTTTGGCCTAATTGTAAATCCCTTGTAAGATCTCTTCATGGTCTACTAGTTAAGATAGACCTTAAGACACAGCTTACGTCTGACTGGTTTCAGGAAAGGGTTGCTTTCCAACCCATCTAGACTCTCCTAACGTACTGAACATCATGTGGAAGGAGTGAAAGTTCTGAGGCCCACATCTGCTAGTGTGTGTGTGGTATGCACGCTTAATAAATACCTCCTTACATGTGCGTGCAGCACTACAAAAGACAGCAGCAATGTGGGCTGCACATATGTACATACACATGGCCTTCATTGGTACCGAGGCGACTGCAGGGATCAGAGGCCGTCCGCTGTTTTTTTCTTTCTATTTTCAGAGAGCAAACTGCACGTAATGATTAACTGTTACACCAGCAATGGCTTCAAAAGCTGGAGGTAGTGGTTAACCTGCTCATTCAATAAGTTGATGCACGTAAAGGGGCTGTGTTGACCGTGTCCCCGACTAACGGCACCCTAACGTCTTGTGAAATTGCATTTCACATTGTTTTCTTTCGAGAGTAAAGTTGTGGTTTCCCCCTCTCACTTCAATGCAGTCTCAATTTTCTTGGCACCAGCATCTTGCACATGCATGTTTCAAACCATTAGCAGCTAGCAGTGGTGGAAGAAGTACTCAGATCTTTTACTTCAGGAGAAGTATAAATACTACAGTTTAAATATACTCTGCTACAAGTGAAAGTCCACCATTGAAAGTCTTACTCAAGTAAAAGTACAAAAGTATCAGCATCAAAACACACGTAAAGTACCAAAAGTAAAAGTACTCATTGTGCAGAATGGCCCATTTATAATGGAAATACATACAGTATAACAATTACTTGAGTAAATGTACCACAGTACATCCAAGGCAGTGGTGAATGTGGTGGAAATTGATCATATGGTTCTTTTAGTTATAACTTGTCTCACTTAAACCTGCATATACCAGCCTAACCCTGTTCCCACTGAAAGGCTGGGAACCTGGCCTTGGTGGGTGAAGCGGCCAACAACATCTGTGAGGGGGAGGGTGAAGGGAGAGGAGACGAGATAACGCGCGTATATACTCTGCTTTGTCTTTTTATTGTTGTTAGATCTCCGAACCATCCGTGGGGAAAGGATAGTGCAGTGTGTCAACATAATTTGAGTTACAGAGCAACAGATGTCTCAGATTAACGAGTGACCGTGTTAACTGGTGACTTTGAGCCTTACGCCTCAGAGGTTACTCGTAGTAACTTAAGCCAATGGTTGCCGTAGATAGAGTCTGTATTCTAAATTGATCGAAGGCTTTTAACAAGGACACTACTTTACTGGACTGATCAAAACTGCTCGTGTCCATGTGATGGTGTCTGACGTTCTGGACATGAACACAGATAATGGAGTTGGATCATCTCGTGATTTGTAGCTCGTAATGTCTCTCTGGTGTATCGTCACACGCTAGCTTTCTAAAACACATCTGGTCACTACAGATGATGTATTTTAGATGTATATCAAGTAACGTGTTTTCCAGAAAGCTAACTAAAATGAATTTGTGGCAGACCTCAACCTACTATACTGGTTCAGCTTTATCATAGCAGATGACATCAGCAGCTGTCTGTTAGACATATCCAGTGTAGCAAATAGTACATCCAGCCACAGAGCAGAGTCGTTACCCTCTGTTTGAAAAACATCTATAAAAAGAGACTTTTGAGGCCACAATTACCAGTTCTCTGCTCTGGATGTGGCTATTTTTACCCTGCTACTGCATAAATATGGTGGACACAGCTGGATCCATGTCTCAGTGGGAAACAATCAAACTTAATAGTGCAGTGTGTAGATTGCGGATGGTACAAGATTAATGCCTGTTGTATTTATGTCTGTCTTGCTTCTGGAATGGTTGCCCAATTTAGGAGAAGACTTTCACGATCACTTTTTGACTGCAATAAAACTCCTTGACTGCGAAATTCACTTATTTTTTTCTGTCATTTCGAGTCATTTGTAACATTTTGTCTGTTTGTACACGTTGCAGCCTTGGAGCAACATCGGCATTCATTTGGAGTCGTGTTTGTGTTCACCTAACAGAGTGAGTCTGACGTTCGCTCTCTCTTTATCTCTGTCTTGGTCTCTGAGGAAAATATACGGTTGATGAGAGTGCTGGGATTGAACTAAACAGAAAAGTAGCCGTCCGTAAAACCAAGAAATTGAGCTGAAAGATGTTAAACGTCTCCGAGAGACCTGCAGAGTTGATGATTCTATGTGGATGTGACATCACAAGTGACGCCTTTTACATTACCTGTTGTTCATATAACAAATATTGACTAGCACAGCTTTCTGCAGGTGGCCATATCTGCAACCCTAACATTAATCTCTGTTGGAGCTATTTATTTGATATTGTATTTTGTTATTTAATTTGTAGGTAATATTGTTTAATTATTGTAGATGTTTATATATTAAGATAATTCTTTCTCTTTAATAGTAATTTGTTTAGTTATATTATTTTTTGGGTAATTACTGTGGGCACCTGTTGCTATTTAAACAAGGAGAAAGATAGGACCAGCATGCACCGGGGTGGGCGTATAGTTTTTACCAGCTGCACAGCAGCATTGCACTGCACAGGACAGGAGAGACAGCACGACAGGAGTTTTGTTTGTTAGTTTGTTTTATTTGCTTTATTTAATAAATACACGAAAATGGAATCCTGCTTGGACATTCACTCTCTTCTGGCTGCGTAAGAACACCGACCACGGTGCATCAGTGGCGTTTGATTATTATTTGTTTAAGTTTGATTTAGCCGACAAATGGCCACTACAATCTCTATAAAGAGACATCTGCATAGGAATTCAGACTCTGCAGGCATAAGGACAAGAAGTTTGTTTGTAGTTTGAACCCACCGGCTACTGTCTGGAGATGATTTATGATTTATGTCCTGCCTAATGTCTGAAGCCCTGAACCCTCAGGGACTAAACTAACATCACCTGGTAAATGGTTGAGTGTGAAGGGCTGAAATGAAACAATATAAACAGAAATGAGACAGCAGTTTGGTGACATCTAGTCCCCTTGACGCCACCAAAATATGTTATGCACAACTGTGGGTTCTTATTTCACGCCTTTAAATGTGTGAGGATTTGTGTCTAACCTCTGCTGTATTTCCCTCAGTAGTGTCCTCCTAGGAGTCCCGCCCACTGCCGCGCCTCTCTCCGTAGGCACAGCTGTGCCTCATCTCCGGTGATCGCTTCCAGCTGACATAAATACCCCTGTCACTCTCATCCCAGTTGTCAGTCCGTCCGTTTACCTACCTGGTATTCCGACCCGTGAGTAGTCCCGCTGTTCACTCTCTGAAGACCCGCTACTAACGTTATCTCTCGTTATCTCTCGTTTCTTCAACCTGCATGCCGTCCAGTGTCGAGCCTCGGGTTTTCACCTGTACGAAGTAGCCTTCCAGTTCGTTCCTCAGAGATCAACTGTTTAGTCTTGGCGTTCCTGTGTCGAGCCTCGGGTGTGCTAGAAGCCATGCTCCGATGTGTAGCGGCGGCCAATCCATCTTCCTGGAGTCGTCACTTGGCCTGGATAGAGTATGCACACAACAGCCATACCTCCACGGCAACAGGTCTCTCCCCCTTCGAGGCCTCCATTGGCTACCAACCTCCCCTTCTACCCAGCCAAGAGGTCGAGATCTCCGTCCCGTCTGTCCAGATCAACCAGCGCCGATGCAGAAGAGTCTGGAGGGAGACTCGTGCCGCCCTACTTCGTTCTTCCGAACAGAACAAGCGTCTGGCTGATCGCCGCCGTACACCCGCCCCCACCTATCTTCCCGGCCAACAGGTCTGGCTTTCCACCAAGGACATACCCCTTCGCACTGAGTCCAGGAAGCTCTCTCCCAGATTAATTGGCCCGTTCCCCATTGTCTCCGTTATCAACCCGTTCACGGTCAAGCTCAAGCTCCCGCAATCCATGAGGATCCACCCTGTTTTCCATGTGTCTCTGCTCAAACCCGTTCACTCCAGTCCTCTGAACCCTCCGGCCGAACCCCCTCCACCCCCCCGACTCATCGAGGGCGGTCCGGTTTACACGGTCAACCGTCTCCTGGATGTCCGCCGACTGGGTAGGGGTTACCAATACCTCGTGGATTGGGTAGGGTATGGTGTGGAGGAACGATGCTGGGTTCCTCGCTCCCGGATTATGGATCCAGAGCTAATCCGCACATACCATCGCCTGCACCCCGATAAGCCTGGCGGTTCACCAGGAGGCTCCCGTTGAGGGGGGGTACTGTGAGGATTTGTGTCTAACCTCTGCTGTATTTCCCTCAGTAGTGTCCTCCTAGGAGTCCCGCCCACTGCCGCGCCTCTCTCCGTAGGCACGGCTGTGCCTCATCTCCGGTGATCGCTTCCAGCTGACATAAATACCCCTGTCACTCTCATCCCAGTTGTCAGTCCGTCCACCTACCTGGTATTCCGACCCGTGAGTAGTCCCGCTGTTCACTCTCTGAAGACCCGCTACTAACGTTATCTCTCGTTATCTCTCGTTTCTTCAACCTGCATGCCGTACAATGTCGAGCCTCGGGTTTTCACCTGTACGAAGAAGCCTTCCAGTTCGTTCCTCAGAGATCAACTGTTTAGTCTTGGCGTTCCTGTGTCGAGCCTCGGGTGTCACACAGACGATCGAGCCTGCCTGCCAGCTGCGGACGCGGACCGGCCACTTCCCGGCTAAGGATTCGAGCGGAGCGCGAGGACGCGCCTCCGTAGGGACGTTTGACAGCTTGACTGTCGGCTTCGTCTGCTGCTCCACAGGATTAGCCCCTCTCCGGCTTGGAACCGGGCGGAGGCGTGGAGACGCCTCCTATTGACTTTGTCAATTTCCTGTTTTTTCCTTTGACGGAGAGAAATAAACGAACCGTGGTTTTGAAATAGAACTTTGCTGTCTGAGTCTGCATTTGTGTCCGTGAAACACCCCACACCATAACAAAATGCCTGATTCGGACATCTTCCAGGTTCTTGTCTAACGAGATGAGACAGCAGGCCTAACTGTCAAATAATCAATGAACTCATAAAGAAAGGATTGATGAATAAAGAAGGTGTGTAATAAAGCCTGAGCTTGTTTTTTTTTCTATGTACCATCTCAAATCCTTAATGTCAATGTTTCTGAGTATATTTAATATGACATTTATTATAGCTGGTGTTCCAACCTTTTTTAATGCCTATGGGCCTGTGTTTAATGTCACAAAGCTATGAATTGTGGGTAATTCCCTCAGGCATAGTATGCAGAAATGCAGACTTCACGGAAAGTGTGCATAAAGGTTTCAAAATGTCTGCGAGAGAGCAGTCATACACAGTGACAATGTGACAGTGGGACAGCCCTGAACCCTCGTCGACTTTGTAGGAACGCGCCTCAAAGTTGCCCAAGTTACAAAAAACTGCAGATCCTTAGATGGCCGCTCGAGGCTGGCCTCAAAAGCAAGTGAATCCCCACAGACCCCCATGCTAAAATGCCTCAGGTGGTTAGCTGCTCGCTGTCCGCTCTGCTGTGTAACCCAGCTCCACCGACGATCCACCTCTTTGCCCGTTTTTTGAGTTCGGCTGTGTCGTCACTGCCAAGATGGCGACAGCCAGAGAGACCAACTTTGAGCTTCACAACGGCTCTTCAGGAACATATGGGTGACATTGTGGACACCACGTCCATGTTTTATACATTCTGTGGTGTGGACATTGGCCTAATGGCCGGCGCATTAAAGAGAAGGTCTTGGCCAGGTTATGTGGCTCTACCGGAACCCACAAAATATTTGCTGTTTCCTCCAGAAGCTGAATTGTCATCAGACAGATAGCCGATGGGTTCAGAGATGATCCTAACTGTGACAGTCTTATACTCTTCTCGTGGTTGGTGGTCATCTTCTTTTTATCTTTTGTTTTCCCTCAAATCAACAATAATTATGGGGAACAGCTGTGCTCATATTGTCGTTGCATTGCAACAGTTGTTGTGATGCTGCACCATTCCTCCTCAGCCAAACCCTGCCCTCCACGGACAGCAGACACTGTAATTTCCAGCTAAAACTGGGATGATCTAAACCACAGAAGAAAAAATCCCATTTTGAACAAATACTCAGTTTGTGGTGTGAAGCCCTTGCCAGAACGGCTTCACCCTGAAATAACCCAGAGACTCGATTTAGACAAATGTTTTTTTCTTTCTTTGTTCTAGTGGAGGTCAGTGGGAGCTATGCAGGGTTTGGATGAGCAGAGACACTTGCGTAAACCTTTAACTTGGCATTTTCCGGTGAAATGTATTCCGAGCTCCATTTGTATTTCAATAGAAAACTGTGCTTTGATATTTCCATCTGAGTTGTGTTCATGTGGATTATGAAAGGGAGGTGTGACTCGGACTTGCAGTAAATCAAATGCATGCTGTCAACATGAAGAGGAATGTTTTTTCAGTCACATCAGACGGCCACGTAAACACAACGTTGTGTAAGTCAGCATTCAGCCCAGTTCACTGGATTTAATGATGAAGCAACCGCATTTATCCTGCTATATTTTGCAAATAAGATCAACACACTTTGATAAACTACAACAGAAATTGAGGATCAGCTTGAATCAGTACAGAGGACCACACTGTATTGAAATTCAATAAGTTGCTGAATAAATAATCAGGTAACAGCTTGAAATCAACTCAAACTGGGAAAGTGATTTGTCCTTGTAGCCCTCCCCCCCTCTCTTCATCTGTCACTCATCATGACAAGCTGTCCGCTCTCAAACAGCTGCTCCTCTGAGGCGGGGGTAACGGGCAGCTGCAAAGCCTCCCCAGCAAGGAAGCTTGTCTTTGTGTTTCCTCAATCTGCTTTGTGTTGTCCTTTGTTGTTGCATTCTGGATGTACCCATCAAGACCAAAAGAACAACCCTGAGCAAATGGCTCATTATGATGGCATTGGCTGTTGTGCTTGCCATACTAACTGTTGTCGAACAACAGCAAATAAAAACGAAACCTGATACTTTACATAATGTTGCATGTGTATCTTCACTAAAGTCACATCTGGCAGTCTGCCCCTCTGTCCTTGTCTCCATGCATTTCTTAGCAACGACTCCATCCATCTACCAGATGCCCTCAGACTACATCCACCTGCTCACCCGTTCGTCAATGCCCCTCAGTTAGTCGGACAAGCTTGACTGGTTCTGTTTAAGTGTGTGCCACAGTGTGTATTAGAATAATTTATGGGCAATATGACTTCAAGAAGCCAACAGCAAGGACTTAAGTATGTGATATATTAACAATGGGATAAATTTACTAAGGCAACGTTTTACATTGGGAACACCAAATGAAAGTTCCTCGTAGTAAATGAGACTACATATAATGTAATGTGGTCAGGAATAGTGTGACACCAATGTAAGGTGACTGACATGGAAATGTTACCTTTGAACAGACGAAGCACATCTAAGTATAATGGGCGCTGTACCTAACAGTGTTGTACCTGCCTGGCACCTTTTTTGTGACTATTTCCTGTTCGCCCATTTGACTCTCATTTACTTCTATTTGGATTTGCTACCCATGCCAGTAAACTTATGAATTCTGGCATTCACTCAAAAATTGTACATACTGTATAATGCAGGCCAATACTCATTTTCTTGCATTATTGTGCTCCTTCAGTATTTCAGAGCCCTTTTTAAAGGGCCAGCCTGTGTAAATACAGACTCCAATTGAGTTTCTCCAGCTTGTTCCCTCATGTGTCTGATTATAGCCAGAGTGTGGGGGTTAACAAAAACAGATGAAAAGACAAACTGAGGGAAGGGAACATCTCAAAAACAGCCAGCTAAAAAATAACACATTCATCAACAGTTCAGTGCCAGCTGTGGATTCACTGGAATTAACCAGGGGTACAAAGCCATGCAGAAACAAAGTCTGTGATGCAGGCCAGAATGATCCTCCAACTGCATCCCACTGTTTACAGACTGGTTCCAAACACCAAGATATTTCCTATATCCACCTGATCTGGTGACATCATGCAACCTACAGTAGATGCGGCGACCAGTAGCTCCCATAATGTTTGCTAAATTAAAAAAAAAAGATTGTTGTCTTTTCTTTGTTATTACTGGAGCATGTATGGCCTGTGACGGAGATACACTCATCAACATCGGAGATTGGGAACAATGCCTTTTCTGCGTACCTAAACAATTAAACTCACGAGTGTTTTCCGTGAGGATTTCCACTTTGGAATTGTTTTTGTTGTTTAATCAGAATTGCTGTTGTCACATCCTGATGAACAGTTCATGTGCTTAATTGCATCTTGCCAGCCAATTACCCCTTGGAATTATATTCATATTCAATTGAATGCAAGATTTATATTCCGTGCCAAAGTTCAGCGTCAGTGCAGTCTGAAGTCAACGGAGTGAAGTCCCAAGTGAAGACTAACAAGTCCTAAGTCAACATGGGTAAGTCCCAAGTGAAGACTAACAAGTCACTCATGACTGGCTTTAAATTGTACTGTATTGTAACAGGTGCATTTTAGGGCTGCAACAACGAATCGATTAAATCGATAATAATCGATTATTAAAATAGTTTTCATTATCGATTATCGAATTTCATAATCGATTCGTTGTGTCGCGCGATTATTACACCACCCAATAAGTCGCGGAGATGTATGAGTATAAAAATAAAAAAGAGAGGAGCACAGAGGAGGTAGAGGAAAGACCCGTAACGTTGTTCTGAAACACATGGCGGAGGCAGAGACATCAGTACGACCTAATGCCGTGTTCACACCAAACGCCAGTCTCGCCCGGGACTATTTGTGTTCATGCTAGGCTATGCTAACATTGTAGCAGCTCCACATACGGCAGCGTCTATTCATTGTATATGGTTTACACACACACACACACATGTGTACACATAGTTTGGTCCGTCTCTATTGATACGAGGTATCGTAGAGCTCTGGGTGAACACAGACGGCTACAGGATTTATTTCCTGATTCAACAACGTAAACATGTTGGAGTCCTTGATGAGGAGGAAGGATGTTCAACAGCAGGGTCAATCACTACAGAATCCTACTTTAGCTCCGTTTTGAAGTGAGGAACCTAACGTCCCTCCAGCAGCTCTTCTGGTGCTGGTGTTTACTCGTTATCCAGCTTGACAAGCATGACAAGTTAGCATTAGCTCGTTAATAACAGCAGTAAAGCAAGTATAGTTTGCAAGACTAAAGACACGTTTTTATTCACTCGCCTTTTTTGGCCCATTCATTTTTCAATCTGTTGTCATGTATATATTCTGTGCTTTGACTCTGACGACTCTGCAATCGTCGGCCTCATCTCCGCAGATGATTACAGAGAATACAGGGAACTAAACCAGGACTTTTTAGGATGGTGCCAGCGGAACCGCCTCCATATCAACACCAGCAAGACCAAGGAGCTGGTGGTGGACTTCCGCCGGGGTAAACGCCCTCCTCCGACACCGGTGAGCATCCAGGGACTGGACATTGAGGTCGTGAACTCGTATAAGTACCTGGTTGTTCACTTGAACAATAAACTGGACTGGACTGACCACGCTCACGCTCTTTATAAAAAAGGACAGAACAGACTCTTTCTGCTGAGGAGACTGAGGTCTTTTGGGGTGCAGGGAGCACTCCTGAAGACCTTCTTCGACTCCGTAGTGGCATCAGCCATCTTCTATGGAGTGGTCTTCTGGAGCATCAGCATCGCGGCAGCTGACAGGAGGAGACTGGACAAACTGGTGAGGAAGGCCAGCAGCGTGCTGGGGTGTCCACTGGATACTGTGGAGGTGGTGGGAGACAGGAGGATGATGGCGAAGCTCTCATCCCTGATGAGCCACGCCTCCCACCCCATGCAGGACACTCTGGCAGCTCTGCACAGCTCCTTCAGTCACCGGCTGATTCATGCCCGGTGTCTGAGGGAGAGATACCGCAAGTCCTTCCTCCCCGCTGCTGTCAGGCTGCACAACGAGCTGCTCTCGGGAGACCACTAACACTTTGAACACTTTGAACACGAACATTTGGACCGAACATGAACACTTGAACACTTAATTCATTCACCTGGTGCAATACCTAATCCATGCAATCCTGTGCAATATCAAATACGTTTAAGTATTTACCTTACACTTACATTTTACTCCGTCTGTATTTACTGGTATACTTAATAGTCTTCTTTACTGTCAATCCTGTGCAATATCCAATACGTTTAAGTATTATCTTACATTTTACTCTGCCTCCGCCTGTATATACTGGTATATTTAATAGTCTTCTTACTGTCAATCCGGTGCAATATCCAATACGTTTAAGTATTATCTTACATTTCACATTTTTACTCCGTCTGTACATACTGGTATATTTTGTATTCTTCTTTACTGTCATATTTTTTTACTACTGTTTAGTCTATTTATACTACTTGATTTTTTTTTATCTTCATTTATTACTTGTGAGCGATGCTGCTGTAATCCTGTAATTTCCCCACTGAGGGACTAATAAAGGATTATTTTATCTTATCTCTCTTATCTCTTGTCCCATATCAGTTATTGTTGACAAATATATTTGTGTGCTGTATTTTTTAATTTCATTTTAAAGTTATTTTATAGCGCTTGGTCATTAAGCTGTGTTTAAATGTAGTGTATAAATGAACTTAACTTGCACTTACTACAATGATGGTAATAATTTAATGAATAAGCTTCAAGTGAACTTGTGTGGGTGTCTGTGAGAGTTTGTGCATCTGAGTGTGAGAGTTTGTGAGTGCGTGCGTCTGTTGACTGTAGAGAACAAGTTCTGACGTTCAAACAAAGTTTTCCGATTTGTATTTTTCTTTATTTTTTATGAATTATTTATTGTTCTGACAGCTCAGGTCCCTTTAAACAAAAATATACATATTTTTGTGTTAGTCCATTTGTTTTTTTTATTTTTTATTATTACTTTAACAGCTCAGGGATGTTCAAGGAGCAAACTGAAGATCAGTTCTGTTTTTGAATAAAGGGTTGGAAATGAATGCTTCTTTTTAGTTTTTTTAATCCGATTCATCGAAAAAATAATCACCCGATTAATCGATTATTAAAATAATCGTTAGTTGCAGCCCGAGTGCATTTATGTTCCTTCTCTTCTAAAACCTAGTAAAGAATGCTTCACAACGCTGAATGAAAACATATGGAGCGTCCCATAAGCAGATGGCAGCTGTATGTGTGAGTGAACACAGTGTGTGTGGGTTGAAGGGAATTATAAAAAACTTTGACTACAATAACATCACAGCAATATGTATCACAGCTGTGGGGAAATCAGAATCAGACATGGAACCATGAGAATATACATTCACAAATAGATTTAATGGGCTGCACCTCCACTGACACACATGTTTAGTGGATTTCCGTCAGATCTCCAGAGGGGTCTTTTAGGCAAAGTGGCAACCTTTGATAATAGTTTCATTCCTGATACTATCTTGCTGTGTGTGTCTTGTATATGTGCTGGGGTTCAGGAAACAATTAGGAAACTCTTCCGCCTCAATATGTTCAACATGAATGAAGCGACCTGCGTGATAAGCCAGGTTTTAATCAGTGAGCGTGGCATTGCGTTTCACATACTTTTAATGAATCGCAGCCTTGCAGGTTTTCAGGGATTTGGTCTGTGATTGAAATGTTCAGTCTCTCCTTGAGGATTGAAAAAAGTCTAGGTATGAGGAAAACTTCAACTGTTTGGTGGAACGACAAGGTGTTCAAATGTTACGGTAGTAGATAGCATTTATCTTGAATATTAGAACAAACAGCTTCACCACTTTCCACCCGAAGACTTGGAGGCGACTGTTGCTGTGGTTGAGTTTCATTCCAGGCGCACCAAGAACTCAGATTAATTACACAAAGAACTAATAGAGCCAAACCCAAAGCAATGACCATTGGTGTCAAAGTGATGCCTCAATGTTCAGTCTGTTGTCAGTGTGGGCGTTCTCAACTACAAAGGTACAAAAGCACAATAGAGCTATGCATTGCAAGCATTTTGAACTTTGTGGAAAATTCTCATAAAAGTAGAAAAAACGAACAGTTAATGTTTAACAGGGTGGTAAACTCTGGGATAAAACTCATGTAATGTGTTGATCAGCTGTGGTCACCTCATTGATTCATTGTAAATTTGTGTATTTCTACAGAGCAATATCCAATTATAAGGACCTTTAACCTTTTAATGGTCTCATCTAGTAAAAGAAAAAGCAATGGACCCAATATCATTATTGTTAAATTTTATAATTCTGTCATGCTTTTGTTTTTTAAATGTATTTCTTAGAGTCCTACTAACAACAACAACAAAAGAAAGAAAAAGAAGCAGCTGGAATGACAATAGATGAGCATTGGAAAAAAAAACATGATTAAGATTAAATACAAATCAAATCTAACCTGCTTTTCAGGAATGTCAAGGTCAGAGGTCACCGCACCAGAGAATCAGAGAGGTCACTTCTACTGTAGTGACACTTGTTTGTGGGACTTACAATAGTCTGCTTTTTTCATTAAAATCATCTTCTTTCTTCGTTTTTTCTCAATTTTGAATAAGTTGCCCTGTCTTGGTAAAGTGAATGAAACTAGGCGATATAGGAGGCAGAAGAAAAAGAGCGTGGGATTGAAGATGGTGACCGTTTGTATAAACAGTGAACATCCAGGGGAATGGACATTGAGAGTAGCTGGTGTTCACCTGAACAATAAACCGGACACAGACAACACAAACGCTCTACAAAAAGGGTTTTGGATGAAAGGCAGGCTTCCTGAGGACCTTTTTTCGACTCTGTGGTGCATCAGCCGTCTTCTGTGACGTGGTCTGCTGGGTCCCCGGTCCAGTGGAGGTGGTGGGAGAAAGGAGAATGATGGCTAAACTATCATCCCTGATGGGGAACATCTCCTAACCCAAGCGACCTGACGACGGAAGATGGAGAACACAGGCGTCCCCACGCCACGGATGGATTGGGATTCATCTAACCTGCCCGACGCATGGAGAAAGTTTCGCCAGCATGTGGAGCTAATGTTCTCCGGCCCGCTGAGCGCTAAAGAGGAGGAAGAAAAGTGCAGCTATCTACTCCTGTGGATCGGTGAAAAAGGCAGAGATGTATACATGGACCCTCACGGCAGATGAGAGAAAGGTACTCCAAACATACTATGCGAAGTTTGAAGCATTTGTAACGCCCAAAGCTAACCCCATTTTCGCGCGATATAAATTTCACGAAAAGATACAGAAGGATTGTGAAAGTTTTGACCAGTTTGTGACTGAGCTAAAGCTGCTAGCAAAAGACTGCAACTACCCTAACGGTGATGAGATGATTAGAGACGGGATCGTTTGCGGTACAAACTCTCCAAGAGTCCGGGAAAAACTACTCTGCCACGGTCCAGATCTAACGCTCGAGAAAGCGATTGACATTGCATGCTAACACAAGCTATCACAACAGCAGCTAAAGACTATGGGTTGCCCCGCCACTAATACAGCTAGCCAGTCTGATCATGCAGTTAGCAGAAGGCCGTTCAGTTCCGAACAAAGATATCACGGACACAAATTAGCTGCCGGGAACGATAGCAGCAGTGACACGCGCAGCAAGGAGTGTGGAGCATGCGGAAGAGAACACGGTCGCACGGAGGAATGCCCCGCAAAAGGATGTCAGTGTAACGAATGCAAAAAGCCCAACCACTTTGCTAATATGTGTAGGACAAAAACACAGTATCAGCCATTAAAATACAAGCCCAAGAAAGTCCATGTTGTTTCAGAAAGCACGGAACAGGCACCAGTGGATCTGTACATTGACACTATTATAAAAAAGCATGAAAATACAACAAGGGAACAGGCATTCGCAGAGGTAGAAATAGGAAAAGCGAAGCACAAGCTAACGCTCAAGATAGATACAGGTGCCCAGGCTAATGTGATACCAGTAAAAATATTTCACAAAATATTGGGGAGTATTGCATTGGGTCCATCAGACAGCAACATGTCAGGATATGGTGGACAGAGACTTGAGGTAAAAGGAGCTTGCAAGTTAGCATGCAGATATAAGCATAAAACAGCCATGCTAGATTTTGACATAGTCTATGCAGAAAATGCTCCTCCTGTTTTGGGCCTACGTGCATGTTTAGACCTAAACTTGGTCAAGCTAGTGCACATGGTTGACACACAGCCAAAAACACACACCAGCATCACAGAAGAGTTTGCTGACGTATTTAAAGGCATTGGACTATTCCCTGGAGAATGCACCTTTCACCTTAAACCCTCAGCAATACCGGTGGTGTGCCCACCTCGCCGCATCCCATATGCCCTGCGCAACCGACTCAAAGATAAGCTTGACGAAATGGAAAAAATGGATATAATCCAAAAGGTAACAGAGCCGACTGAGTGGGTGAATGCACTAGTGGCAGTGGAAAAGCCAAAAAGCCGAGTCCAGCCCGCCTCGTCATTTTATATGGCCCGCGAATCCGCCAGCAAAAAAAAAAAAAGTTTTTTTTTTTTAAGTTAGACTTGATAATAAAAATATCCCCATAGTCGACATTATGAGATAGAAAGTCGAATTTATGAGATAGAAAGTCATAACTATGATAGAAAGTCATAATTCTGAGATAGAAAGTCAAAATGATGATAGAAAGTCAAAATTATGAGATAGAAAGTCAAAATTATGAGATAGAAAGTCAAAATTATGAAATAGAAAGTCAAAATTATGAGATACTTAAACACACAGTCATAGAAGCAGCTCTTTGGCTGGTTACTGTACATTTGAGATGGAAATGTTGTGAGTACATTGAAGACTACTTTAAACTGTGAATGCAGAGAGTTATTTAACAATATGTTACAAGTAGTTACATTTACAACCGGCCCTTTGTGGGCCATGATGCTGATGTGGCCCGGAGTGAAAATGAGTTTGAGACCCCTGGCTTAGGGTGTGTTTAGATCCCCGCCCCCTAAACAAAGCTATCCAGAGACCCCACTATCCACTTCCCACTCTAGATGATGTCACACCAAGACTGGGGGAAAAAATGTCCCGGGAGTTTACTGTCAGACCGGCCCACTCAATACACGGCGCGTTGCCCACTCAATGCATCGCACGTATCGACCAGTCAGTGGCCTACTTTGAAAAATACCCATACACTTAACATTATTTTGGATGATTACAAAGAAATTATATCATATATGTTTTTTTTACAACATTTGGATCCACCAATTTGCCTGGATGGACACATTGAATAAAATAATACTCTATAATACTATTGTAACACTCCAAGGTAGGTATAGTTTGCTGGATGAATATGCTGAACTCTGGGCTAGTATCAGATGGTTATATGCAGTGGAGCTGGTGGAACGTGTTGTAGGTAGGGCTGTGCCACATCCAATCAATTTCAGCAAACATTACCGAAATGATTTAATGCAAAACCATGAAGGTATCAAACACATATTACTACTTTGCAGTTAAATATTTAACTTTTATTCCAACATGAAAAAAGCAGTAAATAACACTTTGACAAACACGTCAGGACATCTTATTTGTGTCACCCACACAGGGAATTCAGTATAATATAATAATATATAAATATCGTATAATAATATATATATATCACATAATAATATTCACTATAATATAAAACACACACACACACACATATATATAATGATGTATTAATAACTATATATCATGTCTCAGCAGGTGCTTCATGTCCCTCACTCCCTAACTGTCCGTGCTGGATCTGTCCTCGTTGTTTTAAAAAGCTAAATAAGTTATTAGCATGACGTCATGCAGCTAGCTAACCTGTCTGGTGTTAAGCTAGTGGAGAAGCTTTGCATGGGGAAGAATCGATTCTGCCCCAAGCTGAATCTATTTGAGGACGCTGATTGGCTAAATTGTATGTCACTCATTTATATCTTTAATCAGCATTAAAGCATCATTGGCTAAACTGCTTCATAGACCCGCCTCTTTGGGGCAGATTGCATGCTGGGTGTGTGATTGTGTGTGTGTGTGTCAGGATCCCTGTCTGACCCATTGTGTGTTAACCTCCGTTTCCCCCCAATCTCCTCTCCTCATGTGTCTGTCATTCCCCTGTTTGTTTTGTTATGCCATGTGTTTGGTGTTGTCAAAAAAGAGTTGAGGTCCCAGGACCAGCCTAAAATGAGGAATACATGGTAGGCCTGTAAATTAGGTTAAAGGGACACAAAGCGTAAAATTAAGAGTTAGAAGATGAAATTGAATAATTATTTTAAAGCAAGCAGGTATTACATAACAAATATAAAGTGATTTTAACAAATGTCAGCCTGATAATAATAATGATAGGTGTATCAGAGAAAGAGTGCAGGCTGTGTGAGTGGTTAAAAAGAGGAAGTGAGCTGGGTGCAGGCCTGGAAGGATGTGGACATAACGGCTGCAGAGAGAGGAGGAAAGCTAATAATTATTTTAAAAGCAAGCGTGTGCTGAATAAAGCGATTAATGACTGTGACTGATTAATAACTGTAACTGATCATAACAACTGTAACTGATCATAACAACTGTAACTGATCGTAACAACTGTAACTGATCGTAACAACTGTAACTGATCGTAACAACTGTAACTGATTAATGATTGTAACTATGATTAAGATAACCAGTCTGAGTTAGAAATGTGAGTGTGTAAAAATGAAGAGACGTTAGGATTGCAAAATCAGGCCTAACGGAAGACAAGGTGATTTCCACACGTCCACAGTACAAGCGCACACACATTATGATGAGGGATGGATCAGATGCCGAGTGAGAAAGGAGGGGCGGTCAAGATAGCCCAAAGGAGTTATAAAAGAAGTGACCCGCTAACGGACGGGAGGATAACGTCGTAAGAGCCAGTCGAGTGCTCCACCCTGGACTTCGCTCTACAGACGCAGCGGTGGACTTCGTCTCTGCTCAAGAATGAAGAAAAGAAAGACGAAGGAAGAAAGACGAGAGAAGCAAGACCGAAAACCAATCCAGAAGGAAGAACCAATCCAGAAGGAAGATCCAATTCAGAAGGAAGAAAGACGAGAAGAAATCATGTGTGGTATTATTATTTTATGTGAGCTGAAGCTTTGCCCTTGCTAAATATATTTTGCAATAAATATCTAACCTGCATTTAAAGTAAATTTCTCAAGTGCATTAATTTGCTTACGTAGTGAATGTTCCTCATGATAGTAAAAAGTTAAATCTATGTGTGTCTAACATCTGAAGTTCTGAATGGTTATCCTAATGACATCCACTTAACAATCCCTTACGGCTTTATGAGTAATCCAAGCCGTTAAAACCAAACCTGGCAATTTACCAAGAGCACGGATCCAAAAGAGGAAGCAGGGATGACGTCAGGAATAACGGTAGTTAGCAGGGCCAGGCGAGTTCCTCGAAAAAACACCAGCTTGCCAATCTTTTAATAGAGAGCTGAGTCAATAAAAAGCCCCGTATCGGGCTAAGAAAAACCTCCGGATCTAACAGTGTTTTCTCGGACCTGCCTCCAGACACCTCCCACTGCCACCGCCCTGATGGATGCACAGCTGCGGACAATCTGGCTCGTTACCCGGCAGCATATCAACCCTGGTCTTGCAGGCCTGGGTTGTCAGTCCGTATTGTCTTCTGCCTCGGTAGCCTCCGCCGCCGTTCCGTGAGTTGAACCCCGTTGTATCTTCCTGAACTAATCTCTCTCCTCTCTGCTACGGGTGTAGAGTACTGCATGGTCGATCTGCGTAGTCTCCGGTGTCGAGCCACGGGACATCACACCGTCGATCTGCCAACCCTCCGGTGTCGAGCCACGGGACATCACACCGTCGATCTGCGTACTCTCCGGTGTCGAGCCACGGGACATCACACCGTCGATCTGCGTACTCTCCGGTGTCAAGCCACGGGACATCACACCGTCGAGCTACCAGCCCTCCGGTTTCGGACCTCGGGCTCCACACCTTCACACACCTTCAAAATAAAATCTGTTACATCGGACTCTGTCTCCTGTGGTCTTGCGTTTGGGTCCTACCCGTGAACTCCCGTGTGTGTGTAGGGGTACTGCCGGCTCACAGATGGAAACCATGAGTGTGAATACAGATCGCGAGGAGTAGTATAAATATCAGTCAGAGATTATTGACTTTAAGTATTGGAGTCCCCCGGTATCCCCTATGGCCAGCCCGCCCCTGCCAAGACTAGTCGGAGCACAGTACTTCAGTGTACTGGATGCTAGATCTGGGTACTGGACGATAAAACTCAGCCAGGAATCATCCACGCTGACCACGTTCAACACCATCTACGGCAGATATCGGTTCAACAGGCTCCCTTTCGGAATCATTTCTGCACAGGATGAGGTTCAGAGGAGAGTTGATGAAGCCTACGAGGGGCTTCAGGGTGTCGCAGCCATCGTAGATGACATTTTGGTGTATGGCTGCACCAAAGAGGAGCACGATGCCAACCTGCGCGCCATGCTGGAGAGAACCAGGGAGAGAGGAATAAAGCTAAACGAAGACAAAAGCATCATCTGTGTCTCTGGGGTGAGCTATTTTGGACATAAACTGACACAAAAAGGCATCAAGGCCGACCCTAACAAGGTCAAGGCAATTAAAGAAATGACTCCTCCACGCAGCAAAGCAGAGCTGGAGACCATACTGGGAATGGTCACCTACCTCTCCAAGTTTGCACCCAGACTTTCAGAGACAATTGCCCCGCTCAGACAACTGCTGAAAGAGAACAGTGAATTCACGTGGGACTCAAATCAAGACGTTGCATTCCAGCAAATGAAAGACCTGCTAATACAGGAGCCCGGCCCAGTGCTCACATACTTCGACCACACCAAAGATGTGAAACTACAAGTCGATGCATCAAAATGCAGCTTAGGAGCAGTCTTGCTCCAGGGAGAGAAACCAGTCGCATACGCATCTAAGACACTAAATGAGACTGAAGAAAATTATGCTCAAATCGAAAAGGAGCTGTACGCAGTGCTCTTTGGATGCAGACGCTTTCATCAATATCTGTACGGACGACAGGTGATCGTTGAGTCAGACCACAAACCGCTGGAGTCAATCATGCGGAAACCCTTGGCAGCCGCACCGCCACGCCTACAACGCATGATACTGCAACTACAAAGGTACGACATTACCATTACACACAAGCCTGGAAAACAAATCCCGGTCTGACTATATAGTTGTCGTTGACTATTATAGCAGGTACTTTGAGGTAGAAAAAATCAACCTCACATCCGCAACTGTCATCCAAAAGCTGAAATCCATGTTCGCCAGATTTGGAATACCCCAGACAGTAATCAGTGACAATGGACCCTGTTACAGTTCACAAGAGTTCAGAGGTTTTGCTCACGCATGGGACTTTGAGCATATCACGAGCAGCCCGCTGTACCCGCAGAGTAACGGTTTGGCTGAAAAGACTGTTCAGACTGTCAAAGCCCTCATGGACAAAGCACATGCACAGCAGACAGACGCGTACCTCAATTTACTGGAATACAGGAACACACCAGTTGATGGACTGAAGTCGCCAGCGCAGCTGCTAATGAGCAGGCGTCTGCGCTCAATCCTACCAATCACAGAAAAACAACTGCAACCTGAACTTGTCTGTCACAGCGCAGTTCACAGCAAAAGGCAACTGTGCCAACAGAGACAGAAACAATACTACGACAGGAATGCTAGGACACTACCGGCACTACCAGAAGGAGCTATGGTCCGTTTCCAGCTTCCCACAGGGACATGAGAACCCGCAACAGTAGTCCAGCCAGCAGGTACCCAGAGGTCCTACAACATTCGCACTGATGGAGGTCACATGCTCAGGCGTAACCGGCATCACCTCCTGCAGATGTGTGAAAGTGGTACAAGTCAGGTACTTCCACCAAACAACCACCAGGTGGAGCCTGAGGACACTGAGTCTCAAACAGTACAGCAGGACCCTGCAGGTCATACAGGTCCCAAACAGCCACCAGACTGTACTACCACCAGATCAGGCCGCATAGTGAAGCCTAGAGACATATTAGACTTGTGACTCCCAACAGGAAAAGAACTGAAGGATATGTTCATGAAAATAAAGCGTTTAAGTTTGAAACAGTTGAAATGCCGTTTAGACATGAACTGTTGATGAGAAAATTGTTTTCATATTTCCTTCAGTAACAGTGTTCTTGCAGATTTGGCATACGTAGCTGCCTATATGCAGTTTTTCTGAAATGTTTAAATGCATAATGTTTACTGTTTCATTTGGTAGCTATAGCCATGTTTTGTTTCAAAAGAAGGGGGATGTAGTATCTTGGATACTTGCGGTTCAGGTAACCGTCATGTTGTGATGACGTCGGCGCTGTGCGCCAGTGAGTGTAAGCAGAATATTACACATTGTAGGTCTGAACAACAAAAGCACCACAAACAACTTTCTTCATTTATTATAAAGATTTGTCTTTTCATGATCTGATATTTCCCTCAATAACTTTTATTATGGAAACAATTAAAGTCAGAGAGATTTTTACATCGTTTCATTCAGTCACGAGGCTGATCATTTCTGATTGTCTTTGTTAAAGAAGCCCAGTCCTGTTCCGTAAGCTCCTGAGGTGTCTTTCCCTCTGGAGTGACCTGGTTGACTCCCTCATTGTACGTCGAGATTACCTTGGATGTGCGTTGCATTAGGTACATCATCACCAACAAGGTTTGTTGAATGATCGATAGTTTGTGTATTTTCTTTGTTGTGGAACAACGTAACAATTCACCTAATTATATGAACCTAAAAAGGGAAAAGTACATACGCTAAAATGAAGGGCACGGGCGGATCTGAATTGGTAGGTTTACAGAGCCTATATCTGCCTGATTGACTTGGTGGAAGTTACTGATTAACGCTGAAATTATCTCGCTATTATTCCCTATGAGGATAGACCAAAGAAACCACACTGCCAGGTAAATGTAACACAATATATTAATATAAATCAATATTAATTCGGCATACGAACAAACAAAACCAAGATAACCGTGAGGCTCCCGCCGTACTACGACACAATAGATTAAACATTTACAACAATGATCACCCCAAACCCGAGTCCCATGAGTCCAAAAAGTTCCTTCAAGTAACGAAAAACAGTCCGATGACAAAAACAATCCCAGAGGCAAAGTCAATAACCAGAGGAAGCGTGGCGAGACACCGCGGCCCCGTTGTCCACCAAATCCGCGCTACCTCACCACAGCTCGTACCGATGGTGGCCCTCTGTGCCATTCCCAGTGACGACTCCAGCCTAATAATCCCTGAAACGCTTGCTTCAGATCCGCGGCTGAGCAATTGCCGGCAAACCATGCCCTCCTGAGTCCACTGAACGTAACTTGCTTCCTCCGGTCTGTGCGCACAAACTTCTCTCGCGTCACTCCCCCCCCGACACAATTTATGCAAACCACCTCAACCAAAACAATAACAATGAAAATAATAGATCCTAGTAATATCCTGTGTTTATAATTACAGGCAACTAATAACAGTACAGTACTTTATATAGGTGAAGGAACATAACCGACAGGTTCCCCATTCACATTTGCTGAACACACAGGTAGATTTTTGTGATCATTACAACGTATAAAAGGTCCCATTCTTTTCACCGACATTAAATGCATCAGTTGTATTCACGCACGTTGGCTGTGATCCATCCAGGAGCAACAATGTTCAACATAATATATTGTACAAAAGTATACTTTTGCATCTACTATGAACTTATCATTATAATTCTCCGAAAAGCAATATGACACTATGAAGGAGTTGTAACAGTGCGTTTATAAGTCTGCTCATTAGACTAGAGGGTGTAGAGGGCCAATGCATAATATTATGTTCAGCAAAACATATCCACTTCATGCATCAGGTCAGTGTTTAGAGAAAGGACGCCTGCCTTGTAAACTCCTATGGGCCTGATTTGAACACAATAGACAAAGGTTTTGCTCAAGCTGAATCTGCAATTGGGCGACTGCTACCATCATAACTCCATCTGATCATCCACAACATGACTCAAATATCAAAACATGATCAATACTAAAGCAGCACCGAAAGTAACCCAGTCATTACTTGAAACTGAAAAATGTCCTGTTCATCTTCAAAAGACAATTCTATTAGAATGTAAAGAAGCTACATTGTATTAGAATGTAACTTCTTTACATTCTATTAGAATACCAACAGACTACCAACAGTCATACCTTCAAGGACCTTAATGTATTGTCACATAATGTCAAATAAAGGGTAAACTACCGCGGAATCCGCACCAAAACGGTGGCGCTTGCAACAGGAAGTGCCTTTGAGCTTGCCCTGTCGCCTCCGCAAATTGCGCAACTCTAACGCCAGCAGCCTCGTGGGGAGGGGAGGGGGGAGGTGCGCTCATGTGATTGGTTGAAAAAACGCATTTGCGAATCGAGCCACATCAGGGGAGTCTCAAAAATCCACAAAGAAATCTGTAGCGATCTGCAAAGAAATGCAGTGTGATCCACAAATAAATACATACAAATCCACAAACAAATGTAAAAAATCCACACAGAAATACTTACAAATGCAGAAATATATTTGTGATTGTCTTTTACATTTATATAAATCATAATTTATTTATTTGTGCATTGGAATGTATTTGTGAATCGTTCTGCGTGCATTTGTAAATCGAATATATTTGTGAATTATTCTGTGCACATTTGTGAGTCTTTCTGTGTGCATTTGTGATGATTGAGACTGATCTGACCCCATACATGCATACTGTCTTTTCAAAATAAACTTCCATATACACAGGAAACAACTAAGGTTTTGGCGATGAAACTACTTAGTTAGGTTTAGGAAAAGATGGTGGTTTGCGTTAAAATATCTACGGAAGTGGCGTTGCTTAAGTACGGAAGTCACGTCACAAATAAATCAACATTGGCTTCTCGTTTCACACACGGCACAAACTGCGGCCTCCTGGAGGAAACACAGTGTTAGTTTGACCATCCACCTCTCCTCATCCCACCCGTCCTGTGTGGAACTCTACTCATGTAGTGTCATGTAGCATCCTGGGCATCACTGGGAATCAAAACACCGCAGCTTTGAGAGCACTTGTTTGCAATTGCGCATTAACGTGACTAACCAATGATTTAACTTGCTGCTCGGACCACTGATTCACCAAACCTGCTGCTTGCAGTCTGTGTTCCTCCACAGTCACCGACGCTGCTCTCAGGATTCATTTTGTTTCTAAAGATAGATTTGATTTTGTAGCGAGTAACGAAGGTTTCAGGGGAAATGTATCGGAGTAAAAGTATCCGTTTTCTTTGCAAAATGTAGTGAAGTAAAAGTAAAAGTCAACAGAAATATAAATAGTAAAGTACAGATATCCAAAAAAACAACTTAAGTACAGTAACGAGGTATTTCTACTTCGTTACTATACACCACTGGGTACGGTCCAAACAGAGGGGCGAGCGACATAATCATTTCAATTTAATAAATAAATGCACTTCAGCTCCTGCCGCCAGACTGTCTTTTACGTACACTAGCTAGCCTAGCTTGTGCAGCTAACAGCTAACTTCATTCATTCAGCAACATTCATGCAAATATGATAAACTGGCTGAAAATCGGGGAAACTGTCAGGTGGGACATCTGAAGAGAGAGAGAGAGAGAGAGAGAGAGCGAGAGAGAGAGAGAGAGAGAGAAAATCGAACAGGAGTCAGAGGAAGATGAGACGGAGGAAGGAGGAAGACAAATGGGGAGCACATAGGCTCATCGCGGAGTCAAGGTAAAAAACAGGAAACGAGAGAGAGCATCAGACTGGGAAAACAAGAGGAAATATGATAAATGATCTGTGTCTGGGCTTCACTTGGATTGCCAATGCAGATTGCCCAAAGCCACAGTGCGTGAGAGCGAGCCAAACGCAAGTGGAGCTGAATGTTCAGCAGCGCCGCGGCGCTAAAAACGTCACCGAAACTGGTTTACAATTAAAATGAATTTAATCCTACTGATGCAAATACAATTACACAGTGAAGTACACTACTTCTATGGAATATGAAAACAATAAAATGAACGAAAACCCTCCCGTGCAAAAAACTCTCCTCAGCTCGTAAAAAAACATGTCTGACCGCTGAGAGCCATCACGAGAGAGAGAACAAGTCTTCAAAATAAACCACCCACATCCGGTTTGAAACTCCTCCCCTTCCGTCTCCAGGTGCACTCTGTATCGCTTGTCTCAGTCTTTCTGACCCTACGTTCTCTTAACACATTCAATGACTGTCTGTTATGGCTTAACCCTTCTATGATAAACATTCTATATAAAAGATAAGACTTTGCACCTTTTGGCGAAAGCTTCATCCAAAACACTTATGATTATGACTAATTATGAATTGTTAAACACTTTTATTATAGCTTCTAAACACACAGTTCTACACTCAAATTTCTTACATGTGCAGTGAGGTTCTGGCTAACAGCTGTCTGAAGCTCTTATTTACGTCGCCACCTGAACACCAAGCATGCCAGTGCAAGTCAAAAGCCCCTTACATTCTTTAATATCGAAATTGGAGGAGTTGCAAAACAGCCAAAAACAACTGCAGTCTCATTCTATGTGGTTGATTGTAAATTAAATGTGACGCAATCTGCCTCTGAGCCTGTGCGTGTCCTCGCATCCGTATTGCTCTTTAAAAGTGACGCCTTGTGTAACTGAGTTATTGAAACTTTGTTGCAGTGTTTCAGGGTGTTTTCACACCTTCAGTTCGTTTGCTTTGTTCTGATTCAGGGATTAATATGATACAATGTTGCAGTTGCCACTTTGTTTGGTTTGTGTTCACACTGCAACATTTAACAGCGGACTAAATATTGTAAACAAACGCCACGCGCGAGCAAACTGTTCTCTCATTGGTCCGATTTCTATGAGGCTATAAATAGGCTCTGTTGCTTTTTTTTTTTTCAAGGTGTGGGGGATTGGGGGTGCGTGAACCCGGTCGGGATGTAGAAGGGGGTGCGCGGCCTAAAACGTTTGGGAACCGCTGGACTAATGGATTCATTGACCAATCGTTGCGTCTCTAATATTCTCCCTCTATATGCAGTATATTTAGTTTTGAATCATCGTCATGTCTTTGTCCGGTCTCTGCTGTGCTCTGGAAGAGGACCGGACTCTCTGCCTCCTGAAGTTATCACCATCCTTTCCATCTGCGCTGTCTCATGGTTCACGCCTCCTTGCAGCCACAAGAGGTCACCAGCGGGGGGTGCTGCTGTCCTTCACATCACTGCTCCACACCAGGGCTGTGTGAGTGTGTCACACCACATTGTTTTTTTTACATTACTGCTGACCTTTTCCAAAGCACACTGCTGTTGTGCAGCACAGTCGGGGGCTCGCTCCTGCCAGCTGTAGAACACATGTCCACAAGAAGAGACCCTTAGAAGGACTAGAAAGTACTAACCCTGACCTCTGTTGTTACCCTGAAGAGACGGTGAAGTAGTTGTGGCCGAGGAGTTATAGCGGGTCGTCCTTTAATCACAAAGGTCGGCGGTTTGATCCCCCCGGGCTCCTCCTGGCTGCATGTTGAAGTGTCCATGAGCAAGACACCCTGAACCCCAAGTTGCACCCGTTGGGCAGAGCAGTGCCTCGCATGCAGCTGTTAGGTACAAATATTTATATGCTGTAAATCCATTTAATATATACAGACACTAAAACCCCAAATCACTTTTTTTCTGTTTAAAACCAGCATATATGCTAATTAGCACTATTGTTGATGGAGTCAATTTGGTGCAAAGTATTTGACTAGTACATGCTGTGTTAGAAATCTGCATAGCGACAGCCCTCTACTGGTTGAACACGGCTGTTGTAATTTCATGCTGCTACTGGTACCTGGAGACAGGTGTATGCTCACATTCTATGTACCGGTATTATTTTGGTCTATACTGTGATGTTATTTTACCATGTTGGGTATTCTGTACACACGACATCTACTGCATGTCTGTCTGTCCAGGGAGAGGATCCCTCCTCTGTAGCTCTTCCTGAGAGTTCTTCTGTTTTTCCCAGTTCAAGTTGTTTTTAGGGATGAGTTTTTCCTCATCTGAATCGAGGGTCAAATGACAGTAGGTGTTGCATTCGGATGAATCTTTATCCACAACCAGACATTTAGAATTTGTATCCCAACATATATTTGTTTCTGTTTTTCGCAGTAGACATTCTGGCTCGTCATAGCACAGGTGTTACTATAATAACATTAATGACCCTTCTGTTCCATTTATTGTCCCGGTTAAGGATGTCGGGATTAACCCGTTTTGTCGATACGTTCAATAACTTTGCAGTTCCATAACCTCAAGAATCACAGAAGCTACGATATCTACAATGTCCTGATTCCAGCATTGCTGCCCTGTGAAAATGAATCTTAAGAGTCACGTTTGCCAGACGCTTAAGATTCGTGGCGGGTAGCTCCGGGTATCCCTGGACGAGTATTATCAGCCGCTCTTCCACCTTTTAACCAGATGTTGTGGTCCTGGGATGGAAAGCTTGATTCAAGCTCTGTGGAGTTGATTGGCTAATTCTTGTCAGATGACCTGCGGTGCACTCTACATTGACAACAAAGAATTTGAGGGCGCAAACAACGCGACATGTGAATGGCCCTCATACAGCATGTCAAATCTGGAGCCAGTTAAATAATGTAAAGTCAAGTTACAACAGCTTGTAAAAAGTACAAAAACTTCACCATTTGACATTGTGAATGTCTTGAGATTTTGCTGACCAAATTTGAAGTGGATCTGTTCAATGCTCTAGAACAGTGATTCTCAACTGGTGGGTCGCGGACCCGTTTTCAGTGGGTTGCGGGCCTTTGCCTGACAAAAAAAAGGCATTTTTTTATGCAGCGGAATTATTCCAGCGTTTACGGCACTTGTTCAGCGGTGCAGGAAAAACACCGACCAATGCGTTGTGATTGGTCCACCTCACAGAATCGTCTGCCATTTTGTCATTCATTCAGCCAGCGCATTGATATCAGTCACAGACATGCAGCACAACATTGAGGAAGTATCTGCGTCAAAATCGGCTGGATTAAATCCGTTTTTCATCTCCAAAACCACCAAAACGTACGTTTTTTACCCAATTTTTTTTCTGGTGGCATGTGGCTGATGTTGGCGTATATATCCATAACTTTTGAACAGTTTGAACGAGTAATTTCGAAAACGCTACGCGAATCCGGGTCGAAATGAATGACATCCCTGCTGGATGTGCTGCATCCGCCATGAACGCTCGGCGCTTGTATTGAGAGACCAATACAAAGACCATAGTACACAGTTTTCTGGCCAAAAAAACGTGGTTTTGCGGTAAAACTTGTAGTATTCTTCTAGATATGATCTTAGTTCATGTATAATTGTGTTTTGCAGTGTGTAAAATGAATCTCTTTGTTACACAAGTATTTTTCTTTTTTTTTTAAATTCGTTTCACAAAAATGAATTATACACAGAGTACACATGTGTGTACCCCCTCTAGGTCCCCTTAAAAGGGGAACCTCGACATATAAACTCTCAGGTCAAATGAATGACATAAAAAAAGAACCCAGTAAGCTGTTTAAATTAAATCCTGCTTACCGATGGGCCCCAGACAGTGGAGACAAATTCATCATGGCCTTGAAGTCACCTGATCTGATGGATGACATATCAGTATATGACCAAAATCATTATATCCACACCAGAGATGGTGTAAACAAGGCCATTGATGATGTCAATATGCTATTTCACAAGGCAGCTATTAAAGCTGACCTTGTAAAACAAACATGGAGGCCTGTTAAAAGGCAAAACACATACAAATGGTTTGATCAAGAACGCAAGAGCATCAGAAAAGACCTGAGAAAAATAGCAAATGAAAAACATCGCCAACCAAACAACCCAGCCTTACGCATTCCGTAGAATGAAATTTAAATCACGTATAAATGTACAATTAGGAACAAAAAACAAAATTAAACCCACAAGCAAAGGGCTCATTTCACCCATTCATAAGAGTGGAGACAAGTCAGACCCTAGTAACTACCGGGGCATCTGTGTCAGTAGCTGTCTAGGTACATTATTCTGTAGTATTCTAAATAAAAGAAGACTACATTTCCTTGACGAACACTCCATCTTGAGTAAAAATCAAATTGGCTTCCTCCCAAAACACCGGACCACCGACCATGTATATACCCTTCACACTTTAACTGACAAACATGTACCAAACAAAAAATGGTCAAATATTTGCTTGTTTTATTGATTTCAAGAAAGCTTTGGATTCTATTTGGCATGAAGGGCTCTACTACAGACCTCTACAGACTGTTGCCCCCTATCCCACAGTGTGGGATAGGGGGCAACATGTATGATCTGGTTAAATCAATGTATTTGGAAAATATATGTGCTGTTATAATTGGAGACAAACAAACTGAATTCTTCACCCAGAAAAGAGGTGTTCGTCAGGGTTGCAACTTAAATCAGACTTTATTCAATATATATATATATATATATATATATATATATATATATATATATATATATATATATATATATATATATATATATATATATATATATATATATATATATATAAATTAACTTGATGTTGAGTTGGATCAATGTGCTGCTCCTGGGCTCTCCCTCCTAAATAGAGAGGTGAAGTGTCTGTTTTATGCCGATGACCTGGTTCTACTGTCTCCTACTGAACCAGGACTACAGCAACAGCTGGACAGAGTGGAAAAGTTCTGTCACAACTGGGCCCTGGCAGTAAACATGAAGAAAACTAATGTCATGATTTTTCAAAAACGCCCCAGATGAATACCAGTTTACCATAAATACTAACATGATTGAACATAGTATGAGTTATAGCTACCTTGGTATAACCATAACCGCATCAGGGAGCTTCAACATGGCAGTGAATGCACTAAAAGAAAAAGCTCCAAGAGCTCTAAATGCAATTAAGAGAAAATATTATAATTTTCAAATCCCAATTAAAATCTGGCTCAAAATATTGAACAGTGTCATCCAGCCCATTGCACTGTATGGTAGTGAAGTATGGGGTCCACTCAGTCATCACAGTTATACCCGCTGGGACAAACATCCAACAGAATCTCCACACGCAGAATTTTGCAGATACATTTTACACGTACACAGAAACACACCAACACATGCATGTAGAGCAGAACTAGGCCGATACCCACTGATCATTAACATTCTAAAGAGAGCACTCACATTCTTCAATCACCTTAAATCCAGCCCCCCAGACACCCTCTACTCCAAAGCCCTCCAAACCCAAGAGCTGAGCCCAGAGAAGAGTCCCCTATGTCAGCTGGTGCTGAGACTAGCTGCCTCCTCTCAGACACACGGGGACCAGTCTCACAACAACACTGCTCTCCAAACACCAATCAGAGTAAAACACATTATAACGCCATGTAAAGAAACCGATCTGGAACACTGGAGAGAAGAAACTAAAAGCCAAAGTAGATTAGAATGTTATCTGGCCCTAGAAATAGATTATGAATAGTCAGAATATGTCTCTACTGTCAGAGATATAAAGCAGAGACAGATCCTCACCGAGTACAGGCTCAGTGACCACAAACTGGACATCTAAAGGAAGACACTAAACATCATGGCAACCAAAAGAAAACAGAATATGTGGTCACTGTGGGACTGGTGAGGCTGAGACGGAGATGCACTTCCTCCTAAAATGCAAAACATTCAATCAAATTAGGAACATTTACTTAAAAAAATTTGACTCTGTAATTTCAGATTTTGAAAAATTTTGTGACATAAAAATCCTCCTAGGAGAAGGAGATAGAGCGTACCTTGCTGCCCTATACTTAACATGCCACAACCTGAGGGACAGTAGGTGACCTGCACACACACACACTTTATATATATACAGTGCCTTGCATAAGTATTCACTCCCCTGGATGTTTTCCCCTTTTGTTGCTTTTATACATGAAATCATGGTCAGTATAATTTGGCTTTTTTGTCATGAATTTGCAAAAAAAGCTTCTTTCATGTCAAAGTGAAAACAGATGTTTACAAACTAATGTCAATTAATTAAAAATATATAAGGTAAAGTAAATGATTGCATAAGTATTCAGCCCCTTTAAAGTGACTGACCTAATTCAACAGAAGTCCAGCTAGTTGATGCCAGCAGTGTCACAAGTAGTGAGATGAAGATGACCTGAGTGCAGTTGACGTGTGTCAAGTGATTGTAGTATAAACACACCTGTGTCTGGGAGGTCCAGTCTCTGGTTCATCAGTATTCCTGCTACAATTGCAACATGAAGACAAAACAACACTCCAAGCAACTCAGAGATTAGATCATTGAAAAGTACAAGTCAGGAGATGCTACACAAATATGTCCAACTCACTGGACATCCCACAGAGTTCAGTTCAGTCCATCATTAAGACATGGAAGGAGTATGGCACTTGTTTAAATCTCCTGGAGCTGGCCGTCCTCACAGACTGAGTGACCGGGCAAGAAGAGGACTGATGAGGGAGAACACCAAGACACCTAGGACCACTCTGAAGGAGTTCAAAGCTTCAGTGGCTCAGATGGGAGAGAGTGTTGCCCGGGTTCTTCACCAGTCGGAGCTGTGTGGGAGAGTGGCAAAGAAAAAGCCACTGTAGAAAGAATCCGCCCAAAGGCATGTGGGAGACTCCACGGTCAACTGGAAGAAGGTTCTTTGGTCTGATGAGACAAAAATTTAGCTTTTTGGCCATCAGACTAGACGCTATGTTTGGTGAACACCAAACACTGCACATCAGCACAAACGCACCATGTCCAGCGTGAAGCATGGTGGTGGCAGCATCTTGCTCTGGGGATGCTTCTCAGCAGCAGGCTCTGGAAGGCTTGTAAAGGTAGAGGGGAACATGAATGCAGAAAGATGTCCCTGTTATTCTGTAGCTCAATAAAATGTCCAAGATATATTATATATTACACACGCTACAGTTATTACCAGTCTATTCTAAATACAGGACATTTAGACACATGTCCTCTTTGGTTGTACAGATCACTCACTGGCTTTATATTTGATATAACCACAAGTAAAAGGAGATGGACAAAATATCAAACACCACAGTCTCAAAACACAATATGGAATATTGACAACTATGGGCTCATTACATATGAGGAGGAAGACTATTGCGTTGTTATTGCATTGCTATGTAATGATGCAGCTCTTGTTAAATCACCCACATGTTACCAAATGTGTACGTCGTGTTGTCTAATGCAGCGTGATGACGTACTTGGTTTACGCACTGCACACAGAACCCACAGTAACGTGTCCTGCTCGTTGACATTGGGATAGCAAACCGACACCAGACGCCTCTGTGCTGACTTCTCTTTCAGGTAAATCAGGTGTTTATCTCGCTCTTGTTCTGTTCGCACCATACTGTAGATAATGCGACTAGACAGAGAGAAAAAGAGGCAACCTGAATGTATTGGTAACGTGCTTTGTTTAAAGGACGTTAAAGTAGAAATAAGACTGTAAACATGTCTGCTAACATTAGCATAGCTGCTAGGTAGCTAACGATACATGAAAGTAGCTAAGTTAGCTAACGTTGGTACCGCTATCGCCTGATTGTCAGACTGATTTGACATTTCGTTTCACTTCATTATGTCATAGTATTTGAATACATCTGAGATGTTGTGGGGACGGGGACGGGGGGATCCAGGGGTCTGGAACCAGGCTACTAGCTAGCGTTACTGCGTTAGCTTTGATGCTAACATTCACCGTGAGGTTAATCAAGGATAACTTCTGGTAGGATCACATGTCAGGCTGTTCAGACATTCTGACCGTTAACATTAACATCTTATGTGCGTTATCCTTTGGAATTCACTTTATAAAATATTCCTTCGACTGAACTACTTCACGTTTATCATAATGTGTGATATTATTCCCTTAAGTGTAAAGGCACTTTGACATACCTGGCCCGATAATAGACGTAACGTTAGCTCTCATTCTTCACATGTCTGCCTCCATCGATGTGGCTCCAATGGCTGGTTGATCCGAAACGTTAGTGGTTAATACAGGTTGGACACTGTGTTTCTGTTTTCCTGGAGTCCTTGACAATGAGAGGATGTCCAGGCCATCTCAGTGCTGGACTGTTTCTGACTCACTGTGCTGCAGACTACATCCAGTGGGCTAACGTTGGCTCCTGTGATTAGCCTACCACCAGTTACCCATACCAGTTCATCTGACATTAAGAGTGGTGTGTGTGTGTGTGTGTGTGTGTGTGTGTGTGTGTGTGTGTGTGTGTGTGTGTGTGTGTGTGTGTGTGTGTGTGTGTGTCCACGTCCACGTCCACATCCACATCTGACAGGGCAGGATGGGAGCCTCCTTGTCCACACCTGCTGCTCCTACAGTCCGGGCAGAGGCCATGATGGCCGCCCCCCCTCAGGGCTGCCCCATGCACCAAGAAGCCCAGCCTGTCAAAGGTGCTAACAAAACATTGTTTATTTTTTTACCTACAGTTGGTGAAATGATGTTAACACGTTGCATTTTGTTTGTGTGTGCCTCTCTTAGTGTCTCCACCTGCAGAGTGTCCCATGCATCAAGCTCAGCCTGTGAAAGGTATCAACATTAAAGTCCATGCTGCCTGTTCAGTTATTGTGACAACCCTGTACCGCTTTAGCGAATACATTTCTTGGAAGCACTGATGGATAAGTTGCAGGTTGGTTTTGTTTCAGTGGCTTGTGCCAATGCTCCCTGATGTTGCCTCGCAAACATACAACTCAGGGATCGGCGGTAATGGTTGCCGGCTTGCTATTGGCAACTTTTCTGAGAGATTGTCAACCAATTCTTGGCCATTGGCTTCCACTGATTATCATTACAAAAGTAGGGCCAGCAAAATGTGCACCGTGAAATCAAAAGATAACGAACCATTTGTTGCATTAGTAGAGCTGTTACAATCAGAACTGGAACAAGACAACGCTGCACTCGGTCCCATCTTTCAACATTCGTATTGTTGAAGGTTTTAAGCCAGTAATGTCCAGGGTTGGTACCTGCTATGCCTCAATCAGGTGCTCTTGTTTCCTGTAGCGTCTCCCCCGGCAGAGTGTCCGATGCACCAAGCGGCAGCAGGTCCAGTTCACCAGGACCGGGCCTATGACTTCGTGGAGTGTCCCATGAAAGCTGCAGAAGGCACGAAGAGTGACATCGACCCAGCTAACATGGTCAGTGCACCACCTGCCTGGAGCAACATGGGGAGTGGGTGCTGGGCAGACAGATCAGGGAGTGATAGTATGAAAGCTAAGCTGAAACGGATCAATGTGTGATCTGTCTTTTGACTAAAGCGGCATCTAACGGTTAACAAAGGTTCAACGTCTTGGAGCGATGAGCTAAGGATAACATTTGTGTGTGTGTATCGTGTTGTGAGCCATCTCTCCTGCCCGTGTGTGCAGATGCCTCCTCCTAACCAAGTACCAGCTCAAGACCAGCCCTTCGCCCTCCACCTGGCCAGAGAGGAGTCCACCATTCCCCGTCACAACACGGAAAAGAACTGGGTTTACCCGTCTGAGCAGATGTTCTGGAACGCCATGCTGCGGAAAGGGTCAGTCCATACCGCGTGACTTCTGTACGCCGGTTCGTCACCGGGCACGTGTGCAGTAATGTAGGACAGGCCGTTTTGGGTTTTCCAGCATGTAACATCTCCTCATACTCTTCATTAGACTCACATTTGTGTCTCCCAGGCTGGCAATGAGTGTAATTCAATATAGTTTTTAATTGATTCTGGATTTGAAAGGCACAAACATTGTCTGATGAGAAAAGTCTGCAGGTGAGCTCGTCACATCTCCCCCACCCAGAGGAGCGCTGTCTCTCTTTCTTGTGGACTTTAGTCCGCCCTCTGAACGCAGAGTTTCTTTTTTATCTGGAGCATTTACTCCAGACTTCTGCCCTCCTCTCAACTGCTGCTGCATTTATGTCGTCTCCCCTTCCTGCCTGTCACAGCACCGATAATCATCAATCAATATTTGGCCAAAAACTAAAGAGATTTCCACATTCAGAGCGAAGTGTAATTCTTGAGCATGACGTGCACCAGGTTTAAAATGTAAGTGTTGCAGAATGTGCGGCTGTAGAAATAAACGGTGGACATTATGAGTGCTTAAAGTGATAACATGGATATTAACTAACTTCTCTTGCCTTGTTTGCAGCATCAGTGTTGTTCCTACTGTCATCATTTTCTTAAATTCCTCATAGCTCTCCATTATAACATGTTCCTCTTGATGGAAGCAGGTGGCACGTGATTGGTTACGTTAGTGTGGTGAAGAGTGAAACTTCTGGTAAAGTGCACATGATGCCTGTGATGAAGAGAACCTGGTTAACTAAGACGGTTGATAACCGCGTGGTGGTAACCAGTAGTACACGTTCACCATATGAGCTACAGGAGTCACCCAGAGGCTAACCTGACTAGCATGGTTGGGTTAGCGTTGCCACAGCTGTCTGTGTGGAAGTGTTGCCCACAAGAAGACGCAGTACAATGTGACTGTTCATCTGATTCAAATAGAATTCTCATGGTCCATTTTTATTTAAAATAAAATCTAATCTTAATGTTTAATTGGCTGTGTGCATATACTACAAGCTTTAATAATTACAGCGTCACACTCTCAAGCTGAAAGGAGGCAGCAGAGACTCTGGGCAGGTTGTTAATGTGATCTAACGGTCAGCCTTGTTCGCTCTGCAGGTGGCGCTGGCGTGAGGATGACCTCGGCGCTAAAGATATGACCAACATCATAAAAATCCACAACACTAACAACGAGCAGGCCTGGCAGGAGATCCTGAAGTGGGAGGCGCTGCACGCAGGGTGAGTTCATACACTGTACAGATGTGCAGCTTTCCATTCATCTGAGACCAATTCTTATGTTGTTCAGAGTCAGATATACATATTTATATTTTTATAGTTCTACAAAGTCGTCTTGATCTTCCTGTTGTTAAGGACTGTGTCTCGTGTTGTCCTGCAGTGAATGTCCATGTGGGCCGACCCTGAAGAGCTTCGGTGGTAAAGCCAAAGAGTTCTCACCGAGGGCTCGCTTCCGCCACTGGATGGGGTGAGCTCCTTATCCTCGGACTGTTGTCTGTAACCAGTGTAGCGTTACAATCTGTGGACGTGAAATGAAGCTGTCAGAACATTGCAACATGCGGTGAATCAGAGTTATTGTCTGATTATCTGGAGATAGTGATAAACTGTGAATGAGGCATTGAAGTTGTTAAATTCTACACATTTAGCGGTGCACTAGCTAATCCCACCATGATTCAATGCTACAGTTACAGAACATAAAAAGCACCGCTTGATTTGCCAGGTCTGGTCTACGTTACGTGTAGCCAGACTTAAATGTTATTAAACTACTCTTCATGGTAGCGTTAACCTTTCTGTTAGCTTATGCTAAATGCCATCTGTTAATCTGCCTCGAGGTCAGCCAATAGCAACATAATATTGCAACCGTTGGGTTTCAATAAGTAGAGGGCAGTTGAACAATATTTGTAACACAATCTGTAGAATAGAAATAGTTTGTGCTAAAAAGATAACGGCCTGAATCCATCAACCACACCACAGAATACATGCATACACACATTGGTTCTCAGCTGAACAGAAGAACAATGACCTGATGCTAAAGATAATCCACAGCCCGTGTTGTGAGTGTCTTGTCGGAACTATTTTCCTCCTGCTGAACTACCACCAGCAGAGACACCGACATCTATCGAGACTGATAGAAAGCACGGAGGATGAAATACAAGCACCGTCTTATTTCAGTGTTAGTTATTTTTTTTGCACAATTCAAACAACAAAATTTAAAATAATCAAACGTAACAGAAATAAATGAATCACAGTGCAGGAAGAGACAGAAAGCCAACTTGGCTTATTTGAAGCCTCCACCTATATAATAATAAAATTTTACAAAGAAAAAATAAAATATGCATAAGACATTACAACAAAACAAAGAAAGGAAAAAAAAAAATTAATAATAATGTAATTATGTCGAGTGCGAGTGAGCGTGTGTGTGTGTGTGCATGTGTAATATAAACAAGAAAGACAATAAAACTAATACATAAACAAACTGTTACAAAACAGCAATTATATGTTCTTTTAGGCATCTTTTAAAACATTTTACAGAGGGACATTCTTTTGTTAGGTGGGAAAAGTCATTCCATAGTTTGGTTCCCTAAATCTTATTGAAAGCTGTCCTCTGCTAGTCAGTAACTTAGGAGGATGAAGATTTGACGAGTTGAGTGAGTGAACCTGTGAATTGAATTTATAGTAGGTCTTGAAATTATCAGGAATATTCCCGTCACCTGAAAGTATCTTATAAATGAAAACACAAGTTTGTGAAATATTTATGTCATAAATGGTAAGAATCTGCAATTTCTGAACTAGAGGAGCTGAAGAGAAGTGACTCTGATCGGGTTGCGATCCTAGCAAAACGTTTCTGGAGGACCAACATTTTTTGCAGAGTAGTAGGAAAAGTACTTGCCCAAACTATATTACAATATGAAAGATGGGGATAAATTATACTGTAATAAAGACTAAGGAGACAGTTTGCAGAGACAAGATGTCTAACCCTCCTTATTATTCCAATAGATTTGTTTATTTTTCTACTAACACAGTCAATATGTTTACTCCACCTTAAACTCTCATCAATAATAATTCCTAGGAATTTTGTAGATGCCACTTGAGGCATCTCAACAGATTCAATTTTAATTTTAGATTAATCCTTACAATTTATCGTACAATTTATTTGCCACTGAAAATAATAAAATTAGATTTTTTGATATTCAAAGAGTTTATTTAATCTGAACCATATAGCAACGGCAGTTAAACCAGCATTAGCTTCCATAATCAGGGAATTGAAATTTGAATGAGAGAGAACGAGGGTTGTGTCATCTGCAAACATTATCGGAAAAAGGCTTTTTGACACATTAGACAAATCATTAATATAAATAAGGAATAATAATGGTCCAATGATGGACCCCTGTGGAACCCCACATATTAGTCTGGCTTTGTTTGAAAAACAACCTTTGACACAAACAAACTGTCTCCAGTTGGAGACATACTTTTTTGCCATTTGTATGCAATGTCATGGAAACCATATTTATGCAGCTTTGCCAATAATATATTATGGTTTACTGTATCGAAGGCTTTGGAAAGGTCTATAATAATTCATTGCTGTCAAGTGCAGAGAACTTTATCAACAAGGTAAAGTAAAGCCATATAAGTTGAATGATTTTTACGGAAACCATACTGGTGTTTGTAAAGAATTGAATTAGACTCTCCATGGAACATAATCCTTTTGTGTACAATTTGTTTTCTAGTATTTTTGAAAAACAAGGCAATATAGATATGGGTCTATAGTTGTTAAAACAAAGTGGCTTTTCTGCTTTAAAGAAAGGAATAACTTTGGCAATTTTTAAATCCTCTGGCACAACACCTGTTTGCAAAGACAAGGTGAAAATGTGAACAAGTGGCTGCAATATTGACTGTTTCACCTGTTTGACTAGAAATGCAGAAATGTTGTCATGGCCAACTGAAGATGTTTTGAGATCATCAATTATATCACTTATTTCTTGAATATTTGGGGCCATAAAATTAGAGATAATAGGGACATTTGTTGGAATAAAATCCAGTGGATTCCCATGACAAGCCGGAATATTGTTAGCTAATTCATGACCAATATTTACAAAGAATTCATTACATTTTTGAGCGATATCAAATGGCTTGTCAAGAGAATTGTCACCATCCAAAAAGACTGAAGGAAGCTCTGGGGTCGTCTTTTCTCTTTGTAGCACTTGATTTATTACTTTCCACGTGTTTTTTATATCTTTTGAGCACTTCATAAATGTTTCGCTGTGATATTTCTTTTTTGTAAATCTAATGATATGGGTATAGTTATTTCTACAGGATTTATAAGCCCCATGAGTAAGAGGCATATTTTCTGTAGAGTTTATTTTTAAATTCAATAAATGTATTGTGAACCAGGGCTTACTGACTTGACTGCTTTTCTTGGTGGAACTACAAATTGGAAAACAATCATTGAAACTAAGGTTAATTAAAGAGTGGATTCATCTCTTCTTCTCCTCCTCATTAGCTATGAGCTGCCTTTCGACCGCCACGACTGGATCATCGACCGCTGTGGGAAGGAGGTGCGCTACGTCATCGACTACTACGACGGAGAAATCAACAAGGACAACTACCAGTTCTCCATCCTGGATGTGCGCCCCGCCTACGACTCGTTAGGGGCCGTCTGGGACCGCATGAAGGTGACCTGGATGCGCTGGACCTCCTAAAAGGGACTCGGGACGCACACACACACACACGCACGCACGCACACACACACACACACACACACACACACACACATGGGACTGTGAAACTGGCGTTCCTCATTTTATCTCTGTACAAGATGTGTGGTGCTGTGCAAAGAAAACATAAGCAGAACTCCTGAAGACAAATAGAATGACTTGGTGTTTGCAGAACGTCTGTTCGGCTGCATGACGCTTCATCTGCTCGTCATATTGATTTCAGAGGAGAATCTTTTGGGTTTGCGGTGCAGTTCAAAGGTCAGCATGGGTCTCACTCTGCTCACTGTCAGGAACACTCCACCAATGTGACACACAAAGGTCGTCATGAGGCTCCGTCTGCTGTGGCCACGACAGGAAATAACTCCGATGTCATAGTGGGGATAAAAGTCAGCATACTGCTGCTTCATTTGAACCATTTATTTGTTGACCTTTCCATGTGGCATTTATGTTAAAGCAGTACTGCGTTGCTTGAAGTACGGATTAGTAGTTCTTATTCTGCTGAGTCTCTGTAGACGAGTGGTGCTTCTGATTAGCTGTAGCTCATGTGGCAGCTTTGACTCGTGGAAGACTTGTTAAAGGTATCGGTGCGCCCACACGTCCTGGAAAACACTTGTTTTTCAGTTCTTCAAATTTCATTGAAAGTTGGAGGAAAAGTAAAATGTCCTGTTTCATCATCCTCGTATTTATTTTATTTTATTTTAGATACATATTACTGTACGGGGCAAACCCTGTCTGTCACACCAGCCACATGACTGGGAAAGAGTGGGACCCCTGGTTGTGGTCACAATAAGAGTCAAAATAGCTCGTATTCTTCATTAAGAATACATCGTTTCATCTACAGTCTGTTCTTTGTCGGTGTGTTGCCTCTGTGATGGTTGAGGAGTACTGCCGTACAGTATTTTGCTTGTGATGCAGCACCTGTAGTTAGTGTTTCTGTGGAAACGGTCCCACTCAATGGTCCTCCATGCAGACGGAGTGCTCAGTGATTCTCCTCTGATCCACGCCGTCGTACGTTACTGGATGATGCGTATTGGTGAGACAGGTTACCGTGATGGGTGTCAGTCTAGTTAGACTTTTGGGTTTATAGTTCTATTCCTTTAAAAAGAACCAGGATGGACGCGAGGCTTACTGTTGAATCAGCTCAACAGTAGATTGTTTGGGGGTAGAGCCGCTGTTCATCACTGCAGCTTACTTCAGATACTGTAAGACTGCATTACTTCATGAGTGCTAAAGCGCTTAAGTTACTTTAAAGTCACTTTCTATCTGCTTTAATGACTTTGAATCTGCTTTTCACAGTGTTTCATTTCATGTGTGACTTCAGCTTATCAAATGTAGTTGTGTTGATATTTGTATTCATTGATTAATGAATGAGTAGATTTCTGAGGGCATCATCTTGGTGCGTAAGAAGTTCTTGTAAGTAAAAAAAATAAACTCTTTTAAAGCTGCTCATCTTCTGCCTCTGAATCATATTTGTCTTTCTACTGGAAACCAGTGCGACGGTGCACTGGGTTGAGTTCAGGTGCTCTTTGTGTACGGGAACAAATCGTCTAAAGACACAGTGAAGGCTCAAGCTGGAAGAACAGCGTTACTGTGGAGACCAGAGCCACAGGCCTCCCCGTCCATGCAGTGCATGTTTAGCTCCCTCTGCTGGACACAATGCATCATTACAGTTGCTTAAAATAAACCGGATGGCCCGCTGTGTTTTGTCTCGGCTCAGCTGCGTAACGAACCAAACCAGAATTCATCACGTGCTTAAAGACAAACAAAGCAGATGTGAATAAAGAACCGTCTGCTTTATTATTCATGACTGAGACACAGACATGAGACATCGAGCACCGATCACATCGATTCCCACTGAAGACAAACGGACATGTTCACGGCCACAGAGCATTACATCTAATAATAATAGTTAATGCACAGCAAGATAAAGAAATCCACTGCCATGAACAAAGCGGAAGACGACTCGCAGCGACCTGGTTTGTACACAGGTGAGCTCAGACTAACAAGTCAACTTGTATGTGGTTGGTTAAGTGCTGAAATGTAATATGTGCAAGAGGCCACATGCCATTAAGAACAGCATTCAGGGGCTCTTTTAGCAGAAATGAAATGTAATCCTAACTGTTTTCATTGGATTAGAATAAGCCCTTCATATCTACACATGTTGCTCCATCGGCCTGACCTCGTGGCACGGAGTATAAATAGCACGACATTGTCTGGACATTGTTTGTGTCATGTCATTTTCTGCCACATTATTACCGTGGAATGGCCTGGGTTTAGGCAACAAAACCACTTGGTGTTAGGAAAAACATTGTAAGTAAAGCGTAAACTCACGTCAATTCAAAATAACTCAACACTTGTGACACAAACGCCGGTCTCCTGATTGAAAGTCCTGTGTTTGTTTGACCCGCCCAGAGTCGTCTTTTTCCCTTTTTATGACACGCTACTTCTGCTGTGAATGTTGCATAGTCAGCGTATGTATTACCATAGAGTCGGTACAGACTACGTGGTGTAAATAAATAGCATTGCACGCTAAATGACTTCCACGCCATTTGCTGGTTTCTAGTAGCCCAGAACGAAGGCCAAACACTGGCTCCAGAGCGAGCCTTCAGCACCTTCATGTTCTGTTCTCTTACATGCCCGTGACGGGTACCACGGTCTTGCGTTCAGCTGCTCTCGTTACCTCCGTCTTGGAAAGGGAGTGAGTGGAGGGGTATTCATGCCACCAAATCCTACACACTGTCCCTTTAACTAAAGCATCAAAAAGGAACCCTGAGAATGTTTAGATTCCAAGACAATCAGATGAAATGAGAGCAACGGCCGCGGAGATGAGAGCGTACTCTGGATGACTGTTGCTGGTCAGATGTGTGGACTTGAGAACTATCTGTATAGGGACACGTTTCCACGGGAGCGTGGGTCAGACATATCAAAGGTGAAACAGACTTTACTGAAAATATGCTAAGATTTGATGAAGTAAGACTGGTTTAACTCCTCATCCTGCTTCATGAGACACTCTGGAGCCCTTTAGTCATTTGGTCGGGCTGATTCACATGTTTCATCCACACGTTGATGCAGTTTTGAAGCTGAACACAAGAGGGAGGTGTTTCACTAGAATAGATACGTTTGAGCTGTAGGGGAACAGCACTCTAAAACAGGAGCAAAAGAAGTATAATGTTCTCCCTCTGGTTCGCTCATTTAGTTTGTGTGTTAATCTTCAGCAACGAGGTTCCACTAACGGACAGTTTTCAGGGTTCATTCTGTAAGGCCAAGGTTTTACTGGCATGGTATCAGTGGCGGGCCGTGTATTTTATAGCTGGGCCTTCAGTGCTGTCCTACTACAGTTGAACCACCTCCGAATAACCTCATTATGACGCCACAGCTACGCGTATTATCTGTTTCTAGGGGTGTAACAATACACATATTCCTATTAAACTGTTCGGTACGAGGCTTAGGAACCGAACAATACGTTTGAATAATACTAGTGCGTTTGGAAAATGCAGAAGCTTAATTGTGGGAAATATAATGTTCTTTCGGTGGAGCCACTGCGCTCAACATGGCAACTCACCCAACGTGCTGTCTGACACGCCCACCACGGAAGAACAACATTGTACCCTGGTGATGCACATGTGTTCTGGGACGCACACTATGCTAAACTAGCTTAGCAGGAAAACCAACAGCAGCACACGCGCTGAAAACTCTCCCCGCAGCGTTTAGCGCTTCCTACTGATTCAAACACACTCAAGCAATCGCCACACAATCCCCATTTCTGCAGAACATCATTGTTGTTTTGTAAAAGAAAATGGATGAACATGTGCATGACGGGATGCTTCGTCATTAACGGACAATGCATGGAGTCAAAATCAATGTAATTAACACAATGACAAGAACAAGAACCACTCACATATATTTATATGACAACAAAGCAACAAATCAATCCAGCAACACTGCAGCGCTAACACACGTATTCCACCGCACACTGAAGAGCACGAGCCATTCAGATATTATTCACATCAGAGGGAACAATATTAACCATATCATAACAACGACACCATAGACAAATGAACACAGTAGTAACGCTGCTGCAGATATAAAAACACAAAAGCACTTCACTTACCAAAGCTGCTGTTCACTTAAAGACAAAGTCCATCCTCCTTTCTTTGTTAATAAAGAGTTTAATGACGCGGTTGAACAGAACATCGGTGCGGTTCAGTTCCAGCCAGAGTTCTCCTGTGAACGTGTTCGTAGAGTTGTAGATCCACTCGGGTGTCAGCAAAAGTTTTCAAAAGCACCGTAGTTTGTGAGTGTCCTGTCGTGCTATAGTGTCGTGTTGCTGCCTTGGTTAGCCACCTCAGGTTAGCGTAGCGTAGTTCCAAACACCAAGACGCTCAGTTGCAAATGAAACACATTCTTAGCCATAAAATGTGCAACGTTTCTCCGACGCTGTCAGCCAGAAATACCGTTGGTGAAAATCATTTTCATGGCTGGGTCAGAGCTGCTAGCTGTGGGGTTGGCCGACCCTTTCTTTCCTTCTCCAGAAAGGTGTTGCCAGTAACTCCGCCACCAAATCCATTTCTCTTCCTTCAGCCATTGAGTGTTAAAAAAACAAACAATCTACACCAAGCAAAACGCCAAAAATGTCATATCAATGTCATACCTTCTTACATATCTTTCAATTTGAACTCTTACTACTAATATTAACTTCTACTAGCTGCTTCAGCTTCACAACAGTGACGCTGGCCCACTGACCAATCACAGCTGCACGTTAATGCTGATGTACTTGTAGGCCAGCTAGCAGCTCTGGTATGTCAAAGAATACGCCCAACATGTCAAACTAAAGATCTGATTGGTTGAAGACTATGACAATCAACAACATCGTTCCCATTCACTTAAAGTGCACATGGATGCAGGCCTCCGTCTGCAGGCCTCTGGCTCTGTTCTACCTAGAGACACAGGTGAACTCTGATTGGATAAAAGCTCTACTTAAAACAAGCTGCACTGGAAGCAGAGCAACTGAGGAAGACAGGAGCTGTGCAATGAGAAAATAAGATAATGGGAAAAATGTAGTGTATTTATGAACAATTATTAAATGATAAAATAGCTATAACTTTGTGATTCTGTTTAGGCCAGCAGAGAAGGCCTTGCAGGCCCTGACGGCCCACCACTGCATGGTATACATACAGGCCTACATATGTCTTGTTTCTTCAGCCCTCTTGTGTGCAGTACAGCAGATATAGAAGAATATTAACTACGTCTTTTTTTCCAATCTGTCAGATGTGCTCATGGTTCATTTGTTTTCTCACGTGCAGTGCTTGCAGGTGAGACTCTGTCACGTTTGGAGCCGGCAGGTGGACCCAGAAGCAGAGACAGCAACAGGCAGGAAGTAAAGAATGAACTACCTTTTCTCAAACTAGGAGCACAATGTACATACGCCAGGAAGCAAAGGCAACACTGTGATTGGGTGACAGGACAATGAAGAAGACATAGAGCAAGCACAGGAAGATCAAAGCACAAAACCTCACACTGCTCAGAAAACAGTGGAGTGTTTAAGGGTAGACATAGTGATGATGATAGAGAAGCCCTAAAAACAACTGAAAGCACCGTGGAGTCCAACAGAAGAGTCCACTCAGACACTATGTGCTCCTGCATGTCTTCATGGTCAATACAATAAGGTGTATGGATTAAAGGCTACTTATTGCTTTCTTTGGCTGCTCTGTGCGTCGTCCCACTGCAGGTCTTTCTCTGTCTGAGTTTTTGACTTTTCTTGCTTTCTCCTGGACTGAAACAGTCATCGGTCACGGGCCAATAAAAAACCCACATCTACGTCTAAATGTTTTATTCGAGGCCGTCTCTGGTTCGAGTCCCCGCACAGACCAGGTCTGGAGTATGGACTGGCAGCTGGAGGGATGCCAGTTTACCTCCTCGGCACTGCATAGTTGCCCTTGAGCAAACCGCCGGAGGTGCTCATTTTAGCATCGCTCCACATTTGATGCATGTGTGACAATACGTGTGTACATATGTGAAGTGTTTCTTGTTTTTGGCAAGATTGAATGAAGCCTCTTTTTGGGACGACTTTGAGTTGATAGCATTTATACATCGCTGCTTGTTTGTCAGTTTGAGTGAAGTGTGTTTCTAACTGGACGAGATGTGAACAAGCAAACATCACGTTGTTGCAGTTTTTCCGAATGAAGATGTCCTAACCTGCCCCGTGTGTCAGTGAACCCTCTGCCTGGCGCGGTGTTAGACTCGTTCAGCATCTGCTGAAGAGGATCTGCTCTGTCTGTAGGTATAAACGGCTGATTCTAAGCTAACGAAAACCAGGCGTCAACCTCCGGTTCTGCCGAGTGAAGCCAAGGTGGAAGAGTCTTAAAGCTGCATTCTCTCTAGTGTCCACCAGGGGGCGACTCCTCTGGTTGTATAGAAGTCTATGAGAAAATGACTCTACTTCTCTCTTGATTTATTCCCTCAGTAAACATTGTAAACATGAGTTTATGTCTCAATCTCTAGTTTCAAGTCTTCTTCAATACAGCATGATGTTCATTTAGTACATTATGGTTCATTGAACTACCAAAGACATATATGGTGTCTCTAAATCACTCCTCCACAGTCAAAATATGGTCACGTCAATTCACTTAAAAACAAGATGGTTAAGGCCAAAATCCAGGATGGCTAAAAATGCCGAACTCAAGGTTCAAAACCGTAGTCTACAAACCAATGGGTGTCGTCACGGGGCCTACCAGTGAAATGCATGCATCAGAATTTGACCCAGGCTCATAGCTGTTATAATGTCTGTTGTGTCACTAGATTAAGTTTTAACATCTCTGCAGGAAGAAAGTAACAATTTAGATTTTGGATACACGGTTGATTTATCGATATAATGCCTATTTGAAAATGTGCTGTTGTGTTTACAGAGATGTGAGAACCAGCTGGGCAACTTCCTAAAGTCTCTGCTGGTTACCTGGCAACTGCTCACGGCCAGGAAGCTGTTGTACACACGAACCCCCTGTAACACGGCAAGTTGTTGTTTTTCACATTGCAGTTTTTGAGATGAAGCACATGAGACATGATTTGTAAATGAATCAGCTTCAGAGGTGCTGCTCGATGGATTTTGGTACCTTTTCGACGGAGCCATGGTTGCTGCTTCCCCCCGGCTTCCAGTCTTTATGCTAAGCTAAGCTAACCGGCTGTGTCTATTCCTTTAAGGCAAGCAAGCTGTAGCAATGCGTAGCCTATGAAGTATATATTATTGGCTATTTCTACAAAGAATTATTTTCTCCCTGTCCTCAAATGCACCATCTCGATGCTCCCAGTCCGCAGTGCACATGTGCTGCATTAAATTCCTGATCAGCTGTGGGTTATTCATGTAGGTGGATGGAGCGAGAGCGGAAGGCACAGTGAGGGCGGACAACGCAACATGTCAGGACTCTGGTCTAATGCGGCTCCTGGAGCGGTCAGCGGAGCAGCAGGTCTCTCAACTGTTTGATTCCAGCCTGTGTGACTGTTGAGTGTCAGCGCAGGGGGAAAACATCTCTCTTTAAATCCAAAGGGGGTCGACACCTGACCTTTACCGTCCACGTCGAAGACAATGTGACGTCTCAGCGTGACGCCTCAGCGTGACGTCTCAGTGGCTGTAATTGGCCAGTCGTCCGTGGGGAACAAAATGGACGGCATCATACATCTCGTTTGCTCTTCAGGGTTTATTTCTCCTTTAAACACATGGCCGCTGAGCCGCGCGTATGTTGCCTGTAATAATGTGTGCGCGTTGATTTCCCACGTGCCAGATAGCTGCACTGCACTCAGCAGGTGTCCAAAAAGCCCCTGGTATTCTGCATGGAAGTCCGGTATCTTATCATACTTTGCTCCCTGCAGTCCCCATTTCCATACCAACGAAGCGCCTCTGTCTGCCACGGGCCAGCTGCTGACCTCAGCATTACCCAGCTCTGTCCACGTGTCCGCTCGCTATCAGCGCCAGGGATCGCCTCGTTACACAGGTTTGCCGTTTGACATCGACGGACCGCGCTCCTCTGCTAATCAGTGTAAACATGCAATTGTTGAAAGCAATTCTGTTTTTCAGCTCCGTATTGATTTCCAACAGTTTGAAGTGGAGAGGCCTGCATTTCAAACAGGTTAATCTCAGTTATAATTATGACTCGGACATGTGTGTTTACACGCACCCATTAAAGTAAAGCCGGTCGGAGGTTTTATCAGCAAGTAGACGAGGAGGATTGGAGCAGGGAGGGAAGCGAAGCATATATACATATAAATGAAATATTGTTACCAATAGATAGAATATGCAAACAACTTTCCTTCATTTCAAACATGAAACAAGCAACTTCAGTCTTGTGCCAAAAAAGCAGGAGAAGCCAACAGGTAAGATCTGGGTTATTATTAGCACACATGATAAGAGATTATTAAAGCAGCACTAACTATATGATAATCTTCCACGATAAAAACAGGCCCAGCCACTTGTGCTCCTGCCCCACAGACAACCACCAACTCTGCAGGTCCTCTCAGCTCTCTGTGGCTCATTGGTTCGTGTTTTAGTTCAGTCTTCCTGATAAACTGTACTCTACCTGCTCAGCAGCAAACAGCAGACAGACACAGTTAGAGATTAGCCGGTGAACACAGTGGAGCATCAGCAGCTAACGAGAGATATTTCCCTCAGAAGCTGGTGGAGACCAGAAACACACCTAACTGTTTGAATAACACATTTGCCTTCAGGGGCCAAACATTCAGGTCGAGGCTCTGTACCTACATGTGTCTTAACCAGCAGGGTCCTCCGGTTGCAAACATAATTCTGGTCGTATAGACGTCTATGAGAAAATGACTCTACTTCTCTCTTGATTTATTACCTCAGTAAACATTGTAAACATGAGTTTATGGTCTCAACTCTTGTTTCAAGTCTTCTTCAATACAGCATGATGTTCATTTAGTACATTATGGTCCACTTAGAGTCAAACAGCCCTATTTTAGGGGGGCTTCAGCCTAACGACGCCCCTGGTATACGGCGTCTCTACGTCACTCCCCCACACTCCAAATATGGTCACGTTTGTTCTTTGCATCCAAAAAAATACAACATGGCGACGACCGTAATCCAAGATGGCAAACTGGAGACTTCATCACGGCAGTCCACAAACCAATGGGTGATGTCACAATGACGAGGTGCACTTCTACAGTCTGACCAAAACACCGTGATGCTTATTTTCAGGTGATTACACATTATTCTGATACACACACAACAGTTGCCCTTGATGCTGCACACTGGACCTTCTATAGCATTACTGTAGAGAAATGCTGTCCCACAACAGAGTAGCAGGAGTTAAACAAGCACAAGCAAAATCCAGAGGGTAAAAGCACATGCAAGTTCAATACACAATTATATATACTCTATATATGTACATATATCTACTATAAATACTATTACTACCATCTTGCTCAACACCCTGATCCTTTACTTGCACAATATCCCAGTCTGTCCATTCTGTTCACACGCACTGGGAGAACATGGCTTGCACAAATATAATCAGAGGAAAAGCAGTGTAGCTGATTATTGTCTGGTTCTCTGCTCATTAGCTGCAGTAAAGCAGGTAGCGAGGGGACACACAGCAGCATCAAGCTCTGTGGGAGACCAGCTCTCAAGAATACTGCGACCTCAGCGGATGACAGTTGCATTCGGAGGGCTAATTGGCTCTCCACAAAGTAGAGCTTGTCCTTTTTTAAATGTATTTTTAATTACCGGTAGAGGGAAAGTTCAGTTGGAGTAAGTTTTCTTCAACAAACAAACAACCAAAGTAATCATAGCTTGTTTATGAACATGCGCCAATTGTTCCTGACTGTTCATTTATTCATGTTCTGTCATGTTGTACATTCTTTGGAGTTTGTTGGGATGGCTGGTTTGCTTCTTTAAAGCCGTGGCACGGTGTCCTCCTCCAGACCTCCTCCAGTCCTCCTCCAGACCTCCTCCAGACCTCCTCCAGTCCTCCTCCAGACCTCCTCCAGACCTCCTCCAGACCCCCTCCAGACCTCCTCCAGACCTCCTCCAGTCCTCCTCCAGACCCCCTCCAGACCTCCTCCAGTCCTCCTCCAGACCTCCTCCACCTCGGTGCGGCGCCACAAGCATAAGGGGGCTTCGTCCCCATCAGTAGTATTTTGTTTAAGCTTTATGCATCTAGAGCAGAGGTTTTCAACAGGGGGTCCACGACCCCTAGGGGTCCGTGGAGGTACTGCAGGGGGTCCGCGAAATCTTTGGTTGATTAAACAATTTCTTTTTTTCTAAACATGAATCTGTCCATTATTTTAATAGTTCAGTATTGTATGCAAGATAACAGGTGTGTTTATAAATGGCAGTGGCACGGCCACCCTACTCACTGTACCTTGCACATGTTTAAAATGAAAACATGAATATATGAACCTGTGTGTTATTTGAATAGCTTAGTATTGAATGCACAGTAAAGAGGTATGTTTATACACGGTACTCGGCCTAGTTTAATATAAAACACAATTTTATACAATATATATAGTCGGGGTCCCTGCTCCATCTCTCTATCAGTTTGGGGGTCCTTGGCCTGAAAAACGTTGAAGACCCCTGCTATAGAGAATAAAAGCAACAACATGATCAGCAAAACACATTTGGCTATCGCTAAGCTGCTGTCTCAGGCAGTGGTGTACAGTAACGAAGTAGAAATACTTCGTTACTGTACTTAAGTAGTTTTTTTGGGTATCTGTACTTTACTTTACTACTTATATTTCTGTTGACTTTTACTTCACTACATTTTGCAAAGAAAACTGATACTTTGACTCCGATACATTTCCCCTGAAACCTTCGTTACTCGCTACAAAATCAAATATATCTTTAGAAACAAAATTAATCATGAGACCAGCGTCGGGGACTGTGGTGGAACAGAGACTGCAAGCAAGCAGGTTTGGTGAATCAGTGGTCCTAGCAGCAAGTTAAATCATTGGTTAATCACGTTAATGCACAATTGCAAACAAGTGCTCTCAAAGCTGCGGTGTTTTGATTCCCAGGATGCTATATGCTATAAAGCGGGCGACTACCTGAGTATAATTCCACTCTACGATGACTGATTTCATGATGGAAGCACCTGCTACTCCCGCATCAAACTACGGCGGTGACGAAGACCAACACCCGTGGATCGCGAGCAAGTTAGTGAGCTGAGGAAGTGTTGACAGTTATGCAGCACTAGTTGGCTAACGTTAGCTAACTTAACGTTAGCTAGCCACCACACCATAGGATTGACGGGAGCCGAGAGAGCGCAGCATTAGTGTTAGCATTAGCGTTAGCATTAGCATTTGGGAAATCCTTCGCAGCTGTGCGCAAGCTGTCTGTGACGCTGAACACACCTCTACCTGCCTCAGCGGCCTGTGAAAGGATATTTAGCATCGCAGGACGAGTCTTCAGCCCAAGAAGAGCGAGACTGAATTCTCGCAATTTTGAAAACCAACTTCTGTCGCCCAATTGCAGATTCAGCTTGAGCAAAACCTTTGTCTATTGTGTTCAAATCAGGCCCATAGGAGTTTACAAGGCAGCGTCCTTTCTCTAAACACTGACCTGATGCATCAAGTGGATATGTTTTGCTGAACATAATATTATGCATTGGCCCTCTACATCCTCTAGTCCAGGGATTCCCAAAGTGTGGTGCGCGGTGCGCGAGCTGCCTCTAGGGGGTGCGCGAGAGGAAAAGTGTAATGGCGTCTGATGGTGTAATAATATAAAATATTTAAAAAAAATGTAATTTTAATTTAAAAAGTGGGATTTTTCACAAAATAAAAACATGAATTATAAAAATCCCCTTTGTAAGATTTAAAATTAAAAACATACAATTCAATAAATGCACTTGAGCTCCTTCCGGCAGTCTTGCCGCCTGCCGCCAGTCATACACACGAGCCAGCCTAGCTTGTGCAGCTAACGTCAGCTAACAGCGAACTTCATGCATTCAGCAACATTCATTTAAATATGCTAGACTGGCTGAAATTGGGGAAACTGTCAGGTGGGACATCTGAAGCTATCAGTCATAAAAGAGGAGAGGGACAGAGAGAGAGCGAGAGAGAGAGAGAGAGAGAGAGAGAGAGAGGGACAGAGAGAGAGAGAGAGAGAGAGACAGAGAGAGGAATCGGAGGCGAGGGGAATGGAGAGGTGTGTTGGGGAGAGACCGGGAGAAGAAATCGAACGGGAGTCAGAGGAAGATGAGACGGAGGAGACCGAAAAGGAGGAAGGGATAGCGCAGACAAATCAGGAGCACATCGGCCCATCGCGGAGTCAAGGTGAAAAACGAGAGAGCATGATCTGTGTCTGGGCTTCACTTGGATTGCCAATGCCACAGTGTGTGGTGTGCAGTGAGGTTCTGGCTAACAGCTGTCTGAAGCTCTTATTTACGTCGCCACCTGAACACCAAGCATGCCAGTGCAAGTCAAAAGCCCCTTACATATTTTAAATCGAAATTGGAGGAGTTACAAAACAGCCCAAAACAACTGCAGTCTCATTCATGTGTTGGGTCTATAAATGACGCACTACGGGCTTCATATCTGGTTACAGAATAGCGAGAAAGGGGCTACCTCACACAATCGCCGAAGACGTGTGCTTGCCAGCTGTCAGAGAGATGGTGGAATGTATGATTGGGGAGAAAGAAGCAAAAGAAAGTTGGACATGATCCCGGTGTCCAACAACACTGTGTCGCGCCGCATCGATGCTTTGTCCGACGAGATCCTGGCTACATTAGTCGGTCATTAATTGTAAATTAAATGTGATAATCTGCCTCTGAGCCTGTGCGTGTGCGTGTGTGCTCGCATCCGTATTGCTCTTTAAAAGTGACGCCTTGTGTAACTGAGTTATTGAAACTTTGTTGCAGTGTTTCAGGGCGTTTTCACATCCGTAGTTCGTTTGTTGTGATTCAGGGATTAATATGATACAATGTTGCAGTTGCCACTTTGTTCGGTTTGTGTTCATACTGCAACATTTAACAGCGGACTAAATCTTGTAAACAAACGCCACGCGCGAGCAAACTGTTCTCTCATTGGTCAGATTTTTAGGCTCTGTTGCTTTTTTTTTTTTTTTTTATGAAGGGTGGGGGGGGGGTGCTCGAACCCGGTCGGGATGTAGAATGGGGTGCGCGGCCTAAAACGTTTGGGAACCGCTGCTCTAGTCTAATGAGCATACTTTATAAACGCACTGTTACAACTCCTTCATAGTGTCATATTGCTTTTCGGAGAATTATGATGATACGTTCATAGTAGATGCAAAAGTATACTTATGTACAATATATTATGTTGAACATTGTTGCTCCTGGATGGATCACAGCCAGCCCAGTTATGTTCAACACAGCTCCATGTGCTTGGTCATGGTGCCACAGCACTTAAAAGAATAAACTTCATAATTCTCAAAATTCTGACCCTTTGCTATTTTATTAACAGCATTTACTTGTACTTTTACTTTCAATGAACAGGTTATGATGTTCATTTAATGTTCAGGTTATGATGTACATTTAATATCAGAAAATTACTTTTGTACTTAAGTACAATAAATATCAGATACTTTAAGACTTTTACTCAAGTAGTATTCTAATAGGTGACTTTTTACTTTTACTGGAGTAGTTTTCCAGTAAGGTATCTTTACTTTTACTCAAGTATGGCTTTTGAGTACTTTATACACCACTGGTCTCAGGACAGCGGCTGTTTCTACTTGCCTCCCTCTGGTGATTTTAGAGAATGGTTCATAAATTCAAAAAACATCGCGCTGTGATGGTGCAACGTTCTTGTGCTCTGATTAATTCTTTGATTTTGAAAGAGTAGCTTCATGTTGTTGTTATTTGTCATTTCTGAGGCAATATGGTTAAATTAATGCATTTTATATATATTAAAAAAGCCCTCTTGCTTCCATAACTCTATGCCCCGTGGCCATGTTTTGCTATGAAGGTAAACACCTCTGCATTAAAGCCTTGTTACATGAGAATGTATCTCTGTTTAATTGATGCTTTCTCCTGAAGCGCCCCGAGGCATTATTCCGTCTGGGCGAGCTAAGGATGGGACCCCGCTCAGCACTGGCTCTGCTGCAGGTGCATTATTAAGGAGCAGCTGGGTTTGACAGCAGGGCTGCTGGGAAGGAGGCTCTGGTTCAGCCTGCATCCTCTCTGTTTGCTACCGCAGAGGTTCTATCGGTCCGTACCAAAAGTCACAGATAGCTCACAAAACAGAGACTGAGGAGAATAGAGCTCCGTCATCCATCACACTGGGTTGACGTATTAAGGGAAACAACAAAGGTTCATTTGTGGTACAAATGATCTCTTTTCAATAGTTCTGTAACAATTAGTCAATTAATCTACTGACAGAAATGATTTGACTACAATTGTGATAATCAGTTAATTTGCCAAGTCATCAGGAACTGCTGGAAACATGGGAGCTGGAGGACAGGAGAGAAAACGATGCGTCCCTCAGATGGTCGGTGGCTGTCACGCTCCGCCACCTTGTCCACAGCAACGGTGCGAGGACACCATCCAATAGGAAACCTTTGGTCCATTTGGGCTGTCCGTTTATGAGGCTTTTGTCCAAAAACGGTGCGTAGAAACCATCGGATCAACAAACCCACGTTTCCCCGTTTCCTTTCTTTAACTACATCGTCAGAGGCAATAGTGCCCCACAGAGCTCCAGGCGCTGGGACCCAGGAAACTACTTAGTTAGGTTCAGGAAAAGATGTATGACAACAGCATGACGTATTTCCCGGAGCTCTGTAGCTAAACCCTTAAGGTGCGTTCACACAGGTCGCGTTTTTTTTTTGACGCGCGTCGAGATTACATACAAAGTCTATGCACAGACGCGATGAGACTGGCGCGCCGCGATTTTGCGATTCGGCGGCGCGTTGGACGCGTTATTGCGGGATTTTGCGTCAAAAAATCAACGCCACCGGTGTGAACGCACATTTAGTCCCTTCAAAATATATCTTTGTTTAAGTCCAACAGGTGATTTCACAAATCAAAAAACACCAAAGATTAACCCTGTTTGTGAGTTTATGTTGTGAAGCCTGAAAAGGTAAACACAGTCAAACCAATCAAAAGGTGGCAATCACCCTCCTGATTGAAATCGAGTGCTTAATTAAAGTGTGAGCGCGAGACGGAGAGAAGACTGCGTCCAAATCGCGGCGCCGGACGGAGTGACGGCAAAGTGAACTGAGCAGTGACAGAGGAAGCTGAGAGAGGCGCAGCGCTGCAATGAAAGAGAAGCAGACAGCTCGGACGAAGCCGTGGGCTTCATCACACACATCTCCTCGGGGACGTAATCAGTCCTTCTCCAATTTGGCGCTCGCTGTTTATCGCACAACCGGGAGCCATGACCCGCCGACTTTTACGGCGTGGTCAACTGGCAAATGAAGAGATAGGGACCCGTCTGCCTGCCAATGTCTTTTAATGAGCGCGCCGATAAACAGTGAGCAGGACCGCAGCCGAGGCTCTTTATAATTACTTCTCCAATGATCACCACATTCCGCCCTGTATACCAGATCAATATTACAAGACACGGCCTTGATGACTTACAAAGTCACTTAATCTCACTTGATGCCGCCTTCACTGAGGGAGGAGGGGAGGAGGCCTCACACAGGGAGGAACTGTGCAGTGAAAGAAGAGCATATGATGCAGATGAGAGGGAGGGAACGATATCAGCAAAACAACACGCCATTTATAGTTAAACCACAGAGATGATATTATATATATTTATATTCTTCACCTGCTGACTTCAAACCTGCTGTGTTGAATCTCTGTTGCCATCTTTTAGTGAAAATCAAGGCAGTGCTTTCACTCACTGTAGACTGATACATGCTCAAATACTCATTGAAGTAGGTCAGCCAAGCCTACAAGCTATTTATCACATTTAGAGTGAATACAAAATTGGCAGAAATAGGATATAATATTGCTCATCATGTTTTCACGAGTGTATGAGAATCACTGTGTTTGTTAGCTGAGGATGGTGAGTGGACTTGTATAGCTCCTCTCTAGTCTTCCTCAAAGCGCTTTTACGCTACATGTCATTCACACACATTCATACACCGATGGCGCGGACTTCGTGTCTTGCCCCAAGGACACTTCGACATGCTGGAGGAGTCGGGGGATCGAACCTCTGATCTTATGTTCGGATGACGACCCACACGAGTCCTTCACATCTTCATGGGGAGCGAGTCCTCTTCGCTGCACCACCGTGTTTCTACAGTAGCACAGAATGGGAAGAAAACAACTGACTCTAGAGAGAGCATGTAGCGTTTTCTTTGCGTCCCTGAAGGCCACCGTAGTTCTTCGACACGCTTGTGAAACCGCGGTAACTTGCCGTCGGACTTCCGTTGTCCCTAAAGACATGTTATTGTGGTATCGATGGCCTCTGAGCAAGGTGAGCGGCTTTGCACTCTGCAGCTATGAGTAGGATCCTGGTCCTCCTGAAATGTTCTACTCCTAGAAGCACAAACTTCATTGCAGCGTGCACACAGGTGCAGGGTTGTGATGGTGGTTTGAGGAGGAAGGCCCTCCTGTCTTGCTTGTCTTTTGCAGCCTGAAGTTTCTCCGTGTTGCTCTGTTTTGAGCAATGTCCTCCAAGGCAGCGTTGTTGATGTGTTGTCCTCATAGCTCCCTCTGACCTCCTGGTCCCTGCTGGTCTGCTTGTAATTGACTTGGATCATATATGATCCACTGCACGAGTCTGTAAACGGGTGTTTTGCTGCTGTTAAATCTGGCCCCCAAAAATGTAATATTCTCTTTGAATTCAAGGTAACACCGTCACCTCATTTTGTAGGTGAAGTATTTCCTTGAGTTGAACAGCTTACCGCATGCCATCAGTAGCAGAATGCTATAATCACATTCATAATTTAGATACCAAAATGCTACTGCACTTAAACATTGGATGGCAGTGTGGCTCAGCATGTGTAGTCTGCATTCCAGTCCCAAATTCACAAGAGTGGTTTCACATTAGCTGGATATGTTTTGTTTCTCTTTAGCACTGGAACAGTTCTAATCAAATTGATGCCAAGACAAGCAAAACTCCACATAGAAACAGAACTGAGTCCTTGACATGTTGAAGGCCTCCTCCCCCATTCCATCACACATCTCTTTATACGTCAATATACCATCTGGAGAGGGCTTTAAAAAACGCACATACACCTCCAAACAAGTACAGCTCACCTCCTGGAAGAGAAGCTCCCCTCCAGCAGCGGTCCTGGGTTCCAGTAATTAGACAGCAATGTTCCAGTGAACAATACCAGTAGTGTCAAGACAAGGCCTTACAGTATGTATACCCCCTACACACATGACTATTCATTCATCTTATTTTTATTTCATATTCCAATTTTCTGTCACTCTGACCCCTATTCTCTGCCTATGCATGCATGATGAGTGGTGCATTCACACAGCGTCCATTCACATCACCGTTGGCCATTGTTTGTGCTCAAGCAGAAAGCGCTTGTCTGACAAGCACTAATTACATCCTTGATTAGGAGGAGAAGCAATGAAAGAGATAGAGCGCTCAGTAAGAGATAGGAGAGGTAAACCCCCAACCCCCAGCCTCTTGGTTTGGAGGGACGGAGACACTCTTTGGTGACTTAGGTGGATGTGTGAGTGAGTGTGTGTGTGATACAGAGAGCAAGCATGTCTACGAACACATTCTATACTGGGCCCTCTCCTTTGTCTTCCTTTGTTTCATTGGTTTTACTTGAATCACTCGCAAACAAATCTTTTTTAAAGTCAACGTCATCAAAACTTTGCGCGCCCATGTCGGCAACGGAAGTGTCGATTCGCCCCCGGCTCATCCATATGCGGCCGGTAGCTCCCATGAATTCCACTACATGTTTGGCTTCATGTTTTATTTTGTCCGTGTTTATCACTAATGGCAGGCAGAATACGTTCATCAACATCTGAAAAGGAAGCGTGGGGATTTAAGTGCAGCAGACTTTGAGACGAACCCGCCCACAGCCGACCAACCAGACCAAACGCCACTAAACTGCCCCAGTGAGGAGAGCCGAGATGGAAGCTAAGCTAACCCAGCTAGGACCTGAGACTACTCCACTACCTAGCATGCTTCTGGCTGTCTTAAGCCCGGTTGCAGAAAAATAAGATAGATGAAAGCAGCAGGAGGTCGGTGACTGTTGAGACCTGGATCCATCGTTCATCTGGATCAAGAGGCACCTGACGGACGGACAGCAGGACAGAGACCAGGACTCTGGTGGGACGAGAGGAGGTGGACTCTGTGTTTGCATCACAATCCTTGGTGCTCAAACACAGTCAAAGTTGATGGACAATGTTTTTTTTAATGTTGAGTTTTTGACAGTGGTGTATAAAGTACTAAAAAGCCATACTTGAGTAAAAGTAAAGATACCTTACTGGAAAACTACTCAAGTAAAAGTAAAAAGTCACCTTTTAGAATACTACTTGAGTAAAAGTCTTAAAGTATCTGATATTTATTGTACTTAAGTACAAAAGTACTTTTCTGATATTAAATGTACATCATAACCTGAACATTAAATGAACATCATAACCTGTTCATTGAAGGTAAAAGTACAAGTAAATGCTGTTAATAAAAAAGCAAAGGGTCAGAATTTTGAGAATTATGAAGTTTATTCTTTTAAGTGCTGTGGCACATGACCAAGGACATGGAGCTGTGTTGAACATAACTGGTTGGCTGTGATCCATCCAGGAGCAACAATGTTCAACATAATATATTGTACATAAGTATACTTTTGCATCTACTATGAACTTATCATCATAATTCTCTGAAAAGCAATATGACACGATGAAGGAGTTGTAACAGTGCGTTTATAAGTCTGCTCATTAGACTAGAGGATGTTGAGGGCCAATGCATAATATTATGTTCAGCAAAACATATCCACTTGATGCATCAGGTCAGTGTTTAGAGAAAGGACGTCTGCCTTGTAAACTCCTATGGGCCTGATTTGAACACAATAGACAAAGGTTTTGCTCAAGCTGAATCTGCAATTGGGCGACTGCTATCATCATAACTCCATCTGATCATCCACAACATGACTCAAATATCAAAATTGATCTTAAATATGAGGTTTAAAATGTAGCATTCTGGTGTATTCTGAGAAGAAAATTAAGTGATGAGACATTTACTTTAAGCAAAAAACTAATATATTATTCAGTCATTAATCAGTATTTCTGCTCTATTATTAATATTAACCTTTATTTAGACAAAATCCATTGAGACCGAGGTCTCATTTTCAAACGTTTTGGTCAAATAAAAACGAAGATAGCAAGAGTAGCGAGAACCATCGCCTGTACAAAGAAAGTGATTCGTTTTCATTGAACCCTGTTACTGTATGGCTTAATATTAACTTCTACTGTTACTGTACATTTGTTAGAATTGTGGCCTATCTTATATTTGCAATTAATAATATGCATTCAATCCAGTTCAATTATTTAAATTAACCCGCTGAAATGAAGATACAGGCACCTTAACCCTCTCTCATTACTTCAGGGTTCTTGGGAGCAACGTGGGACTGTTGGTACTGTTAGTACACTGGCTGTGGTCATCACAGTGAACAGTGTGAACAGTGTGATGAGAGGACATGTGAGCCCTTGTACTTTACAATGCAGAGGCTGCATTTAGCATACCCTGCCTTATCAATGTATTTAAAACACTGTGACAGTAGGAAGCTGTACTCACATCTGTTTAGACCTCCACCTTTATCCAGGCCCAGCTCCACCTTTATCCAGGCCCACCTCCACCTTTATCCAGGCCCAGCTCCACCTTTATCCAGGCCCAGCTCCACCTTTATCCAGGCCAAGCTCCACTCACAGCTCAGCCCTGCGTCAAGGTGCGCTACAGACAGCCTCCTCTCCCTGAAGCTCTTTGGCCTCATCATGTCATCAGTATCTGGGCCTCATGTTTCGTTGTCATAAAAGTTATTCTGACCACGAAGTCGCCTCATTCTACTTTGAGTTAAAACAAACAACCTGCAACCAGATGCGCCGGTGTTCCGGTTTAACGTTAACGAGTGACCGCGTGAACTGAACCGGAACACGGGGGGGGGGGCTGCATGTTTCATCACGTTACGTTTTTTCCTTCTAAATCGCGATTATGAGGAACGTTAACAGGTAACGGAACATAACGTAACTTAAACTTTAACGGAGGGAAATGAAGACGCTGTACACATCTGAACGCTGATTGGCCGAGACTCGACACATCAAAGATGTTCTATTGCGAAGATCACCACATCACATTTTCTCCTCGTCTCACTCCAATCGGAGAAACGCTGGCTGGCCAGTTGTCACATTTAGCATATAGCATCCTGGGCATCACTGGGAATCACAACACCTCAGCTTTGAGAGCATTTGTTTGCAATTGTGCATTAACGTGATTAACCAATGATTTAACTTGCTGCTAGGACCACTGATTCACCAAACCTGCTTGCTTGCAGTCTCTGTTCCACCACAGTCCCCGACGCTGCTCTCATGATTCATTTTGTTTCTAAAGATAGATTTGATTTTGTAGCGAGTAACGAAGGTTTCAGGGGAAATGTAGTGAAGTAAAAGTAAAAAGTCACCAGAAATATAAGTAGTAAAGTAAAGTACAGATACCCAAAAGAACTACTTAAGTACAGTAACGAAGTATTTCTACTTCGTTACTATACACCACTGGTTTTTGATGTGAAGATGTCGGTCATATTATCTGCCCAGAGAATAGTTTTTGTTGCTGCTGTTTGCATTCCTACTGAGGCAAATAAAAAAACTACAGGAATGTAAAACTGCTTTTGTTTTGTTTGTCATGTGTTTGTTGTGTTACCAATAGGCTACAACGGAATGTTGTTGTGCAACCCTGTGTTACATTATGACAATAAATAATCCTTGAATATTTAAAACATTTAATCAAAAAAATCAACAGCATCAAAATGTCTGGTGCACGTTCGGTTGAATCGATAGTCCAACGGTGGACTCACGTTCTACAGAATCCACCGCTTCAGAGCAACAGGTGTTGCAGTTTAACGAGTGGCCGTGCCAACTGGTGACTTTTAGCCGAATGCGTACGTTATTGCTCTTAGTAACGTACGTAAATGGATGGCGAGGTAATAAACACAGATGAGTCTGTATTAAGATCGATTGAAGATACCTGCATGTTTCTGCTTCCAACCTCTGGGCAATCACGGCTGCATTGAGTCACCAGTTAACACGGTCACACGTTACACAAAAACACCTATGGCTGGAATGTTTTAGCGCCCATTTAAAAACTCAATACATTGAAGCCTCTGAGTCTGTGTCATGTTCTGTACATGACCACAGAAAACATATATTCTACCAATAAGGATCACTGTTCTGGCAGCATGGGGTATTGCATAGCATGCAGGCTAATCCTATAAGATGGCAGCTAAACTTTGGCAACATCTACTAATACCTCAATATAACACAATGAGACACAAACATCTAAATCCCATACTGTCCATCTTCATGAGTTCAAGTTTATCCCACACAATAAACTACATCTGCTTCTTAGTTTGCATGATACCACACCGACAGCAAGCGTAACACTAAATCTAACACAAGCTGCAATAAGACTCTCAAAGGAGTACAGAACATTTATACATGGTAACATCACATACATTCTTGGCCCAATGTAATCATGCAACGCACAGCGGTAGGTGTTGGGTGCACGTCTGCATGCCGGGCACTTTCATTATTAATACATTCAGTGTGCTCAAAAACATGTTTTCCGACTGCCAGTATGGCATATAGAGGCTGTGACATTCAACTACTAGACCTCAATCAGAGACTGTATATGAGAAGTGGACCTACCCACCCATTGGTTTGTGGACTACAGTTTTGAAGCCTAGATTTCTCCATGTTGGGCGTCCCTGTCTTGGGTTTTGACAGATGCCATCTTGTTTTTTTTGCAGTGTGAGAGAGGGGTGGAGCTAACCGAGTTTTGAATAAGATATTTCTGCCGACAAATATGTTACAATTACCTTTCATGTAGACAAAGTCAAAGACAACTCCCAGACCGGACAACGCAGTGGTAGCGACCTGTCAATCACAGTAAGCCCCGCCCTAAAGCATCCCCTGCTTTATGGTCTGTTTGACTCTAAATGGACCATAATGTACTAAATGAACATCATGCTGTATTGAAGAAGACTTGAAACTAGAGATTGAGACCATAAACTCATGTTTACAATGTTTACTGAGGTTTTCTCATAGACTTCTATACAATCAGACTTATTTTTGCAAACCGGAGGAGTCACCCCCTGATGGCCAGAGAATGCACGTTTAAGGCACTTCTGCATTGGGTTAACACCTGGTCTCAATACTGGGGCTGGACAAAATAACAGGAACGACTTACACCATAGATTCTTCCCCCAGCCAGAAGCACTCAGCAATTACAAGATGGACAATTTCTTTTGTCTTCTGTGGAAAAAGGCTTAAGTACAACACAAGTCCCAAATACATCTCCCAATCTTCACTTTGTACCAAAATGAATGTAGTCTATAGCTGTTAACAGTGAGTCTTCTTTTGATTAGGAAGGTTCCTAAGTGGAGAAAAGTGATTCGTAGAAGTATCACTGACGATAAGAGCATTCTTTAAATTCTGAGGAAAAGATCTTTAAAGCCCTCTTTCTTTTATCCGAAGAAAAACAGGAGCATCCTTTAGGACCTCTGAGATGAAAACAATGCCCAGTAAATGTATACGTTCAGAATCATCAAGAGGCCAGAAGGATGATCGCAACCTGTCACTGCCTTTGGGCAATGTTATGTTAATGTTTAAAATGTCACAATTACCCAAGCCAATCTATAAGTACAGTAAGGGTTATATTATAAGGAATGGATCTATATTAATTTGACAACAAATATAATTTTGTTAATGCATCTATGTTTATACCAAAACCAAATACAGAATTTATTAATTCCACCAAAATGTTACAATATTTCAGAATAAGAGCTCTACAGTTTTGCTTGTATGTTATACTCTTTGCAAACAGCTAACAGGACACACGGCGTTACATAGCTGTGCACCTCATGCACTTTGTTAGCTGCAAACCACTTGGCTTTTATCCTGTCACACCCGACTTCTGCACAATCAGGCAGCAATACCTTTGGAAAAAAAGGGTTTTGGAAAGGACAGGCAACAATGGCAGCTCCCTATTCACTTCAACGTTACAGACTGCAAATGTTAAATGTTCCCCACACCATCAAACAGACCGCATCTGTCCTCCAAAGTGCTTCGAGACATGAAGGGAAATGGCAAAGACACTTGCCCAGTATGCTAATCAAATTCTGAGCGATTTAGTATTCCCCGCCGCTGCTTGAGGGACTTTTTTCCCTAGATTAAAAAAATAAAATAAAACTTGATTGGGCCCCCACACCTTATTTGCTGAAAACTTTAAACTCCTAATCAAATCCTGCATCACCTGATGCAACATCTCCAGCATGCTCCAAGTATTAATTCCACTAATACAGAGGGATGGTGGAATATCATGTGAGGGTATTGGAAAATAATTTCTTGCTTGGTTATTCATTGCGGAATTCATTAAAATCCAATTTTGGGAAATTGAAATAAAAACAGCCATTTGCTGTGATAGACTGGCGTGCAACACCAGCGAATATGAGAACGTGGGTGCGGTGGGAAGGGGAAGAGGGTTCGGGGGGGGGGGGGGGGGGGGGATCGAGAATGTGTTCAGAAGATGTAGAAAGGAGGGAGGAGAGAAAATCGGATTAACAAAGACATACAACAATTTTCTTCTTGCACTTCCTAACGCAAAGGACATGTCCTGCCTTCTGTGCTATGCATTCTGGGATTGCTTTTTTTTGACTCAGTGCATCTTGGAGACATTAACATCCCTTCCCGCCTCGTAAACCGTCAGACTCCTGTCCTATGAGCCCTTAATGCTAGCCATCACTAACCCCAACATTAGCCACTGTACACACTCCTAATTGCAGTCAACAGTGGGACTGCACTGGCTCATTAGCATGCTACGCCACACACTCGGAAGCAAAGGCGGAGAAACACGCGACGCCGCTGTTATTAAGCCGGAATGGTTGTGACAAAAAAACAGCCTTGCAATTAAATCAAGGAGGTCGGCCGCTGCTTGTCAGAGATTAGCGTTTCCCAGATATGAGGTAGTGAAAGCAGAAAGCAGCGCTGACAGTTTTCAATGTATGCTGTCTGATGCTAATGCAAAAGCTAATGCCGGTGGTTTTCATCAATAGCTGAGCCCACTCTCACGCTAAGATAATGGAAAGACTGAGTTTACTGAAAGCTCTACACTTGACAGTCAGAAATGTATTCTTGACAGCTTGACGCTATTCACCGATTCAATACTAGGACACAGTAATGTTATGAGGATTGAATCTGTTTTATTGAAGGTCTCAAATGAATTCCATGTTGGGTTGTCCACATTGTTTATGTCACTGTTGTCAGCAAGGAACTTCAATTACAGCATGCAACAGCACGGCAGGCCAACCTTTAATAGGTAACAAGAGGCTAATATCAGCTTCATATCCGTCTCATCCATCAGAAATACAGAATCTGAACACATTGATGGAACAGGGAAGAATGAACTTGTATAAAGAGGAAAAACGGCTCTCTCGGTAAAAAGACTAAAGCATCGGACGTGAACACGGACTGCTGTGGAAACCACGGCGCTGTAGTTCCGTTCATACTGGCAGCTTGGAGGACGCGTTCTGCAGAACATCTGAACAGCATCGGTAGAAAGGTTTCTATTGACGAGGTTTCGATCCTCTTTTTATCCTCGTCAGGTCAAAATGTGTGAAACAAGAAAACCACGCCCACATTTATACACGATGCAAACCATGAGGCAAACAAGCTCTATGATGGCAAGGTTCATCCAAAACACCCGTGTGATGACATCCACACAACAAGTCAATAAAGTACATAAAGTACATACTAAAGAGTATTATAAAAGTCATACTTCTAAATATCAGGCTTATGTTATTTTTTAAACATAATGTCATCTTCATCTCTACATATGTCGGAAGATATATATCAGAAAAATATGTCACAGACGGAAATATTGTATAGAGTTAGAGAAGAAAGGAAGAAATCTTAAATACATATACAGAAGTTAGGTTAAAAAGTACTACATCACATCCCAAAATGGAAAAAAAGAGACAACTGTTATATTCTTTTTCATTTTTTACAAATATGTGTCAGAATCTAGAAAAATATAACTATACAGTATATTTAGGAAGAACAATTCCGGTACAACCACCATTGTTTATCAGAGAGAAATTGTCTGGTCTCAGACTCTTGATTCAGACCTCTGGGTGAGAGAGTCTGCAGAGTGAAACTATAAAAAAGTTCTCTTTGGAGTAAAGGGGCATTCAAATCGCCTCTTCTATTCGGAGATCTAACATGCTCGATGTCGATGTACCTGACAGAGGCTACTGCCACCAGGGCAACGCTCATCTTGGGTCTGGATGCAGCTCCTGTGCTCTGCTTTCCTGGTTTTGAGTGCTCTTGTACGTTTTTACACTACTTTGGGTTGATCTTTAAATTTATTTTTAGTGGATCAGTGCTGAGGATGAGGAAGGAACAGTGGTCTCCTGGCTTAGTGATTACTGTTTGTCGGACCCGTCCTCCTCTACTTTCCCTCTAGGTATTGAATGCTGGATGACACCAGCCTGTTTAGCCTCTTTCGTTGAATCTTTATTCTAATGAATTTGCTTGTTTGTCACGGTCAATTTGTTTTGTGCAGATTCTCCTGATGAGACTAAGCTGGCTGATGGGGAGGCAAGTGGAGTGGATGGAATGATGCCCAGGTAAGAAAGAACACTTGTATCTTTTCTTTACAGGTCTTTCCCTAATGTCCTGCCCTCACATCTCACAAGAATGTCCAAAAAAACCGATTTGTTGTTTTGTCACCTAAAATTAGGTGACATTTTGCTCCCCATAGTAGTCCATTTGCATTGCCTGTATAGAGAGGCTGTTTCTCAAACATAAAGACATTTTCAGGAAGGACAATCTACGCCAGTTCCCTTAAACTCTGAGTGCTTGGTATAGTCCCTGGGGTCTTTCATCCATTAAAGCCGCCCTGATGGTCGACATTGGTAAACGTCTTCTGTATGTCTATTGTGACCAGGTGTGTATCCCTGCGTAGATCATCCACTGTCTTTAAGAGGTTAATCATGTCCATTTAATCCCGTACAAGGGATGGAAGCTTAGTAACAAAGTTAGTAATCTACATAAGTACAGTGATTTTCAACCAGTGTGCTGTGAGAGATCGTCAGGTGCCGTATGGGAAAATGTTCAATTTCACTTAATCGGTCCCAAAAAATATTATTTATGTTGAGCGTCTGAGCCTGCAATATAGTGGCTGTCTAAGTAATGAAATACTCTTCCATGTCAGTGGGTAGTAGTAGGTAGTGCAATCATTTTGGTTGTTGGTGTGCCGCGGGATCCTTTTAATGTAAATGGCTCAGAAAAGGTTGAAAAACACTGATCTAGTACACAGATAGCACTCCCTTCATCTCACCATATGTGATCCGACCAAGACTTTTGTAGATTTATCCTGCCCAGTAGGACATGCAGTGAAAGTGTACCACCACTGTTATTGCAGTGTGCGTCGGCCTTAAACAGTTTTTACAACCTGTCTGACCATCTGACGGCTTGTGTTTTTGGCCTTTCACCAAAGATACAAATATACAGCCCAGTAGCAAGGAACAAATGTTGGCATTGTACTTTTCAATGAACCACAGATATATTGAATGTCAAGGTTTCTGCTTTCGGTCAGAGTGACGTAGTACAGCCAACGATGAGCAGAGTAAGGAATGTAGTCGAGTATCGAGGGTCTGTTCTGTAATGTTTTGTGGTATAATAACAAGTTTAACAAGGGAGAAAGTCCATTGGGGGTTGATGGGAGGGTCAAACACATGTAGGACTTCACCTGTTGTGACCTTCCGCTGTGACCTTCACCTGTTGTGACTCACCGCTGTGACCTTCCGCTGTGACGTTGCGTTGTTACATTACGCTTTTACGTTGTATGCGTTACGTTGTATGCGTTACGTTGTATGCGTTACGTTGTATGCGATACGTTGTATGCGTTACGTTGTATGCGTTACGTTGTATGCGTTACGTTGTATGCGTTACGTTGTATGCGTTACGTTGTATGCGTTACGTTGTATGCGTTACGTTGTTTGCGTTACGTTGTTTGCGTTACGTTGTATGCGTTACGTTGTATGCGTTACGTTGTATGCGTTACGTTGTATGCGTTACGTTGTATGCGTTACGTTGTATGCGTTACGTCGTTGCGTTACGTCGTTGCGTTACGTCGTTGCGTTACGTCGTTGCGTTACGTCGTTGCGTTACGTCGTTGCGTAACGTCGTTGCGTTACATTGTTACGTACATTTTTTACGGTTGTTATGTTACATTGTTATGGTTTATAAGTTACGTTTTATACGTTATATTGTAACGTTATTATTTTAATACAAATTACAATCCGTTTTCTCATCTTAACCAAGTAGTTTTGTTGCTTAAACCTAAACAATCGTTTCACTGTGTTAACCACAAGGCTGAAATAAAAAAATGTTATAAAACGTATTTTTGGTTGCGGAACGTAGACAATATATTCCGTGGTTTGCAGAAACATACAATGGCAAGTTCATTTTTTCTGGCGACTGGGTGGATCTGTAATAAACCAGTGCCATGGTGATGTGGAGTTGAATGATTATGGAAAACCGCACAGTTCATTTGAATGGTAGGCTGCACAGCATCGCCTCCTCCTCAGCCCTGTGTTGTTGAGGATGCTGCTAGTTGATAGGACTGAAGCCAACTTGCAGTGGGGTCAATCAGAGTGGACTGACACAGGGTCAGCACCACGCTCACAAGCCGCTCTCTCAGGCCTTCATTAATATTATTTTCCTGCCGCACCGTGTCGCTGGCTTATTGCTCTCTTCTGCGCTTCACATTTCAATGAGCGCTACCTTGTACTTTTACACAGATATTTTTGGGACGGAATAATTCCTTTTTGATGACGAGCTTTGATATGCACATGAAAGCTCGGGTGGAAAATGAAACGGGGCTGTTACGGAGCCATCGCATTCTGCATACCTGCAGGACGAGAGGATGTGCGTACAGGAACACAGAAAGAGACATCACTGTAGCCAGTGTCCACATGAAAAAAAAAGGATTGAACTAACATTTGCTCGTTGTGTAGTTGTATTTGCAGGTAAACAGCTGTGGTTCACTGATCGCTTGTCTGTTGTCTGTTGTTCTTTTTTACATCACCGCGGTTTTCCCAAAGCACAGCAGTGTTGTATAATGCTGAATGCGTGTTTGACTTTCCAGACAGACTTTCTCTGTTTCACCTTAAAATGAAGATCAACTTGCACAGACACATCCTTCACAGTGAACATATGCCAAACTCTGCTCCCACTTGCTGATGTGATGTGTTCATGCGCTGGTGAGAGCATCTGAAGTTGTTGCAATGACAGGTTGTGTTTTGGAAATCAAATCCTCAAGAGACACAAGACGTGAACTCATACATGATGCAAATAACTATTTATACTTGACAGTCAATATTAAATAAAATAAAGTATTTATCAGACATATTGAATCAACATAATAATGCAGACAGTATGTATATCCATAAAATTGTTCAACATTTATAGAAAAACTCAGCCCACTTCTCACAATAATAACCTTTATTAAGGTTTTCATGTCAAACAGGACAGAAGCTGAAGTTGTCTGTCTGCTCATTCAGACAAAATCAACAGCCAATCACAGAACAAGACTCGCACGAAACACTGCCACTTGTCTTTGTTTATATGCTCATTCATTCGTTTACTGTATCTATTAAATATGAACCCTTCCGGACACCATAGCTGCTTCCATTGGTGCTGCAATTATTATAATTGTTATGATAACACAAATACTGACGCCTCTGAACTTTCCTGGGTAAGAATATTTTTTGGGAAACAATTCAACATTCAAAAATGCTACCAAAAATGGCAGCAAATTACCGGCACAGTAACAGGTGCATAGTAATAGCTCCCAACATGGGGGCCCCTTTCCCCCACAGAGTCGCAATATACATCTGTGGGCCTCCACACTGGATTTCTTCAGGTTTTCCAGGCATCAGAGAGGAACGACCACTGCCTTGCCTGGTTGAGGAAGATGAGTCCGGCCTGCAGCTGCAGGCTCTCTGCAGCCCAGGAGCTCCACCACCCGCCACCAGAGGCTGCTGTTGCACTGCGCCGGGAGCTGTGATTGGCCGTGGGCCGTCGACGGAGGCGTGGGAGGTCCCTGTCAGCGCTCATCTCGCCTGCCTTTCTATATAGAAACGCGAGTTAATGAAAGTGGAGAGAGAGATTATGTCGAGCATTACGTTTAATTGGACTTCTTTAAATAACGCAGGGACATTTGTGTTCCACTGACAACGTGTGTGTGTGCGTGTGTGTACTCCACACACATGTTGCATCAGTGTGTGATAACCTGTGTGTTGCCATATGTTTGTCTGCTCACACACACACATATGCATGTAAGATCTTTATGTGTGTGTGTGTGTGTGTGTGTGTGTGTGTGTGTGTGTGTGTGTGTGTGTGTGCGCATACCGGTTCATTCGGTGCAACTTAATTTCCCTGTGGGGACATTGTGTTGTTGCAGCAGCACAAGTAAAGAACGTGAGAGCATATACATGAATAATAGTGATGTTATAAGAACGTGTGGCTCTTTAAACACAAACTGCACTTCTGATTGAGCTGTTGCCTTTATGTGCTCTCTCATATTGAGCCCCTTGAGATGCTTCGCTTGTGTCACATGATATGATAAGTCTTGAGTCGATTATTGAAGGGATACTTGTCTCATCTGTTGATGGCTTGTTGCAGCAGCTTGTGATCAGGACGAAGATGTTCCGATTCATCTAAATGTAATTTGTAATGTCTTCCTCCTCACATCACAGTGTACTTGTTGTGTCACATGTGGTCAAATGTTTCCAGGTGCAGCTCTTCTCCGACCCGTTGGGCTGGGACTGAGTTTCTAACACGCGGACGAGGAAGACGACATGCGGAGGGGTTGACGCGTCGGTGCTGTTTCTAAAGATCGCTCCGAAGGAAGCGGTCTGAGAGGAGAACGTCAATGTGCAAACCTGTCACGGGAGGTTGCAAGTACACATCGAGTTGCTTTAACGGGTCGAAAGCCCATAAAAAGATTGGGAATCACCGCATTACACAATATTCATATTTGCTCACAGACAGATACAAATGCAAGAACACACAAGATGGAAATGGCATTAAAGGAGTTAAAGGTATAGTTTGGGTGTTGTAGACGTGTGGTAGTATGAGGAAACAGAACCAGGACGGGAGCAAAGCAACGTGCTGCTATCGACATATCTTACACACCTCAGTGTCAGTTTAATTGCCAGGTGACTGAACAGCCTGATCTCACAGAAATACTAGAAATGACCTCCGACCTCTTGACAGTACATTACATGGTGGTGTGTTAAAATGACATGTCAGCACCATGGAAACAATTCCAATGGGTAATCAGTCAGGATCATTAGTTGTGGGATTATGTTGGTACTGAAGGTGAAACTTATCCATTCTGTTTTTGTCAACGGAGTCTTGTAGCTTTCAATTCCGTCGCCCGTCAGAAAGCAAGATGAACTGGTGGATGTTCTAAACATGGCGTACTCTTACACTGGTATAGATTTCTCTTTTGCTCAGCCTTTCCTTTTGGCGTCTCCCTCACACAACCCCACTTGAAAACACCCAAACTGTCACAAATTCAGCTGACAGAGAATTGATGCTTGGATTGAGGATATATTATCCTGTAATTCAGCCAAACCATTTTGCTTCATTGGTCTCTCTTATAAAACCCTCCACTCTAAATACTTCCGAAAGGGAGGTCATTGTGTACCAGCTCTGTTTGTCAGAGGACTCTTTTCATGGCTTTTCATCTTTTCATGAGTGTGTGTGTGTGTGGAAGAATATTGTGTTTGTTTTTTGCCATTTGTGAAGCTCTGGCTTGTGGCTCGAGGGCTCGCCGATCAATTTTGTCTCTTCCCTTTCCTCTAAACAGACAAAAGTCTGAGCTTTAATTGCTACAGCAACGAGGCACACGGACTGACCGAACCCTTTTGATGCCGCTGCCTGTCAGGGTCTCTCTGTTTTCTCTTTTACCATCACACCATCTCTCTCTCTGTGTTTTACCTCCATGTGCTCTCCTAAGTATCTGTGGCTCTCTAAGAGGTCTGAAAATGCTGTGAAGGGTAATTCCAGTTAGTCGTATTTTTCTTACCTATTTTTTTTGCTGTTCGGAATAATGCATTTTAAATTTGGTATTTTCGCCCTCACCACAGAGCTTCATATACCTGCAGCTCTGTGGGAGCTCTAATCTCCAATATACACCCACAGGGCAAACACAGTCTGCTACATCTGAAGCCAAAAAGCAATTAAAACACACTAACACTTAGACAATTGTGCAGCCCACCTGTCTGCTGCTCTGTTCTCGTACACCGAGGCTGCGTTCAGCTGATATCGAGACACTCTGTAAATACAACGGACGCCTTTTGAGGTGAACTTTCTCCTGGTGATGGAGGACGTGGGACTGCGTTCTCCCCACCAGGTGACACTATAAGTGTAAGTGTGAGGAATCTATTGTTTAAGGCCTGCCAAAAAAACTCAATATTCATTATATACATTATATTGAACAATATTCCTAAAAGTGACTCCACTAAAGTCCGTGTTTGTTGGTCTTTTTTTATTTTTTACGACACACAGATCCACGATGTCATTAAAATATAAAACATGGGCCTGAGGAAGTGGAGATCACTTTCGTCTTGTGTCTTTCACACAAGTTCATCTGCCCCAAACGGCCAAAGATGCTCGAACGTGACGAGCTCTGACAAGTGTTCCAGCTGCACTCGACTTGTTGGGACGGTCTGTTTTTGATTCTGTGCAGTGGTGACACGCTGCCGATACAAACGGAGGCGGCAGGCGTCCTAAAGTGTCTTGAAGGTCTTCAGATTCTCCTCATAACACAAAAGGCGATCACATAAAGCTTATAATGAATGAACGTAAGGATGTCCCCCAGCCGTCCACAGGATCCAGATCAGCACCGATTGAGGCACAGCACTGATTGTATTATTGCTGTAGAATTGTTTTGTCTTCAGCAAAATTATTTTTGGAACGATTTTGTGAAAATAGGTTTTAGCAGTTACAATTATCACCACTTCAAAGTCCATATGTTAGTAGGCAGTGATGATCAATACTATAAAAACATGGAAATCTTCAAAATGATTTGTATTTTTCCTTTGTTTATTTGGCTTTTTCTATTCAGAAGCACAGCTGCAAAGTTACAGGTGACATCACCCCTGATGAAGCTCCTCCCCATTCCCACCCCACCCTTCCACAGTCAACATCTATGAATCCAAACATGCACAGAGATGGATGTAGCAGACAGTAGACACCAACAATGGTTTCTAAATAGACGTATCTTGCAAATAGAATATATATAAATTGGGAAAACAATATGAAAGGAAAAAATGAATGAATTTTATTGACATAAAACAGTTTGATACAACACAATAAAAAGCAATATTTGAGCAGTGAAATCCCAGCATATCCGTTTCTGAAACACTCAAACAGCTCGTCTTTGTAATGACTAACAGTGAATAAATACCTCCTGCTTTACAGGAACACTGCTGTTCCTCCATGTCGTTGTCTTCTGTCTGGATCAGCAGGTGACGGTGGTTCACTGTCACACTGTGATCTGTAGCTTTAGCTTATCTTTAAAACCTGTTTTCTCTGCTGAATCATTCTGGGTATCTGCTTCAAACACGTATTGCAGACTCTTCTGTCTGCTTCTCTATGAAATCACTTTTTTACAAAAGTTAATATTCCTTCAGGGAGTGCAATTAGTGAGAGTGTGGACTCCACGGCAACGTAGCTCTGACAGCTTGAGCGAAGGGTCATTCAACAGATGTGTTGATGACCCGAAGTTGAGTGACGATGAATAAAGATACATTCAATTAAATAGTATGAAACTCTCACAATGTCCTTAAAATATTACACCCATCTGGGTGCCAGTAGCAGTCTGGCCCAGCGCAGACATGTCCAGAACGTAGGAGAACACAGAATCAGCAGGAACATACCTCACCCCGAACATGCTGTTGATGGCAGAATAAATTGCAGCTGCTGGAATAAGCGCGTGGCTGGTTATAGTTGTGCAAACAATGAATGCAGGAGCAGCAGCTCTGATCCTATATCTAATCCTGAGAAGGCTGATCTGGAGATAACTGCAGGTAGCAGATGGGTTCATATTGAGCATGGATGGACCTCACATATGTGTGAACTGGTTGTAAAATGCTTTCATGGATAATTTGATCACGGCATGTAGTATGGATAACTGTTGTGTTGGTTATATTGATATGTGGATGAGCCTCCATGTTTAATATTTTAAAAGACAGGTGGATTTCAGCTGCATTACTCCAGATGTTTTTACTGGAATCAGTCAGAAAAACAAGAAAACAACTGTATTTTCTGGTAAAAAGCTTTGCAGCAGTTTGTAGCAGACCCAGAACATGCAATAGACCTTTTTCATGGCAGATTTCCTTAATGATGACCAGAATTACAGTTGGGACATGTTCACATATGTGAAAAATTAGTTCGAAGTCAGAAGAAATCCAAGATGGCGATGGACGAAATGTCAAACTCGAGGCTTCAAGACCGTAGTCCACAAACCGATGGCTGATGTCCTGCCGACTACATCTTATGTACAGTCTCTGGTTCAGACCAAGGAGCCTCTGAGATGTTGTGAATATGTCCGTTCACACAACGTGATTGGTTGATGCTGATTGATTTATTCGTGGTGCAAAAGCTCCAAATTTGACCTTGTTCTCGAAAAATGAGGTTCCTTTTTCTCCATGTAATATTCACCTTCTCCATGAAAGTACTCGTGACAAAAACAACAGTTACAGGACATATATTGAAGTGCAAATTAATAAGCGCCCCCCCCCCCCGGTGCCTAAAGGCCTAGCAGGGCCTCACAGTCATTCGAGCGGCTGCAGGTTTTGGTTAGTGGAACTGAATGAGCTCTGGGGAAGAGTCTGCACACGTATCGATCAGGCTCTCACAGATCACAGCAACATTATAACACGTTCAAACCACCGCTCATTACACCACATGTGAACTGATGAACTGATTAAAGCACTGCAAGTGTAGATGAATGAAGTGAGTCACATCCCTCCACCATCCAATGTATCAGAGACTTTTCTCTCCTTTCATTCTTCTCCTTCCAACTGAGAAAGCACTGACAGACTTCTCTTCATCCTCCTCGCTTGAGGAGGAAAGGATGGAATCGTCGGGTTTCCTTGGCGGCTGGAGAAGAGCTCAGTCCGGTCAGAGGGGCGTTTTGTGGATGTCTGGAGCCCAACACCCTGTTAATGGAAGGGGAGAACACCCCGAGGCTTTCCCCTCTATCAGAGGGCTTTAACACGGGCTTTATGTCTCTCACTCAGACTATTGTCTGACTGACATGTGGATATACAGACGAGGGTTCAACCTTATGAACCTCTCTGAGCAGCAGACCACTGCACAGTAAAGCTTCGTTCATAGGGATTTAGTGCGTCCGTCCCTGGATTAGTGGAGGGAAATCTTTACTTTGCATTTTTCAATGAAGGCTACAGTGTTGTAATTAGTCCCTTATGTTTAAGACAAGTCTGTTGATGTAGTCTGATAATCCGGCTAAACTCAATTCATTTAGTTAGACACCGTGTTCAAGTGTTCGGCTGAAGCAGCCAGTATGCCGGATGGTCAAGTGTGCTTTGGAATCAGGAGATTAGAGATTAAAACCCAGGAGACCGTTAGTCGGCAATGAAAAGTCAACGTTCATTTATTAGTCACGTGACTACAGTACTGATGGGTAGTTTAACCCAACCTACCCCTCTCTTCTTTCTCTTCTCTTAGTCTTTATTCCCCACTCCTTCCTCCCTGACACTTCTCTTAATTAAGGAAGTCAGACCACCGTAACCACAAATGTTCACTGGACTGTGGCTGCGTCGTTGATCTGCTGCCTTTCGGAAAAGATTAAATTAAAGACAAAGATGCTTTACTGAAGAACAAGTATTAGTACTGCTGTCTAGAGCAGAAGTCCCACATTCCAAATATTACCTCAGTAAAGATATTATCATAAAAGAAAATTCCACTTGTAATGTACTTTGCTACGGGTTAAGTACATATTGCCATATTGGCACCGGTTTTCGGTACCCAACCCTAATGAGGAGTAACGTTTTGGTGCGATATCATAAGAACTGTTGTATGAGGATACGTTGCAGTGTTACACACACGTCTATCGTAGGTCAATGTTGAAGCAGGAAGTGGTGTGATGTTTGCAACAGTTTGGTTCATCATTTTACTCAAAATCAACTGATCAGGACTCAGAGATCTCAGGAAAGTACTGCTGTGAGTACAATGTTTTCAGAGCATCAGAGCGACCAAGTTCAAGCCAAGTTTCAATAAAAACATAATTTTCCCGTAAGATGACTGAAAAAATAAACAAATTTAAAAGTGGCTATTTCTGCTCTACATCTGCGTCAATCCACTCTTTATTTTTTAATTAGTGTAGCTCGGTAACGAGCTAGCCATGTAAAAGATGATGTGCCCATGTTACGCCCACACAGGTGATTTTAATTACTGTGCCTGATTAGAACTCTCCTCAGGACTGTGTGGGCATGTGCAGCCTGCGCCTGACTGACCTTTTCCTCAGGCTGTCATCCTGGAGAGCAGCGATTTCTGGCTCAAGCTCACTGCTTTGCACGGAGAAGGGAAATAACTCCAGCAACCATTGAAGTATAAAGAACAACTACATTGAGAGACCAACGTTTCAGCGTGTGGCTGACATCACGGCCATCATAACAACACATTACGTATCAACATTTGAATAAGACCACTGTGGTGTGCAGAGTTTGATTGGCCTGATACAATGTTCAGTAGGAACCAATGAGCTTGGAGTTGAGAGCCACAGATAGGATGTCAGAAAATATTTTGGAGATGGACAGATTGTTGGTTTTGGTCTTTTTGTGGGCTTGTTTGACAGTAAGAAGAATATTAAATAGGGCCAGCCTTATCCTTAAAAAAGCAGCAATGCAAAAACAACAGTCCAACTTAATTCTAACAATCTAAAGATGGAGGCGTCTATCACATATGTTCTATGAGGTCATATTCTACGAGGTCATATTCTATGAGATCGTATTCTACGAGGTCATATTCTGTAAGGTAATATTCTATGAGATCATATTCTATGAAATCATATTCTACGAAATCATATTCTACGAGATCATATTCTACGAGGTCATATTCTACGAGGTCATATTCTACAAGATCATATTCTACGAGGTCATATTCTATGAGGTCATATTCTACGAGGTCATATTCTATGAAATTATATTCTACGAAATCATATTCTACGAGGTCATATTCTGCGAGATCATATTCTACGAGGTCATATTCTGTAAGGTCATATTCTATGAGGTCATATTCTACGAGATCATATTCTACGAGGTCATATTCTACGAGATCATATTCTACGAGGTCATATTCTACGAGATCATATTCTACGAGGTCATATTCTACGAGATCATATTCTATGAGATCATATTCTACGAGGTCATATTCTATGAGGTCATATTCTACGAGGTCATATTCTACGAGATCATATTCTACGAGGTCATATTCTACGAGGTCATATTCTACGAGATCATATTCTACGAGGTCATATTCTATTTACTTGTACTTTTACTTTCAATGTCAGTCAATGTCTGTTACTTTCAACAGGTTATGATGTTCATTTAATATCAGAAAATTACTTTTGATACTTGAGTACTTTTGTACTTAAGTACAATAAATATCAGATACTTTAAGACTTTTACTCAAGTAGTATTCTAATAGGTGACTTTTTACTTTTACTGGAGTAGTTTTCCAGTAAGGTATCTTTACTTTTACTCAAGTATGGCTTTTGATTACTTTATACACCACTGCATGTGTTACAGCTGTACATTCTGGACCAGTGCGTGTTCTCATTGAAAATTCTCCAATGTTACAAGGTTTCAAAGCTGCTACTCTAATTTACAACCATTAAACATACATCTAGCTTTCCACAGAAGCCAGGACTCACAAAGTCAGAAGTCAATAAGCAGAGTACTTCTGTCTCTCCTGGTCAAACCCTCTGAGCTACAACCACCGACCTTTTGTGACCATTTAGTCTCATTTAAACATAATTCTCTTTTCAATACCCCCACTCTCCGTCTGCACCCGCACTCCTCTTGTCTCGCTTGGGTTTTTCTCTCTCCGCCAAGATTACTGGGCCGGCATTTAAAATCACACCTCTGCTCTTTCTACTTCCAGTCCCATTCCCTCCCATTAAGCCCTGAGAGTCCGGAGCTCTGCTTGTCTTCTCAGCAGGCTATTGATCAGCGTCAGCGCTGGCCTGCTAGAACTCCTCTCCCACAGATAGATCCGGAACGGGCACAGCTGCCAGGCTTTTCATTAAGAAAACACCACAGATGAATGGCTGGGAGGAGGTAAAGGCCATCAGGGCTAAGAGTCTGATAATCAAACTTGATGGTTTCTCTGCCAGCCGGCCCTCTGTCCTTCCTGTCGGTTTATTAGTCAGGCTGTTTGTCTGCTTTCTTGACCCGTACAGCTTGTTTTGATTAAGGGAACTTTTTTAGAAAAAGAGGTGCTGAAAATAAAACCGCTCATCAACCTGAGGGAAGATGTTATCAACGACCAGAAAGAACGACTTTATTTCTTTCCATTCAAAAGCCTATCTGTTCCAGTGTGACTTTGGGATTTTGATAAAAGCAGATCGGCTTGGTGGCACTTCTGTTTGAAGTCCTAAAAACACTGTGCTGAAAAAAAAAATCGAATTTCAACTGCAGGGCTAATCCTTAATGACTTTACCCATATCTGATTCTCCATTTTATCACAGCCGTCATGCCACTCAATGCTAATGTGTTAAATAAGAATCGGCAAAAGTCACACATCACTCAGAGAGATTGGAGCTGAACCGGGAGAACACGAGTGTTTGAAGGTAATATCAGGCAGGAGGTGGTGACAGACAGTAAACAGACTCTCTTTGAGCACTCTGATGAATTCCCTCCATGGTGGGAATAAGCGCGGGATTACTCCGAATCACACGATTTGTTCGAGTGAGAACAAAATGTAGCAGGCCACTTCTGTGCTTGCTCATTTTCCTTGACTCTGTGCTTTTCCGCTCTTTTCATCAGGTCAGGTTGCCTCTATCACTCCTGTCCCGTTTCTACATCCTACCTCTCTCTTCTCTTAGTCTTTATTCCCCACTCCTTCCTCCCTGACACTTCTCTTAGGAAGTCAGACCACCTTAACCACAAATGTTCACTGGACTGTGGCTGCGTCGTGGTCCTGTTGATCTGCTGCCTTTCGGAAAAGACTAAATTAAAGATAAAGATGCTTTACTGAAGAACAAGTATTAGTACTGCTGTCTAGATCAGAAGTCCCACATTCCAAATGTTACCAACAAACAGAGATCTTTCATCCTTCCCCGTGTGAAATGAGAAGTCCACGTTGATTTATTTGTCACCTAACCTGCGTAATGTAGTTACTGCAATTCAAAATTATTCCAGGATCTTTTCCTAAACCTGAGTAGTTTCCCGTGAAGACGGAAGCTTTGAAAGGACGGTGTGCATGTAACAAATGGAAATGGACACGAGTTGCTGGCTTTCGTAGGAAAACGCACAAAAAATAAGCAGTAACTTTTGTAAAGCTAACACATGAATGGTATGAGGATACATTTAGAAAGAGGAAACAGGTCAGACGTTGTTGGTCGAGCCATACCTCCCTACGAAGACTTTGTGTCTCTATAGTAACGACACATTGTTTTATTACTGCAGAGAGGGACCATCTCACACACACACACACACACACACACACACACACACACACACACACACACACACACACACACACACACACACACACACACACACACACAGTGGTAAGAAAATAAATCAAACATCCATAAGCGATTGTGTTCGTAGCCTCGCAGGAAAAACATTGTCAACGAAGGGAAAAGAAAGCAGGAAAGTGGAGACTGGAGACCCCCCCCCCCTCCTCTTTCAACCCCTCCTTCAGGCCAAATTGCTTTTTTTTTTTTTTGTCGTTGCTCGGCGTAATCCTCCCTGTTGTCTTAATATCAAGTGGAGAGAGGGCGAGATAATGGAGCAACAGGGGAGGAGGGGGTGAGGCCCTGAAGACCGTCCTCCGGGGAAATAGCCCTCAAGAATATTATTAAACCCCCCCCCCCCCCTTTCCTCTCCCTCCAATACATTTACTTGTCGTACATAATAGCCCTCATATACATAACAAAAGCCAACGCATGGGAGGAGGACTGCGAGTGCTTGTGTAATGGACGTGTGGCGAGTTATTATGTGGCACCGAAGCAACCCTCCGCTGCAGCGCTGACTGCAGCGCTGACTGCACCGCTGACTGCAGCGCTGACTGCAGTCTTCGTTGTCATTGTTGTCCTGATCGGTGCTTGAGCGCGATGTAAAGTGCTTGTAAGAGGACGGACGACTAAAGCCGGCAGTGATATCGGGCCGCTCTACGGGACATTGTTTGGGTTTCTTATTTTTTCTGCTCCATTGTCCTGTGTAGGTTTGAACTGTGATGGGGAAACACACACACACACACACACACACACACACACACACACACACACACACACACACACACACACACACACACACACACACACACACACACACACACACACACTGTTGTGGAAAATTCCTAAGACTTGTCGGGAGAAGAAAGTATATGTTTGTTAGTCAATATCAAATAATACAGAGTCTGATGAATGAACAACGTTGCCATGTTAATTTATTTGCCTGCAGGCAAGCATGAGAGCAGTTCTCACAGACACGTATTGCAGAGTCTTGTGAGGAGTGCCCTAAGAATCATCTCCGTACCTTTATACTCACAGACAAGAGAAACAGCTGAGAAGGAGAGGGGGAGAAGGTGGGAGACAGTTATTTGTGTGTACTGTGCAATGTCTGTTCTCTGCAACACAACAATAGGCCTGGTTCTCTGCTGAGGCCATATATGGCCTGCAAATGCCCCCTCCTGTGCTCTTTGCCCTATGTGGATGTGCATGTTACAGCAGGTGCTGTCTCCTACAGAGAACTATTCAGAGAGCATGATAGAAACATTTTTTCCTATTACAACACACACACACACACACACACACACGACGATCTCTTTAGGAAGAGATCGTCGTTTGGGTTAAAATAATTGCTGAAGTGGCGTTACTGAACATGGCGGCCTCTATGAAGAGGACCCACTACATATGTCATATAAATACGAGATGCTACACACTGGCCCTTTAACTGGCAATGATACGACTTGAAATTGCAGCACAAAGTCTGTCAGTGTTTTAAAAAAACAGCACTGTGCAGAAAATATAAAAATAAATATCACACTTGAGGTCAAGCTATATTGCTGTCATTGGCCTTGGCGTGTGTCCTCACCAGTAGACGCAGCCCCCCCCACACACACACACCCATCTCACCCATCTCTGACACCCTCAGGGGCCCCTGAGGGACGCTGGATGCCACTTTGACCACAGGCATCCGCTGACTTCTTCTAAATCACAGCCATCAATAGTTTTCTCTGCTCTTTGGGCAGTTACACTGTAACGTAACAACACACACACACACACACACACACACACACACACACACACACACACACACACACACACACACAGTGAGCCCTGAGGCCATCCTATTGGTATGCAGAAAGTGGATCTCATTTTAAGCAGAGGTTTCACTCGCTATCCTTGAGCCCTGAGTTGGCAGCACTGAGGTCCAGCTGAGTGTGTGTGTGTGTGTGTGTGTGTGTGTGTGTGTGTGTGTGTGTGTGTGTGGACTCAAGTGTAAGCTGCAGGTCAGTGGCGGCCACACTGCTCTCCAGCTGACTGCTGGGTCACGGTGACACACTCAAACACATGTAGCGGGATGCAGACTTGATGGTGTTACACTGACCGCTGATCTGTTAGGACACATTAACCAGATCATGCAGCGCTTAACGTTGAACTCTTTAAAGGTACACTACCTTATACAGGTATACTACCGATACAAGCCTCGATCCACGCTTCACAGAAAACTTCCTGGACTACTCGACGCGTGAAGCGAGACCTCGGCGCAGCGCGTTACACGTCCACACTCATCTAGTAATTAATTTGATGATTGAGAGGGATAACTTTGTATATCAGTCTATACATAGTATTTTAGGAATATTCCTGCATAGTATACCTTTTAACATTTCAGTCATAGGCATCAAATGCATCCCTACAATTAAACGAGCAAGAAAAGAGCCAGTGGAGGAAAAGGCACAAGAGGTGAGCAGCTCTCCAAGAGGTGACACTGAGTCTGGTCCTGCAGCTGAGACTTGGCCTATCCTTCTGTTTTCTCGCTACATATATTTGTAGAGTGGGAGAAACGCTGACGAGGAGCTTCTTTAGAGCCTTGGCATTTACTTAAGAATGTACTTTGTTTATTTCAACATGTTTAATAAGGGCACAGTCATTGGTGGTTGCGTAACCATCACCAACTCTTTTTAGAAGAAGCAGGGAGGTTTCTCCCCTCACTCACTGGACTGCTTTCCTTCTCTCCACCAACAAGAGAGCCATATTCCTTCACAGCAGCAGTTCGGGAACACGGTCCCTCCTCCTGCATTTGGACTGGAGGAGCCAGGGTCTGTCTGCATTTAGTTCTGGACACAGACGGCGATCTCGCGCGATAAAGTCTGACGTTAACTTGACTTATCCATCCACCCAAACCTCCTCTCTACGTGAGCCCTGATGGGATATAATATCTCCTGACTTCCTCTTTGGCTCCTGTCAGAATTCCTACAGTTGCTAGAGGGTTTTGACTCTTATCGTTGTCCGAAATCGTTACTTTTCAGAATAATCCCCAAAAAACAGTTTTTGGAATTGAACACAGCGTTGTCAAAGTTGGTCTTGTGTCCTTTTTAAATGGTCAGAAACTTGCGTCCAGGTGGGGTCTCTTGAGGGGATCCTCCCACGCCCAGCTGCCGTCCCTGACCCGCCGAGTTGAATCCCCCGGGCAGGCTGCTGTTGAGAAGTTCATCATGATACCGTGGGAAATAAAATCACCTGGTCACTATTTACCTTCAGCTGTGAGCGACACTTCCATCAAGAAGGAGGCAGTGTGAAGCTATGAAGTGTAGTCAACATGCTTTTAGGATCCCATGGAGTTATGAGATTAAGGCACAAGCTCTTTTTTCTTTTCATTGGCTGAATATTTGTAAAACCCACAGACAGCCGTAAAGGTGACACACACGGAGGTGGATGGGTCCAACAACCGGCGATCTTGCAGCCGAGGGACCGCTGTTCGTTTTGTCAAACAAATCCAGCTGGGATGAGGCTAAAATGAGGTTGCGCCAACACAAGGCACAGGTGGCTTCAACAGACAATCACAGTGGCGGGAAAACATACAAAGACAGGAAGTGAAGTGAAATTAAAGGAGAGGTGAGTAACACAAAATCAACAGGAAATACTGAAATGACAAAAAACAGAGAAACATAACTAGCTAACGCGCCAACACATGGCACACACAGATGCTGCACAAAGAAAGGGAGGGAAGGCCACAAAGACAGGAAGTCAAACAAACACGGGACACAAGAGGCAGGGAAGGGAGGGAACCTAATAAAAAAGGAAACAAACTAAACCAAGATCAGAACAGGATCCAGAGGATCATGTGAAGGTTCAACATTTATTCTGACCTTTTTTTTAAAGCAAGAGGAGGCAGTGATATTCATTCTCTCTCTCTCTCACACTCGCACACTCTCTCACACACTCACACACACACACACACACACACACACACACACACACACACACACACACACACACACACACACGCAGCAAAAGGTCAGTCATGTCAGTGTCACCTGGTCACTTCCTCTTCACAGCGGGTAATGGTAACTCTGCAGCAGCCCGTCCCTTCGTCGCTCTCTGCTCCTCCTCCTCATCTTCACTCTCTGTCCGTGCCATCTTCTCCCATTCTCTTCCGTCTCCACATCCCTGTCCACTAACAAGCGTCTGATTGCTTATCTCTCAGGGGGGCAGTGAAAGACAAAAGGAGCAAAGAGGGAGAAATAGATTTGGGATGCAATATCCTGTGTGATACAGAGGATGAATTCACATTTATGGTCAAATATTTCCAAAACATTTTCTTTCTACTCCATGTGGACAGCCTTCTGTTACCTTGGAACAGCTCTGTCACATGGACCAAACATTAACATGTGACTGAAGTGGTTTTTTTTGGTAATATTTGAGTGTATTTGCGGTGTTAATATGCCCGATCCACCCTGCCTGCTGCTGATTGAGAGGAGCTCTGTGGTGCTCTGCCGAGGGCACTGTCCGTGTTTTGAAATTCTGCAGGAGCATGATTTGGAGTGTTTCACAGTCATTATCTCTGACCTTCCCAGTTTGAACCTCTCCAGCTTTTAGATTGGTGGAAAAGCCTCCGAGTCACAGCCAGCCAGGCGGCTGATTCTACGCCGGAGACTGATTTCATACTTACTGGAAATTTGATCAAAATGTCCTCCGTGGATAACTTTAGTCACAAAGACGAATGCTGTCGTGTACAGCGCTGGTCATGTTTCTTTACCTTGCTTGATCTCATCGCAAGTTTTAAGTTGTCTTCATTATTAATAAACTTCACTGCAGTCAAAAGGTGTAATATACTGTATAGTGATTAATGTCAATGAAGTCATAACATTTTCATTGTGATTTCTGAATTCACCACCAATAAAGCTGCACTGATAAAAAATGAATCAATAAATGATCCATTGATTTTCAAGCTGCCAGTAATCAGATCATATGTACATATGTTGTACTACCTTGTCATTTGCAAGTGCCTTCATCATTTCAAGTGTTAATTGTAAAGATAAATGTATTATTTTATCTATGCCATATACATATTACATAACAAATCACACTTCAATTATTATGCTCATTATGTTTTCCACTATGACATTATGAAATGACACCCTTAATGACTGATGAGAAGTTAACTAACTCCACAACAGTTGCACTAACATACAACACAAATATATTCAACAGATATTCAAATTGAAAGCGAACACAAAAAGGAGTGTAAGGCCGGAGAAATCAACCTCTGTGTGTTCTCTGTTCTAATGTGATGATAGTTGTAGTGTCCAGAGGAAGCCTGAAATAGTTGTATCTGCCTATGCAATGCTTTTATTTTCTTAAATGTTGCTGCAGCGCCTATGCAATGCTTTTATTTTCTTAAATGTTGCTGCAGCGCCTTTGTCAGTCGTGCGTAGTGTTACTGTGAGCAACAGTATGAAGGAGACCCTGTAACAGCAGAGTCGTATTTGTGTTGCACAGCCACAGTGGAGCTGCAGACTGAATCCATTGATCACTACGCTCCCTCTCTGGCCTCCCTTCTTTCCCCCGTCTGCTTTTTGAGCAGAAGCTGTGAATTAAGAGCTGCTTTTATCTCATGTGTCCACGGGCTCCCTAGACTCAGCCTACAGGCACCCACCTCCAGTGATTAGCAGTAAATTGATTTCACACTCCAGTAATGCCCAGACCTGGCTATAACAGGAACTGGAAGCAACTGTAGGTCACACAAATGAATTACTGCAATTAGCTTCCAGACAGTTAGGGATGTGGAGGACAGCGAGGGAGGAAGGCAGAGAGAGACTCAGTGTAGTTCAGACAGACCAACACTTCTTCTCACACCTCTCCTCTAAACTGCAACTAAGCCTTGCAAGTCAGAATGATGCTCTTCTTATAACACATTAACTCGGACTCTGTCGTAGTTTACCTCAAACCTTTCAGAATGGTCTCTTTGGTGTCCAGGATACAGCAGTAACATCATGAAGGCTGATGAAATGAGCGATGATAGCTGGCTTTAGATTTATAAACTGATACCTGATCATTTGTGTTGCTGATAATACATATCGTCTGTATAATCCTATACACAACTATGACAGGTGAAATACTCTATGCACTCTTAATACATAAATGCCACTCTCATGTCTGAAGCTTGATGTAAAGACAGGAGGCGAGGGGAAACTGTTCAGAGATCAAATATGGTAAATGGACTGCACTTACATAGCACTTTGCCAGTCTACCTACAACACAAGCCAGCATTCACCCATTCACACACATTCCTGCACGAGTGGCAGAAGCTACAAGATGCCAACCTGCTCATCAGGAGACTCAAGAAAACACCTTCTCACCTCCAACTCGTCAGATAGACGCTTGGTCAGTGGTCCTTTTCACGAGAAACTTTCAATGTATGTTTACTTCGTTTTCAGGCAAAAAAACTTCTTGGTTATGTTTAAGTAGCATAAGTACTTTTTTAAGTTTCCACAACAGAACTTCTTGGTAAGGTTTGGGCAACATCAGTACTTGGCTATGCTTAGGCAAAAAAATCTCGCTTCCCGCCCACGCAGACTCGCTTTTTGTTCTTCCCGTGTGCAAACATGAATACACACTGACCGTGCCATTGTTACGTGAGGTTGTTATGCTTGTTACGTAACATTATGTAATAAGTGAGTCTGCTTCGGGCAGTTGTTATCTAGTTAAGATAGTTAGGTTGTTATGGTTGGTAAGTTACCTTGTTACGTTATTATTTTCACAAACTGTGATCTTTTTTTAACCTTAACCTTAAAGTAGTTTTGTTCCCTAAACCTAAATAGTAATTTGACAGTGTTAACCACGGGGCATTGTGCGTTTCTGCAAGCATGACAAAATGCCAATTTGAAACATATCTTTGGTTCAAAAAAGTCGACATTCCACATATCCGTTGGTTTGCAGATTGGGTTGGGTTTATCGAAAGTCTTCTGTTGCTTTAGATGCAGCTTTCAGAAATTGATGATGATTTGAATATAATCTTAACTGAAGGTCCACATCTCATGGCCTCAAAGTGTGACAATTGAAGTGCATCCCCTACTGCACGGTGGACACTCCTGTTAATAATTCTCAGCTTCAGGTAACAACATTCCCGCTCATGTTTCTAAAACTGAAATTTCTCAAACAACTACATTCAATTCAGGCAAGGTAATATAGACAAGACAAGGATAGCACGGAGATCCCTTCACCTCCATTTCAAACAACGTGACTAGCTTGACGGACCGTGTCAAAGCAGCCGTGACTGCAGCTGTGGAATAAAAACAAGGAATAAAACATTTGGAGGGAAAAAATAAAAATATCGTAATATTTGTTCTATTGTAAAGCCTGCTTCTGAAAATAAATAATTCAACAACCATTCTTCTATTTTCAAATTGCATGGAAAGAGGTAGTTGTATATAACTAATTCATTCTGTTCTAGTAGCCTTTGTCGTTTCAAGAGTTTCCACATTGTCCAACCGCTGCCCAGGCACAGAGCATTACCGCTGCCATTCATAACAACAACGATCCATCATCTTCCAGTTGCCAATTTGTCGGCTCTCGTATTATCAACTAGAACACAGTGTACAGTACACAGAATCTAATGTCCTCGCATCAAAATATGCCCCATGTATGCTGCTGATTGTGGAAAAAAAAATCACATATTGAAGCTTTCATGCAGCTCATTGAGGTTTATCAATGTTTTCATTTTCCCATCTATCTATCCATGGAATTCAATTTGGAGCCCGAGCTTGGAGAGCGCTGCTTCTTCCATTTTGGGTAGCAGCTATTGATGTATGCCACATGCTCCTCTGGCCTCTAGCGAGCAACCCAATTTTCTATCTATTTACGCCACAGTTATGACCCCATTGATTTCAAATAGCCCCGTTGCTATGGAGGCTCATCTCTGATGCATGCAGTGACAGCGACTGATCAGCAGCGTGAGAGCGGCTGAAAGCCTCAGTGGGCCGGCTAAATGGACCGGCTAAATGTGTGCTTTGTGAGCGCGTCGTCAATTATACCAGTGATAGTGTGCGGCTGAAGTTGGATCAAAGCTCATCCTTCGCTGCACTCTGGATCTAGACACAGCGTCATCGCATTATACATTTGCTTATGTATGACGTATAAGATGTTGACACAGATGGATTGTTATTGTATAGCTGTCAGTACAGCGCTGGTTGTCTGTGGAAGACTTTAGCCTACGTTAGCGATAAAAAGACATTAAAGGGAAAAGTTGCCACCTTTCTTCGTGGATGTCCAAAAAGTGTTGATGGCATATGTTTCTGATTGAAGCAAATAAATTCCTGAGTGCAAACTATATCGACCCAGAAAAATCTGTAGTTCTCCCTGCATCCAGTGTTGTCATTGGACATGCCAGCGACGGAGTAGAAGCAGAAGAATGCTATTTCAGCTTCTGGGTAGCCAGGGGGCGGGCTCTATATGCCAAAAATAACTTCTTTGCTTGTTTTGCTTGTGTTGCTAACTAACCATGTTTCCAACGGTAAATATGGCATCCCATAATTTGAATACAAAGAATGTTATGGACGAAAATACATTTACAGTGTTTTGACCAACTTGGATATTGAACCGTATTCATTGGAGCCAAAGTATACGGCTGAAGAAATGCAGCGGAAAGCAATGCATCCTGGTACACACTGAAAGACGTACTGCTTCAATCAGAGAAGGCCACATGAGGGTGGGATGGGTGGTTGGACGAGTCAAACGGCATTGGACTTTTACCAGGAAAGCCGCTGTTAATGTCCTGTGTGAACAGAAACTGACTTAGTTTACTGACGTTTTGTTACGGAACTTCTTTAGCTACGTAACAAACGTAGTTACATTATGTAACAAACAATTAAAACACGATCGGTTCCTAATCCTAAACAAGGTCGTTGCACAAGTAAACCTAAAAACGAAGTAAATACTGTATTTCAGTCAGGAACACTCGTCATAGATTTGAACCATTTATTGCAACAAATGTAAATACAGTTAAACTGGGCGATGACTCCCCGGATTAGCCAGCAGCTAGCAAGCCAAGACGGGGAGCAGCGAGCAACAACCCCCAAGAGTTTTTAAATACATTTCAACCATTTGCCATGAAAGATGAACTCTGAACTGAAAAGGGGCGGAGGCTGGGGAGGAGGAGGCAAAGCTGTGCCAGCGTACGGTCTGCAACAGCGTAGGTGTAGAATGAATCAGTGAGGAGGGGGTCATATTTAAATGAACCTCCATTGAAGTGAGAGTGGGCTGTGATTGGAAGCTGATTCAATCGGCTGGCTGTCAGCTGGTTACAGCTGGGGGCGTATGACTTCAGTGTCCTGCGTGAACTCACCCGATGCTTCATATGTTGGAATTTTTAAAAGAGACTGCATGTATGCTTTGTTGTCAAACTTTTATTTTCTTGACTTTGAGTGTACTCTGTACCATAGAGTACCGAGTTAGTTTACCGACGCAGAGCTAGTTAGCTGGTGTCTGAGGATGAGTGACAGCCACCTCTGTCGGATACTTCATTCCACTGAGGATATTCTGGCATGAGCACAAATCAATGTGGACAGTTACCTTTAATGCTGCTCTCTGGCTCTTTATTTATCCATCAAAAGAGAGCGGAGTTAAGATGCCAGCATACATGACTGCTGGTCTGTGTGTGTGTGTTTGTGAGTGTGTGCACAACACATCTCACGCCCACAGTATTGACAGGGCGGTCCCCTGAAGAAGGCCAAAAGCTGTGGTTCAAAACCAGCTGCCTTTCAGTGAAGGGACATCTTTCATCGGGTGGTGAGGTTTGCAACGCTTTGTAATTCAAATGTCCTCAACTCACCTCCCAAGGGTCCGCACACTGCCAGAAGTAAAATATCTGGGCATTTGCTCTGACTTAACACTTCACACAAATTCTGGGCACAAACTGTGGCAGAAGTTCAAAGTTCATACATTTTTTTTCGAAAAGAGGTTGTTAGGTCCTGACGTGCCTTATTATTGTGGGTAATTGATAAATGGGCAATAATTCATTTTGAGAACGCTGTATAAAGGTTGTCCCATGTCACTCTGATGTGTTTTCAATGCTAATCTCACAGATGTACCACACTAATTACTGGCTCGCACTAATATGTTTGTTTTATAGTGCCCAATGCAAGTGGTCAGGACCTGCGAACCTACAAAAAGTGAAAAAATATCTTCAAATGGATTTTTGTATAGTTTGTATATGTGTGCTTTATTCGACAAGTATTTGTTTATTCCTTAGAATCAGAGCTCCATTTCTATAAAATTGTAAAACCCACAGAGTAGGAAGAAAACAGAGACGTCATTGTGTTTTTTACACACATTTTTCTTCCTTAGTCCAAACCTGGCGCCTAATTTACCCACAATGCAACTTGACCGCTGACAGTCCGGTCCTAAGTTGGTATGTGTTATGCTATTGGTGGCTAATGTAGCCTGGAGCCTGTAACCTGACTCATGTGACATCACTTAAGGACATTTGCTCCCTCTGGAGACACTAAAGGCTCTATATTACCTTTTCAAATATGCAGTAGACCAACACCTGGAAACACATATTGATGTGTAAAGTCAATGGAGTTCCCTTTTAGATTTATGTAGGCAACATCGTGGTAGCGACCAATCAATCACAGTAGCCCCGCCCTAAAGCATCCCCTGCTTTATGGTCTGTGTGACTCTAAATGGACCATAATGTACTAAATGAACATCATGCTGTATTGAAGAAGACTTGAAACTAGAGATTGAGACCATAAACTCATGTTTACAATGTTTACTGAGGTAATAAATCAAGAGAGAAGTAGAGTCATTTTCTATAGACTTCTATACAACCAGAGGAGTCGCCCCCTGGTGGACACTAGAGAGAATGCAGGTTTAAAGCACTTCTACATTGATGAGAGAGAATTAAACATAAATCCGCCGATTGGAATGAATGGATTCAGTTGTGAAATGTAGCGGTTTAAAATGGTGGGGAGGGAGCCTGTGGGTCCTCATGACATATGGGAGGAAGGACTTCAACACAGTGGTCTTCCTTGATTTTAAAATCAAACCGGCACAAACACTGCCTGTGTGCGCACTATATCCTGGAGAACCTATTAAAAGCATAAATAGTCTGGTTATTCAGCAGCTGTCCGGCCCCACTAATTATACTGTCCAAATTACATTGAGATGTCAACCTCTAACACACATGTGCGAATGCGTGCACACACACACACACACACACAAACACACACACACACACACACACACACACACACACACACACACACACACACACACACACACACACACACACACACACACACACACACACACACACACCTATTATATATGGCAGGTTTTACCTCTCATTACCTCCTGTGCTGGGGAGTGTCAGCCTCAAAGCACCTGTGGCCAGCAGTTAATAAGCCCCATCCAAATGCAGAATTATGACTGTTTTTTTTCCACAGCTTGTAAACCAAGAGGAGGGTGAAATTATATATCAGATGTAGTAATTGCTGGAAAGCTGTTTGTTCTGCATCCTGTTGTTCCGCCTGAGCAGAGGCGGTGCAGTCGACTCATTGAGGGCATTCACATAGACAGACACAAGGTGAGGTATTGATGAGTAAAGGGCACGGGGACACTTTTGTGACTCCGACTGTTATTTAGATTCAAGCAGGCAGGGAGATGAAGTGTGTGTGTGTGGGCGTGTATTACTCATGTTGTGGGGACATTAATCTGTTTACCCAGTCACATTGTGGGGACTCGCCTTCCTTATGGGGACAGAATTCACGTCTGACGTATACATCTTCACATTTTAAGGTGAAGACTGAAGGTTAGGTTTAGACAAGTAGCGGTTATGGTTATGGTTATGGTGAATGTAATGTCCTCTAAAGTGATGGAAACACTGCTGTGTGTGTGTGTGCGCGTGCACTTCCACGTATAAATCCACAAAATGTACAACAGTCGCAATGCTGTGAGACCAAGGGATAATATGTTGATTGGCTGATAATATGGGATGTTTGCTTTCACCTAAAATGTTTCACCTGCTTAAGTCATTTGACATATTTTATATACTTATTTTAATGCAACCAAAAGTATACTGCATATACCGTGTATATATATATATATGTCCAGCTAAAATGTTCTCCGTGTCACTAATAGATTCATATTGACATTCCTCTAGTTTAAAATAAAGACGAACAAACCCCAGTGTCATCATGGCTCCACTTTGCATGCTATTGCATCTTAAATGAAACGCAACAGTAACTGCCCCATTATTCTTACTTCATAATGGCTTCCACCCATGCAACAACAGCTTCACCATGTGCAGGTTCAATAAACTTAAAGCTCCTCATGACACAATGCTTGGAAGTATTTCTTCCTGAAAGTTAAGCGGCGTTCGGGCAGCACACCAGCCCGTGTCACCGCTGCTCTTTGTCACATCACTGGTCCGCTAATTGACATTCCTCCCTTCGCCCTAATTATTAACTCCGACTTTTATATTTGAGCTAATTATCATATCATGTTTGTATGGAAACCAAACCTCCACAGATTAGAAGTCACGCGGCTCTCCGAGCCACTATACTCTGTGTTCGTCACTTTAATCACCATCAAGAAAGAAGTGCTGCTGCACTGACAATAAAAGCGTTTCCCCTGAAGATCCTGCATTACGAAGACAAATCACAATAATTACTTTATTTTTTCTTCAAAAATGGTCTCTTATGACCTCATTTTATTCTGACATTCTAAGTGAAAAAAATTTAAATCAGTGCTTTGCTGCTCTACTAATTGCTTTGCTTCTGTAAAGCAATTAGCAGAGTGGTGATAAAAATCAGTTCAAGCCCAGCAGCATTCTGCCTCCTGACTTCAGTGCGTTTATTGAGTGTATGATCTAATCGCCGCGGCTACGTCGGGAGGTCAAGTCAGGCCAGATAGCAGGCTCAGATGAGACAGTAATGAAAGAGGTCACACTCCACACACCGTCTTTATGATGCATGACGACTGAAAGGTATTTATAATGAACCGCTGCACATGTGCACATAGGGTCCGATAACGTTTCTTTAACTGGCAACAGTTAAAACAACCTAAGCTCACTTAGCTTCATGTCCTTTTTTCATGTGGAAAAGTTGATCAGAAATGACAGGAAACCCTCCAGCTCCACCCGTCGACTGATGGTTGAAGACATTGAAGACGGGTCTGTCTTTTGGATGAGGGAGCGTAGTGTTTTTTCTGAAGTATTCTTCTGTAATCCCACGTATTACTAAAAGGGGAATGCTACCGTAGTAAAACATTAGGCGTGTTTAAATTAACATATTTGTTAAAGTAGTTGTTACCTATTCTAATGCGAGGGTCTGAGGTTCGGGGATGTCCAATGCTGTACAGGTTGTAAGGCGCTCTGAGGCTAACATGTGACTTGTGATATTGGGATATACAAATAAAGTTTAATTAAATTGAAAGTGTTTTTTGTTTTTCTGACGAAAAGAAACAAATTATGGAAACGCCTTTGCCGTGAAAACTCTGATGTAGCGAACATTTGACTGATCAGCTGTTTCCACTGTCTTTACGGATATTACCATAACGCGTGAATGCGTGTCTTCGTCTCGAGGACAGCTTGACACATGACCAATACCAGCTGACAAGACAGAACAATTTAAATAAAGAAATTCAGACCACTCCATTTCTCAATCGTAAATGGTTAAATGCCACGTCGACTTGCTCTGTTTCCTGTTCACGACCTCCACTTCCTCTCCTCTGTTTACTGGAGGATCACAGACGCGCCTACAGCGCCATCTTCTGACCAAACTACGCCGTAGCTGAGCTGATTCACTCCAAACTAGATGATGCAAACACGGCTAATTAGTATTATTAAATAATATTAGTAATAATTCTTTCTTATTTTGCCCCCCCCCCAAAAAAAACATTTAAAATGTTCTCTTAAAATTAGCTTGACAATTTAATGGAGACATGAGTGTTTATAAAGGTTGTTTGCCGATTTCACTGACAGTCAGTTTTTGCAGTCATACATCATTTATCACTTTACTTTTATGGTATTTATTTACATTGCAGCCAGTATTTCCGTGTGTCAATAATCTTCAATTCATTCTTCATCCTGAATTGTGAAGCACTTTGTAAAGTCTGTTTCAATATGAGCTTGATGAAGGAATCCTTGATCATCCCTCTAACTGCTACTTATACTTACTTACTTCACCACAATGGTTTCGACATTTTGCGTATCGTAACAATGTTCGGCTAAACACAAGAAATTAGTGAAAGATGATTTCGGGGTGAACATAAACCATTGTGATATTGCGTATCAGCAATCAGTGGTCACATTATGGCGACGCCGTCATTTGATTGTGGGAGCAGGCTTCAGAGGCAGATGGAGGAGGATTGAGAGGTGGAAAAGAGCTCATCAGTAAGAGGTGCAACCCTTAAACCAGCTGCCTCTCAGAATGACACTCCACTGTAGCTGGCTTGTAATTAGAGACACAGCAACAGGGACCATATTTACCAGCATCATTCAGAGGGCTACATCTCATTCTCCTGTAAAACACTCATCACACAGGAGAACTTATCTCCAACAAACTGGTAAACCAAAAAAATGTTTAAATGGACAGGGCGGCTAATGGCTTATGGCCAAACAGGGAAGGAAAGAAAGAAATCCGTAGCAGAAAGGGAAACACCAAAGCATTTCATTTTATCATCCTTGGCAAGCCGAGCAATATGCGGGGAAAGTCAGCAAATACATGATACAATGCTGCTTGCCCTCGCAGCGCTTCCTAAATTTCCTACTTCCACATCAATTTCAAAAAGTGTTTATTGCCTTTCCCCTGGCCTATTCTCCGTATTGCCCCTGTTCTCCTGCAAAGCAAATAGCAGAGCCGGCTGCCGTGTTGAAATGGACCCCTGCAGCTTCCCTTTTGTCCATCGCCTCATTTCTCATACATTCTTACCGTCACTCCTCAGAAACCGCTCACGACAATCTCATGGCTGTTTTAACAAGAGCCATCCTTTGGGAGAAAGGATAGAAATACAGACAAAGAAGACGGAAAAGTTGGAGACGGGAAGAAACCCGGAACAGATGATGAGAGCGAGCGAGGAAGAGAGGAGGAAGAAGGAGTTTCTGCTACCCGGGAGTCAGGCAGTAATAAAGAGGAGGTCACTCTGCAGCCGACACCAATAACAGTGGAGAATATCCACAGAAACATTACAGGGGCATCACCCTGAACATCTCCTTCTATCTCAACACACACACACACCACACACACACACACACACACACACACATTCAGAACCGCCCTCCGCCACCATATTACACAGGTCTTTGTAATCTTGTTGACTGACAACTTTATTTCCGAGCTATGCAGACACACTGGCGGGCGTCGCCCTGCATGTCAGCAGGTTATCCATCCCATTTGATTGACATGTTTTTAATAGACTTGGGTGCATAAAGATGGTCCGTCTTTCTTCCAACGCCACCGCAGGACACACGGAGTTGAGACTTTTTCTCTTCTTTGACCAAACTTGCTTGACGGACATCGACGTTGAAGAGGCTCTGCAGACAGGATTAAGGAGTCAAGTTTCTTTTCTTTTTACAAAATCAGAATAAACGGTTTGGGTAGAATTACATCTCATAACCGGTATGGGTTCGATCCAAACGTGGGGTGAATATGTGGGAGGGCCCCACTGTCAAATGTTTCCCTCCAACAGCAGCAATTAAGATAGAGAAACAAAAATTACAAAAATTACAAAAATGAGATCAAACAGTCCAAGTTCTATTCATGAAAGTTAGAGGTGCATCATTTATAAATTAAGAAAGAACTCCAACATCACACTCATATTGCTGGAAAAAAGATAAAAATTGAAAAAAAAAAAAATTGAGATATTATCTTTTTTACTACACACAATCCTCTTGCTTGTCAAAACCTGGCGCCTACATCACCCACAATGCAACTCGACCCCAGACAGTTTTGAGATGTGTTATGCTAGAAGCAGATAATGTAGCCTGCAGCAGGCATGGGCGGGCTAATGAAGTTATGCTGAGGTCTAATTCATCAAGTGAAACTTTGCCCCGCCCTGTGATGCTAACGACCGGCGGGTGAGCCAGGAGCTCAGCCGCCAATAAACCAATCCAATAAACAAACTACGAAACGCACTATGAAACACACCATGGATGTATTATCTACACGCCCTCAGGGCAGCTCTACTTCACGGACCTCTCATATTGGACTGAGGACAGACTGGACGCTATAGAGACTCACTGTCACCTCTCAGGTTACAAGTGGTACTACAAGACAGGACGGAAACGTTCATTTCAGTCGATATCTTTGCAAGACAAAACATACCTAGATGTCTTTGACATAACGTCCTCTTAACCTCTGACCTCTTAATTATAGGAATCATTCATATAATGTTCGTTCATTTTTAGGATTGTATTTGATGACAGACATACTGTTTGTGCTATTGGAGCAATACAAGCATATATTCAGAATAAATATTAGTACCTTTACAAAAATGAGCCTATAAAGACATACTGTATGGCTTGTCTACTCAGAGGCTTCTTCATGTTTTTTTGTCATTGTTGCCCTTACTTTAGAAAAAAAGTTAATAGCAGCCTTTTCTGTTGGACTGCCTCATGTATGTGTTTATGAGAAACAAAACTGTTATGGTCAAACAGGCTGAAGACGTGGAATCAAAACTGTGTTTGAGGCACTGAGCGGCTTCTGCTCGCACACTAACAATGTTGCTGTCTATCTTGGTGCACTTGTCAAGCGTTGACATCAACTACAGAAAACTGTTACAGTAATCAACAACTGAATCAGAGAAGCAAACAGCCCGTCCAACAGCTCAGCTTGGCTAACCTAACTGTCTCTTCTGTCTCACTGAGCAGACGGCTCCTCTAGAAAATACTTGGACATGGAAATAAAATAATGCTGCTTATGATAAGCATGTTGTTTGATGCTTAAAATCTACTGCATTTGTAAGTAATTAAATGTTTAGAGTAGCGTGACATCTTGCTCACACGTTCACACCTGCTAGACTGGACCAGGGGGGCTATAATGGCTAACGTTGTGGTAATGGTTATATGGAGTGTGTCATAACTGATCACTCCTGAATCCCATTCTTTTAATGCGTCGTTTTACACCCACTGCCATGTCTCAAAGGACAACAGGATCAGGAGGAAGCTAGTGTCGACTTAGTGTGTGTTGCCTGGATGGGATACAATATATTTGCAGTTATTTTATCCTGTATAACGTAATTTGAAGTAACACTAAAATGCTTAAAAAGTAAAGCCTGGTTCATTTGCTCATTTCAAATACCTAATAATAATTCATTATTCCTACCGTCTCTGATTCATGCTTCGTGACTACATGTGCTCCCTCTATTGACCAGCTGGCACTGACTGTTACACGTTACAACATCGAACTATTGGGATTTATGGAAGCCTTTGAAAGATGAATTGAGAATAAAAAAGTACATAATGTAAATTATGACCCTTACACAGGCGTCAAACTCTGGGTCTGACAAGTGAAGCTAATGCTGAAGTGCCTTATACTTGCATTCTCTCTAATGTCCACCAGGGGGCGACTCCTCTGGTTGTATAGACGTCTATGAGAAAATGACTCTACTTCTCTCTTGATTTATTACCTCAGTAAACATTGTAAACATGAGTTTATGTCTCAATCTCTAGTTTCAAGTCTTCTTCAATACAGCATGATGTTCATTTAGTACATTATGCTCCATTTAGAGTCACACAGACCATAAAGCAGGGGATGCTTTAGGGCGGGGCTACACAGTGATTGACAGGTTACTACCAGAGCCGTATAGACATCTCTACATCAATCCTCCACAGTCCAAATATGGTCACTTCTGCTCACTGGTTGCACAAATCCAATATGGCTGCAGTCTATGTCCTCAAAGTGTCAATCGTTAAGATTACAGTCCTGCTTAGTTTGGCAACACCCTGTCAACTGGTGGGAACAGGAGATGTGGTTTAAAACCACAGGTCGCAGAAACTCTCGGCAGCAAAAACAATCAATGGTCTTTTTAACAAAGAAGGCAGTAATTGGTCTCATTCCATCATCCTGTGATCTGATTTTATGCTACACACGGCATGAGTAAGAGCAAAAGTGAAAGTAATTGGTTACCTCGCTTTTCATCAAACAGCTCACTGGGGCTGTTCTATTCCTCCATACGTTAATTTAAAGTGATCCGCTGTCAAACATTTACCAAAAGAACCGCTGCCTGTTCTGTAGGGCATGTTTGATGAAGAGCAGCGGTCTGTGTCCAGCTCACAGACAATCACGTTGCATTTTCTGTGACTGCTTCACAATACAAAAGTTAAATGGTTTTAATTTGAAGCTGCAGAAGTCTATATGTTGGGTTTGTATTAGGAGCAACTTAATACAGCAATTTTTTCTGGAATGTCGCCACAGATCATAATACTGAAAACACGTTTTTCAACATGCCTCCACAACTCACTGTAACTATGGCAACCGTGGAATCCACAGAGGACGGAGAGTTGTGTGCTATCCGTGTTTGCTGGCATCAGCCGCGTGCCGTGACATCCCGGAGTCTTATTCAAGTTCGACTACTTTATTTGTCTCTCGGGAAATTTGTCATGGACATAAAGGCTGCCACATAAAAAACATACAATTATAGTGCAGCAACAAAGGCAAAGTGCATAACACTGAGTACTTCCGACCTGAAGTGTATTCAAACACTCAACACAGCTTCTCATTACAAACCCTCCTTATGTCCTAAGTTTGGCAGATTCACTGAGGAATAAAAGAGTTTTTGTACCTATTCAGGTACCTTCACCTGTATTTACAGTTGTTTTTATGATCGCTTAAACACTAAAAGTGAATGCTTGGAAAAAAAAGCACCAAAGCCCTTTTGTAACCATGCCTTATACAAAGGCACCAAAAGTACAAACACAACTTCTTTTCACTCCGCAACACACTTCTTGCAAAACACTCCGCACTGTTCCTTACATGAAGCACACGCGTTGAAGAATGTCATCTCGCGGGTCATGGCGGGTTGGTTTTTGATATTGGAGTGAAATAAATTATCATATTGACCAAAGAAAACACACACGACATGCACTTTATGCACACCGATGACCATATATGGCTCTCCACATTGTAAAATCAGTCAGTAGTATCAATTTCCAAAGGCTGCATTTTGCACTGAAAGTTAGAACAGAGCATATTCTAAATAAAATATAGCAGATAACACAGCAAAACTAATTGCGTAGAAAAGAGCATGACGTACAGTTGAAGCTCAAATACAGGTTTCTGATAACAGGCCTCGCGCTGCGACGTTGGCATCCATCGTTGCTGTGAACGTGTCTCACCTGTGGTCTTTTTTACAATGAATGAATCATCCTGAATAACGAGATGACACTCAAGCAGTTAGGTGTTTGACCAGGGGGCACGTGTATTGACCATTTGGTCCATGGGTGTGGCATTTTGAATTGCAGTGTTTTGAAATGACGACTTCATGTCAGATCCGTGACTTATGTAGAGAAGTGTGTGCAGTGTGTTGCAAAAAAATGCCACTGTTTGTTGAAAATTTGGCGCCAAGCAGAAAAGGTGTTTAGAGTTTTGGAGACTTGAGCTGAGGTTTTGCCCTCTGAGTGTCAGTCACAATGATTGTGGTTCATTTGTCATTTTAATGTATGAGCAATTAAAAAAAACTATACTGTACTATACCGTTTTCTCTACTGGACTTGTACTTTGTGTTTGGTTGTTGTTGTAAAAACCTGCAATGGAAAAATAATAAGCTGTATATATTTTTCCTAAAGCCTTTCATGTTGAGTGGCTGTCCTGAGCTGGAACAAACTGAAGCCTGAATGAGGAAATTAAAACAGATACAGAAAGCTAAGAAGACAGCAGTGTTTAACATCGGTGTGTTGTTGCCGCTTTGAATTTAAATTGATTGATTCATTTGATGTTGTTGCAAAATGCCATTTCTGCAAAATATTGTTCTGACTGCAGTTTCACTTTGACATAGAAGTGAGATGTTTAATCTATAAGTGTTGCTCATTTGGCCTGTATGTAGACTTTGGACAAAATTGCAAAGAAATGTAATCCAGGCAGCAAACACGTTCCTCCCAAAATTAATTTGCTGTTGACAGGTGACGGAGTTTTGATTTTCAACAGTTAGCATGTAAATATGCACAAAAAACAATCCATGCTGAAATATTGGACTTAATTATACATACTTGAGTAGCTACTACTGTGACAATTATTACTCCCATGATGCCTCGGACAAAACGTCTTTCAAATAGAATGCATGCAGGAGAGAGTGTGCTCCCCTGTTATTTTCGTGTTTTCTTTTTTTGCTCGACAAAGTTTCCATGGATTCCATGGAGAGCAGAGCGTATCATCTCAGAGCAGCATACGCCGACTGCACTCATGCCCGTCACTGGTAAATGTAGTAAACTTGCATATGAACAGGGGGAGCGGTGACAAATAAAAAATGAAAGAAAGAGCTCAATCTCTACCTGGGACAGTAATATCCTATGAGAGAGCGAGAGGGGGGGGGGGGGGGGGGAGTAGTGTGTGTGTGTGTGTGTGTGTGTGTGTGTGTGTGAGAGAGCCAGCCAGGCAGGCGACAGAAAGATAGAACAGAGCCGGAGTGTGTTGCCATGAAAGAGGAGGCACATGGGTTATTTTGATGGTTATTTCTGAACATCACCATAAGGCATGTGTCAGATGGACTATCAGGCCAGAACATATGCGCAAACACGCATCCGCGCGCACACACACGGGGTGTGTAAATGGCCCATGCTACGCGGTTCTGTCCTATGGGGTCTTCTTAAGTGGCCGATTATGTGTAAATGGTCATGTAATGACGTGTTGCCTTCCGCTAATGTCCCCATCAAATGGTCGCGGCTTCGACAGAGCCGTGTCCCCAAAGACACCATAATGGACACTCTAAGCGCGCCGGTCCTTGGAAACAGAAGGGTAATGTGGATGAGCAGCAGCAGGAGGTGAGTCATCGAGCTCGGTGAGCAATCATCTTCGGTATGCCTGAATCTGAATCATCTAGAGGATTAAAAAGTGAATGGACGGGCTGTTTTGGATTCCAGTTTAGGACCAGTTTCACTGACCGCAGTCCATTTTGTTGTAAAGTAAAGCTTAAATGTCCAACACCAGGACTGCTTGGATTCGTTGGAATGTCACAATATGTTCAAAAGGTATGGCAGTTTGTTTTAAAAAGACCACACAAAGAAAGATTTACAACCAACTCTATGAAACAGTACCACAAATATGTCCACTTACCAGCTATTTCTGGTACTTTTTTTTTGGCACTTTTGGAAACTTTGGTCACATGATGAAACCAAGCAAATACATTTGTTGATGAAGATCATGAGATACAGAGGAAAATCCCCTAAAAAGGCAGTAAGTGGACATTGACTAAGATTTTTTTCTTAGTTATTTTTAAGGTCCATTCATAAAGTCAAGAATACGTTTTCAAACTTGACTAAATTAAGTAAATTGAGTAAATTATGTACCAAATGTGATGGAATTTGGGTTAAAAAAAGCCTAAAAATGGCAGACAATATCTTAAGTCAGAACAAAACTATCCAGGTACAAGATCCAGGTAAAAAAAACAAGAAGACAGTTTTGAGCAACAGCAAAATGCGTTTTATAAACAGCCACATGGTACCAACACCCACTACAAACCCAGCCCAGTAACCCTAGGAATAACTCTTATATGAGACGACTGTCCATTGCCAAAATTGAGTCCTGATGCAGAAAGTAGTTTGTCCTTTATGCAGCGAGGTTGAAAGTAAAAAACAACACATTACTGAAACCAGAGTTTTACAGATCTGTCCAATATCAACGCTCTTATCTGGTCTTCAAAATTTGTTAATATGTGTAATGTCTCTGAAATCTGTTTTCTTTTTCGATATTGTTACATGCCGTGTTGTGTTTGTGCTCTCCCTCTGTTTTCCCTCAGTGTCTTCTCGAGTGCCACCCTCTGTCCCGGATGCCAGCTGCTGCGACTGATTGGACACGGCTGCGTTCAATCGCGATTAGCTGGTGGATAAGAGGAGAGGAGCTCCTGAACGACAACCTCTCTTGGGCAGACCACAGTAGTGAGGCTGTGCGTGCGAGTCGGTGTGGAGCTGGCAAACCTTGGGCCGAACCTGCAGCTGAGAGGAGTGTGCTGTGGATCACTCCGGATACAGCCGTGTGGGCTGTTGACACCATTGTCTTTTTGTGTTTGTCCTCAGTACTCATTCTCTCTTTCCCCGGGTACATTTACATCGTTACTCCCCGCAGATGCCAAAAAGGGGAACGTAACAATATCCTGCTTAATACACAACAGGACAGACAGATAAACCAGGCCACTGGCTGAGGTGACAGCAGAGGAATTGAGAAGGATAAAAACACGTCGGTCATATGGCTTGGCATGACTGTATCATATGTAATTTGTCGACAGCTGCATGAGTCCTTAGCAAATCCCTCCAGCTTCTACCACGCTACCTACTGCTATGGGGCTAATGGTGAACAACTGGTTTTGAGCATAGCCCTAGCCCTATTTTTAGGCCTCTACTCGAAAATTCCATACCCATACCTTTTAGACTGTAGATCTGAAACTACAAGGTCTATTTTAATAATTTGTACAGTATAATACAGGTAAAACTTGTGAGAGACTTGTTCAGATGTGTAAATATTGTGTATGTTACTGGTTAATAGTGAATGAAGATGGCACACAGCTCAAATTGAAAAGTTTCAGTTTTGCCTGGAAAAAAAAGCACTTTTATTGAACTTTTTTTTTTTTTAATAATGCCTAATGAACCCTAAAATCACTCCACAGTCATAGCACAACAGGTTTGTGGTCTGTCCAAGCAAATTTTACTTAGCAGGCCAGCATAAAATGAGGGCTGAGTACAGAATTTCAAGCAAATATTCAGAACCGGTCAACCGGATGGGCCTTTCTATGTGGAGTTTGCATGTTCCTCCTGTGCCTGCATGGGTTTTCTTCCATGACGGTTCAAAGACATGCAGGTTTGGGACCTCAAACTTCCTGAAGACATGAATGTGAACGTGGATGTTTTTCTGTCTGGATGTGTCAGCCCTGAGATGAACTACCGACCTGTTGACTCAAACTTGTGTGTGACAAAATGGCTTGATAGTGCCCCCTATTGAGTAATCCAGTGCATTTCACCTAGATGTATGACGTTGGAGAGGTACAGTATATGTAACATGTTATAAAAGGGGTATACCGTAAACCCAACAGGAAGTCGTCATTTTTATTTTTAAGGCTGTTTCTTTTAAAATGTTAATGCACTTTACTTTATCAAACTCCTCCCAGAGCATTAACTCAATCAACTGCACATTTTGTAGGTATAATCTGGAGACTGTTAAAATGAAAAGTTGTTCAACTTTTTGAAACAACGTTTTGTTAAACTATGTTTCTGTGGTGTGTCAAAAGTGCCCTTTGCCATTAATCAGGAAGTTGTTTTGGGCATCCCATGTCCAAAGGGTGTGTAAGACACATACATGATCTTTTTCATTTCCAGGTGGTGACAGGAGGTCACAACGGCAATAATTACCATTAAGAAAAAGCTCAAAATACTAACATTAAAAAGGTTATAGAATTGGATAATCTCTGCCTTCATGTTCTCTCTGCCTTAATGTTCATGAAGTGTGTTCAGTGTTCTCCAAGCATCTACGATTGTCAATATCTCCATCTGCAGTATAAGGACATATTTTGGCATGTTTCTTACACATTTTTGAACTCCAAGCAGTGATTTCTTAGCAATGAGTCCTCAAAACTCTAAAACAACCCATGTCTACAAGGCATCGAGGAAAAGGACCCAAATGCAGACAACTGTCCAGAGCGTAGCAGTTCAGAGATTCATTGGTAAAAATGATGCAACACAGGCTTAGGGTAGCAAGTCCAAACAGAGGTAAACAAGAATCCACAGGTTAACGTGAATGGAAAAAGATGCAGGCAGGCCCAAGTCAACGTTTAGGTGGCTGGAAAGAAAAGGCATGAAGCAACATTGACCGCGACTCACTGGGGAAAAGGGGGCCACAGGGGGATTGGGTAATGAGCCCCAAGTGAGCAGGAGGATGTAGAAGTCAGGTGACCACGTAAAACTATCTGGTGGACAGGTGAACGGCAATGAAGCTTAGCTAAGCAGAGTCATGGGGAAGAGGGAATGTGCATCACGTTCTCATCCCAACTCATCACATACTGAAGCTTGGACAGGACCGCTGGGTTTCACTTTCTAACGCACTGGGTAGCCCAGCACGCCAAACTATGACGCTCCATTATGGTCGCACACACATGGTTAACGTTAATTTGAATCCAAAGGTTTGGGCAACAAAACCACTCAGATCGTGGTTCGGGTTAAGATTACTATGTTTGTAAACGGAAAGTCAAACTTAAAAATGTGAACACAAAGGCAAGCAGCACATTATGGTTTCACACGGGACATGAACAGTCTCCTGGTTGAAAATGTTATGTTTGTTTGACCCATCCGTCACACAATGTGGGTTATTTCAGTCTTTACCATGTCATCACGTCCTCTAAACATTTTCTCTACACCAGTGGTCCCCAACGTTTTTTGCACCACGGACCGGTTTCATGTAAGACAATATTTTCACGGACATAAAATGATCTGATGATGATCTGGACAAATATAAAATGCATAAATAAATACAACTCACAATAACGCTGAATCAGTGGAGCCCTGAGCTCGTTTCTCTGCAACGAGACGGTCCATCTGGGTTAATGGGAGACAATGACACCCAAAGTCTTTTATGTCCAGTCTACTCCGTCATTTAGTTTTGATTGCCGTCACTGCAGAACATCCGGCTTCACAGAGAGGATGTGTGAAATGGAAGAAGGGTGTTCAGTGCTTTAGTGGCGATCTCAGGATATTCAGCCTTGATGTTAATCCAAACACCAGCAGAGTTGTTGTCTTTAAGGCCACCGTCATTTACAACCTCCAGCAGCTGATCTCTGTCACCACATATTCTGCAGAGCGGTCTTGAGCGTCAGAAATACTCCTGATGTTTAATCAGACTCCTGATGTTGTCTGTTAAATGAAGCTTCCATGTTCTTGGAGGTTGTAGCTCTTCTTCTGCCTCCTTAGTGGCCTTTCCTCTCCAAACGTTATTTACTCATTTTCGCTAGTTTGCGGGCTTCATTTCTGAGGTAACGTATCACGTGACTGAGACGAGCGTCTTGACATGTCAAGAGGCACAGGCGGATGAAATTGCGAGAGAATCCAGTCATTTTTCAAAATAAAACTTCCTTCAGACTCTAATAATCAATACAACGGAAATAATGTTAAAACGTGTCGCCTTCAAAACCATTGTTCTCTCATGATATGGCGCGCCTGGTGTACACTCCTCATTTGTGCCGAGCGTAAATTTTTCTAGCGTTTTTAGACGCAGGGTTGCACCGTTCGTCTAAACGGTGCTCGCAAGAGGGGGGCTTTACTACTTTACCACTGACTTCCTGTTTTGATTAATGGAGAGCTCAATACTCAAAAAGAAGAAGTGGTACAGCTTGTCTTTTGGTGCTCCTTTAGAACCCAACGTCATCAACAGTGAGAGGAGCCTCCAGGCCAGCCGATGCCATCGACACCTTCCTCCCCCTCTTGCTTGGTGTTGTGCCGGCTCCTGATGCCATTTTAACTGTCACACTTGGAAAGGTCAACTTTACCTCGCTCCGGCTGCACACGCGCTCCGCCTGAGCTTTAATTACCAACAGTCACACTTGCACACGCTCAATACACACAATATTAGCATGCTCCCTCTGACTGTCTCCCTTGTTCTCTCTCCCACAAAGAACCCCCCCCCCCCCCCCCCCCACACACACACACACACACACACAGCAGCCATGGCTCCCATCTTCACCATCCATAACACCATTGATTGGTGCTAACTCATTAAAACGAATTGAGCTTCTTTGCAAAGGAGAATGGGTTGAGCTGCCTTCACCTCATTCCTCTGCCACGTAAAGCTAGCACTACACTCGCTGACATATGCAGCCTCGCGTCACACCATTTTGGCTTTCTTTCAGTTCAAAGTACATGCTCAATGCCCAGTGAAGAAAACAAATACTTTCCTACCAGGAGAGGATTAGGTCTAGGAAACCTAACAGCTGAATGGTGAGCTAATGTGCTGCTCAGGCAGATACACGTCTGCCAACATGTTTTTATATTGAGAACGTGTTGATTCTGTCCAATGAAAAGACATAGTTTAAAAATGAAGCATTCAAATAGCATATTGGTATGTGTGCCTTTTTTAAGAATAACCAGAGTTGCAGCTCCAACGAGCTCCACCAACCAAGTCACAAAGCACTCTCTGCAGCTAACAAAGCTTAATACTGCTGTGAGCGCACGTTAATAATTGAACGATTGAGCATCCCGACCATTCAATAATATAATAACTCGGAGACCTCCACCAAGGCCATGCCCTATCTCACAATGTTGATGAAAGGTAGAAATCATTTGTGTATCTGTCCCCTGATTCCCTTGGTTCTTCCTTGGCCCGTACTACACCCTTTCACCAAGTTTCCTGAAAATCAGGCCGGCAGTCTTTTCCGTAATCCTGCTGGCAATGTAACAACAAAACCAAACTGAAAACATAACGTTATTTGCAGAGGCACTTAGTTTCAATATTACTTATATTTAACAATAGTTATGCTACATAATTAATTGCAAACTTGGTAGATGACAAACTTTTAATGAATGATTTACTAGAAATATTCATGACCAATATAAAATGTGCCCATTTTAATATGACTTCAGGGTTAAACCCTGCCCACTCCCACTCTTCTGTCTGAATACAGAGACAGATCATGTTGTTGGTTGATAGCGTTAGAACCATCTCTGTACCTCTAGTTGTTTCACTGACTATGTTAACATATGATATCGTGGAGGGTTTACTGTGGTCTGCCGAGCTAAAGCCAGACAAATAGCACAGATCCTTTCATCACTGATCATCTTTTACATCAAATCTGCACCACTTTAGCCGAGCTGACACGCCTCCTACTGGGCCTTTCCTTCTACATCAGCACAGTCAGGTTGACAGCAAGTCACCACAACATCAACCCGGCACAAGCCAAGAAAACACCGTTGGTCCCAAAAACACCACCTTGTTGATGCAAAGCCTCAACATGACTGGATGTTTGAAGACTGACCGACAGCATTCAGTGACGGTCCTTCTCTGCATTTCGTCAGAAAACCTTTAAGTTGACATCAAGGTAATACTATTCTTTTGTTTTTGCACAAAACTCTTCAGTTCAGCATCATCAGTTGCAAATGTGACAATACTGTGATGTGAAATACATCAGGAATGTGCTTCTTCGAAAACTTTTCACTTTGCTTTCAGTGAGAGCATGCATTCATGAATATGTATAAAGATGTTGTCTCGCAGTTCATTTACACTCCTGCTCCTAACATACAATGACAAACTCATCACCGTTGCCCACATTTCCATCAAAATACGATTACTTTGTGGCATGAAAGTGGCTTTTCAAACCTTGTAGTCCCTAACAAGCCTAACCTTGTGCTCATTCTCAGAATTTTTTATTTTTTTAATTTTTTTCATGAAGGTATTTAGAGGACGTGGCCGTCGTCTCTTCCTCAACTTCATTATCAAGTGCTTTTTGAGGAGGTTTGACTGTGATGCGTAGTGTTATTCAAATTGTAATAAGGCTTTTTGGCTGTCTCTCTCTCCATCTTCTGTCAGGGTGTGTCTTCCAGATGTTCCTCTGTCCTGCTGCTCTCTCTTCTGACTCTTGCATAACTGCTTTGTTCTTTTTTTCTATTCTTACTTCAGTCCCTTATGAATGTCCGAGGAATCCATGCATGTTTATGGTTTTATTCCATCACTCCTTCATTGATGAACCTTTTCCAAAATTACAAACAAACAGGACTTTCACTATGGAGACCGCTGTTCATGTCCCGTGTGAAGCCAAGTCAAAGTTAACTTCTTACACCTTACATTTGTAAGTATTTTTGTTGCCTAAACCTAACCAAGTAGTATAAACACGTTCTCATCCCAACTCGACGTTTGGTCACTACCCTTGGTGGTGAATGTAAATAAAAACACTGAGGTTTAGGCAAAAAGAAGCACTTAGTATTTTAGGCAAAACAACATGGTTGGTCTAAAAATACTCTGTCAAATGATGCTCTAGCGTGAGTTCAGTCAGGAAGACTATACTCTTAAATACCAAGCCCGTAGTTCATCTCTCATACTTCTGCCTTTCCCTTCTCACGCATGTGGATGCGTCCTTCGCGGTCTACGTCGACCGCGTCCTTTAGAGTCCCGAGCGGTCTCCGGTTTCTAGTGGAGAAAAGAGCCTGTCCACCCTCTCCTCTGTCTCCCTCTGCAACCTCATGTCTTCTTTCACAAGCTCCAGCATATCTCTCTCTCTCTCTCTCTGAGAGCGTGGTGGTGGTAAGCGTGGAGAGTGTTGCTAAATGTTTGGTGATTTTTCTCAAACTTTTCTTCAATCTTTTTTCGTAGTTCACTGTGTGATTAAGTTGTGGTGGTTTGAGTTTGTTGTCGGGGTATTTGATGTTTTGGGCGGACAGAGAACCGTGTTTCTTGTCGGGGATGGCATCCGCTGAGCGTCCATGTCTTTGAGACATGGAGTTCGTGTTCAGCCCGACCCGTGTGTCCCGGTAGAGGCGCTTCTCCTGGCTGTGGGAGACTGTGTGGGACACGCTAACCTGTCCTATGCCTCCAGGATGAACAGAGGTGTGCTGGTTCTGAAAGAGGAGCGTTTTGTGGCACAGTTAATAGCGAGCGGCGTCTCGCAGAACGGCGTGTATCTGCAGGTTTCCCCGCTCGCAGTGACCTCCACCCGGGTCACCGTCTCCGGTGTTCCCCCGTTCATCCCCAACCAGGTGTTGGAGCGAGAGCTGCAGCGCTTCGGGAAGCTGGCGAGCAGCTTCAGGACTGTGGGGCTGGGATGTAAGAGTGATCAACTGAAGCATGTCCAGTCCTTCAGGAGACAGGTGTTCATGTTCCTTACCTGTCCTTCACAGACGCTAGAGGTCTCATTTAGGGTGAAACACGGGGAGGGGCATTACATGGTGTACGCTAGCACAGGTAGCATCAGGTGTTTTGAGTGCGGGGAAGTGGGGCACAAGCGGACCGCTTGTCCTAACAGGCCGGCCGAAGGGCTGCCAAATGACGAGCCGGCGGAGGGCGCTGCTCCGGGGGGGGGGGGCGATGATCTGCCGACCGGGGCCGAGGCTGAGGAGGGGCTCAGCGGGCAGACAGACAGTCAGGACTGGGAACAGAGAGCTGATTCAGGCGGAGAAAAAAATATTGATGACAACTCAGCTGTTCTGAGTCTCACAACGGAGGAAGTAACAGAGGAAAGGGAAGCAGGAGCAGAGGAAGGTGTGAGGGAAAGTGTAGCAGGCAGCAGTAAAGGGCTGACGGCTGAAGCTGACCAGAGTCAGGCTGCTGGTCCAGAGGAGAGTGGGGGGGGGGGGGGCTTGTGTTGTGGAGGAGGAGATGGAGTACGACTCTGACTCTGACTCTGAAGGTCTCAGTGATGACTACTCAATGTTATTAACTGGAGATCTGTACAAGTTAAAGGACATTCATAAGTTCCTGGATGAAACATTTGGAAAATCTGTAGATGTTTTAGACTATTTTCTAGACACAGAAAAGTTTATTGAAAGTGCTACAGAAATACCAAAAGCGGTCGGTATGGAGTCACTAGATGGAAAGAAACGTTTCCGTCAAAAGAAGCACGTGACGAATCTCAGGAAGCGAATGAAGAGAGATGAAGGGAAATGTGCAAAAAGGTTAAAAACCTCTAAGTGAGTCTATCATGGATGTGATTCACTTATTTTTTCTGTTATTGGTTCTTCTAACTGTCTACATCACCGCTCTGTTTCTTTTCTCAGTGCACAAGGTGAGGTTTTGTTTTTTTAATATTGATGAGGTAACAGGAAGGGCTATTGGACGGGAATGCCTGCTACCTCAGCTCTCCTACAGGTGGAGGGTCCTTACTGTCAATGCCTTGGTTGCCTCGACCCTTTGGCACAGACTGGTAGTCCTGCCTCCACCACAGGGCCTGATTAAGGACATCCAGAGGGCAGCTCTGGACTTCTTCTGGTCAGCGCCTCACTGGCTGAGATCTGCGGTGCTGTACCTGCCGGTCCAGGAGGGAGGACAGGACCTGGTGGACATCGCATCACCCATCGCAGCCTTCAGACAGCTCAGAGACTGCTGTACAGCTTCGGCCTGCCATGGACTGATACTGCCTGTGTGCTGCTGAGGAGGGCTGTGACAAACACCTGTTCCTACTTCAGCCCCAGTCAGTGGTTCTAACTGGTCTGACACCGTTCCACCAGTCTGTCTTACAGAGACAGAGACAAGAGACTGTATACTATCTGACCAATGGGACGATGAAGGAGTGATGGTGTCGAGGTAGACCGAGTTGTTTGGCAGGGGATCCTCCCCAAGGGGCTGTTGGTGGTCCCGGTATAAACCCCCTGTGGACTAACGGACACAGACTGACAAAGAACACTGAACTTTGTGAACATTTGGAATCTGAAAGACATTCTGGTTTCAGTCAGAGACAATGCTCTGGTTCTCAACTTATTCCTGTTTTCTTTAGTATTTAATTTTTGTGTTTTTATTGATTTCATTTTGTTGTAACTTTTGATCAACTGTAAACGGAACTTACCAAGAAATAAAGTTACATTTAAACCTCTCTCTCTCGCTCTCGCTCTCTCTCTCTCTGGATGAGAGCAAATCTAACTCTAACCTTAAGTACAAGATGGTCAAATGGAGATATTGTGAATGGACTAGCTATCGTTACTGGCTTACTTACAAGTTACGGTTGCTCAAACTACGAGTGAGTTGAAACCCAATACTTACATTCAAAAGTGAATGATGCCGCTTCTCCTGCTGCTGGTTCACTTGTCGCCATGCCGATGAAAATCAAATCTTCATCGGCACGCAATGAATCTTGGGATATATTGGGTCGTGAAGGAACCTTAAGTTGGATCCTCTGAATCTGGGAAAAGAAGGCTGCATTTCTTAGCTGCATTTAAAGTCTTCATAATGGGACAGCCTCGTCGCAGACGCTGTGACGCAATCAGTCTACAAATGCAGCCTCCGAAGGATGCAGCCGCTGGATATCATGATATCAGCTGTTTAGATCAGCTGGTCTCTTCTATCCAATAGCACAAGGAAACAATTACATCGTTAGCCTATCATCTTGCTGCTGTCGCTCCTAAATATGATGGTCTCTCTACCTTCAGTACGTTCATGCTGCTGTTACGCACCCCTCCACCTCCCCATCTCTACCCAGTCTTCACAGATTCATCATCTCATCAGCCACCACCACCACCAGAGTCTGGATTGATCTTGCTGCTGCTCAGGGAGATTTGTAATGGAAGGGCGTCTGCCCCTCCATTACAAATCTTCCAGTAGAGTCCAAGCGCCAAAGACTGTCCAGACTTTATCATCACTTATCATTTGTTGATAATAAACAATTATCTTTTCTTCATCTGACTTGTCGCTCCTGATTGAACTCAAAGTGAAGTCAAAGTTCACTTTCTAAAGACACTTTGATTAGCATTTTGTTTTGCAGATTGTTGCACACATTTAAATTAATATTTAGACATTTGAATGGAAACTTCACCTCCAACTGCTGGAAAGAATCTAGAAACACCACTGGAACAATGCGCACAATTTCTTGTTTATACTTGAACTTGTGATTATCATGAAAATATATATTTTATCAGTCTACTTTTATTCTCAGGTGTCAGCTGCCAACATTGCTGCCACACGGATCTAATATCCTGCCTACGGATACTTGATGTGCTCCTGATTGCACCATGTGAGCTGTGTCTTTCCCTTAACTTTCATTTTCCACTGCTTCATCTCCCTCATTCATCTATCGTCCTGCATTATCTTTTGCCTCCATTTCATTCCTCCTTTTCCTTCCTAGCTTTACTGCCTTCTCTTCTAATCATGTGGCAGAACACGTTGCACATGGCTTCTCTCTGTGGCTCTTTCTTCTAAATGCACATATTTTGCCAAGAGGTTGTTATTTACACACCCCAACAACACAAGATAACCAACAACAGACACCATTTTTAGATCACACAGTTCTGTATCCACACACACACACACACACACACACACACACACACACACACACACACACACACACACACACACACACACACACACACACACTGTTACTTTATCCTTTGCACTGCCGTCTGCGTTGTGAAGAAGGCCCAAATATGTGCTCCTTCTTATTGTGTGATCAATCAGCTGAGCACATAGGCATGCTGGGAACACAGACAGAGGCTTGGTAGGTATGTGTGTGTGTGTGTGTGTGTGTGTGTGTGTGTGTGTGTGTGTGTGTGTGTGTGTGTGTGCGTGTATGTGTGTGTGTGTGTTGATGATCCTGTGTGAGAGGCTCTATATTTGGGTTTCTTCTCAAACTGGCCTGTGTGTTCACATCGCAGGCAGAGAAACTCATCACCTGAAACCAAGTGAAGTATGATGAGCATGTGGGAAGGTGTGAATGAAAACAGATCACAAAAAAATGCAGCAGATGGATGTAAGATGTCCTCTGGTTAAATATATTCTGTCAGGTACACTGAATCACTGTGTTCGACGTCGCTGTTTGTCATTTGATCTGATTGACATTAGTGCCATTGTTCCCTGATTTACATCCAGCAGTTTAATGTCACTGCAGACCAAACATTTCCTACAGTTGCTGCTTTACACGATAAAGGTTTTAGTCGGGGATTGTTTCCAGGAATGGAACAAGCACAACAGCCTCAGTGACTCTGACGTGAAGCAGCACACCTCCAACACTTCATCAAGGTGCATGCAGCATGACATCAAACGACAACTTGACTTTCTTCTTTATTTAGACACTAGCTGGTTTTACTACTTTCTGTGTTTGTGTCTGTAGATTCGAGTTAGCATTAGATCATGGCTTATTGGCAATTTCCTATTTGAACATAACGTTTCAGAAAACAAAATATGTGTCTTAGTGGCAGTAATCATGGAGATGTCATGGTGATATCGCATTGTTAAGAATGTTACAATCGTATAAAAAGATTTCCTTTTTTTTCCTTTTCCTACTTAAGTCCAGCAACACGTTTTCATTTTTGCTCGTTACATTCATACACTGTTTTCAATATAGACTTTATGCAACAAAACAACTTAGTAAGGTTCGTGAAAAGATCGTTGTTTGGGTTGAAATGACTACGGAAGTGAGGTTACTGAAGTAGGCAAGTTAAGTGACAAATAAATCAACGTTGACTTCTCATTTCACCTCCTGTGTGAAAAACCAGGATTTTTTTCACCCATCCAGCCGCCCTGTGTGGGTTTTTGTGATCTATATACTTCCTAGTTCATAATTACGTGGATTACATGTGAATCGATTTCATGGGATACCTACAAAGTGCAGCACACTATTTTCTGTTTGTACGAACGCTGCATGAGATCAACAAGTATTGATGTGCAAACGGTTGTACAAAGGCATTTCTACATCCACTCATGGCCAACTGTGGGTGGAAATAAGGTTTCAACACGTGCACCCAGTTCCACAATGATTGAGAAAACAGAAGCAGGCAGTGGCGGCTGGTCAATAGAGGGCCATGGGGCATGGCCCCACCATGAGCCACACAAAAAAGGAAAAAAAAAAAAAAAAAAAAAAATTATAATAATCATAAATGATACTAATTGTCAATATTTGTGTTTTTGAACTATGGAATGTACCCAGTAATGTGTGTAAAATATATCTGCGGAAAATATATGCTTTTCCTGCTCGTCCTCTCCGCCTGTGTGCACGACACACTGAGAACGCGCAGCTAGGAGGGCCTAATCTTTTTGGCCCAAAAGAGGCGGGTCTATGAAGAAATTTAGCCAATTGCTGATTGAAGATATAAATGAGTGACATACAATTTAGCCAATCAGCGCCCTCAAATTGATTCAACGTGGGGCCAAACATATTTTGCCCCCCTAGCGGCGCGTCAGGAGAAGTCTCTACGCCTGAGCGCCAGCGCGAGCACTCCTCCTCCAAGACCCGTTTGAGAGGAGAACTTTGGCGGAGATTCTGCAGCCAAAGAGCTGATATCAGATCAGCCTGACCTCACAATCAGACAGCAGACTCGCGGGAAAGGGAAGCAGTACATGCGAAGGTTCTGTACTAGCTGTACACCAGACAGATTTGGCTAGCTGGATGACGTCATGTTAATAACTTATTTAGCTTTTTAAAACAACGGGGACGGATCCAGCACAGACAGTTACGGGAGTGAGGGATAAGGAGGTAAGGAAACATGAGAACACCAGGGTAGGGAGTGAGGGATGAGGAGGTAAGGAAACATGAGAACACCAGGACACACATGGAGAACTCTGTCAAGCTACATATTAGACAAAGTGAACATCTTTTCTTCTACATAGTTGTCCTCAGTCTCTCTGCTTAACTTGGTCATGGAGACATCAACATGTAATAGAGATGTTAAATTAACAGTGAAAACTCATCATAGCTTAATTTAACATCAGTATTCATAATTACACTTCATGTTTACTTCTCCTGATCTTTACCTCCTATAACAACGTCCATAGGGGCATGTAATTCAATAATAATTCAATAAATGAACATGTTATATTATATTATATAAGTGTTATTTACTGATTTTTTTCATGTTGGAATACATGTTAAATATTTAACTGCCAAGTAATAATGCGTGTTTGATACTTACATTTTTTTTGCATTAAATCATACTGGGATGTTTGCTGAAATTGACAGGATGGCCCTACCTAGAACATGTTCCACCAGCCGCCACTAGAAGCAGGTGAACGTGCAGCATTATGTTTATAGTTATTTAGCCCCGCCCTGTAGCATATCCTGCTTTATGGTCTATTTGACTTTAATTGGACCATAATTCATTAAATGAACGTCAAGCTATATTGGAGAAGAGTTGAAACCAGCAATTGATTGCAACCAGAGGAGTCGCCCCCTGATGGAAAGAACACAGGTGTAGGTACTTCAACATTGGCTTTATTTTTCAGAACCGGAGGTTGCTGTCCGATCGGGCCCCTTGTGTTCTTCTGTTGTATTTCTGAAAAAGTAGCTGCTGTTCGCAAGTTTACTGTCCCCTGAGGTTGATACATGAATCATTTCACTGTGGAGTATTTAAACACAGCTGTCATTAACGCCAGTAACCACAAGTAATGAATAATCTAAACTAATCTGAGTTTGTCTGAATTAATTTAAAAGCAGAAGTAGCAATAATAGTAGCAATAATAATAATAATAATAAAGTAGCAATAATCCAATAAACATCTAGCACTAGAAAAGGGTTTTGAACAATCCTACAGTTGAGCGGAGTAACATTTAAAGAGTATAGAGACAAGACGGAGGACGAAGGAACAGACTCAACCTAAGCATTCGCTTTTAGCATAGGAGCTACACAGCACCAGCTTCACAAGTATCTGGTCCTGTCACTGATGTGTGACGTTAAAAAGAACCTTTGTATTGTGTTTAAAAACTTACTATTACCTTCAATAACCTGGTTACTCTAATCACACCAGTCAGACTCAGACATGATCTGCTTTGGTGAACCAAGTGGAGTTGGCATTGGTGGCATTTGTTGACATATCCAACAATTAGACACATTTCTGCTGCTGGCATAATACCATCATTTACACGGCCCATTCCAGCCAAGCTTTGTTGCCAAGGCTTCAGCACCTACCAAAAATTGAAACGGGGAAATAAAACACATGATGGGCCTTTGATCTTTTCAAAAACAATATGTAATAATTGATTAGCTATTATAATCAACTTTCTATTGTTATCTCTTTTTCATGCCATCAATGTGAAGCAATGGATTCATAATGTGCTCTTGAAGTCTAACAATATTTCAAGAGAGTTTTATATTTGAGTGTGCATGTATCTGTGCTGGGTGTGACTGCACAGTGCACAGGACTAAGTGTGTGTTGGGGTGCGTTTGTGTGTTGGCTGTGCTCGTATGTCGCGCTGCTGGCGGAATGCCGGGGAACCAACCGCCACCTGTGCGAGTTTCCCAGCCATATGGGTTTTGGTGTAGCTCGATGATTGGGCCAGCAAGTGCAGGTTAAGTTGCGGTGAAAGCCAGAGATTAATTGGAAGCGGGTAGTGTGTGAGCCATCTGCTCAATCTGTCCGTCTGTCGGTAACCACCATCCACCGCCCCCTCCGTCGGCTGAAGAAAAGAGAAGCAGACAATGCAGATGGTCCTACCAAATGCATTTGCGTTGTCCCATAATGGACTTGGAGCTGTGACCTTTTTCACTCTGACAGAACTCAGAACTGACTGGGAGGCAGCTCAGTGGTTCACTGGTTAGCACTGTCAGCTCCCCGTGTGTCTCTGAGGTATAATTTACTGCTATGAAAAACGATGTAGTCTAAAAAACCTGGACCTAAGACTGAGACTCTGAAGCGTCCATTTGTCCAAATTCTGGTCAGTCTTATCAAGTGGGAAAAGTTCCCACAGAAAGTGACGAGTAAAAGTCCCAAAAGTAGATTAAATGGCACAGTTCTCCCACATTAAATGAAAAAGGAATAACTCACTTGCCAATCAGTTCTTACTCTGAATATGTGTAATAACGCAGCTCTGTCAGTCCTGGGGTATTAGGTGTGAACCTTTCAGCACAAACGCGCAGAGCCTTCGCAACATACCTGCACATCCCATCACGCTACACTGTACAATTTGATTGGCGTGCTATAGGTAGGCGTGGTAAGTGTTGAGCTTGTTAACAGCTGCAGCAAACGCCAGCACATCAACATGCCAACGCACCTTGCCCAGAATAAAAAAAAAATCATTATGTCTCCACCTCCAGCATTTGATTTTATTTGAATTTAAGTTTATTTTCATTAGACTGTATTTAACAAGCGGAAATTGAGGCATGTTCCTGGACATTTGTAGACAAACGCACGAACAAAGAGGAATAACTTTTCTTCATATATACAAACCATTTTATGAACACAATGGCCGACTTTGAAAATGTAATGCATTAATAAACATTACAACAATACAAATAATATTATTGAAAGTATTGAAGTTGAGATATCCGCACACTATGCAGAGTACACTTTAGTTAAGCTTTCCGTCTAAAAGACCTTCCTCAAAGGATTCAACTGGACCGCCTGGTAAAGAAACAAACGAATCATATTCCAGTCACTGTATGTCAAACACCTGTGCACACCGTGGTGGTAGAGGCTAGTGGGTGCCACACTGAGACACCACAGAAGGGGGTGGCACACAGTGTATGTATGTAGAATTTGGGATCTATGTGTTGTGATGGCCCCTGCCTGATACCCATCTACAGCATTTTGTTTTAATCTTGTTCTATTCTTGCTTTGAGATGTTTTTTTGTTTTTGTATTTTCCTCATAGATCTGAGGATCTTTGATTAACGGTGGCTCAAGCCTGATGCCTCTCAAAGCCATATTTACTATGAGATGAAATTGTATGATACTACTATAGGGTGCTTCCTGATTGTAGATGCGTTTTTTCAATATACACTGTGCACCACCCCTGTCTGTGTTGTGTAAGTGTGGCATCCACTTGTAAGCCCCTCAGGACTCCATTCAGCACTTTAATGCTGCAGCTCCCAGGAGGCCGAGCCTCCACCACCGGGGTGTGCACAGGTGTTTTACACACAGTGATTGGAATGGGATTTGCTGGTTTCTTCACCCTCCGTTCCAGTTAAATCCTTTATGATCTGATGAAGGTCCTTGAGACTGAAAGCTCAAATAAAGCGTACCCTGCAGAGATCTAAGCGTGCGGTTGTCTTTAGAAGTTTGAACTCTTTGTTTCTTCTAGCACCTGAGTCTAGATCAAGCAAGGTGGAGCGGTGGTTATCCTGCAAGTATGAAAGTTAACGATGGATAAAGTCAAGTGCGCTACAACAAATCTGTACTTAAAGATCGGGTTGTAAATCCTGAGAAACTAGCAAGAATACAAAACGTATCCCAGCAACCCAGCCCAGTGATGGTTGTTTGATTCATTGATTGGTGTCAGGATGTAATGAGAATTTCAACAAATATAAAATAAATGTTTTTGAAGGAGATTACCAACTCTACCTTTCAGAACAGTACTTAAATAAATGTGCTTTCCACCAAAGTATATCTCTGACTCAACCCCAATCATGGACATGGAGGACCCTTTAAAAGTCAGTGAGTAGGAACTATGTAGATAGAGTTGTGGACTCACTAACAATAGAGTCTCTTCTTTTTGCCATGCTTGGGTTTGAGGCATGTTTATAGCCGTCACTTTTTAGGACACCTGGGTTCAGATGTTCACACTGCCCTGTTTTCCTGTTTGAACTATATCTGTTCATTCTCCTGGAAGCCTTCAACCTGCCTCCCTTTCGTTGCGGTACCTTTGTACCTCTGCTGTACCTCCTCTTGTCCTTTTTTCTGCTTGTATGTCTCAGTTCCAGTCAGGTGTCCTTTGAAAAACATGGGGCTTTCATGTGAAAAGAAACAATTTTCTTCAGGGAAGCTAATTTTTGTGCAACAGATGGTATCGGCGGTGTGGGTGTTACAGATTTATTGATGAAGTAAAAGAAAAGCAAGTTTTGTATTTCAGGTGTCAGTCAAGAAAATGACCAACAGTGTCATATTATAACAAATGTGTTCAGCAACCCATTTTAAGGGAGTCGCAACTGGGACTGGGATCATTTTGAATTTAAGAAGACAGCGTTGTTCACACTTAAAGTCCAGGAGGAAGTGGAATCAGTGTCTTATTCAGCGCGTAGTCTTCCCTTGATTCTCTCTCTTCCAGTCCGTCTGTCACTATGTGACTAAAAAAACATGTTGTGATGTCGCATGTCAGGAAGGATAGGATGGATGGATGCGTTCGTTAATACACCGTAGATGGATGGACGGATGAGCTGACGGAGTAAATGGGGGGGAGAAGACAATTGGTAGACCTTTGAAGCGAAAGCAGGATGAGTGCTGACAGCTGACGGATGAAGAGAATCTGACAAAGGCAAATAGAGGGCTTCACTTATCAATGCCAATCCCATACCGTGTCAATCAAACTGTGTGGCCAGTTGTTTTTTTTCATCAATTCAATTCAATTTTTTACCATACATTTTTTCGGTGGTTTTCAGATTTCTACTTTCCCTCTCTCTTTGGGAGTGAGTCACAAACTCCAAGTGGAGAACTTACAGTATCTTCACTTCTATCAAAAGACCGGCAAAGTAGAAGCGACTGGAAATAGTGAAAACTGAATTTGGGAACAGCAGATTTGACTTTGGTGCAAGACTGATGGAATTAGGACTTTATTGCAGGTAATGAATTAAACTCCGTCTTTTAGCAGCGACCAGCTTTCATTCACTTTTGCTTGTAGTGAATAAGATGCATGCACAACATTCTACTACAACCTGTTAAAATGATGGATTATTATTACTCATGCCTCCACTGCAGCTCTGCTTTCATTACATGTTTGTAGATCTAAACCTCCCACCTGCAATAATGCGGTGCAACAGTTCCATTGTTCACAAAGAAAATCTTCATCACACATGCTGAAAGTTCAGGGTCTTTCATACGCTGATAACCTTCCAACTAGTTATGTGGCCGCTTCATCTTTCCTGTTCTCTCTTTTAATCACCTCCCCTTTAAGCAATCATCGTGTTGTAAAGGGGCAGAAATGACAGATTCTTCTTTGGCACGAATTAAAATAACCTGCCTGTCTTTTTTTCCCCCTCCAGGAACAGGATTTCAATGGAATTATTCATAAAGGTTGATCTTTCTCTGCAAAGTCAGAGGCTGAAAAAAAGAAAAATCTTGTTCCTGCTAATCTGCTTCTGACAATTTGCTATCTGGTCTGCCCAATCTTACATCTCAGTTCCACCTGGAAAGCACTTCAGAGGGATTCCACTGACTGTGATGCACATTAGTGTCACTGTCGTGATGAATCACTCACATACTTGGCTTACTTTAGAGTTGAGCTTCTTGGATTTCACTCAGTTGAAAATGCATTGACAGAAGGGAGGGAAATATTCTTCAAACCACCCATGTTCATCTTTCTCTCAACCTCACTCTCTCTGTCTTTCAGCCCTGATGTATTGCCTCCATCAAAAATCTGTCCTGCTCTACGTTAATTGCAATCTAGACAGTTGGTGCATTGACCTTTGCACGGCAGCTGGAATCTCACGACATCACAAGAGCAAGAAGAGAAATCACTCACATATCACACAGAAACCCATCTAGTCAGGCTTTAAGTAATGCGCTTGTGTCCGGTAAACCAGAGCACGGACCAATCGGGTCCTGTGAGGAGCTACGGGCGGGGCTTAGGTGTGTTTGACACGATGCGGAGACGCAGACTGTTGGTTCAAAACAACAATGGCGGCTCCTGAAGAGGTTATGGTAGATGCTGCAATAGCGTCAGGACTGTCAGAACTGGAGAGTAGTTCTTCATTGACAGAAGAACAAAGAATGACACTGAAGGCTTTTCTTGTTGGAAAATATGTTTTTTCATGACTGGCTACAGTGAGAGCTTGATTCATCCAATCACCAGCCTCGTATCTTTTGCAAGTGTCCGCCCTTTTCCAAACATTTTCCAATGAAGGCTTCTCATATGGCTGAAATAGCCGAAGTAACCACTATTGCTACTTTGGATATGTAGTGGAAGTTCCAGATGTGTCAGAAAACGAAAGACTTCCTGTCTGGGTCCGTGGCTCACTGGGTAGAGAGGGTCGTCCGGTGACCGCAAGGTCGGCAGACGACTACGTGTCCTGTGTCGAAGTGTCCCTGAGCAAGACCCTGAACCCCCAACTGCTCCCCGGGCGCTTCTCGGGGGCAGCCCACTGCTCCCTATATACAGGCATGGGTCAAATGCAGAGAACAAATTTCCCCACTGCGGGACTAATAAGGGATTTAAAATAAAAAATTAAAATAACATCATCCAAGGGCACTCAGTGTTTGCGATTGGTCCAGCAAATTATTTTCCGAATTACCTTACAGTCTGATTATTTGATTTTGATTGGATGGATGGATGGATGGATGGATGGTTGGATGGTTGGATAGATGAATGGTTGGATGAATGGATAGATAGAGGACTGTGTGTAGTCGCACATGAGAGACCCCCCACAGCAGATCAGGGTGTTCGTCTGGCTTCAGCTGAGGTCTGGTCGGTGGAACAAGCCCAGTTGGGTCTCGGAGAGAGCGTTTCCAGTGTTCCCAGTTCTAGTGCTGTGTACTTTGGCATCGACAGACTATTGCATATTTATCATGCTTTGTGTTTTTGGGTCTGTGTCAGAGTGTGCTCACTGGGGGTGACGTGTGTGTGTGTGTGTGTGTGTGTGTGCATGTCAAGCAGTGTGTAATGAGAGGCTGAATAAGAAAGTATCAACATGAGCTCTGCTTTCCACACAGCCAAAAGTAGCCCTTTCCAAACACACTCACACACACACACACACACCCACACACACACGCACACACACCAGGGTGGGAGGGGCTGGTTGCTATTCATACTGCCAATGCGCTTGACTCCCTAAAGTCAGCTTTACACCTGCTACCCATGTGGGTGTTCAGGAGTTTGTGATGCCTCACCCAGGAAATTGAAAAACAGTTCTAATCCGACCTCTCGGGAGCAAACACAGACACACACACACACTCATACTCACACATACACACACCTTAATCCACCCCCTGCTCCATCTGTTTAACAGGCTCTTAACATGATGAATGAATTCTGATTCATAATCTGTCACTGCCCACCAGCCACTAACACCAGCTGACTCTCTCTCTCTCTGTCGCCAGTCTGTCCATCTCTCTCTCTCTCTCTCCTGAACACACATGCACCATCACAAGTCGCACACTGAAACTGTGTGTGTGTGTGTGTGTGTGGGCAGTTAGGAGAGGCTAACACACCGGGCCAGACACCACTTACCCCCTACCTGTCATCTTCAAATGCTGATGAATGGACCCAGCTATATCTGCTGACAAGCCCGCGCGCACACACACGCACAAGCACACGCACACCTCACACTGCACTCAAGAAAACGCATACATGCAAACGAATATTGGCAAACACAAAAAATGCAGCATATTTACAAATATAAGCTGACCAATACAACAAGGGATTATATATATATATATATATATATATATGTATATATATATATATGTATGTATGTGACTCAATGGTGTGTGAATATGTTAGTCAGACAGACTGTATTATGCTCCTGTCAGGACAGAAACGGGAGGTCAAGAATCTGTCAAACAGGACATTGGTCCCTAGATGTCCACCCAGACCCCCGGACCCCCACGCTACAGGAAAACACCGATGTGAATATATGCAATCGCTTATAAATGCATATGAACACACGGGCAAACATACAGTATAATGCAGACATGGCTCAGCTCAGCTCCCAGTGTGTGAGACCCATCTTACAAATCCATCATGTCCACATGCAGGGCAGCAGAGCAGAGAGGGACGAGCTGACGGCCAGTGTGTGTGTGTGTGTGTGTGTGTGGGGGGGGGGGATCTTTTCTCTGGTATTTCCTGAGGTGAAAGTGCCAATATGCTTCAGTGCTGCTGCAGGTCCATCATTTGGTTTATGTTATCGAGATTCTGTGTGTGCACGTACACTGTGTGTGTGTGTGTGTTTGTTCAGTGTGTGTGTATTTGTGTGAGAGGAGAAGAAAAAGCACCAATTCAAAGGGGACATATAATGACCTATGCACTTTTTCATGGCTTTTCAACATAAACGTGTGTCCCTGGTGTGTCTAGAGACCAAAGTGTTGGTAAAGAGCGTCCTCTCTCCAGTTCTTGTGCTATGCGAAACCCTGTGCACCCACGAGCGGGTCAGATTTGATCCTGGATCTGACAGACGGGGTCGTATGCCATCAGTGTTGGGTAGATTAGCCAAAAAGGGTACTCAAGCAAAAGCACTGTACATACAAATAAATACAAGTAATTCCAATATTTTCTTTTGCACAATCTTTTATTTGATGTGGAAATGACTGGAATTATTTCTTTAGGTAAAGTGAACAAACACCTGTTTGTACACAAGTCTGTATCGTTCAAGAGGAATCATTAAATGTGACATTAATATTATACTATCTATATATATATATGAAGTACACCAATGAGTAAAGAATTACAAGAATGCATTAAATAATATATGAATAAAAATAGCGCAATGATTGTATCCAAACGTAACGGATAACGTAATGATTTTTCTCTAAAAATGAAGGGTAAAAAGTATGCAGCATTAAAACTTTGACAAGTAATTTATTCATACAGAGGTTTGTGAGATGTTCTGTTGGATTTGTACTGCTATGTGGTTGTTTTCATTTTGATCTCCTCGTTACATGCATGAAGTCTCTTTTCAAAATAAACTTCCAACCTATGTTTTACCTGTTTTTTAGGTTTATTTACGCATCTAAATACTTGGTTAGGCTTAAGAAAGGATCGTGGTTTGGGTTACAATAAGCATGTTCTTTATGTAAAATAATACGCTTGCTATGTAACTGCTGTTTGTTAACTATGGAAGTCTTGTGTTTATTTGTTTGTTTCAAACTGGGAAAAATAAATAAAACACAAAAGCTACGCTGCCAAAGATAACCTTGACCGTTTTTGTTGTATTTTTTGTTGTTATCGATATAAATAACTTTATTGATATCGATACAATTTCAAAACACACAAAAAAGCTTTGGCTTGATGCAATTCAAATTTGAATTGTAATTCTATTTCGTCCTCGGAGCATCCTCACTAACTCAATTCAAACTCAATGAATTGAACTGGAAAGCACAAAGGAGTTATTCAGAAGTGATTGGGAGCTGGACATATCCCTATTGTGTGTGCATGTGCAGTTATTGGGAGTTCCATATGGCTGCTGGAGGTGGAGAGGGACCTACTGCTGAATGCATGCCTCCTGCCCTGAACATCACACACCCCTGACTGCTACCAAACACACACACACACCACACACACACACACACGTGCACACGCAAAGTCACATCTCCCCGAGAAGACCCAAACAAGCAAGACATGAGTTCACCTTCTTATCTCTGGTGAAAATGTTGCTCTATCTGCCAGGGACTGAACAAACCCATCTCCAACAAATAGACTGCAGCGGGCTGTGGGCTTATCAGGAGAGGCTGGATACTTCGCCTGGGGCTCAGGGATAGCTTTCTCTTCTGACCTGTGACCTTCCTCAATATGAATATTACACATGTGCACACACACACACACAGTGATGGAACACAGCCAAAATGTCAATAGGCAGCATAGGAAAGCCTGCAGATATCTCTCTCTCTCTCTCTCTCTCTCTCTCTCTCGCTCTCTCTCTCTCTCTCTCTCTCTCTCTCAACCAAACAAACAAACACAAAGTGCAGAGAGATAGAGAAGCTAAAAATATATGTTTTTATCAACTGTTTTTCGTATATATATTAGCAGCCCGTAGCTGTACTGACCGCGTCTGTTGCCTTCAGATTAACCGTACAAATGCATTTAGAATTTCTCTGGTGCATTCTAGTCAACTCTGAATACACTCTGTGATGAATGTGTTACATCAGCTGAACACACAACCTCAGCCTTGAATGATGGACTCCGAGTCGATCTTAATGCTGTAATCACATGTGTGACCTTGGTTGAGGGAGCAACTGGCCGCTGTAATCATCCTCCCTCTCTATACTGGCCATGGAGGGTCCTACATAGTGCGACCTCCTGTAGGCTTCAGCCGTCTGAATTAGACACACTTGATCTTAAAAAAGTTACGGGCTTAAATTCCTTCTTTGTGTTCCAACAGATATTCGGAGTAATGCAAGAACCACTGAGCTGAAATCATGATACCGTCATCTGGATTTGGAGTATATATGATGGCAACAACAGTATTTGCACCACTGAGCTGGAAAACACAACGGGACCACAGCATGAAGCCATCGCCCAATTTCCAATTCTAAAACAATTCAGAAAATTTATATTTTACACATTTTTACAAGGGTTTGTCGAGGAGTTTTAAAAAAAAAAGACCATTTGGAAACTCCAAAAGTACAGTGCACAGTGGATGAATGAGCAAGATGTCATGGTCCAGCTGTGCCTCTCCATCATTCCTTGTGTGTTTCCTTGTTACTCCTTCCTTGAGCTTGTTGTTTGGTCCCCTGTTTGTCCTTTCCATGTTTGTTTGTTTGTGTGTTTGTCTGTCTGGGCGTGGCACTCGATCTCCCTCCTGCTGCCAATCAACCTGCACACCTGAGACCCGTCCACTCATCCAGCTCCTGCAGTTTATCTACCCCGGCTCTACAATCCAGACTCCGCCAGACTCGCTTAGTTCGCCAACGTGCTACAAATGAAACTACAACGAAAAAAGCCACAAAGAGCGCAACTAAAACATGACCCCATGAAATCTCTAAGTCGATTGCATGCAGGCTTTATTAACACAACGTATTTGTTACATGTTTGAAGTAAATAACTACATATAAAATGAAATGATTGTCACTGTCTGTTTATATCCATCAACATGAATCCTATTACTTTTGTACCTTTGGGGGCGACCGTGGCTTACTGGGTAGAGAGGGTTGTCCGCCAACCGAAAGGTCCGAAAACCCTAACTGCTCCCCGGGCACCTGTCATTGGGAGCCCACTGCTCCCTACATACAGGGATGGGTCAAATGCAGAGAATAATTTCCCCACTGTGGGACTAATAAAGGAATGTTTCTTCTTCTTCTTCTTTATGACTGAGTATAATTGTAAAACCTGTGTAAGGAAAGCTATCGTTTGTTTTAATGGACGGCCGAATGGTGCGTCACTTTAAATGTTGCCGCCGGAATATACACACCGGACTTGTGGGGACAGATGATCTACTTTCCTTTGGTAAAGGAAGGTCCAGTGTCTCCTTTGCTAAAGGAGCTAATACAGGAAGCATTGAAGCACCTCTCCTTAGCATTTAGAGAATTCGAACAGCTCTTATCATGGCGGCCACTTAGATACGTTCGGGTCATTTCACTCAGTGAGGAACCTTCCTCAGCAAAGAAGACTATTGCACCGCAGCCTGTGATATTGGCAACGTTGACATGCAAACTGAAGTTATTACGTAGTAGATTAGCACATCTCGCTGCTAATAATAATAAAATAATGCAACAGCAGTCCGTGGGTATTTATTGATATAATAATGAGTTTTGGAATGAAGGTTTTACTGGATTGGATTTTCTGGACCTTTTTCCAATGTATCCAGACCGCTTCATGGGTGATTTGCCTCAATCGCAATGTTTGTTTGCTTGTTGGTGGTCCGTCAGAGGCGTTGATTTGACCTGCTGTTGTGATTGTGTGTATAAATCAAATCATGAGACTCTTAGCTTTCCAAAGATATGTTGCATGAGCAACAACTTAAAGACAGCAGCCGCCTTCATGACATAGTTGTGTAAAGTTACTTGACAACTCCGCCAGCCCACGGGTCGCCATCAGGTTTGCTGTCAGCTGTTACCTGTGTGTACAAACTGCTGTCATTATGTCACTTTATTAAGTTTTAATATGTTTTTATAGAAAGTAACCATTTAGATTCCCAATATGTGGTCAATTTATCCAAATAATGCCCGTTTGGAAATGTACTGTGATCCTTTACACAGATCAGAATCAGCTTCATTGGCCATGTCTGCGTACGCAGAGAGGGAACGTTGCTCTCAAAGTAGATAAATATAATATACAAATAAAAAATATATATCCAAAAGTATAATACATGATGTGACGGAGCCACTGACGGGGTGCCTTTTTAATTTATCAGATTGAATTCATCTGATAAAACAAATAGTCATTAAAAACATGTGTTCATCGCTGTACAGCCGATCCTTTTCTGTTGGCTGTTTGTTTGTTTGGGCTTGCACGCGTCTCATAATGGAGCAGAACATGTTTGTGGTGACCACAGAGCACAGAGCGATTACGTTTTCCCTCAAAACTCATTTGACAAAACAACAGTAGCTGCAATAAAACATATCTGAGAAAGAGTTGGATCAGGACATCCCTACTTTGACACAGCTTCAACAACACATATTTTATACAGAGGCTCTGGCTTAGGGGTTCTCTGGGGCAGTGCCCAGTGGGCTCATTTTGTAATCCATCCATCACTGTCCAATGATTTATGCCAGTTTGAAACAAAGACTTAAAAACGAAATAGAACTGTATTTCTGACACTCGTATCAGGCTTGTTTGTGTTGCACCTCGATGAAGCAAAAATCAGAAGTGCCCCTCACAAGGTACACCCTTGTCAGACTCCCCTCACTCAGAATGCTGACGCGAGCAGTATTTTTGTTGTATTTACCACTTGATGACTCGGGTGAACGGGCTGTCTCACCATGTTTACCACCTGACCATGCAGGCGAATCGTATTTCTTCTCATATGTACCTGAAGCGAATCGTATTTCTTTTGGCAGGCTACTATTTTTCAGCTGCCAGTATTTTGTGTCTCGCCTGTCTTTCTCATTTTGTCAATAACAATGGTTAGGAGGAGGAGAAGAGGAGGAGGAGAAAGGGAAGGAGACGAGAAAGCGAAAATGTGTTTCAAGTGAAATAACAGGGATCTCTGTGCATGCTTGTTAGTGAAGTAAATGAAACAAAAAAAAAAAAACGTTTCCAAGCAGCACTACTCACTCACACTATCCAGCTTCCTGATTAAATGATCTTAGTATAGACTGTGTCAGTCGTCAAACAGAGACCTCTGTGGCGCTTCATTGGTGACCCCATAGGCACCCCCCCCCCCCACCACCACACACACACACACACACACACACACACACACACACACACACACACACACACACACACACACACACACACACACACACACACACACACACAGTAGCTGAGTTTGGGAGTTGTGTGGAAGTAGGCGGGAGAAGACAGTCTGAATTTATTAAGCCCACACCAACCATTCAAAGTACGCCAGCAACAAGCAATGAATCTCCAACAAGTAATAAATAACTGCTGTGTCTTTGAGACTCAGGCAGAATTATATAAGGCGGGGGTGGAAGTAGGCACCGATGGGACGGGGAGGGAGGCCAGGCTTTGGGCAAGGCACTGCAGTAATTCTTAGGAGGCAGCTTGTTTGTTTAGGAGGATATGCTGTGCATCTCCATTGTGATGATAACTTACACATGCCAACACGCAGGAATGAAGGTGAAGACCAGAGAAGGACAGATGTTGAAATATAGCTGGATGATTCATTCATTTGATTTAAAAGTATGATCTTGTATATATTGCATTGGGTTTGTCTTTCTGTGTTAAAGTTCTGTTTTGCATTGGAATTATTTCAAAAGAACAGCTAATGCACTCATCATAGCACAGTGATAATTGACATTCTTAAAAACAGTTTGATGAGGAAAAAAGGATGTAGCTGCTGTGGACTGTGGCAGTTAACTTTAGCTACAAAAAAGCTCTATTGATACAAGGATTCTTTACAAACACATTATTTATTTGTTTATATATATATATATATAATGGTTATAGTAATTTGGCACAGTAGTGTTATCGGATTGTAGCAGCAGCATAGGTGTGTTTTTGAGTCAAATGCTGTTTTTTAAAGGCTAAATGGCAACAGAAATTGATTGAGGAAGATTATTTTCGTCAGTTGAAAACATGACGTGAGTTTTGGAAATTATTCCAATAACATCTATCTTTTTTCAACGAATCTTGACTTTTGGACTGAAGACTGAGACAACTGAGCTTAACTTGTGATGCATCAACAACAACGCACTGAACAGTGCAGAGTGCAAAAAGTGCTGATAGAAATATTGGATGATTCATGTTGATTCACAATGATGGTATTTGTATTGTGATGTCATGAGAGGGAGGGTCATCAACGGGAGATACATCCCCTCCCGGTGGTTGCAGCAAGAACTACAACCCATCATGACAGCTGGGTAAAAACTACAATTCCCATAGGCAGCAGGGCAGCCAGGGCCAAGGCGGCGGCCCAGCTGAAAGAGAGGGAACTGATTACCCGTGGGAAAGGAAGGAAATGTTTGGAGAGAGGAGGAGGACAGGAGCACACGAGGGGAAAGAGAGTTTTAGTTTACGTTAAAGACAACAACCCCGAAGTAAAGGAAGATACTTATGTTTACTGTTTGTTCAAAGATGCTAAATATATTATTTTGAGTTAAAACCCAACTGCTTGTCGTGTTCATTTATGCACCCACGCCTCACAAGCTGATCCCGGCCTCTCAAGACATCACAGTGGTGGAAAATGCCAAATTCGGAGGGGTGGGTGAGAGCGAATGTCCGTCAGTGATTTGACCATTCACTTTGCACAGTTGAGAACCAGTGAGGACGCAATGGAGGAAATGCTTAGGCTGCTGACGCACAGCACCCAGCTCCAGATGGAGGCCAGCCGGGCTCTGGTGGAGGAGCAAAGGACAGCCAACATGTTGAAGGAGGAGGAACTCAGGCTACAGAGAAGTCAGCTTCAAACAGCAGGGCTACCGAACCCCAACCCTGTCCTCCGGGCCAGTGAGTTTATTCCTAAAATGGGACCCACCGATGATCCCGAAGTTGAACAGTACCAGGCCACTAATGAAATGCTCCGCATGGAGAAAAAGGAGCGACCCATGTCTCAAGGACACCCAGCAAATCTACGTCCCCAGCCCCACAGACCCACTCAAAGTAACCCAACCCAACAGATTAATATACAGAGACATTATCAGACTGAGCGAGAGCAAAGACAACTAAGTCCAGCGGGGGAGACTCGGAGATGCTACAGATGCGGGGAGCTGGGACATATCTCATGGCAATGCGGTAAAGGGGACGCACTAATGCCGACAGCCGAGTCCGCGGGCAGCCAGCCTACACACCTCTACGCCTCCTTGATGGAGGGTACAGAGCACCAAGCTTTTACGTGCCCGGTGAAGCTTAATAATCAGGATGTGGAAGCTTTGCTGGACTCCGGGAGTAGTTATACACTAGTTCACAAACATTTGATAGAGGGAACAGACTGGCTTCAGGAAGAGACACGACCAGTCTCGTGTGTCCATGGGGATACACGCCAGTATCCGACGTGTACGGTGAAGCTAATCACAATGCAAGGCATGTGTGAAGTTACGGCGGGGGTGCTAGATTCCCTGCCAGTCTCACTTCTAATTGGAAGAGATTGTCCCCTGTTCCTTCGGCTGTGGAGAGAGGTACAGAGGAGGCGGTCTAGGGAGTCAGGACAGCCCAGAGGTAAGCTGAAATACCGACCAAAGAATGTGTCCAGAACTGTTTTAACACACCTCTTCTCCAGCGAATGCGTTTCTCGGTGCTGCAGAATCCGACAGCGATGCGGGCCCGGCCTCTGAAGGCGAAGAGGAGGCGCCCCAGGGAAGCCACCAGCCGTCATCAAGCGAGGATAGCAGACAGACAGCTGCGGACGGGCCGGCCCTACTGTCAGGCCAGTATGGTACGGCTCAACTAAATGACCCGACATTGATAAATGCTTTGCGAAATGTGAGAGAAATAGAAGGGGGGGACCAAGACCAGAGAAGCGTTTTAATTTACCCTCACTTTGCGGTGAAGAATGGTCTACTGTACCGAATGATACAAGTACAGGAGGAGATAACTGAGCAGTTGTTGGTGCCTAAATCGTTTCGCCCCACTGTGTTACAACTGGCCCATACACACCTGCTTGGAGCACATCTAGGAGTGGAAAAGACTAAAGACCGGATTTTACAGCGGTTCTTTTGGCCCGGCATTCACAAGGAAGTCGAATATTATTGCAGAAGTTGTCCAGAATGTCAGCTCATGGCCCCTAAGCCCTCATTTAGAAATCCCCTGATCCCCCTCCCCATTATTGAGGTCCCCTTTGAAAGAATTGGGTTAGATATTGTGGGGCCCCTACCCAAGAGTGCTAGGGGGCATCAGTATATTCTAGTCCTAGTGGACTATGCTACCCGTTATCCCGAGGCTATACCCCTCAGAAAGGCTACAGCCCAGCAGATCACCAAAGAACTGTTCCTCCTATGCAGTAGAGTAGGAATTCCCAAAGAGATACTGACAGATCAGGGGACCCCTTTTATGTCTCGTGTCACCAAAGGCCTGTGCTCTCTCCTGAAGATCAAGCACCTCAGAACGTCAGTATACCACCCTCAAACTGACGGTCTAGTAGAGAGGTTCAACAAGACTCTCAAAATGATGCTAAGGAAGTCCATTGAAAGAGACGGGCGCAACTGGGACCAGCTCCTCCCATACCTGTTGTTTGCAGTTAGGGAGGTTCCACAAGCTTCTACAGGTTTCTCACCCTTTGAGCTCCTGTACTCTTACAAACCCAGGGGGATCCTGGACCTGGCGAAAGAATCCTGGGAAAAACAGCCTTGTCCTCACCGCACGGTTATTGAGCATGTGGAGGCCATGAAAGACAGAGTGAAGGCCATTTATCCGATTGTCAGAGAGCACATGGAAAAAGCTCAGAAAGAACAGCAAGCATCCTACAACCGCCCTGCGCAGCCCAGAGAGTTCAGCCCAGGAGACCGGGTCCTGGTACTGGTACCCACGGCTGAATGTAAGTTTTTAGCAACGTGGCAGGGGCCCTATGAAATTATTGAAAGAGTGGGAGAAGTGAACTACAGAGTAAAGCAACCAGGAAGGAGAAAACCAGAACAGCTGTACCACGTGAACCTGTTGAAGAAATGGAACTCTGCAGAGGTCCTATTAAGCTGTTTACCCCCAAAAGACACAGGAGCACCACCAAGGGAGGTCATAAAGGTGGGCCCTGATCTGTCCCCCCAGCAACGACAGGAGTGCATGGAGCTGGTGGACCGTAACCGAGATGTGTTCTCAGCTACGCCCGGCACCACGCACCTCGCTGTACATGAAATCCGCACCCAGCAGGGTAAAGTAGTGAATCAGCGTCCCTATAGAGTGCCAGAGGCCCATAAAAAAAACAATTCGCGAAGAGGTTAAAAAGATGCTGGAGCTGGGTGTTATTGAAGAGTCCCACAGTGCCTGGGCGAGCCCTATCGTATTGGTCCCCAAACCTGATATGTCACCTCGATCCTGCAATGACTTTAGAAAGCTAAATGAGGTATCAGAGTTTGATGCTTACCCCATGCCCCTAGTAGATGAATTAATAGATCGTCTGGGAATGGCTCGCTTCATCACAACGCTGGACCTCACGAAGGGATACTGGCAAGTCCCGCTTTCCGCAGCTTCCAAGGAGAAAACAACATTTGCGACAAGTGAAGGGCTTTTTCAGTACACCAAACTACCATTTGGGCTGCACGGAGCCCCGGCCACCTTCCAACGGCTCATGGACCGGGTCCTGCGACCCCACCAAAATTATGCCGCAGCCTACATAGACGACATAGTGATACATAGCACGGAGTGGGAAAATCATTTGCCTCAGGTGCAGAAGGTGCTGGATGCCCTTCGTGAAGCAGGTCTCACAGCTAATCCCAGCAAGTGTAGACTAGCATATAGTGAAACCAAGTACCTCGGATACACAATAGGCCGGGGCCTTGTCAAACCCCAAGAGGCCAAACTGAAGGCCATCCAAGACTGGCCACGTCCTGTCACAAAGAGACAAGTGAAATCTTTTATAGGGCTTGCCAACTATTACAGGCGCTTTGTTCCTAACTTTTCTGATCTTATTGCCCCTCTAACAGACCTAACAGCTAAGAGACTGCCCCGAATGATGAAGTGGTCCCAGAAGGCAGAGGAGGCCTTCGTGAGCCTCAAGACGGCCTTGTGTTCCCACCCTGTGCTCGCAGTCCCGGACTTTAACACAGAGTTTGCGGTTCAGACAGACGCCTCAGAGGTGGGTTTGGGGGCAGTACTCTCCCAGGTACAGCAGGGGTAGGAGCACCCCATCCTCTACAGTAGCAGGAAGCTATTGCCCCATGAGAAAAGATATTCAACACTGGAGAAAGAATGTCTGGCAGTCAAGTGGGCCCTCGAAACCCTTCGCTATTACCTCATTGGACGGAAATTCACACTGATCACGGACCATGCGCCTTTGCAGTGGATGGCAAGAAATAAAGAAACAAACAGTCGGGTAACAAGGTGGTTTCTCAGCCTACAAGCCTTTAACTTCTGTGTTGTTCACAGGGCAGGCCGGAACCATGGGAATGCGGATGCCCTCTCACGAAGAGATGTCCTGTGGGCCACTTCTGGTCCCCCGGAAGCCTCAATCCAGTGGAGGGGGAAATGTGATGTCATGAGAGGGAGGGTCATTAACGGGAGATACATCCCCTCCCGGTGGTTGCAGCAAGAACTACAACCCATCATGGCAGCTGGGTAAAAACTACAATTCCCATAGGCAGCAGGGCAGCCGGGGCCAAGGCGGTGGCCCAGCTGAAAGAGAGGGAACTGATTACCCGGGGGAAAGGAAGGAAATGTTTGGAGGAGGAGGACAGGAGCACACGAGGGGAAAGAGAGTTTTAGTTTACGTTAAAGACAACAACCCCGAAGTAAAGGAAGATACTTATGTTTACTGTTTGTTCAAAGATGCTAAATATATTATTTTGAGTTAAAACCCAACTGCTTGTCGTGTTCATTTATGCACCCACGCCTCACAAGCTGATCCCGGCCTCTCAAGACATCACAGTATGATAATAAAACTATATGTATTTGAACTATAAATGACTGTATATCATTTAAAGGGATAGTGGAAGTTAGTCATCATCATTTCCCTTTATGCCTCTTGGCATGTAGGGCAGCAACAAAAGTCTTCCACTCCTGTCTGTCCTAGGCGAGTCGCTGGATGGCGCCCCATGAGTGGTTTAGGCTCTGCATCTCCTTCTCCACAGTTCTTCTCATGTGTTTCTTGGTCGGCCTTTTTTTATTTTCCCTTCTGGTGTCCAATGTAAGGCTGTTCTTGTAATATCAGCAGGATCTTTTCTCAACACATGTCCCATCCATCCCCATCTTCTTCTCATTATGATGGTCTCTATGCTTTCGTGTTGGCATTTGTCATACAGGTCTTCATTTGAGATGGTGTTTGGCCAGAAAATGTGCAGTATTCGTCTTAAACTCTTGGTGTTGAAGGTTGATGGTCTGTTGAGCTCTTCTTGCGTCATTCTCCAGCATTCAGAACCGTACAACAGGGTGGATAAAACACAGCTCTGATACAATTTAAGCTTGGTCTTGATGGTGTACTGCTGTGACCTCCATATGTTATTTAGTACTTTGAAAGCGTTCCTTGCCTTATTAAGACGGTTCTTGATGTCTTTATCTGTGCCCCTGTCGTGTCTGACAGTGCTGCCCAAATATGTGAACTCGTCAGTTTTACGGAGATCTTCTCCATTAACCTGAATTGGTGAGGGATTGGGAATGTTCAGAGTCATCACTTCCGTTTTCTTTTTGCTGATCTTCAGGCCAATCTTCTGACCAAAATCACTGAGGCGGGATGTTTTCTCCTGCATGTTTCGATGAGTATGTGAAAGAAGAGAGAGATCATCTGCATAGTCTGGATCTTCAAGTGATGAAAATAGTGTCCATTGTGAGGGTTTTAAGTTTTATTTCATGCATTAAGTGTCTGTGAGATGGGGTTTGAGGAATGTGCTGGAGTGGGGGTGGTGTGAAAGTGGCAGGGAGAGGTGTGAAGTTTAGGACAATGGGGCATAGGCCCAGGTGGGGCTTGTTGGACTTCAGCCAATCAGTGAGCTGATCGATGAGCTGAGGAATGCAACTTTGAGGGGACAAAGGGTTTGAAACTCTGGGGGGTTTTCAGATCTTCTGCTGGCCACCGAGGAGGCAGACCAGCCTTCTGGGTGGCTTGGATTGGATCTCACATTTGATTTTATATATAGGTTTGTTTTGTTAATAATTGTGTGATTCGGTTTGTAACTGTTTGTATCTGTTTTTATGCTTCTTGGATAATAAATCCATTTTGATTTTTACTTTAACCTGCTGTTGTGTTTTGGAGGCGATTGAGACAGCATGGCTGAAAGGGGGGGGGGGGGGGCGATTTCTCCCTGTGACCAGAAGTTGTGGCCTTAACACCATTGCATGCCTCTATTTTGGTCTTCAGTTGTTTGTCTCATTACCCAGTCAATAGTAATATTGAAGAGCAAAGCTGAAATCACACATCCTTGTCTCACACCTGTTTTTACTTGGAATGTTTGGAGACTGTTTCCAACCCTACATGTGAAGCTGGAATAAAAACTTTGGATCACATGAACTATATCTTCAGGGATCCCATAATGCCGCAATATACGCCACAGGCTCTCACGATGAATGGAGTCAAATGCTTTTTCAAAGTCAACAAGTTTATATCCAGTTCCCTCTGCCACTCTGTGCACTGCTCTATGATGTTACGTAACGTGAATATGTGATCGTTGCAACTTCTACCCTTTCTGAAACCTGCCTGCTCTTTTCGGAGACGTTGATCTCCATCATCTGTTATTCGATTAATAATAATCTTCGCCATGATCTTACTTGGTATTGACAGAAGTGTAATTCCACGCCAGTTGTTACAATTTCTTAGAGAACCTTTCTTTGGTAATTTGATGATGATCCCCTCTGACCAGTCATCAGGTATTTTCTTCTTCTCCCATATAGATGTAAAAAGTGGTTGAAGAATTGTTGCTGCCAGAATCGGGTCTGCTTTGAAGAGCTCTGCATTGAGGTTATCTGGGCCAGGGGTTTTCCTGTTTCTTAAGGATTTGATCGCGATTATAATTTCATCTGTGGTTGGTGGTTCAATGCTGATATCCAAATCTGCTTCTGCATCTTGGATGTTGGCCTGTGTTGTTGGTGGAGGCCTGTTCAGCACCTCGCTAAAATGCTCCGCCCATCTAGCTTCTTGGTCTGCTTCCGTTGTAAGAAGCTTTCCCTGTTTATCTTCTATTGGTATATCAGATGTCCCCTTATATTTGCCGCTAATAATCTTGGTTAGCTTGTAGACCTTTCCTTGCTCACCTTTTTTGGCTGCTTCTTCTGCTTGTTTTGCAAGGTCCTCCATATATTCCCGTTTGTCAGCTCGCGTCTTCCTCTTCACAGCCTTGTTTGCATCTCGATATTGAGTTTTATATCTTTCTTTTAGCATATCTGATTTTGCTTCCATGACTTTCTTCTTTGCTCTCTTGCGTATATCAATGGCTTGCCATGTATCATCGGTTATCCACTCCTTTCTATCCTTCTGTTTGAAGCCCAGACATTTTTTACTGGTTTCTAGATATGTTTGCTTTGCTTGTTCCCATTTGGTGTTAATCTCATCTGTAACTATGTCTGTATCCTGTTGCATATCACTTTGGTCAGATAACGCTTGAAATCTATTCTTTAGCTGCACTATGAAGGAGCTTTTCACTTTAGGATCTTGTAACTTTTCAGTGTCTTCCTATCTTTCTGCTACCAGCTTTCCTTAACTTTACTTTCAGCACTGCTAACAGGGTGATGATCACTAGCAACATCTGCTCGTCGCATTACCCTGATATCAAACAGTGAGCGTCTCCAGGTTCCATTTATCATCAGATGATCTATCTGATTCCTGTCTCGCCCATTAGGTGAATTCCAAGTCAATTTATGTATCCTTGTGTGGAAATAAGGTCCCTCCGACGACAAGGTCATAACTGGCACAAAATTCCACTAATCTTTCCTCATTTTCATTCATGATGCCACAGCCCTGTCCTCCCATGGCCCTGTCATAGCGGGTGTTGCCACTTCCGACTTTTGCGTTCAGATCCCCCATCACTATCTTCATGTCATGTTCTGGTGTGTTGTTGAGCTCAGCTTGTAACTGCTCATAAAACTCGTCTTTTGCTTCTTCACAACTATCATTTGTTGGAGCATAACACTGGGTGATGGTTGTGTTGATTTGTTTTCCTTTTAGCCTGATCTTCATAAGCCTGCTATTGACCGGTTTCCACTCGATAAGACTTTTCTCGACTCCTTTTTGTAGAATGATGGCTACTCCTTCGGAATGGTGGCCATCATCCCTCCCTGAGTATAATACTGTTTCGTCTGTACTGGTTCTGAGACGTCCCGATCCTGTCCATCTGCTTTCGCTTACTCCTAGTATGTGTAGGTTGTATCTTCTCATCTCATTTGTCACTTGCGCAAGTTTCCCTGACTCATACATTGTACGCACATTCCAATAGCCTATCCTTGTCTTGTGCTTGATATGAAGAACTTCCAACTTCCTGTGAGTGGCTTCCTTATGGCTTTGACCACTGGCATTCATGCTGGCATCAATTGATACACCTGGAAACCCATCACATCTAGTTGCTTTTGATACCGTTGTTGCTGTTTCCGTAACAATACTTCTTTTACAGGACAGAGCTGTTAACCCTGAGCCCAACCCCCAAACCTGGAGGACCAGGTGTCGCCTTTTGTCAGACCCCTCACCCGTAAGCTGCCCGGCATGGTTAAACCTGCCAGGGACCTAAGCCCCCGTCGGTATAGCTCACAGGGACATTGAGGCACGCAAGCCTCCCCACCACATCAAGGTAGCAGCGGGAGTTAGTGATACAGTATGGGGTCAGATCAGTCTCAATAATCACAAATGCACACAGAAAGATTCACAAATGCGTACAGAACAATTCACAAATATATTCGATTTACAAATGCACGCAGAACGATTCACAAATACATTCCAATGCACAAATAAATAAATTACGATTTATATAAATGTAAAAAGAAATCACAAATATATTTCTGCATTTGTAAGTATTTCTGTGTGGATTTTTTACATTTCTTTCTGGATCGCACTGCATTTCTTTACAGATCTCTCCTCGGATTTATGAGACTCCCCTGACGTGGCTAGAGCCACAAATATGCGTTTTTTCCAACGTTCTCTTTTTCAACCAATCACATGAGCGCAGCTCTCCCCTCCCCACGAGGCTGCCAGGCGTTAGAGTTACGCAATTTGCGGAAGCGACAGGGGAAGCTCAAAGGCACTTCCTGTTGCAAGCGCCACCGTTTTGGTGCGGGTCCGCGGTAGTTTAGCCTTTATTTGTTGTTATTTGACATTATGTGACAATACATTAAGGTCCTTGAAGGTATGACTGTTGGTAGTTGTAATTAGTTTCGTAAAAAAAGGCAGAATTGTAATAGTATGGCTACTCGTTTTCATTAGCAAGCTAATATAGGCTAACATCAATTGGTACTTGTTGCCATGGCAATTATACACACTTTCATGCAGACTGAAGGAATTCAAATTGTAAACATGGATAATATGCATTGTAGTGTTTAGAATGATAGCAACCCATATAACCTATTGATTTGGATATATATACATACGTATGCATATATAGGTATGTATCTATATGAATATATTTATATGTATGTATATATTTATACAATTTGTATCCAACTTTTTTTTAGGAAGTGCCTTTGAGCTTCCCCTGTCGCTTCCGCAAATTGCGTAACTCTAAAAAAAGTCAGTTTAAGTGTATGCTATATTTAATATATTCTCACCACTGTATCTTGCCATCCTGAAGCCCTTCGCTCTGCTTTCTTCAAAGTATAATGTGGTGCTGCGCCAGTCCACAGCAGCACATTACTATTGCTTTCTTCCTGCCTGACTCTGTATATGTCATGAATGGAGGGCAGGCTGGCACAAATGATTCTTTCCGCAGTCCCGAACTGTCTGCCGTAGTCTGTTCCAGTCCTGGTCGGTGGACGATCCGAACCACACAGTGCTGGATGTGCAGAGAACAGACTGGATGATTGCAGTGTAGAACTGGACCAGCAGCTCATAAGGCAGGTTGAACTTTCTTGATGTGGCGCAGTATAGGTACATCCTCTGATTGCGCTGATGTTCCAGGCCCACTGTTCTGGTAGGTGATGGATCATCCATCTGAGCTGGACAAATCAAGTAAGCATCCATCAAAGTTTCAGTCGTTTTAGCACCGAATGTCATTACAGGCAGACTTGTAAAATGTGAACCTGTGCTTTTAAACTTTCCTTGTGCTTTCCTTGGCCGATTATCAGGCCTAATTTATTGCCGCAAACTAGCACTTGCATGCAATGATTCTCTCACACCTCACCCAAAGTCTGTTTCTCCATGTTAAAGATGGTAGTCCTAATGTATAAATAAAGTGCCCTCTATTACCAACACTTTCTCATGATTTAGAGATACACTTGATTTGAAATGGACACTTGGCCATGTGTCTCATATTAATGAGTCTATATGGAACAGCACTTCCTCTTCCTCTTCATTAGTCATGGACAGTACCTCCAGCAGAACAGGTGCAGTTCAGTTCATATGCATTGATTGGACAAACAGACATTTTTTTCTGAGAGCATTAAACCTTTGGAATATTCTATTTATGGAAATGAGGAAGTCAAACTTGGAATGTGATTAAAATCTACTTTTTTTGGTGATTTATTGTGTTTGGATTGTTAGAGAGTTGGGCTTATGCAAATAAGAAGTAATTGTGAAAAGCTTGATTTAGTGTCTTAAAATTATATTTATAAAAGTTAAGGATGACTTGGACCAGACGGCACAGATGTGGGCTTCACACATCATCAGGCCATCAGAGAACATCAACATCCCAAGTGGCAGCCTCTTCTTTGCACTACTGGAGCTTGAGGGGATCTTTCAGTTAAATATTTAGATTCCTGCTTAAAGATGTTTATTAATAAATAGGCTATTTATTTGAGCTATTTTACAGACCTCTTTTTGAACCCCTCTGTCTCTTGAAGATTATCAAGCATTCAAACCCAGTCTTGATGTCTCTCTCCATGGTGCTGAAACATTCAAACCCAGTCTCAATGTCTCTCTCCATGGTCCTGAAGCATTCAAACCCAGTCTCAGTGTCTCTCTCCATGGTCCTGAAACATTCAAACCCAGTCTCTGTGTCTCTCTCCATGGTCCTGAAGCATTCAAACCCAGTCTCCGTGTCTCTCTCCATGGTCCTGAAGCATTCAAACCCAGTCTCCATGTCTCTCTCCATGGTCCTGAAGCATTCAAACCCAGTGTCTCTCTCCATGGACCCAGTGTCTCTCTCCATGGTCCTGAAACATTCAAACCCAGTCTCCGTGTCTCTCTCCATGGTCCTGAAGCATTCAAACCCAGTCTCAGTGTCTCTCTTCATGGTCCTGAAGCATTCAAACCCAGTCTCAATGTCTCTCTCCATGGTCCTGAAGCATTCAAACCCAGTCTCAGTGTCTCTCTCCATGGTCCTGAAGCATTCAAACCCAGTCTCAATGTCTCTCTCCATGGTCCTGAAGCATTCAAACCCAGTCTCAATGTCTCTCTCCATGGTCCTGAAGCATTCAAACCCAGTCTCAGTGTCTCTCTCCATGGTCCTGAAACATTCAAACCCAGTCTCTGTGTCTCTCTCCATGGTCCTGAAGCATTCAAACCCAGTCTCAGTGTCTCTCTCCATGGTCCTGAAACATTCAAACCCAGTCTCAATGTCTCTCTCCATGGTCCTGAAGCAGTCAAACCCAGTCTCAATGTCTCTCTCCATGGTGCTGAAGCATTCAAACCCAGTATTGATGCTGACACATGCTGAGACATCTGTGTCTTCTGAGGGAACCCTCCATCTCTCATTATGGAGTATTCAAATCAGGTCCCTCTGTCTATGGTACTGAAACATTGAACCATACTTCTGTCTCTTCCCAGGGTGCACTTAAAACCATAAACTACTGTTTTCTTTGAAGCGGACACTAAGGCATGTTTCACAACACCCGGGCTTATTTCAGGTTTGACTGTCTAACACCCGAGCTCTCAAGTCTTCACACTGGCAGACCTTTAAAACCAAATATATTTCCGATTAAGTCATCATACTGCAATAAATGAACTCCCCAGACTCATGGGAACTTTTAAACCTCTCTAATGTAGATTCTTTATTACATAGATTCTGGCATCCAAAGAAATCAATGGAGGGAAAAATGCATTCAGGTATGCATTAAATGAAAAAGCAGTTGGAGATGATTGGTGCTGTCAGTTGGAATACCAAACCTGATGGTCTCACCATTTGATACTATTGGGAGAAACCTGAAACTTATAAGTACTTATAAGACTTAGCCTTTTTGATAGCATGTGTTTCTTCGGTGTTTTTGTTTTCAAATCATGTAGTATAAATCATTCATGCTGGATGGTTTTATTGCACACAACATGCTGTGTCGTGTCATTGTGTCATACACTACACCTGGGAAGTGCAGGTCACTGAGTAGCAGTTTGACAGGCTAATAGTTTCAGTTGATGATTGATCATTTGCACAATGACTTTTCAATGCTTTTTTGTTGTGCGTGATGTGGGTCAGTGCAAACAGTGTCATAAAACACCTCACGTTTCCACTAAGGAAGCTGTTCACCACTTGATTGAGCTTTGCAAGGACACAGACTGAGTAAAGGTGAGCAAGTACGATTGGCTGATGGAACGTTTCCATTCGGCCAGTAATATTGGCATTAATTCATAATTCCTTCCTTTGTGCTGAAAATAAACAGAGTTTTACGTATAAATAAATATTCTGAACAAATAAATAAATTGTGTACATCACGTTATTTGTCCTCAAATCATTATTTTAATCAACATAATTTAAATATAATCTTTAGAAAAATTCCAAAGGAGTCTGTAGGGGAAAATACATCAACTCAAACAAAAAAATCAAGAAGACGTCAGCTAACGTTCCCTCTACTGATACATCTAAGGAAGCCAGGCCGTCCGATAATTATTCCTAACAATCATTTCTTACTGAGTGTAATACATCGCTCTATGCGGCAGTGATATCGCAGTGGTAGAGCAGCCCTGTCTCCTAAAAATGACGTTCCCCCAAAACTAAAATGCATTCTCAATTACGTTTGACCATAAACGTCTTTTCTCCCTGATTACGTTTGTAATCAACACGTCAAACAAACGTAATCAGGGAGAAAATACGTTTCTGGTCAAACGTAATTGAGAATGTATTTTAGTTTTGGGGGAATTTCTAGGAGACAGGGTTGGGTAGAGAGGCTTAATCCCTTTAGGAAAAGCCCCTTACATTTCTAAATGGATGCGCGTGGAGGATTATTGGGATACGGAGCTCTGGTGCGTGGCTGGGCTGAGTGGTAAAGTCGAGTCTGGTAAGATACTGAACATCGGACAGCTACACATAGAGATGCTCCCAGTCAACTGGGTGAAGCATGAAGGAGACCAGTTGTAGGTCACGAGTCTTTCCAGCAAATAAAATGAAGCTCTTGCTGTAGATACAGTCCAGCCCGTTCTCACTCCCAACTCGTCAAATACCGACGCTCGATGGGGGAGGAGGCTCGATGGGTCAAACAAACACAGAACTTTCACCTGGGAGACTGCTTTTCATGTCCCGTGTGAAACAAAGCAAATGTTGTTTCTCCAATAAGGGTAGCTAGCAGCGCTAGCTCCAAAAGTTGCTAAATCTAGCAAGAAAGCCGTCAAGTCAGCATCACTAACCCTTCAGGCCTCCCCGCAAATACACTCCCCCAAAATGACCAGAAGGAACATAAACAACCAACATGGCTATTGTTAGCAGTTGCAGCTGTAAAGCTAGCAGCTAGTGGAGGACTCAGGTGACACTCAAGTTGTGCACACAGGTAGACAGGTAGCTACCCCATCCAATCGGTGGTAGAGTTGCAATGTGGGTAACGTAGGCGCTAGGTTTTGGCGAGGAAGAAGAATATGTAGAGTAACAAAGGCAATGTCTCTGGTTTGGCAGCATCACGTTTTTTTTATCATGAATCGGAGTGAAATGCTAAATCAGTGTATTGTCAGAGTATTGTCTTTTTGTCCTATTTACACTGTATTTTATTTCATTTGACCACAAAACAACAACATCCGAATAGAACAGACAGGAAGGTCTAATTAGGAGCCATCGGTAGTTTCAGTTGCATGATGCATGATGGGATGGATGCTGACCTAATGATTCTCAGGTCATACCTTCTCGGTAATGAACATGTGTCTCTCCAAGGCATATGTGTGTGTGTGTGTGTGTGTGTGTGTGTGTGTGTGTGTGTGTGTGTGTGTGTGTGTGTGTCTGCCTCTGACAGCCATTACTGTGTTCTGTATTCAAAGCACATGCACAGACTACAGATCTCTCTTGCCCTGCGGTGCTGGTAGTCCAACAAGTTTTGTTTCCCTTCCTTGGTCTATTCTTATTTTTCCTTTCAATTTATTTGTGTTGAAGAAGTCAGACACGAAAGAATAAATCAATGTTTTCTTTTTCTCTCCCTCTTGGCTAGTGTTTTAAGCATCAGCGCTGCCCATGCTGGGTTGTGCTTTATGAGAATAGCTTGGGACAAAATGCACACATGCATACATCTCCATATGATCATTTTACTCTTACTGTATGAATCTCAAACATGGCTATTTTGCTTTAATTTCAGTCTCATTGTGTTCTGCTGCTCTTATTCCGCACACCCTCATAACGCTGTGATTCATCCATACTTAGCATTCATTACATTCGTTTTTTCCTTTTGTTATATCCTGTTTTTATTAACCCTGTGAAAATTACAAAATCATTACATCCACACACACACACACACACACACACACACACACACACACACTAGCACAGGCGATAGCAGCGCTGCAGCTATATGTTAGCGCTAGAAACGCGTCAGCGTTAAAACCGTTGTTTTCCTATGGAGTGTCACGCTTCATGTTATTTTTTTGAAGTTTTAAACGCGCATATAAAATATTCTCAACTTTTCACTGCAAGCTGCGGAGTGCTGCCACTCGTCAATGTCCACCTTGGCCCAGGCAGCCAAAGCAAGAAGACGGGGAAGCAGCAAAATGTATTCTAGACACCTAAAAGAAAGGCTCACTTAAAAAAAATCGGTATATCTGTTTAAGTGTACGCTATATTTCAAATATTTCCACCTCTTTATCTTGCCGTCTCACAGGCATTTCTGACAGGCTAATCTATGCTCTTTTGAAAACCACAAGACTCCATTGACAAAAACAGTACAAATAAGTTTCACTTTCAGATCAGTTACTTGTCAGAAAATATTTTAATAATAAATAATGTAGCGTACACTTAAACAGATTTTTGCACACAAAGTCCATATTTCTTTGTCCGCAATGGTCACAAGTTTAAAAATATATACGTCCTGACGTGTCAGTTAAGTTTGCACACCGACCCACAGATCGCTCATTAAAGTATAAGGAACAGGTTTGAGCTGTTTGATGTTCAATGCAAACATCATCATCCAAAATGGCATCTGATAAGCTGATTCACTTTTCACCACAGAGCTGGTCTTTGGGCTGGCTCAGGGTCAGTCTCATCCTCTCCTTAAACTCTGTGACTGAACTGACAGAGATGTGATCCTCTTATGCAGAGAATTATTCCACAACAGCTTTTCGCTCTTTAAAAATGAATGGGTGTGAATGGGTGAATGATGACATGTAGTGTTGAAGTGCTTTGAACACGAGAAAAGCGCTATACAAGTAACGTCCATTTACCTTTTAAGATGTACAATTGCTGGTATTTCTTTTAACATGTATGTTGTATGTGTATTGCGCTACGGTTCCTGAGAACTATACTTGGTTCTTCTCTTTACATGCCTGTAACGAGACATTTGAGAATATCAGCACTGCACTGGCAACTTTATTATTCATTTGTTGCGTTAGAGTGTGACAAAATACTGAATGTTTTTTGAACATTTTACAGGTTCTCGTAAAACATTGTGTAGATTGAAACACTACAGAGCGTATAGAGCGCGGGGAAATGTGGGAGAAGTCAGGCGACTAGAAAGCCACTAAATAAATGGAAGAGTGGATTCTTCCAATTTGCAAACAGATGGATGGACAGAGGGGTGGATGATATGACTAAGCTATTGGCCACACCCATAGCAGGGCAACAGTGTTTCCAATACTTCTTTACCAGTGTGGAGCGTATTCACAATTATACCGTTTCTTCTTCTTTTTGTTTCTGTTTGGATGGCGTTGTAGCTACACCTCCACTGTGATAAGAATAAAAAGAGAAACAAGAAAAAGAGAGAGAGAGAAGACCATTCGTATCCGTCGACCAAGCAGCTTCCGTTCCCAGCCTCGCTATCCTCTGTTATCTCGTCTTCTGGCAGCAGAACAGCAGGGGATGGAGGGGGGGGGGGAGTGGTTAGTCCCAGCTGATGGAGCCCCCCCCGCGTAGGACATGGTGATTCCGGCCTCGCTGTGAGACAAGATGCCCCACCGCAGTGAGACAAGGCCCGGCGGGCGGTGGCATGAGGACTGCAAACTCTCTTGGCACTTGCAGAGTAATTCATTGTGAGTGATTAATTTGGGGCTCACAACAGTGACATTTGGTTTTGCGCTGGATACTAACAGCGGTCTCCTGGATGAAAGACCCGTCTGTTTGACTCATTCATTCATCAACTAAAAGGTGTCCGGCAAGAACATACAAGAAAATACAAGCAAGAAATGGAGTCATGTTATGATCACTCACACAGACACATAACAGGTACACACACAGCTGAAGCGTGGTGACGTACAGTCAGTACAGGTAAATATACACGGCCAGACTCATACAAATAAACCAAGGCAACAAGTCACTTCACTTTAAAACTGTTATGTTAGCTGCACTTTGGAATGTCAGTACTTGTGTTGTGTCTAAAAGCTTCAAAAACCCACACACACTTCCACAAACACTCGTTCTGTATCTCTTTCCTGGAAACTGTTTGCATATGACCTCTCTCTCTCTCTCTCTCTCTCTCTCTCTCTCTCTCTCTCTCTCTCTCTCTCTCTCTCTCTCTCTCGTGAGCGAGTGTGGCGGGAATGTTTGCTGTAGAAGAAGGATTTGACCTCAGTTATACCGTGTGGGGACTGAACAAACAGAATCCAAGAGAAATTGGAATTAATAATGTAGACTCTAATATGTTTACTCAACTCGGATGATGGCTTCAATAAAATATGAAGAGAACAGTGCCCCATCAGGGTATATCTGTCTTGTGAGAGACATACGACCCCTCCTCTCCTTTGCATTACAGGCAGGAAGCTATGGCGGCTCTCCTGTCACCTCAGACCAAACAGAAGAAGGAAGTCGGGGTCACACCATCCATCATATCTATTTGGGAAAGGTTTCACCTTTAGACGGCACAGAGACAAAAGTACACACCAAATGGATTTGACGCCGATGGCAAATGAACGATGAAATGATGAAAATGAAATGGGAGCTGCCACTGGTACTGTAACGGGGGGGGGGGGGGGGTAACTCTCTACTGTACAAATGGCATTCACAATCACCGGAGGGAAGTGATGTAATGACACTCCCCTGATAGGCAGGAGACCACTCAGCACTAAAGCCTCACGGTGTTAAGTGGATTATCTTGTGTGTAACTCCTATACAGTATTGGAGGATTAAAAGCCTTAATTAACCCGCTTCACTGCATAATGCTGGATTATCTGCTTTCAAAAAGACATTTTCACCATTTCGCCAACGGGTGAAATTTACCTGCAGCTGTTGTTCAATCGTATTTAAATACGATTCAATAATATTCAAGTCCCCCAGATCTTCCTAAAGGTTTGTAGCCTCGATGAGCCCGGTTTACTGCACAACGGTGGATTATCTGTTTAAAAAAAGCCATTTTAAGGATTAAATATTTGTAGGATATCAAGTGCTACCTGGCAGCACAGGACTGCATGGGTCGGGGGCGGGTTGTTTAATAATAATAATACATTTTATTTAGGAGGCGCTTTTCAAGGAACTCAAACACACTTTAGAAAGGTAATAAGAGAAAGAGACATTTAAAACACATCACAGGAACAGACGCTATCAGGTTAAAGGTAACGGTGACACGTGATGGAAGTCCAGCTAAAGTAACTGATTCATGTGTTTAAAAGCTCTTCGATGCCACATTTTGTAATACTCAAAACAATTAGATCTTTTATCACAGCGTGTTACGGGGTAGCTGTCCTGTATATGTGAGCCTGTTACAGATAAAAGGCCTGGTTCCGTCTGCAAAGCCGTGAACCTGAGACTTCATGGTAACTAAAATAATATCGTCTGGTCCGAGTCGACCTTCGCCTTCTCTCTCCATTTTCCAGAGAAAAAAACAAAGTATTAAAGTGGAGGCTAGAAAACACGACACATGCAGATAAAATCCAGCTTCAAGTTATGTTTTTGCAACAATGGGCTAATGTAATGTTATTAAACTCTGTTTACGGTCAGTTAATACAAGTGTTGAGAGTTATCCTGCATGAAATGCTTTTGAAGGAACAGCTAAACGAGGACTGTAATGCCAAGTTACTAAACTACTTCTCTGACCTGAAGGTTTACGAGAGGCGGTGTGAGTCACATCCAATAATGGGAAGTTGAACGAACACCCCACAGATCCGTCCGCCTCTATTGATCCCGTGTACCGTTTTTATAAACCTAAATCCTCGTCTTTTCTTACATTCTTCAAGGCGGGAAGTGTCGGTCGTTCTTTCTGTTGAGTCTGTGTGCGTGTCAGTTGATAATCAGCGAACCCTTACCACTGCACTTCACACACCCACACACGTCACTACTCTGTGAGTAATGGACTTTACTGAGCAACTGCAAAGTGCAGCTTTGGGCTGTGTTTGTTGCCAGTAGAGAACTTGTTGTTCAGGCTCCCCGATTGTTAACGTATTGAGGGGGGGGGGGGGGGCTGTCAGCCACTTTCTCATTCAGCGTGCGGTAGAAGTTAAGGAAATGCTGTATCAACGTGGGCAGACAGCTTTCCGATAAGCAGCCAACCCTAAAATGTTGCCAGTGAGAAAGTGAGGGGGAGGAGGAAATGGGGGTGGTTAAAGGATCTGTCCTTTGAAGCCCATTTGTCTCACCCCCTCTCTGTCTCCCTCTGTGGGCGCCTCCCTCCTCTCCCCAGACTCCTTAGTCTCCACCAGGAAATACAGGATTTGTTTAAAGGTGGCAGTAGATCAAAGTCTCGAAGCATCAGGCAACCTGCCAGGAAGAGGAGAGTACTTACTACTGGCAGAGCGCGTGGAGGGGGATGGGGGGGGGGGGGGGGGTGTAGTGGCGAAGCCTCGCAGTAAAGGGAGAGTTCGGGAGAAGTGGATGAATGGATAGTTACACATTAGCCACCACAGCGCTCTGTTTCACCAGTCTTCTTTGGTTTCTCCTCTATTACTCAGTCTGGTCTCATTCTCGTCATTTTTGTTTTTGCAGGACACGGATTGTCCACGAACAATCGCTACTGACGAAGCAGCCATGTTCATCATTTGGTAAATGACCACAGGGCTTGTTGAATTGAATACACATCATAGTGTGTTTCCAGGAGTTGGGGGAGTTCTACTGCACATCTGAAAAAGTGTAAAGCCTTTAGTGTCTCCAGAGGGAGCTGTTATCCATTTCCACCAACATGGAACGGGTTCGGTTGCGTTCATACGCCAAATTTTGATTCCGTTTGGGAAACATTTCGACCAAAAGTCAGAACCAAAATATAACAGGTTGTTCCTGACCTGAAGAGCGTGATGACCCCAGCAGCCGTGTCATATTCGACGTCTCAACATCAAGGTTTGCTTTTTGAATAAAAAACAAATCTATAATAACAGAAGAAAAGCTCGCAGGTAATCAATGCTATCCGCCATCTTGCTAGTAATGTCTGCTTCCGTTGGGCATTGTGCAACGCACGCCGTTGATGTCGCATGCTTGACAACCTGTTTTTACTTCCAACACATCAAATTCCATCAGTCAGTGCTCCTCTGCATCATACACTGATGCACGAAGGCACCGTTTAGCTTGTGTACGCGATGCAACTAACTCATCTGCAAACACCCCCGCGTCCTTATTGCACGCTCAGAGCCGCTGATGTAGTATAAAGTGCAAGAAAGTCCACATAGGGCGGGTCAAACCAACACAGGACTTTCATCCAGGAGACAGCTGTTCGTGTCTCGAGCAAAACTGTGAGAACGTTGACATTTGTCACGAGTAGTTGGTGTCGTTAGTCACATGACGCACATGAGTTGCCAGTCACGTGACGCGTCAGGCAGTCAGTCCTAACTAAGTGGTTTTGTTACCTAAGCACAGTTGCAGCTGATCGCTCGCTCTGCTCGGCCGACACACCTGTCCTCCATACTCATGAAGCATGCAGTTTAAAAAGCACCGCTCCTCCAGTCATTCCTCTTCAGATTGGTATCAGTGCGGTAGAGATCGGCCTCAGTGGGTTTTGGTCCTGGTGGATTCTTTCCTTGTGTGCTTTACCTGCAACTAATCCTTCCTACCTTGATACTCTGGTATGTTTCAAGCAGCTCTCTGTTGTCAGTAGATCTCTGGGCTTGAGTCGCCCTATTGTTCACCTTTGTCTCAATAAATCCCTTAAAACTGCTGATTTGTCTGTGTTCTGCATTTGGGTTCCATGTCTTTTTGGAACATAAACGTATGTTGCACTTCTAATGGTACGGTCATGTCCAGATGAAATAAATCAAACGAATCAATTTAAATATTCCGGCCTCCTCCAGCCAAACAGATACTGGTTCTGATCGTGCTGAGAGAGCCGCATGGAGCCCGGTACAAGGAGTGAAAGTAGTTCTTCAACAACGCAGAGAGAAGTGGTTGTCGTTTGATAAATAGAGGCCGGCCGCTCTAATTAATGACTCTGACTAACTGCTGATTGGATGTGTAAATCTTCACAAAGGTCACGCCTCACCTGTTTAGTCCTTGGCCTTTAGCTGCCGCCATAGTCACAGTTACATCAGCGACTGTAATGTGAAGAAGCGGAAGGCATTTGGAAACAAATAGGTGTAATAGAAATCCATTACAGCAAGTTAGAGGCTTAAAACAGACCTTGTAATGTAAGAAGGACAAATCATCCAATAAAAAACATAAAAAAAAATTATGTGAAAATAGGTGTAAGAAATAAGGTCTAATGAAAATGATTTTTAAAATCTGTCTTCAATATGAATGCAAGAGATGCCAGCATTGAGAGGTTGTAACATTGATGAAAATTGTAATTCTCCAAAAGGAAATAATTGCCTCTGACATTCTGACACCATCTGAAAGGATTTAGATTTTGTGGTGGCATGGCAGAACAAAAGTAGCTGTGTTCAAGCCTTTCACATCTTTGCCCATAACATTCATGCCTCTGCAGTGTGCCTGCCAGCTTGCTGTGCATGTTAGAAATGCCGACGGTTCTGTGTGTGTCTGTCATGGTCACAGAACGGTCTCTCTCTGTCTGTCCTTGCAATTCCTCAGCTCTCCGTCTCCCTCTCTGCTGCCGCCTTGTCTTCACTCTGTTCAATGAACACATTCCTTCAGACCATTTGACATTATTTCATAAAAGATTATGGAATCTGGTAAATGTTTTGACATCCAATTTCAAAGTTAATATTTTTTGAAGGAAGCGGTTTAATCAAAAGGTTGAAATGGAATAGGAGCACCAATAACCAAACAGTGAAGATGATCCTCTGTGTTAGAGAGAAAAGGGAACCAGGTCATTTAAAAAAAAAAAAAAGGGGGGGGTGAATCCGGAATAGGGGGTCTCGCTAACCGTGTAATCGCAACATCCCGTGTTTGAGTCTGGCCAGGAGTCTGGTACCCATTTACACCTCGACGCTTCATGCATCTAGATCAATTAATAACTGACATCAAAAAGGTGTCTTCAGATCTGGGGGAAGTTTTAGACACGGTCTAGTCAGATGTTAAAAAGACATAAGACTCTCCCGTTACTCCAAGAAACAAACAATCATTACTCCTTGCATGGCCATAAAGGACTTGTACAATATCCTTTATGTAGATACTCTGACCATCATCTAGTCAGCACAATGCTCGTATTGATGTAAAAGTTGGAAAGAACGCCTGCAAATAACATGAATTCAATGTGAAATACTCGCATAACTCAGTCAGCATGGCGCCGTGATAACGCACTAAACTTGTTGATGGCCTCAAAGCTACCTCTTTCATTTTGTGTTGATTTTGGCGGTAGTAGTGTTTCCGAGCACTAAATTCCCTTCAGAAAACGTCATTTTACTGCAGCAGGGTCCGGCAGTCTGACCCGTGCAGTCCTGGTCCTCCTGTGCCTCCCTTACTTTTAGCGAGCTCAGCAATATGGTCTGCGACTTCTGCAGAGTGGGGTCAGTGTTGGCTCCCAGCGGTGCAGAGAGGAGAAGCTCTGCTCTTGGAGGGGATGCTGCATGTTCTCCCTGTGTCAGCGTGGGTTCTTCCTCAGTACAAAGACATGCAGCTTAGGTTGATGACTCTAAATGGCCCATAGGTGTGACTGAGTGTGAATGGTTGTCTGATGTATTTGATTGATTCATATCATAACCAGTTAAAAGTTCTTCACAGTAACTATGTCTATTCAAGTTAAGCTTGTATCACAACAGCCATCATTGGAAACAATAGGGTTGTACTCAAATCCACACACCTTGTCACAGTGTTGACTGTGGTGTGAGGATCTCTGAAGTCCATCATAATGGATCCATTTTAGAGATTACAGTTAAGAAAGACACTCCTTGAACTTCAGACCATAACCATCAGAGTCATCCAGCTGATTGCTGGATATTAGTTGTGCAGTAAAGCCAGACTGATGTTCCTGCAATGTTACCTCATGATAACTTGATAGATGGAAACAGGGGAGTGTATTTATTTTTGCAATTCATCCGTTTTGCACTGAATATCTTTTCAAGATAATACATAGATTTTCAAGATACTCAGACGCTTTACAGGGCAAAGACAAACGGAACACTTTGGTATATATAAAACAAAACGAATAACTGGAGAAGCTGTGCGGAATGGGAAGGTATGGTGCTGTGTGATGTGTTCAGAGTGCACTCGGCTGACCAGAGGGAGGGTATGACAGAGTGGGGCGATCAGGCCAGGAGCAAACAAACTTTCTGCGGGAGGCTCCGCGGATGCACGGGGCCGACGGAGGAGCCCAAGCGTTTTAATGGCTGAGATACACGGAGGAGCAGAGAAGTTGTTGAGTTGGAGGAGTTGGTGGAGTATTGCAGAACCATGTCAGCCTGAGGTCTTTTGTCGGTAGCCACGGACCTGATGACCGGAGTTGGAGAAGTGACAGGCACGTCAGGATAATCCACAGCAAGCAGGAGATCGGAGCCGAGTGAAAAAGTGGTGATGGACGAGGCGAGGAAACGGAGGAGGCAGTTCAGTTAGCTGCCAACGTAGCTACACGCTGACTGGAGGGCGGCTAGCTAACAGCTAGCTGAAGAAGCAGCAGTCAGACTGACCGCACCAGGACAGTTGAGAGGCTATCCAGGCAACCCGCCTCAGGGCAGTAGCAAGGAGCATGGACAAGAGTAGCCAGCAGGGAGCCGGCTGGCTCGTGGGTAGCCGCCGGCTAGCGAGAGATCGCCAGCTAAGTTAGCCAGTTAGCTGTTCAGGGAGTCGACGGTAGCAGTGGAGAGCAGGTGCAACAGGTAAGCAAACAAATCCAAGACGAAGCGTTGCAGTAGAGTTCAAAACAGAGAAGAATGGCTATTTACGGTGATGGAACTTAACGAGACTGTTAAATAAAACCAAAATGTAGGTTAATTTGTGATTACGGTAGGAAAATCAAACAAAAAAAAAAAAAAACCTGCCAGACGCAGCGGCGTTAGACTTGCCAGCGTCCCCGTCACAGCAGCCATGAGGCGAGCAGCAGATCTGGTGTCAGGTCCAGAATCAATCCTGGGCAACCTGTGAAAAACAAAACTAAACGAGTGCAGATATGTGTGAGCCATCAAGTGTTATCAGTAGTAGTGGCTGCAATGAGCTGCTTTCCACTACAAATCTTTTGAAAACGGGGTTGCAGACTTGATACGGCCACTCTCAGTTCATGCTCAATGTTGAGCTTGGATCTGCATTTAGTTTAGAGAGGCAACAGCAGGAACGCCGACCTCACAGCGGTAGGATGTGGCGAAGGGAAGCACACTAAGCTACACGTGCGAGTCGCCAAGAATCTTGGCAAGCGTAACCTGTTTACGGCGTTACGTAAACAGTTACACGAAAGTACAGGCATTTTGCATTATTAATGACAGTTTTATGTCTGTGTACTTTTGTAATATGTGTCACGACCCGGCTCAAAAGGCCACAACATGAGGGAGACAAGATGAGTATAGAGGTAATAGACATTTAATGAACCAACTACTAAACAAACAAACAAACCAACAAACAGCCAGCCAGGTCCTCTACACAAGAGTCGGAGAGGCGAGGAGGCACCTCCTCATGTTCAGGTGGTGCATCTTTATAGCTGGCCACTTCCAGCAGCCTCAGGTGGGGCTCGTTAGCTGCCAATCAACATCCTGAAAGACAGAGTAGGCAGCAAACAGGACAGAGACCCCTAGTGGATGGGAGGGGTCATCACACACGTGAAGTTCTCAATAAAGTTCTTGAAATAAAAATATTCTGCATTTCCCCCATTTCGCCCCACACTTTGAGAAATACTGGGCTGGAGCAACATCATGTTACTTATCTTTTAGAGTCTGAATATTCATGATGTTGTTATGGATGCCGTCCATTTGGTAAATGCAACTTCCATTTCTAATGTGCACAATGTCTGTGAAAACAAAGACAAAGTTTAGAAACATTTTAAATCATCAACAGTGGTTTGCTTTTTTCCTTACCTTTGCTGCCGCATTGCTATATCTCTCTATAGCTACCAGAGGCTAAAGACTACACAGGGTACCTTTAAGGTTTACATTAGGGTACACCATTTGAAATTATGTGTGATTTGCCACTTTTAGCTAATCCAAATAAAAATAATTTTAACAATACTGTTACCACTGTCACTATAATGAGATTTTGGGGGTATTGCAGTCTTTCTATAGTTGAGGGTCCAAAGAAACGATTACACTGAGGGCATCGTGTATAGTGAAGCAGAAGCTTCAATCCCTCCTCCCCTTCTCAATACATCTGGTGCACAACATATTAATAAAAAAAGAAATAGAATAAAATTCCAATCTATGCAAAATGGACTCATCTTGTGTCATCTTGTTTCCTTTCATTTAAGCTTCATTCATTACTTCTGTATAACACAACATTCATCTCTCCCACAAATAAGATTCTCTGTGTCACAAGTCATTCACTCTGACATGATAAAGAGCCTTGCGGCACACGATACATCTATCCAAATATTGAAATTAAATCGTACCCAAATCGAATTATTTCCTCACTCCACAGCGAATTAGAAGCCTGACATGCAGCAAAATGAAAGATTGCTCAAAGTGATCCCCGTTGGCCATCACTCACTTGCCTTTCATCCAAGTGTTTATGAAAACCAGGGGGTTTGAAGGACAGCGCATCCTTTTAAAAGGCTGGACCGGTGAGTGACATCAAGGTCCCATTATGTCTCCCCACTGCTTATTTTAGAGGCCTGATGAACGACAACGGACGAGACGAGCGGAGGGGAGGAGACCGCCGCTTTTCAGGGTCCAACCTTCATTGGTTTTGATGTGATATCAAGTCATCTAATTTACAGCGGCCCCAGCCTGTGCCTGTGCAGTGGAACCACTCAGAGGCGAAAGAAAAGTGGGCATCTGAAAAGTGCTTTAATAAAGTCATGAGAAAGTCTGAAGCCACCAAATTAGATCTGTGAGGTTGGATGGAGACAGAAAGAAGGAGGGACAGAGGGGAGAGAGAGACAGAGAGGGTTGTGGCTCAGCAGAGTCGATCCGGAGACGCATTCTTAATGCGAGCCAGCAATTAGGAATCACTACAGCTGAGGCGGACGATTCCTAATTTTCCGCTCTTAGTCTAATAAGCAGGGGGAGCAGGCAAGCAGAAAAGGGGGGCCAGTTGATCCGAGCTTCAAACAGAGATGAGTGTCAATAATCAATGTTGTTGTTAATCAATTATCACAATTGATAATAATGAGCAAATGTCTGAGATGAAACCAGACAAATGATCAGCTGTAACATTTTAATGAAGCATCTGCACTTAATATATGCAATTCTGCATATATGGTCCATTTAGAGTCAAACAGACCATAAAGCAGGGGATGCTTTAGGGCGGGCTTACTGTGATTGACAGGTCTCAACCAGAGCCGTATCCGGCGTCTCTATGTCACTCGTCTGCATTCCAAATATGGTCACTTCCGTTCACTGGTTGCAAAAATTCTAGATGGCAACTGGCCGAACTCGAGGCATTAAAACGCTGTGCACAAACGAATGTAAAAATCAACAACGACGTATCGAGTTTATGCAATGAACATGCTCTTGTTCAGTCTTGTTCACTCTAATGTAAGAAGACTCGATGTCGGATCTGTTCACATTATTTTGAGTCAGTGTGATCCTTGACTCACACAGAGAGGAGCTCATTTATGCAGCTCCCAAGGAAACCTTTCTTTCTTAAAGTTTCTGTCCCCGTTATTGCAGAACAAATATTTCAACTTTTTCATGAGCTGTATTCTCCACAGCCTGGAAAGCTTCATATCATGGTCAGTGACAGTAGTTGTTGATGTCTTGTAAAACAGACAGCATCACCGACCTGAGGCCATCATCACTGACTAAAATAACAGAAAAATGATTTCCCAATGACAGTAATGGTACTGGATTTCATAGTTCTCTGCTGCAACCGTTTTAGGCAAGTATTAGGAAATAATAGACTTATAAAATACAACCGTTATACATTTTCCCGTCTGGCACTCCACTCAACTCATCAATTTAATAATTATAACTTCAGGTTTATTCATTTTATTATGTTATATTGCCAGATCGTCATAGGCCGTCATTTTCAATTAATTTTTCTTGAAAGAATAAAGATTTTTGGGAATGTGTTTTAAAAACAATGCAACCAGTAACAGCTGAGTAAAATACTTCCAGATATTCATGTAGTTTTACATTGGCTGTACCTGTATATGGACATGGGAAAACACACTATAAAGTCAATGCAAATGTATATGTCTGGAGAATAGAGCATGTTCTGTTGTGTGCGGCTCCACACATACCGAGACCTGGATTCACCGCTTCAGCTGTGATATTTATGGCACGCGATTGTCCTGTCACATTACATGCATGTTGTCGGCGTTTCAAATCACCATGTCACATAGCTTCAAATTACAGCGGCTAAAACCATGAATCTGGCCGTATATAATCTGGGCTGACAGACATGTTTTATTGTGCTTGGAAGTGGCAGCAGTTGTTGCTGATGTCGAGGAGGAAGAGGTCAGCATCAATCTGTTACCTCTTCAGACGCTGCTTTATCTGGGAATCTCATCCCAAGGCACAGCCAGACGATCGATAGCCTCTGGCTGGCCCAGAGAGGCTTTATACAGTCTGCGAGCGTGTGTGTGCGCCAGCGCGGGTTATTAGACCAATATATGAGGCTGATATTGGTCTTTATTTTGGTCCATGTCTGATAGAATGGATACGATGTGGTTTGATCGAATAAATTGTGATCATGACTGCACTAAATTGTAAAATTGTAGAATTGATCATGACTCTTAACCTAAACTGATTCTTATGCCACATTATCTTCAGAGCACCCGTATGCATGAACATTTTTCATAAGGCCTTAACTGTTTTATCAACAGATAATATTCTCCTGAAAACATGCTATAATTAAAGGTTGTCAAAACGGGATTCAGAGCATATCTATTGCCTCCCCACGGCTCTCAAGATGGTGACAACTGAGCCGGCGGCTCACAGCTAGTACTAACAGCTAGTGCTAACAGCCCAAACAACGGCAACAGTGCTAACAGAGCCAGCATAGCCAACAGTGCAAACAGCAACAGTGCTAACAGAGCTAACAGTGCAAACAACAGCAACAGTGCTAACAGAGCTAACAGTGCAAACAATGGCAACAGTGCTAACAGAGCCAACAGTGCAAACAACAGCAACAGTGCTAACAGAGCTAACAGTGCAAACAATGGCAACAGTGCTAACAGAGCCAACAGTGCAAACAACAGCAACAGTGCTAACAGAGCTAACAGTGCAAACAATGGCAACAGTGCTAACAGAGCCAACAGTGCAAACAACAGCAACAGTGCTAACAGAGCTAACAGTGCAAACAACGGCAACAGTGCTAACAGAGCTAACAGTGCAAACAACGGCAACAGTGCTAACAGAGCTAACAGTGCAAACAACAGCAACAGTGCTAACAGAGCTAACAGTGCAAACAACAGCAACAGTGCTAACAGAGCTAACAGTGCAAACAACAGCAACAGTGCTAACAGAGCTAACAGTGCAAACAATGGCAACAGTGCTAACAGAGCCAACAGTGCAAACAACAGCAACAGTGCTAACAGAGCTAACAGTGCAAACAACAGCAACAGTGCTAACAGAGCTAACAGTGCAAACAACGGCAACAGTGCTAACAGAGCTAACAGAGCAAACAACAGCAACAGAGCCAACAGAGCTAACAGTGCAAACAGCAACAGTGCTAAAAGAGCTAACAGTGCAAACAATGGCAACAGTGCTAACAGGGCAAAAAGGGTTTTCTTGAGGGGGAGCTGGAGGTCAGACGCTACGCTTAAAGACAGTATTATCAGCTGTAACCGCCGTATGAGAGCAGTGCAGAGCAGCGGCCATGATCTAACAAAATTACAAAATATTTGTTTGCTGCTATATTAATGCTCTGAATATTGAATTTAGCACCTTTTAAACAGGCCGCTAAAATAATTTAGGATTTAGGTTCATATAGCATTGATGTTCATTTTTGTAAAAGTTAGTAAATCCAGAATATAAATACACTGTTAGCCCGAACTAGTTGACTTTACTAGAAAACCGCGTGGAAACCCGTTGCCTCAAACCATTTAAGTTTTTACAAATGGAGGAACTAAACAGATCTAGTTGTGTTAACATAGAACCTTGATGAATGCAGTAGACAAATTTAAGTCCACATTAGTAATCTTTACTAAAAATCATTAGTTCACTTTGTTAGATCCTGGGGTTCTCTGGCCCGATACGGGGCTACCTACTGACTCAGCTCTCTATTAAAAGATTTCCGAGCTGGTGTTCTTGCGAGGAAACTCGCCTGGCTTCCGCTAACTGCCGTTACTCCCGACGTCTACCCTGCTTCCTCCGGTCGGTGCGCGCTCGGCCGAGGGACCACCCAGGCCCCGGGCGCTCCCACCAGTCGCGTCGGTTATGGCAGCTTTCCTCTTATGGATCCGTGCTCTTGGTAAATTGCCAGGTTAGGTTTTAACGGCTAGGATCACTTCTAAAACCGTAAGGGGTTGTTAAGTGGATTCAGTCACTAGGATAACCTTTCAGAACTCAGTTGTAAGACATACAATAGACTTAACTTTTTACTTGCCACGAGGAACATTTACCACTTTAAGCAAATGAATGCACTTGAGAGTTTTACTTTAAATGCAGATTAGATATTTATTGCAGGATGTATATATATATTTTGTTAGCAGGGATTCAGGCTACAGCTCACATAATAAAAATAGTTACTACACTTGATTCGTAATTTAATTTTCTTCTTTAGATTATACTCATTGGGTTAGGTTGACGCGTCGTCTCGGACGGAGCTGGATTTCAAAGGTCCGATGGAAAAGTTCTTTTGGAGGTGTTAGGAACGAGGGTCCGGCCGGACCCTCGGATTCCTCCTGCTCGCACAGCGGAGTTCGATCAGCAACCCTCAAGGCTCAGTACAAAGTCTTTCTAGGGCTGCCGTGTTCTTCCGTTGTTCAGTTGGTAAAGTCAAGCAGTGGGGAGAGGGAAACTCTCCGTCTTGTAATCCTTGTCCACGAACGGTTATCTTTTCTTTTCGTGAGCAGAGACGGAGTCCTCAAATACTTCTGTAGCGCAGTCGTCCGTATCTTCTTCCTCGGAGCGCTTGGTCGGCTCCCGCGTAGAATCCCAGCCTGCGTATCGCAGACGTCTCCTTATATTGTCGATTTGGGCTATCTGTTCCCCCCTCCTCTTATTCTGAACACATGATCTTTATCCCACCCTTTTGGGTGTGCGCTAGTGCCTGGAAAAGTACCAGATCTCCCTTCAGTCTTGGGCCCCCACCCCTCTGGGTGAGTGCGTATGCTTGGAAAGAACCTTATTTCCCTTCGCCCCTTGTTCTTGCAACAGAGTCCGAAGCATCGCGGATCCCCGCCCGAACATCTGGTGCTGATCTCATTTCCCGGACAACTCCTATATGATCTCATTCCCCTAAAACATGTCCTAACACATACCCTTGTTATTTCTCAACACAGTTCACCACAGTTCATTGTTATAATCAGTTTTACATTTGTTAAATCACTCTATGCATTAAACATTTGTTATCAGTCATGATTATAAACTTTATCGTTTGGTTACATTTTATCTATTGATTTCTGAGTATATTCTTTATGTCTTCCTTTTTCTAACCTTCCCTTCTGATCTGTATGTGGCAATTAAGGCAGCTTTCTCTGGGATCTCAACTCTTTTTGACACCCCCTTCTTGAGGTCTCAGGCTGCCTTGTCATATTCGATGTAGTCCTCCAGGAACTCGTCGTAGCCTTCGGCTGTGATGACGAGCACGTCATACTCCGGTGAAGAGGGCCTCGATCCCGACTCCCAGCTGTCGATCACCACCAGGCCGTCCAAGTCTGGTGGTTGGAAACTCAGGAAGGCGTCGTCTTCTGCGGCGTCCCTCAGCTGCTCGTCCATGCTTAGAGCGAAGGCCAACACATTCTGGTCCAGTATGGTGTTAGGAGAGAGTGAGGCAGGGGTTGGAACCGGGCTGGTTGATACATCGTCGTCGGACTCACGATATCCCGTCAGTCCCTCAGGGATAACCTCCACCAGCTCTCCGCATTCCTCATCGTAGCCCCACATCCCCATCAGGTTTGGTACTATCCCTGCGGTCTCCGTCTGGCTGGCCATGTCGCGGTGTTCCACACCCATGATGCTTGCTGCATCGTTGTCCTCCCCTGGAGTCGGTGAGCGGTACAGCACGGCCGGCAGGCGTGGCCCAATGACGACAAAGCGGCCATCAGTGAGATGGGTGGTAGACACCCGGGTGCCGTCTGGGTATTCCCAGAGCTTAGCGTATAGTGGGCAGTACATCCCATTACGGTAGAGGAGGACTTCAGGTACAGCTCTCTCAGCAGAATTCCACACTACTCGTGCCTTCGTTTCTACCTCCATACAGTCGATTACGTTCATTGCAGGTATATAAGGGATACTTCCCTTGCAGAAGATGCCGCTGGCTGCTCCTATTGGGAAATGTCCCAGGTAGCACTGGGTGCACCAGAGGGCAGGGGTTACCTCCCATAGGTGCAATATCTGATCCGTGAGGATTCCACAGCAGATACAGCGGGCATCCTCCTGGAATGATGTTGAACACAAAGACTTCATTAATTATTACATGTGAGCGCGTTTTTACAAGCAAAGCTAGCTAGCTGGGGGTGGTCTTATTCTCATTCTTTCTAAGGTCCCCTCTCAGTATTGAGGCGCTTCTTGGAGCGCCTTTCAGCCAGGGAATGCAGCCACGGAGAAGCCAACACCATCGGAGGGGGTGTGAAGCCTGGGCTTGCGGCTCCGACCTTTCTTGGAAACAGGGGCTCATACATCATGAGCCAGGCTGCTATCCCGATTGATGATTCGGAACCCGCCCAGTAGATGGCGACAGTCACGCCCCAACCTAGGCCCCAAAGAGCAATGGCGCCGATCTTGTGGAGCCAACGCCCTCTTCCTCTTTCCTTCATAGCCATGGTCATGATCACGAGGTACGCCAGCGCTGCAACGGCTATTATGGCCTCGACGATTGCCGACACCATCTTCAGTTGTTTGTAGAAAATTGCAGCGACGTCGATTCCCAACCAGAGGACCACCATTCCTCCCTTCACTAGTCCACAGCGGGTGGAGTCGATCTTGATTCTTCCCAAGAGGTAGGTTGCGAACCAGGACAGGGTGAGCCACATTGATCCTCGATAGATGTTTTCAATCACTGCTTTCAGTAACCCTACAACTAGGGCCATTATTCTTAGCGGCTGGTCTAGGGACCATTTGCCCATGCAACAGTAGAAGAACCATATGATTTCGAGGACCCAAAAGTCCAAGCTGGTTAATCGGATCACTGGCACGCAAATGGGTGCTGCTTCAGAGGAGTTCAGGAATGCGTCTGTTACACTCACCCCGAATGTGGTCATTTCTGGAGGTTTGGTGGTGGTGGTATCGTTGGCTGCGGTCATCTTGGCCGTCCAAGGTTTCTTTTCTTTCTTTCTATCTGTTAGTTTGAGGCACGTGGTTGAGGTTCCGGGTCTGCAATGGCTATGGCGCTCCAGTGGTTCACCCTTTATAGGTGCGTATGCCCCTCCCTTCTTCGAGGGAGGGGTCTCTCCTTTACTTCCCCTTTCTTCCTTGACTTCCCCTTGAAGCACGAGGCAACAGCAGCTGCTACCCCGCCCTTAATGGCGGCACATACTATTATGCCCAGGATCAAAGTTCCCACAACCATCAACAAATAGGGCCAAAGCCAGGAGAACAAAGTCCCCATCCAGCCCCGCACGACCGTGAATCCTTCTCCAATCTTTCCTGCCAATTCCTCCACAACAATTGTTGCGGTCCCGACCATGGAGGCTCCCGTTAGTTCGATCCAACTGCACTCGTGTTCTCGTCGGCCGCTCCCGCAACTTAGCCAGTGTTCTTCCGGTGAATAGCACGTTCCGTTCCCATACAGGCGGTTCGGTCCTACCCACCCAAATCCTTGGTCTTCTTTACCCTCACAAAGGCTCTTCCTGAAGGCGTGGCCCTCAGCTAGGAACACTGTAGGTTCTGTTACTGGGGGGATTATTTGGCCGTTCACATTTACTCTGTTTTTCATGCGATAGCCCAGGATCAAGTTGGTACAGCTGCCGGTCAGTGGCCCGGATCGTCTCCATTTCTTGTCTTTTCCCTTCTTCCAGGTTACCTCTTGCACATGGGTTTCATATTCCGCTCCATAGTGCTTCTGGCAATGGGATTCCCATCCGGGCACGGTCTCACAATGTCCCCCAGCCAAGCTGATGTTGCAGGTCGTGTTTCCTTGGTTGCACACCATCTTCCAGGGCCGTGGACTGATGTATGGGTCTGGTCGGCTCCATGCCCCAGGCCAGATGTCCCTGTCTTTCGAGTACACTGTGGCCAAGTACTGATACTTCACCCAGTAGTTTTTGGTTTGAGTTAGACATGGCACCACCCATTCTAACACCTCATCCTTCTGTAGGCCCCACCAGGTTACACTATCATCCCTGGTGTGGGCCTCCTTCCATGCCTGCAGGGTCCCTTTGATCGTTTGATTCTTTGTCAGGCCCGTGCAGTCATACAGCCAGGTCCCCCAAGCCCGTTGCCACTCTTGCCAGAGCGTGCATCGCGGGGAGGCCCCGTCTGCTAGATACTCTGTTCCGTTCAGAGCGTTGAACATTCTAGTGGTCACACAAGTGTCAATTTTTTGGAAATCCCCTCTTGGGGCTGTCATCAAATCCTCGGGTTTCGGCAGTTTTTGTACATACATATCGGACGTCCTTGGTCCCAAAAGGCCGTAGCTGGCTCTGGAGTATCCCTGATGGAAGGCTCCCTTGAAATGCGTCAGCGGGGTTATCCATATCCAGGGCAGGGTGTCGTTGAGCCACTCTTCGTGCCAGGCCTGAGGTGTGGGTAGATAGATGAACTTGTGAGCCTGATACTGTGGTTTGTTAACCGGGGTTATTACGAAGTAATTCTGACCTTCGCAATAAAAGAACACGTTCCAGAAACACTTATCCAGTAGAGGGAGTTTCTGCGTCACACATTCCCTCATCCATCTTCTGCTCCTATTTCTCTGATTACTGTCACGCGGCTTGAAGGGTGGCGGCTGCGGCTGCCATTCTTCGGCCTCCTGAGCCGTAGGTCGTACTTCCTCCGCGACCTCTTCTTCCTGCTGTGTGACATTATCGGCTCCGCCGGTGATGTTGTGCTGCTGGCCGATGGTGGTGTTTCTTAGTGGCCTCACCCTAAACCGCCGGGGTGTACGCCGTGGTGGTGTGGCCTCGCAGGTGAGATTGTAGTGTCCCCAGAACATGCCGTCTGCCGGCATAATCGTCAAACAAGTATCATTGCGGTGGCTTGCTGCGTATGTTACTTCAGATTTCCAGTATCCCTCGGTCCCTGGCTCTGCCCATGAGACACATGCCCATGAACAGTACCAGCCTGGGACCCCATTTTCGGGGTAGATCCAATTACACTGTGCCCTTTTTTCTTCTTCTGTTTTCTTCATCAAGATCGTAATCCTCATCTCTATGCCTTGCGTAGATACGTCATCTACCCTCCATGTCGAATTCTCTATTACTCTCTGGAATTCCCCTGCCCAGTCTACTTCTTCCTCGGTTGCGTTGTTTCCGTCTTTCTGTTCACAGATAGTCGTCCACGCGAGGATGGTAGCAGTCAGGTTCGGTGCTGTCCCTCCCCCTTCTCGGACTTGATGGCCGGCTGCAGGCATACCCTCAATGTCCGACTGGGGCAAGGTGGTCCCCGATCCAGTGTGTCTGGAGAGAATGATCGTTCCAGGTTCAACCGTCCAGCATGTCTGGTCGAACCTCTTTGTGGTAGTGTAGGACACCCGTACGTGAGTTAGGGCCCATGGGACACTACCGTAGTGGTACAGTATGGCCAGGATTAAGCCTAATCCTGTCAGTGCTGCTACCATTTTAGCCATTACGCAAAAACATAACCTTTGTCCGGTCCGTAGTCGTTTACTTGATTGTTGCTGTCGCTTGCCGTTTTGTTTCAGTGAGTCCGGCGTTAGGGTGAAGGTGCGCCTAAATTCTTGAACCCTCCCATGTAGAGGTGGGAGATCCATGGTGAGGTGAGGTCCTGGCTCGCACTAGGTGGTGCGAGCACTGACGGCAGATCGTGGTAGCTGGAGCTGGCGCTCGGGGGAGAGTCAGGATCACTCTGGACCATCCTACCCTTCAGGAGCTGGTGATATAGTACCGATGGGTAGCGGCCAATGCTGAGGTCCAGCCCCCTCCACACCCATTTGTAATAGGTGATGACCAACGAAAAGGGGCGTGGGAGAGGTCCAATGCAATCTCCGTCCGGGTCTGGAGCCAAAGTCAGCCAAGCGTACCCCTCTCTGTCTTGCGGGTAGGCTAGGTTCCGGACTTGAGCGAGGGCGGCGTATAATGGCTGCCCGTCTTCCATCTGGAGCTCCGTCACTTTAGCCCACAAATCTGAGCGATTAACCTGCGCGTGCATCCAATTGCGCGCCTTGGTAGGTGGCAAATCCCGCATGCGCAGGCCAGAATCTGGGTTCGGGGGGCCCAGGCTCGGCAGGCGGTAACACACCGTTCGCAACGGCACGTCGCGGTTTTCAATGACACAGCGCTCTCTGTTCTTCACGTGAAGAGCTGTACGGCGCTGCATGATTGGGCTGTTGGTCCAAATTAAATTCTCACCCAGCCAAATATCGACATATTCGTCTTGCAGATAATCGGCATAGTTAGGACCCCACCGTAGCTTCAGCGTCTTGCCGCTCACCTCGAAGCTGGTGGTATTGAGAATCCAGGGAGACATGTCAGGACAACAGAGGACCGGCTGCATCAGCCATGGAGAGGTCCACCTGACCATGGCTCTGTCGTACTGGAGATCCCATCCTGAACGGAGTGACCTCCGCAAATCTGCCTTCCCTGGTTCCTGTAGGTCTGGGGAGCGCTTATATTCGCCATTGCTGCAGAAATAAGCGCCGGATCCACAAAATCCTTTCCTGTATGCAAAATCTCTCAGGGGTTTGTCTAAATAGACTCGTTCATTTGGTAACAGAAGATATGGCCTTTTAGGCGGCCGGAGCGACGAAGAGGCTCTTCGTCTTTTTCTTCCTCTTGGGTGTGGTTGGTGCGGCAGCGACATGTCAACAATCAGGTTCCGTTTTCCCCTTTCTCTGGCTCTACTCGCTGTTACTGCGAGTTTTACCTCCCCGCGTCAGTCTGCGGAACGACTTCCGTGCCCACGCGGTTAAACCCCTTACATCGGTGAGTGGGTCCGGAGGAGGCACCGCCTCATCCGCTCTGGTGAGCTCCACCCCAATGGAGTATACGCCGTCGAATGGGACCATCACGGTTCTCAGCGTCACCATGACGCGCATTATGTGCTCTGGCCAGGTGGGCGTTTCTGCTCTAGCCGCCCAAGAGCCCGGTATCTGCATAACTCCGTCTCTTCGCCACCCCTCGGGGGTGATCGTAAAGATTTTACTTTTTTCCTTCGTTCTGGCACCAGCGTGGCTGAACGCGTCCAGAGCCGTGATGTTATACAGAAGATTCGTGCCGCGTGCGCCAGCCTCAGTGGGCACCGGGGCGAGCTCGTGTATCGGCACGGTTGGATCGCAGAATACATCCGCGATTAACAGGTGCCAGGACGTAAGTTCCCAGGGCCCCATCCAGCCCTGGGTCGTTGCCATTTCTAAGCGGCAATCTGGTAAGCCCGCTGCGACGGGGGTGTACCCTGGCGCGTCTGGGTCACGGTAAACCCTGAAGGCCGCTGGGATTTGTACAGAAGCGAGGGGCGGGTAGGTAACCTCGGCCTGAGCTGGGCTGTATGGCCAGTTCCTTGACACCGACTCCTTCCAAGATCCCCTGTGGCCATCCATACGGCCTCCTCTTGTGTCCAGCGGGGCACCGTCGGATTGGGTCATAGTTGGTGCAGATGGTTCCCCAAGCTGCACGTGAAACCTGTCAACAGGAGCGTCAGCCCCGTCCTCCTCCCAGGAGGCAGGTGCCAGGGTTTGTATTGGCCGAAGGAATTTTCTCACCTGCCATCCCTCGGCAGTGCCAGCCTGCACCATTTGTCCGCACTGCTGGAGTAGGGAGCAGGACGCACAGAGGAGTAGCCGGAGTCCATCCCATTGGCAGACGCAGTCCCTTAGGTTCAGCTTCGTCCCCCGTAGATCCCACTGGGTGATGAACGTCAACCTGGGTAACATCTCCATCCGGCATGAACCGCATACATATGCATCCATAACCTTCACTGGTTTATGGTGCATCTGGTTAAATTCTCTTCTTCTTGCTGTGATCCGGCGTGGTTTCTGGTTTCCGGGTCCCTGCCATCCGATGGCCAGGGTGGTCGGCTGCAGGCAGACCACACAGTCGTTCTTAATTTCTCTCCATTGCAGCACTTCTTTTTCTCCGGAGAGAAATCCCTTCTTCGCATATTCTAATTTTCTCAGGGCTCTTCCTGCCCAGAGCCCCGTAGTACTCCTTCTCATAGTAACCACCCCTTTGACATTGGCCACTCTGACGTAGGGTGGTAAATCTTGTATGTTGGTGGCCATTCTTGAGTTCCTGGTTTCTCCTAGTACGGAACTGGCTTCAGCTGCCCCACTCCTTGGATTCCTTTTTTCTTAAGTTGAACAGTGTTGCTGTCCAATACTTTGACTATTATATCGGATTTATCGTACTTGGCTTTGACCGCAGAGTTAGGTGCCCCAACTTGAGCCTTGATCCAGACGCGCTGTCCTACACGGAGTGGCACTTTTTGCTCAAGCTTGGGCTCTTTATCCTCCAAGCCTCGCCCCACTTCCTGTGACGTGAAGGGGCGGCGCATCAGCTCCTCCGCAGGGGAGGGCCTGTCACTTCGGTAGCGGTCGTTCAGAGCCTTGGCAATGTCCAGGGTCTTAGTGCTCCATTCTCTGGAGTTGGCATTCTTCCCAATCCAAGTTTTTACCAAGCCAATGGTCCTTTCCACCACCCCATTAGCCTGGGGTGTATATGGGGGAGAGTAGATCCTCATCACCCCATGCTGTTGGCACCACTGGTCCACCTTTGCGTTACGAAAGTGCGTACCGTTGTCGGTCCTGAGCTCCTTAGGCACCCCTAAGTAGCCACAGACTTGGTCCAGCATGCTAACAACACTGTTGCCGTTAGCTTTTCTCACCGCCTTTGTGGTTACATATCCTGACATGGAGTCCACAAGCACCAACAGGTACTTTTCTCCACTCTTCCCTGGTACCCCTAGGGGTCCTGCCACATCCATGCAGATAGAGCCCCAGGGTACGGTACTTTTAATGGTGAGTCCTCCCACCCTTTGTCCTCTCCTTCCTGCGTTGTATCGACCACACAACTCACAGTCCTTTAGGATTCTTCGGACTTCTCTTTCAGGAATCCAGAGGCGCTGCTTCTCCAGTTCCCTCCGTGTCGGAACGGTGCCTGCATGTCCGAGTGCCACATGCACTGCCTGCACCACTTCCTTCACATTCTCTTCTGGGACTACCCTTCCTTTGGGCAAGTCTTCCCATTTCTCGATCCCAACAAAGACAATTTGTCTCATCTGGACGAAACGATCCACTTCTTCGTTCCCTTGCCAATGAGTTCCCTCTCGCGTGTGGGCTTTCTGGTGCACCACGTCGAGCTCCATTGTTAGCCGCAATTCGGCTATTTTTCTCCACAGGTTTTCATGAGCTACTTTCTTGTTCTTAGCACTCTCAAAACCATTTTCTTCCCATATGGACAGGTCCTCGTTAAGGGCTTGTGCGCAGTAATAACTGTCAGTTATTACCCTGGCTCTCTTTACCCTTCTTCGCTCCAACTCGAGCAGACCTTCCAGTATCGCTGTTACCTCCCCGGTCTGGGCACTGCCGGGGACTTGGCCTCGTTGTCTGGAGCGCTCCTTCTCTTTGTGCTTGAGAATGAAGCCCCAGTAGGCTTTGTCGTCTTGTCCTTTTCTTGAACCGTCCGTGTAGAGCGTCCACTCTAACGGTTCGGATGGTGTTTCGTCTTGTGTCTTTTTCTTGCTCACGGGTTGTGCAGGCCCAATCTCGAGGTCTGGGTCTAGCAGGATGTCTTCCCAACGACCCCACCTCGCGTTCGTCGCCTTCGTGCTTTCCACCGTGGCTTTTCTTAGGAATCGATGAACCTGGCTTTGGGTGAGGACCCTGATGCCCTGCCCTTGAGCGAGGTCTTTCAGGGTACTCCAATACCTTGCCAGGACTGCCAACTCCTTCTCTTCGGCTGGGTATTTCTTTTCCACAGAGGACAGGGTGTAGCTCCATAGAGTGACTATCCCTGCGCCCTCGTTGCACACTTTTACCACTGCGTCGTCGTCGTTGCAACTGACCTCTGCCACCAGTTTAGTTGTTAGACTTCGCGGCTCCAGCCGCAAAGCGTCTTTGATGGCTGCCCGCAGGTTTTCCAAACTCATTTGGTCCGTGGCTGTCCATTCCCACTTCTTGTGGGAGTCTTCTGGCTTTTCTTTTCTCAGTTTTACATACAACGGCCTTGCATACTTCTGGTAGCTAGGGACATGGTCCCTAACGTAGTTGCAGAGTCCCAGCACCTTCTGTAGTTCGTTCAGTGAGGTTGGCGGTTCGATCTGCTCTACTTTTTCCCGGAAGCCGTCCGAGAGTCCCAGGTCATTGGAGACTTGGAACCCCAGGTAGTTCACTTGGAATCGTCCGAATTGGCATTTCTTTAGATTCAATTTCAGTCCTGCCGCTGTAAGTCGCTCTGTGACTTTTCTCAATTTTTCCAGATGTTCTTCTTCGGTGTCGTCTGCAATGAATACATCATCGATGTATATGGTTGTTTCCAGGCCGTCCAGTATGTTCATTACGGCTGACTGGAAAACATTCGGAGAGTTTTTGTAGCCTTGGGGTAGCCGTTCCCAGACGTACGCTTTACCTTTATGGGTGAACGCGGTCTTGCCTTGGGATGCTTTGGCTAGCCTCAGTGAGAAAAATCCGTTTGCCAGATCTATGCAGGACTTGTACTTTTTCAGTCTCAGCGTTTTCAGCGTGCCTTGGGGGTTGATCAGGCTGGCTCGATTGGCGACAGTCCTGCGATTGAGGGCTTTGAAGTTGATGACAGGTCTCCATCCTCCTCCCGATGACTCCGGCTTTTTGACTGCCTGTATTGGGCTGTTGGTGATGGGACTCGGCTCCTCACGTACCACCCCTAGCTCGCTGAGCTCCGTGACTATTAGGTCCATTTCTGCTACGGCCCCTGGGTTCAGGGGATACTGGCGAACGGGTGGGTGTACACCCCCTTCTATGGTGTGGGTATACTTTACACCCATGTCTCCACAGTCATTTTTGAACCTAGCCACTCCGGCTTGAGATAGAATGTCTTTGAGCGTTTCTTTCCCCTTTGGGGAAAAGTCGCTTTCTTCGGTTTTTTGCTTGGTTACTTCTGGAATGTCCACTGGCTTGTACCACTCCTTCGGGAACGATCCCATTTGGATTAGTTTTGCCCCTAGGATTTCCAGTCGCTGTTTTATTGGGGTGCGACCCTCTGGGCTGCTATGCAGTTCTTTCAAGTCCGTTATTGTCATCAAATTGTAGGGTCCTAGGGCCCACACAATTCCTTTCCAGACGCCGAACGGAATCTTTTTGATGGTTCCATCGGCTAGTTTAACTGTCAGATGTCCTTTTGTTTCAAGGCATTTGCGGGTCATCGACACTTCGGCACCAGTATCTATCTGATAGGGGATTCCATCCACGTTGGTATATATGTCGTCCCCTATCCAATAGGCATGATCCACTGTGACCCGCGCCCGTTTAGCCATTACTTTCCCTGCCCTTCGTTCCCAGCTTCCATGCGGGAGAGACGAAGGGCCCGTTTCTGCTCTGTTGTCAACTTGTTGTAATCCTCGGAGGAGAGAAAACCGCTCTTGTTGGCTGGCGGCGGCCGTGGCTCCTGCTGTTGTTGCTCAGGCGGGGTCCTTTGGAAGCCGCCCGGTCTCTGGAACCCTTCCTGCCTTTGGAAACCTTGCTCTCGTTGGTAGCCTTGCGGGCCCCTCTGGAATCCCTGCTGCTCCCTCCTGTAGCCTTGCGGGGGTCTCTGGAATCCCCCTGGCTGCCTTCTTGGTGTCGGTGCCGGGCCGGGTCCCTCGGTGGGCCTCGCGTTGTCATACGAGGGCCTGGGCACCGGCGGCTTCGGTTGGTTTCCTCTCTCTCTTTTGTCTTCGAGGTGCTTTTTCTTCAAATCCCACTTCCTTACTGTTTCTTGGATTTGTTCTGTGGTACTCTTTGTGATGTTTAGGGTCACAAAATCGATGTCATTCATGAGGCCTTTTGTCAGCTTCCTAAGGGCTTGCACACTCCTGTCCGGCGGAATCGCCTGTCGCAAGGAGTACCATGCCTGCGTGAGAGTTTGCCCTTTCTCTAAGCTTTTCCTTGCCTTTTCTATCTGTGACTCCTCATCTTCGCAGTCTTCCAGCACTAATCTTCGATAGTGCTGTTCCGCGGTTTCTTCTGGACCCATCGGTTGGTCAGTCACATGGGCCAGCCACAATCTCTTTGCTTCGTCATTCATGGAGCTGGCTTTTACCATGAGCCATTTTTGCGTCAGATATTCCTGCACCGATTATTTTGGGTCTTTGCTCGCCACCATCGCCCTGATCTTTTTGAACTCGCAAAAGCTCTGGGTGGAGGCTTGCATCTTGGTTAAGCCGTCATTTTCGTCCCCTGCGATGAGGCTGCTGCCCCGCGCGAGGTCTGGCCCTGACCTTGGCTGTTCGTCCTCGCTGTCTGAGATGTCCTGCCTTAGCGCCTTGTCTTCTTCCTTTGCCAGCTTGTAGGCTGCTTTCTTCAGGCGCCGTAGCATGACATCGTATACTATTGCCACAAAGCCCGTGCGGAAATTACCCGTCAGCTCCGTGGCTTTTGCGAGGGAGCCGTAGGTCGGGGTCATCAGAAAATTTGCCCATTCTCCTTTTGTGGCGTAGACCACCGTTCCTTTCATTCCCTCGAGATCATGCAACCACGTCTCCGGAATATCATAACTGGTTTGGCCAACCTCTGGTACATAGGCCTTTCTCCCGTCCTTGGTGATCATGGGCCCATACTGGTCCTCTCTGGCTATCCTCTGCGAAGCCGTGTACACTGAGAGCAGGGGTAGTGCGTTCTTTTTGCCTTTCCTGCTTCCCTGCTTCAGGTCCTTCACTCCTCCCGGAGCCTCGTATTCGATCGAAGTCAGGCTGGGCACCGTGTCTTCTTCTTCTGAACTTTCAGCCGCGGTGTCCACATCTCCTTCCCTCTCTGGTTCTTGGAACTGCTGTGCCGGCTGAGCTGGTTCTGGTGTTGTTTTCGGAGTTCTTGGACTTGCCCGACTCTGGTCTGGACTTAGGAACCTTATGGACCCTTCTCCTCCTCCTTCGTAGCGCATTCTCTGCAGGCCGAGGGACTCAGTTGGACTTGTGACCCTGGTTTCTGACCTTCTTGGCCCGGGGGTCTCCATATCGGTCTGCACCGCTACTCCTCGTGGGGAGGCAACTGGGGTTTCTTTGTTCTTCGGGCGTCTTTCCTGGCTCGAGCTGGCTGGTGGATATTGCTCGTTTTGCCTCGAAGGCCCAGGTGTTGATTCCTGATATCCCTTCTGTTCTGCCGCTTCCTTCTTCAAACCTGCTGATGACGGGAGCCGGGGCAGAATTGCTCTCACGATTTGGGCTTCTTCTGGCTCAAATTTGGGCTGTCCTGCCCTCCAGTTGTTTGGCCCCTCAGTTTGGTAGAGGGGTCTCAAAACTTTCTCTTTTCGTTCGTGGAACTGGGCCACTGAGGTGACTATCACCAATTCTTGGATATGGCTCCAGCCATGGGCAGTTTTCATCAGGAGGCGCATAATCCTCATGGCTGCTTCTTCCGCCACCTCCCATGGTAGGTTGCCGGACCTGGCCCCGTCATTGCATATCACGACTCTTTTGAAGGCCATCTCGCTTGCGCGGGTGACACCTTTCTCTAATGCCGCCTCTATTTCGTCCCGATAGTCGTCCTGATCCTGGCCGTCCTGATATTTTCCGATAGGTACATGTATCACCGCGAAGTGACCTGAGTCTCCGCCACTTGTAACCACTACCGATGGCTTGTTCTCCCTATATTTCTTGAGGCGTTCTTCGCACTCTTTTTGGTAGCCTTCGCCTGCCTCCCTGGCCAGTCTCTTTCTGAACCGGGAGTTATGAGGCCTCAGATGTGAGTTAGTTAAGACCACCAGTCCATGGCTGTCTATGTCCCAGGGCTCTCCGAAGTGGTTGTAGGCTGTTAACCCTGTCTGGTTCGCGTGCTTTCGGGTGCCTTCTGGCATTCTCCGTAAGTCTGGGAGGTAATCTTCTTTGTTCTGGGAGCGGCCGTGTCTCGTCTTTTGTTGAGCCTTTTTGTGCCGCTCCGGTTCTGGGTCCTTGAAGTCCTTCAGGGCCTTTTTCACGGCCGCAGGCGTCGCTGATGAGAAGGAAGGCGGGAGCAGTTGGTAACCCATGCTTCCACTCAGCCCTGTGTCGCCCCCCTCCTCCTCTTCCTCCTCGTCTTCTTTGTCTGACCCGGAGGACTCTGACCGCGAGCCTGCTGAGCCCTCGGTCCCCAAGTTGCTGACCCGATCTTCGCTGGTGTCGTCGGCATAACATGGCTCTTCGGCCATGTATTTTGCTATGTCTTCTCGCTCTTTTTGGTTTTCTTTGTAGCGGGAAGTGGCCTTTACTGTAGCCCCGACAGTCACTGGCCCCGCTCCTATTTCTGCGGCCAGCATCTTTACAACCGCATCATACTCTTTTGATGGGCTGATCACGGTGACTATTTTTCCTTTAATGGTTTCCATTACCACGAGCCACCAGTGTAGCCACTCTCCCACTTGCTTCTTGCCTCTCGGGGGGTTTGGACATCCTACCACCGCCACCACCATCCCTCTCTCGAGGGTGAGTGGAGCGAGATAACCCCCCTTCTGCTGGCACAATCGTTCTACTTCTTCTCCCACCGCCGCCTTGTCTTCGTCTAGATGCAGGTCGAGTAGGTGTTGTTGGACGGAAATGTCCCATGTGGCCCATCCTCTGCCTTTCAGGATGACCTGGTGTCGTACGTTGCCTCCTTTGCCTAGATCTGTTGGCGATCTCGCCGATGCCGCTCCGCTGGCCCCTGGGTTCACCTTCTGGTCCTCGCTGCCGTCTGCTGGCGATCCCTGGGTCGGTGTCCCTGGCACGTCCTGCTGAGTCGTCGCCGTCGGGCTGCCTCCGGCGTCATCGGGTCCGCTTTGCTGCTCCTCCATCTTGGACTTTGTCTTTGTCTTTGTTGTCTCGAGTCGCCTTCCTCCCAAAGCCTCTCGTCGCGCGTTGAGGAAGGGATGGGGTCAGGCTCTGGCCCCTCTACAGGTCGGATTCTTCTGGTCGATGCTTCTCCGTCGCCTGCGGTTCTCCTGTGCTGGCTTGTAAATACCACACACAGCTTCGATTCGTGGATGTCTCGCAATCGGACTTCTTTGAGGCTTGGGCAGCGTTACTTCCTACCCAATACTCGCCTCCTTCTCAGGTCTTTCGTACACGAACGGCAGCCTCTCTTTGGCCGCCGGGGTTCTTCCTTTTGGACTCAACGTACTCCTTTTCCGTCGAGCCCCACGTTGGGCGCCACGTGTTAGATCCTGGGGTTCTCTGGCCCGATACGGGGCTACCTACTGACTCAGCTCTCTATTAAAAGATTTCCGAGCTGGTGTTCTTGCGAGGAAACTCGCCTGGCTTCCGCTAACTGCCGTTACTCCCGACGTCTACCCTGCTTCCTCCGGTCGGTGCGCGCTCGGCCGAGGGACCACCCAGGCCCCGGGCGCTCCCACCAGTCGCGTCGGTTATGGCAGCTTTCCTCTTATGGATCCGTGCTCTTGGTAAATTGCCAGGTTAGGTTTTAACGGCTAGGATCACTTCTAAAACCGTAAGGGGTTGTTAAGTGGATTCAGTCACTAGGATAACCTTTCAGAACTCAGTTGTAAGACATACAATAGACTTAACTTTTTACTTGCCACGAGGAACATTTACCACTTTAAGCAAATGAATGCACTTGAGAGTTTTACTTTAAATGCAGATTAGATATTTATTGCAGGATGTATATATATATTTTGTTAGCAGGGATTCAGGCTACAGCTCACATAATAAAAATAGTTACTACACTTGATTCGTAATTTAATTTTCTTCTTTAGATTATACTCATTGGGTTAGGTTGACGCGTCGTCTCGGACGGAGCTGGATTTCAAAGGTCCGATGGAAAAGTTCTTTTGGAGGTGTTAGGAACGAGGGTCCGGCCGGACCCTCGGATTCCTCCTGCTCGCACAGCGGAGTTCGATCAGCAACCCTCAAGGCTCAGTACAAAGTCTTTCTAGGGCTGCCGTGTTCTTCCGTTGTTCAGTTGGTAAAGTCAAGCAGTGGGGAGAGGGAAACTCTCCGTCTTGTAATCCTTGTCCACGAACGGTTATCTTTTCTTTTCGTGAGCAGAGACGGAGTCCTCAAATACTTCTGTAGCGCAGTCGTCCGTATCTTCTTCCTCGGAGCGCTTGGTCGGCTCCCGCGTAGAATCCCAGCCTGCGTATCGCAGACGTCTCCTTATATTGTCGATTTGGGCTATCTGTTCCCCCCTCCTCTTATTCTGAACACATGATCTTTATCCCACCCTTTTGGGTGTGCGCTAGTGCCTGGAAAAGTACCAGATCTCCCTTCAGTCTTGGGCCCCCACCCCTCTGGGTGAGTGCGTATGCTTGGAAAGAACCTTATTTCCCTTCGCCCCTTGTTCTTGCAACAGAGTCCGAAGCATCGCGGATCCCCGCCCGAACATCTGGTGCTGATCTCATTTCCCGGACAACTCCTATATGATCTCATTCCCCTAAAACATGTCCTAACACATACCCTTGTTATTTCTCAACACAGTTCACCACAGTTCATTGTTATAATCAGTTTTACATTTGTTAAATCACTCTATGCATTAAACATTTGTTATCAGTCATGATTATAAACTTTATCGTTTGGTTACATTTTATCTATTGATTTCTGAGTATATTCTTTATGTCTTCCTTTTTCTAACCTTCCCTTCTGATCTGTATGTGGCAATTAAGGCAGCTTTCTCTGGGATCTCAACTCTTTTTGACAACTTGAATTATTTATTTTCTTTAGTGTAAGTTTAATGAAATAACTATTTTAAGTTCAACATACATAAGCATATATAAACAAATCACTAATATAACATTATTTATTGCTACTTAAGACCATTAGTTTATTTAAGTAATGTCTTTACTTTTAATTAAATTAATTATACTATTTGATTTTGAAATTTAAAGTATTGTTTCAAGAAAATTGTACAGAAGGAAAGAAATTAAACAATACATTTGAATGTTCCAATGTGTTTTATTTTTTCAAAACATTGCAGAAATGCAGCATTACACAGTAACTGCCATGTGAAAGACTATTCACATGCAGACATTTCAACTTGACTGGATAAGGACAGAGGAACTGGGTTAAACATATCGAAACAACTGAACACCAATATGCAGTCCTGAGCATACACTGTAAAACACAAGTGGTGGAACATTCCTGCTCCTCATTCAACATAAACTTATAACATAATTCAAAATAAGTATCTTAGTCGTTAAACATTTCCTGAGAGTCTTTGGTGACAAAGGGGGATTAAAACCATGTGAGGCTTGGTTTGGAGGGGCTAGCAGACCCCAGTTAAGGTGTCTCTGCAATGAATAGTATCAAAAACAGGATTTTAAAACATCGCATGTATCACATGTATAACACATACATGTTTAGGCTTGTTCAGTAGGGATGCTGACTGTGGCACGCCTCCTGGAGCTTCCCCTGTCTGCTGCCAGGTTGAACCACCTCATTGCTGTTTCACACTCATCTGTGGCGGCACGTGAGACATGATTCTTTCGACGGCATCTGTAATCACAAGCAGATCATACAAAATCCCATGAGCCCTCAGTGGAACATATAGCAGACATGCAGTCTAAAAGCTAGTGGCTGTCTGGCATGTAAAGGTTTGCTATGCTATATTCAGAGCTAATATATCATATAACTATTATGTGAAGATATAGTCGAGTAATATCTACCTGAGCAGAGAATGAAGTTGAAGTTGCAAAGAGAATTTGTAAGTTTGAACACTACCTAAGACCTCTGGGTGACTTCAAATTGTTTTCATTAAATATTAGTTACTTACACAGGAGCAAAGTCTTCGACTCCATCTGGCTGAAGGACTTTTTCCCATTTATCCCTTTCCAGTTCATTCTCTTCCCAACATCACCGTTGAACATGCGGGCAAGGATGTTCCATGTAACCCGTTTTGTGTCATGTCCTCCGATGGTTGCCAGGGAGGAAATCTAAAATGGATCAAAAAAGTACTGTTAACACTTTACAGAATGTTTTTTCTACAATTTCACTCTTAAAATCATGCTTTTAAACATATTTAAAAAGGAAAGAGAACTTACCAAACAAAGGCTGGCCTCGAGGTAGATCAGTTGCTCTCTCAGGTTTGTCTGAGTTCAGGAGGAAAGGTGAACCTCCCACCCTATTGTATGCCCACTGTTGCCTGGGTCCTAATGGTAGGCTGCCTGTTACCTGCCTGCAGTATTTGAACGGGGGAAAAAGGCGCGTTTGATGTGCGGATACCCCGGTGTCCGCACATCGTCCGCTGTTTGACGGTGCGCGATCCGGGGGCGACCTGAGTCGACTTATGAACTCACAATATGTACACTTCCATTGCATCTTCACAAGAACCTGTGAAAACAAGAAGAAAACTATTGGCTCAACTTTCAGTTCAACAACCCAGTTCCAGTAACATTAACTCCACTGCAAAACGTTACCCAGCCTCTGATAATAACCAACTAGTGACCTCGTGCCTTGAGAAGCTAGCTAAGTTACTGCTATGAATGCAATAAATAACTCCTGTGCAACCTAAGCAAGCACCATTTTGAAAAGCTAACGTAACGTTATCGTCAGCTAGTTTAATACACAGCACATGCAAACATGTGTTAAAGTTATAAACGACCCACAGAAAATCGTTAGCATGCGAACGTTAGCGTTTAGCTTACTTGTTGAAAGAAATGCTCCCAGAATGATATCTAACGTTACAGTCAACATGGTGAGAGTACACACTCACCATTCCACTTGGTTCAAAGTTGTTGCACAAGTCCCGCAGCCCCGTCAAAGCCAGGATAGGTGTCGCGCTCGGACGCAGGAGGAGCAGACTCCTCTGGGCTCGTCACTGCGCTGCACACGGCACTAATGCGTCATCGAGTGAAATTCAAACGGGCCCCTCCCCCCCCCCGGTACAGAAACGTAACCTACCAAGTTATCTCTGCTAAACATGATCAGTGCACTCAATATTTCAGTTGATTAGTGCAAACTACTAAATAGATTTAGTAATGACACAGTTGTTTTACAAAACACGCAAGTATAAGTAATGACTACTGAAAAGTTTAATTTGAAATAAATTCGGGTTTACAGTGTAGTGTGTGTATTTAGACTTTTTGATACGTTTTTGCATTGTGTGCCCCTACATGAAGCATTTATTTTTACGTTCCTCTGTTAATGACTTGATCACATGTATGTGTAACACAGAGCGGTTTTAAAGTGTAAATACATGTTTATTGTGTGAATTGTATTAGTTAGTAAGGTGTTTGCCTCACTCATACAAATAACAGCAGCAGAAAAGCAGGAGTGGAATCAAACCTGAGAACATTTTTATTTTTGTGTCAATCCTATTGATACATAACACTCTTTGGAGCACGACATGGCATTATAGTATCAAACAGCCCAATCAACCAGGTAGAACACCACTGAGTCAAGCCATTGGAAATATACATTCAGTTCAACAGCACCAGCTCTTCTACAGAAACACTGTCCCTGTCAATCTGATTGACCCGAGGAACTCCCTGTAAACACTTCTAATTAAAATGAGTATAAAACCATCTGCATGCACAGATACCACAAGAGGAAAGTCAGAAAATTTGATTTTATTTTTCTGTAATTTAAGGGAACCTTTACCAATTTTGCAGTTAAAAATTGACCTGCACAGACTGACAGTCTGTTCGTGTAAAAAACTGGCATCTGCTTCTCAAACCATATTTGGTGCATTGGTGCTAGCAGATATTTTTGGTAAAAACAACAACACAAATGTTTTAATCAAAGCAAACGTTATGAATGTGAATATAAGTGTTGGTTAACAGTGGTTCTTCACTTGTCCGTCTCGATGTTGGTGATGTGTATGTCTGTGTGTGGACATTAGGAGCTCCACAGAGCTGGCTAATCCCCTGTGACCACCGGATCCTGGATGATTGACGGTGAAGAAATGCCCTAGCGTAGCATAGAGGGGTGTCTGATCCCAGAACAATATGGGCTAGACCTCAGATAAAGCCGCCTGTTGACTTTAGGTGGCCTTTGATTACAGCTCCCCACCCACCTGCTATCATTTCCGATGGCAGGAGAAGACATAAAGCTATTGTTCTTACTGCTTGCCGTCGAGAGGACTGCTTATACTTAATGTAAAATATGGCTGGGTTTATGGCGAGGAGCCGCCTGTGTACATGTCCTTTGTGGTCGCTGTAACTCTCACATATTGTTCCGCTTCATCTTGACAAAGCATTCAATGAGATCACATTTACCTAAAGCCTCATAATCAATCTGAACAATTTGTTTTGTTGCGCTAAAGCTACTAAAGAACAGGAGTAGAATGAGGTCAATGGTGACATCACGACAACTACGTACACTTCTTACAAACAGTCTATGAGGAAAACACACAAACAATTAGGAGTAAATCTTTCGTAAGATTTCATATGAACCGTTATGTGAGGATACGTTGGATTATCCTGCAGCCGCTGCATTGTGCAATTAGCATCATAATAATAAGTTAAAGCAAAAAATGTGTCAGTTGCCACTTTAATATCCAGTCTTTGCTAAATATCACTCCTCTGGCTGTGATTACAGTTTGCTGGACTCTATAATTTAGCCGAAGTGAAGATCAGTCAGTTTTGACTGGTGTGGCACCGTCATAAAAGGACACATTTCCACCTCCGCCCGCCGCCGTAAATCTGCACTGCTGTAAACGCAGCGCCTCCGGAAGTTATATCGCACGATAAAAGAGCAGAAAAGGAGGCCATCTCGAAAAAAAGGCGTAATATACTGACACAATCATACCGCCATTTTATTTCATCTATCAAACTGGAATAGCAGCCATATTCATATAGTGCAGGAAGAGGTTGAGATATGGGCAGGGTAAGATTTGCACCAGCAGGTGACAGGGGGGTTTAGAAATGATTATGAGTGTCAGACAGTGCGGAGACTGTACGTTTTTTATCTCCTCACTGAAAACAGTTTATTCAAGTGCTGTCATTTTAGTGTCCTCTTAAGACTGTCAAATGACAGCTGGAAGTGGAGCGGGGGGGGGGGGGGGGGGGTCTTCACACAGTGCGTTTGTGTATTGAGTAACAGACAGTGCAAGCTGTTACACAAAAGGGAACTAATTTATTGTCACTGTGAGACTATATTGCTTCATAGCAAAGACAATAATATCTCTTGCTGTCAGGGTTGATGGGTTCTTGATTGATACCAACATGTCAACAATTAGCGAAAGCTCATTTGGAGCTTAATGTATTAGAGGACCCTAAGTTTACAGTGTAAACCTTGTAAAATATCTGTTTGTGTACCAGCTTATCTTTTCAAATTAATAATTGATACAATATGTGAAAAAGTGTTACGAGCACAATATTGCTACTGAACAAAACATTTATTTGCAACATATTTAGTGCGTTTTACCTTCAATATCCATCCGTTGGAAGTGAAGCGTGATGCATATTTTGGTACGTAATGTCGTATTTTGTTGCAGCATGTAAAGGATCCCGTTAAAAAAACAGCAACTTTAAGGGTATTAACGAGTTGACAGTTGCTTGGGAAATTGCTTAAAACGGCGTCAGTAACGAAGACACACACACACACACACACACACGTTGACGTAAACCTCCTCACTTGCCCTTATTCTCACTCTCACATCCAGGCACTCAGCAGCTGATAAGAAAGATGATCTGCAATCAACAATCTTGGTCCCCATCCAAGCCACAAGCCCTATTGCTTCTGCCTCTCTCTCTCTCTCTCTCTCTCTCTCTCTCTCTCTCTCTCTCTCTCTCTCTCTCTCTCTCTCTCTCACACACACACACACTGCAGCTCGTGGCCTCTTAATCCTGCTCAAACAATCAGGGCATCACCATGTGCTTCAGGGCTGACATTGATTCATCGACGTTGCTCCATTCAGGGGATCTGGGCTGAGTTTGAGGAATGGTCCAGGTGTTATTGGCCTGCTGGCCGGAGCCCAAGGCAAGGTAAATATCAGTGAGCAGTAGTGTAATACACCGAATGGAGATGGGCCAGATAAACAAGTGGGAGGGTGGTGTTAAGACCCTCCTGTGTCACAGACACATTAACTCTCCACTCTGGCTGACAGGCGTCTGAGGGTATCAGCAGCCCCTTACAGAGGTTACAAAGTTTGTAATGACCGAACTTTAAAGGAATGTTTTGTCCCTTCACCACCCAAGAAGTGATGTCGTAGTTGTGGCCATGATGTGTATTGGGTAGAACCCTCCATATCACCGGTGTACAGACAGAGCCTTCTTTAGATTTCATTCCGATAAGCTAAGCAGCATGAGTGATCAAACAACATAAAGGTGTTTTTATGCGTAATAACTAGTAGTAACACCAGACCAAAAACTCTAACAGAATCCTCTGGAAGAGGTCAAAGGTCATCGACCAGAGGGAGCTCAAGGAGGACGTTCACATCTGACACCAGAGACCATCTTTGAACGAGACAGGAGCTACTATCTCCTACAGTACAGCCCCCGGCCACAAGTTCTCTACTGAGGCCATGAACTATGATCTGCATGCTCTTGGAAAATATCTGCCGCCTCATATGAACGCTGTGCAAAAACCAGTGGTGGAAGATTATTCATACATTTAAGGGGTTTTATTAGGCTAAACTTACCATTAGCCGAATACGTTATTCGTATTCTGGAAAGCAGTTATTTTTCAGAAAAAAAAACGCACTGATTGACATGACGCGTCGGTTCTGTTACTTCAAATCGATTCATGTCACTGTGGATGGCTGCGAGATGAAGACGCCCGTTCTGTTTGCAACATAGGACTTTGACTTCACTAACTGCTCGTTTCATTTGCTGCGCTTTATTGAAAAGTGATATTCTGCAGTTGCACCCCACCGAGTCAAACCCACGCAAGCTTTACATCAAAATGAAGCTTAGAACCAGTTTGTTTTAATATGTATTTTAAAGTACTTTACATTATTGAAAAACGCTATATGCTGCAGTCCCCCCCCCCCGAGACAGCCGACAGCAGGCAGTGGATTCAGAGCTCACTGATCCCGGCTATCACTCAGCAAAACTCTCACATCGAGGGGGAGGAGGAGACGTGTGCGCGAGCTAGCGAGGCAGAAGCCTGGTGTAGCAGCTGGAATTCTTTCAAAGCAACGCAAACCTACACATCAAAACGAAGCTTAGAACATGTAGTTCCTTTGCTGTATGTTTTAATTTCCTCCATTTAAAAAAACCAAATTTAACTGCAAATTTAGCAGCATTGCATTTAGGAAAAAACTACACATTTTGCAGATATGCTCCCTGCAAAGTATCTCGAGGAATTATCTCCATATTGAATAAGGATGTGTAGTGCACGTCTAACAGCAGACATTTTGACTTTACTGTTCCCAAAGTCGAGAATGGGCGTAATTCTTTGCCTGCAGCAATGATTGCAGTGCTTCACACAGTTGCAGGTGAGACTTTGTGATTTACCAAGAACAGAATTAAGGTTATAGGAGTTAGATCCTGGAGTCACTGATTCGTCACACTTGCCATGAGGTAAAAGCCCCGACAGAGCGCCATCTAAAACCCTGCTTTTTAGCCCGAAATATAGTGGAGAGTGAGAGAAAAGGGGAGGAGGAGGATGTGTGCATCAGAGAGGCGGATAGGCGGCTGTACTCGTGAGGCTTTTGGCGGTTGCCAACTCTGCAAGCAGTTTTTTTCTTTTTTTTTAAGGGGCCATGCTGGTGAAATGTGAGCAAATGTGGACTCGAGCTACTTGTTTGTGGCCGCTGAATAATTTAAGAGCAGCCGTGCTGGAAGACGTATCGCTTCATATGTCATGTAATGGGCTGCGCTTTGGGCCGATGCTCTCGCCGAACCCCTGAGGCCCATTTCCAGTCCCTTCCTGTGTCTGGGTAGCTGGAAGAGATGAACGACGGGAACAACGTGTTGCTATTTGTGTTACTGTGATCTATGCGATGCATACAACAGCAGAATTGATGTGTTAAATTTAGCATTCCCCAGCAGGCTCTGTTATCTAGCAACACATAAAGGGAGTATTTGACAAATCCTTAATATGTCTGGGACACTCACAAAGCTTACATGCGGAACCAGCACATGATTATTCCCCCTTTCCCTCCCTTGCACCGGTATCTGCTTATTTTGTGTTGCACTTTTTGTTACGTTTTTTCTCCCCTCCACAGGCAATTTGTGCTTGTTCACATCCCTTGTGCCTGGCTGATGTTTCGACGATTTCTCTGCTCGACTTGGCTGTACGGAGAGAGGTGTTGGTGTTGGTGTTGCTGAAAGGTCAGTTTGAAGCAGATTGATGCTTCACAAGCAACCGTCACCTTTCAGCCCATGTTGGCCCAAAATACATATAAGATTGTCTTTTATAGGTTTCTGTAAGTGGTTACAAAACAACAATGTGCTATTGCTGGGGGGTCTTGATAGGACCAGGACTGAACTGCCAGGTGTTGCTTATCACGCTATGTATAGATAGTGCGTTCTTGATTTTTTTTAAACATTTCACAGGATAGTATTAACTTTATTTCCGCACTTGTCTGCAACACAGAAACACAGGAGTTTAAATGCAGCATATTTTTGAAATGGCTGCCGTTAAAGTTAGTTTTTTGTTGTGAAATCCGTTAGTTTTCTTTCTATTAGTTTGGCAAGGCAGATGACTACAACACCCATGAGCCTCGCCCACCGTTATTTAGGAGGCAGAGGAATTAGGGTGGTAGGGGATATAATAAATAATTTTTTCTCGCAGAACCAAAAACTCGTCACTGCAATGCATCCAGGATGAATCACGATTAATTAATTTAAGCTGCTGATTGTAAAATCTGATTTCTCAACATGGGAGCCGTTAGCGTCCTCCCACTCATCTATGTGGTTGCAGTGCACATAACCACATTTTAGGGATTGGGTGTTTCCGGCCAAAATGCACCCCGTAGTAAACTTCTCACCTCACAGTGTTGTGTTTTTAGGCTTGTGCCTTTGACTTCTAATCGTTTAGCCGGATATTTTCTATCACACACTGAGGATTCAACAAGGATATTTTGACAACCATTCCAGACTTGACAAGCTCCAACTGTCAGTCACCGACAGTGGCGGCTGGTCAATAGAGGGCAATGGGGCCTGGCCGCACCTTGAGCCACACAAAAAATATATAATTATAATAATAATAAATTATACAAATTGTCAATATTTGTGTTTTTGAACTATGGAATGTACCCAGTAATGTGTGTAAAATGTGATGTCTGCACAAAATATATGCTTTTCCTGCTCGTGCTCTCCGCCTGTGTGCACGACACGTCTGAGAACGCGCAGCTAGGGGGGCCGAATCGTTTTGGCCCAAAAGAGGCGGGTCTATGAAGCAGTTTAGCCAATTGCTGATTCAAGATATAAATGAGTGACATACAATTTAGCCAATCAGCGCCCTCAAATTGATTCAGCGTGGGGCCAAAAATATTTTGCCCCCCTAGCGGCGCGTCAGGAGAAGTCTCTACGCCTGAGCGCCAGCGCGAGCACTCCTCCTCCAAGACCCGTTTGAGAGGAGAACTTTGGCGGAGATTCTGCAGCCAAAGAGCTGATATCAGATCAGCCTGACCTCACAATCAGACAGTAGACTCGCGGGAAAGGGAAGCAGTACATGCGAAGCTTCTGTACTAGCTGTACACCAGACAGGTTTAGCTAGCTGGATGACGTCATGCTAATTATTTATTTAGCTTTTTAAAACAACGAGGACGGATCCAGCACGGACAGTTACAGGAGTGAAGGATGAGGAGGTAAGGAAACATGAGAACACCAGGGTAGGGAGTGAGGGATGAGGAGGTAAGGAAACATGAGAACACCAGGACACACATGGAGAACTCTGTCAAGCTACATATTAGACAAAGTGAACATCTTTTCTTCTACATAGCGGTCCTCAGTCTCTCTGCTTTACTTGGTCATGGAGACATCAACATGTAATAGAGATGGTAAATTAACAGTGAAAACTCATCATAGCTTAATTTAACATCAGTATTCATAATTACACTTCATGTTTACTTCTCCTGATCTTTACCTCCTATAACAAGGGGCATCTCAATAAATAAACATGTTATATTATATAAGTGTTATTTACTGCTTTTTTTCGTGTTGGAATAAATGTTAAATATTTAACTGCCTACCTAGAACATGTTCCACCAGCTGCCACTGGTCACCGAACATTGTCTTTGAATTAATGTTGGTGTTTTCAGCGTCTGCAAAGAAAAGAGTCGTTGAATGGGAGAACAGAAAAAGAGATGAATGTAGGAATATCCAGTAATTCTTTGGGGGTGTTAAAGTGATTAATGAGGCAGAAGAAGAAGTACCGTACAGCGTTTATTGTTTTATCGTTTAGTTCTATTCATGCTCTCTTCATTGTTGCTTTTATTTTCAGAGGAAAAAGTAAAACCTCTCGGTCTTCTTTCTTGCACACACACATCCAGTGAAAGCTTGTTGGAAGGACTTTCTCTCATTCACACGGGATCATTTTTCTCCACCACCCCTCTGAATTCACAGTGGTCCCATTCTCAGATCTCAGCTCCGCCGCTGCCTGATTTATTAGCGATTGACCTCGCCTCGCACCGAAGACGGGATCCGCCGCCTCCAAAAGTCCGCTTAACTCATTAAAAAAATACTGGATGTATAATTAATGCACAATTATGCAAATGTTATTACATTTTCATATCCTTTTCTGAGTAGAATTAAATACATCATATTGAAACTTAAATTATTTACAAGGCTGGAGATGTCATTTCACAGGCAGAGAGTGAGAGCCGGGAAGAAAGAAAAGAGATGCGTGATGAGAAAGGAGGAGTGAGATGAAAAGAAAGAGAGAGAGAAGGGGGAGGGGAGGTCCAGCCCGTGGTGACCCTCGGTCGATGTAAATCTCACCTAAAATTGTTTCAGGCCGGCTTGAAAATCAATCTGGTACAGCACGGAACTACCAGCGATTGGAACCTTTGGACAGCCCTGCAGAGGAATTCACACATGAATAATTATGAGGAGGATTTTGTGAATGTCCCAAATGTATGGGAAATTAAATTTCACACAAAACGTGAATGTGTGACTCAGCCCATGTTGTTAATTTATATGATTGTGTTCACACTGATTGGGTCATGATGGTCTGTGTTAGGCCATTTCCATCTACTTAGCACCGGTCTCTTAAAGCTGCCAATCACACTGATCTTATTACGGTGTTGGCCTTGTGGGTATCTTTTACTGTTCCTTCCAACACTTAAAAGGTGACCAAGTAAGAAGTGATTAAATCTGTAAGACATTTTTACAATTCACATCCTAGAACATTTGTGGAAGTGTGTGTGACACAGATGGGTCCTCGTACTACTTATAGTGACATGTATTAACGTTGCGCCAATCCAACTTTTATTTTAACAGTGAGGTTAAAGAATCTGTTTAATGTGAAAGGTGTCACTCAAAGTAGGAACCCGCGTAGAAATATGGATAATTGCAGTTACCCTCCACTCTGACTCTGATTTGAGCTCAAGGTTGACGGCTTCCTTCACCGCTGGCGTCCAGCCGCTAGGTTGTCGCCACGTCAGGCGCCGACGGCCTTCCGACTCCACAGGCGTCACTGAGATGTTCCCAGTTCACCTTTACGACACATTTGGGTTTACCAGATCTGTCCAGCAGTCTGCCCCGCCATCGGATTCAACTCACCTCCAGGTGGTGATCAGGTCGTTCCTTCCAGTGTCCACGTAAGAGTTGACGACGCCCAGCAGAACTACGGAGCTCCTAGGCGATACCCTTTCCAGGACCCAAATAACAACCTTCCTCCAAGTGACTCGCAGTTGCATAGAGGCGATCCTCAAGTTCTCCCTGGAGAACTCCAACGCTGGGGTGCTCAGCCAGTGGCTCGTTAGTATACCCCCCCCCCCCCTCCAGAGTTTGGTTCCAGTTTGGACCCAGTACTATGCGTAGAGGAGGCGCCAACTATATCTAGTTCTGGTTCCTTCCCTGCCAGAGTCTACAGTCCTTAGGGGTAAGCATGCCTTGGTGCCCGCCTTTGCCATCGTCATGTTGCTCACTTGCTTGCTGGTGAGCTTCCCTCCCAGGTCCGGCTCAAGTGGCCCCGTTTTCCCTTTTCCGGGCGAGGTAATGCAGCTACATCTGGGTTCGATAAAACGCTCTTAGTCCGGCCCTTCTCATGGGACCAATTTGCCTTGGGAGCTATTGGCCACGACAACGCAACTTCCAGTATCCCAAACGCCTCCATTACCATAAGGGTGCAGATTCTCTGTGGGGTATCACCTAACTATTAACAATCAAATCAGATTCATGTACAGCATGGCTATTGTAATCTCACACTTCTCACTATCACTCATGCCAACACCATTTCCTGTACTATTTGGTATTAATGGTGACGTCTTGTGTCTCTGATTACATCATGTGCAAATAAATACCTTCGAAAATCATACTTGAACATACAATTCAGCGGGGGTGGTGTCTTAGCTTTTTAGACACTAATATTAATCAAATTATAATAATTATCATCTAAGGTGTCATCAATACAGTGTTGTTGTTCTTCTCCTGAGCAGTTCTGGTGAACTCTTTGTGCGTTTGCCCCACTGTTAGGCCTGGCTGTGTCCTTCATTCAGCAGCAGACACATCTGTAGGCAGATTAAACAGCTCCTGTTAGACATGTTGTCTTTAAAGCCAATGAATGCAATGTGTCTTCTCCCCCAGCCCCGCCGGCCCAGGAAGTATCTACCACCCATCACCATGACAACTAGGCAGCCAGAGGGTGTAACATGATCCACCAGATCCAATTAGGAGGATGGGATAGGATTAGATTTGAATAGATGTGATTGCATTAAGGATAGATTAGGTTTATTGCGTTATTAGCTTTAGAAGGGCAGGACGACTGAGCTCCAGATAACTGGTGGGGTGGTGCTGTGCAAGCTCGTCTGATCTGTTGAAAGCAGAGAAAAGGAGGAAGCAGTCAGACCATTTCTTTATTCATGACAATCAAATAGCGCAGGGAAAGAGACACCTCTTCAATTGCCAACCCTGTCTAATTTGAATTCACATGTAGCTAATTTGCGACAGCGATTTACATTCACACAACATTCATTGCCTTTAACTCTCAGCCCTTGAGACCCGGGGTTCACATGTCATCTCATGTCTCCAGTCAGTGATCTGCAGGCAGATGTTATTGAAAAAAAACATTAACAATGGAAATGTAGCTTTTATAGTCTGATATGTTGAAGAAACTGAACTGTGAAGTGTGGGTGCACCTGAGTATCTGGTGCATGTGTTTTAATTATACAAAATGCTTCTACCAAGAAATACTCAAATTCATCTGAAAGACCTCCTTTGTAAAGTATAAACAGAGAGGATGAAGAGTTCATAGCTTCTTTCTATAACACAACATTTGAAACAGTTGGTGTTGATAAATGGACTAATACCGTTTTCTAAAGATTGTGGCCACATATAACAAAATGTCATATCAGGTGTAACTGTTCGCTATGCATCACTCGGCTCAAGGGAAAACGATGTCAGTCCACTCCACACTGAAAAATCAACTCAATAACAATGACTAGATTGATTACTATGATATTTTTTTAACAGACATTCATGGTCTCACAGGATGAATCATACCTAATTTGGGGATCATCATACCTAATTTGGGGATCGTCTGACTTTTCCTCTCGCACCACCATGAGTTTGACATTTTTAGGTTTGGGGTGAAACAGCCCGACAACCGTAGGAATGCACGAACATGCAGTCTGGTACCTTTTGAACTCATTCAGTGAAATAGCTTTATTTCTGTTGGTTACATTGTAACATTTGATACAGACATTCATTGTATTGGTGGGGTTGCCATGATACTTGTTTCACACATTTATTGTGAGCATATTAGCATTTACAGTAGCAAAAAGCTTCATGATAGCCTAACAGAGCGTGACCAAGTCTTGTTTACTAAATTACAACAGGATTGATGTAAGACAAATCATTTGACTGAACCACACTGGTTGTAGCGATAATCAACAATATCACTTTTAATTGAACTTGTTGCCGGAGTCCTCATTACAAAGCAGACCACCAGTATAGATGCAGGATCCCAAAATAAAAGCTGTCCTCTGAACTGCACTGAATCTTTGTAATTGTTTAATATGTTTTTTCGATGACTGAACATTAATTTTGTCTTACAGGTAGAAATTGCAGTTTCCGCGATGTTGTTAACCCATCAATCCATAGTCCTATTATCAGCCAGTCAATGTCATTTATCTGCAGTTTGACAGTTGTTCCACCACCAACCACGATATCACTTCAACAGAAAGTTTGCCAATTTTCAACCAACTTCGTATCGAGGCGGTGTTACATTTTGCAAAGGTTTCAAATTTTAGGCAAAACAAATGTTGCTTTCTCGAGATAACCAAATAATTTGCCTTTTATCTTAACCAAACTAGTTTGTTACCAGAAGTTTTCTTGAGGCTGAAATGAGTAACCATATACCCAGACACCGCCAATGATCTCAACGTAGAAACTGTAAAAACACTGGTCAGGTGTAAATCAGGTGTCATGTCAGGTGTCAGGTCTCACCAGCACTCTTATCCGCAGCTGTTAGGATGTATAATGTCCTTCATTTGACTGATTAAATGCCTGTTGTCATTGTGCAACAGCAGGTATGATGCGTGATTTACATCTGCAATCTGTAATTTAAGGGATGCATATGATTACACATGGGTCACACAGCTTGTGCACCTTCCTTAATGAATAAAATCTCCCGTCCACCACACAGGCTCCATGTCGATAGAGTGTGGCTGGTGTCCTCAGGATACGTCCTGAGACCTTTTATACTCTAAACAGGATTTATTCTTGACGATTCAACGTATTTTGTCGTCAAAAAAGATCATTAACAAAATAAAACTCCATAAGTACAACATTTTACATAACCCGATATTTAGATAACCGGTTTCCAACAGCTTTAATGTCATCACGTAACAAGAGCAGCAGGATTTTGTTGGTTGTCCTTCAGGGTGGGTGGCTGTGGCTCACAAGCTGGAGTTGGTCTTCCATCTGTGTGTGTGTGTGTGTGTGTGTGTGCGTGTGCGTGTGTGTGTGTGTGAAAATGCTTTAGATTAGATCCCGATGAGCTGGTTGGCACCTTATGTGGCAGCCTCTGCCGTCAGTGTATGAATGGGTGTGGATGGGTAAACGTTGGCATCCAGTGCAAAGTGCTCTCGGAAGACCAGAAGGGCGCTATAAAAATGCAAGTGACCATTTGATGAAGCTTTATACAGAACAGACTGACGGTTTGTGTGATAATATTAGCCAGGTTTACCAGAGTCACATAAGAAGGTCAAATAGAACAAACAGCTGCACCAAAGGCTTTATAGATGTGGCTCCACGGTTCATGTCCCATCACAGACCAATCACTTTGTTTTACACACAAACACAATGTTCTCCAAACGTTAAATGTACCCTGTGGAGCTTTTGACCAACAGTAGCGTTACGGAGCAATGTTTTTACGAGTAAGGTCTCAGTTTTGTTCCGCTAACATGCACAAAGATACACATGATTCACAGTGGTTGCCCGCTGTGCCGCTGATCGAGAGTTGGTGGCGGTAACGTGTAAAGAAGAGCAGCGATGTGCCAACAAAGGCAGTAAAGAGTGAGACCGCGAGCAGGTAAAGATGGATATAAACATCGCAGGATTTAAAACAAATTGAAGATCATCATCGCAAATATGTAATGGGGAATGCATTCAACATATTTGTTCATCCACGAGGACACACACAATGTGTTTGGTGAGTAAAACCAAATGTAAAACATACATTTGTTTGTCTTAAAAGAAAAAGAATAAACAGGGGAACCCTGAGCTCAGCGGTGGAGGCAAATCAGAAGACTCTCCATCTCTCTTTTATCCCCTGTAAAACAATGAAATACACCCCCTCCTGTGACGCTCCGGTGAAGTCCAGCAGTGTGGAAGGCTGTCCCTCGGGATCAGAGGAGGGGGTTTGCTAATATCGCCCTCTCTCTATTGATCAGGAGACAGCCGGCATGAACAAATGGCACTATTAGCGGTACAAGGGTCTCCGACACAGCAAAATAACAGGCTGCACATCAATCCAGGCAGTCAATCAATTTGGCACTCTAGTTAACCCAACCCCCCCCCCCCCCCCCCCCTTCAGGTCTGTGCCTGGTTCTATCTCCACGTCACAAAGAAACAGCCATATCAGTACAGTATGCAGCTTTATTGGCCATTCAAACGGGGGCCAGTGTTGCAGCTGCATTTCAAATCCATCACCATGGAGGTTCACTGCAGAATTAGCTGTACCCAAATATATATATAATATATATATTTGCTGATTAACCTGTTGCTGAATTATGCTATGTTGGGATCTGGCGACACCTCCTGGCTGGCTGAGTCCCTCACATGCGTTTTCCAAACAGGAGCAGCCATGTTTTCCTTCCTCTCAACAAACGCCTGACCTGGGATCTGCCAGAAACTCCACCTAGGATGACCACACCCCCAGCTCTGGCCAAAACCTGATGCTGGCCCTTCATTGGCCAAGAAAGTGCCCCCCACTGTTTGTGCCGACCTGCTTTATAAGCGCTCTCACGGCGAGAATCGCTCTCTTCACTCTGGACGTCGTCCTGGGACAAGAAGACCAACCAGCCTCTTCCTCCAGCATCACGCTGGCAACAGAAGACCCACGAGGAGCCGCGGCCTCATCAAATCCTGTCAGGTCACATGTTACATTCGGTGGTCGAAAGCAGACTGTGTTTTATTTTGAGTTCTGGATCCTAGTGCGAGAACGGATAGCTTCTATCCCGTACCTCCACCCTTTTTGTGTACACAGCCGGCAGAAAGACAATTAACTCTCTTTTCTCGCCGAAGATTCCCGGGAGGAACGAACCGACCACGTGCCTCAGCCGAAGTTGAATAGCCCTCTCTGCAGAGATGAGATAGAGTCTGCGTCCGCTCCAGAGAGAGACACGCCACCGGGAGTATCGACTCCTGAGGACCGAGTTATCCCCCCCAGTCTGCGCCCGCTACGAGAGCCGCACTGCCGAGTCAACACTCGAGGACTGACTGATTCCCACCACGGAAAACGGGCCCCACCGAACGAAGCTTCTACAAGTAAGAGTTATGGTATCTGGGCCTAGCTTAGCATTAGCTTAGCATTAGCTTATTTTAGCCTATTCGTTGATGTGTTGTTATTCCCGTATCTTGTTGTGTTAAGTCACTGTCGTGTTATACCGTGTTATTGCACAACCATCGCGGCCCATGTTATATTGTGTATTTCCTGCTGTAACTGTTTGCATTAGACCCGTCACTGCTAGTGAATGTGGAGTTTGTGATTCTATCACTTTAAAGACTGAAACCACGGTGGCTGGACCCTCGTCTCGCCGACCGAGTTTCGGGGTGATAAGAAAGCAATACGCTCACCTCACCGCAGTGGGAAAGATCTGTTTTGTTTTGGGGATTATTTAGTTTCGTTTTGGTTTATTCTCTCTTCCTTAAATCGACTCTGTGAGTGAGGTGTAGAACCGTGGCTATCACTGCATAAGCTGCCGTCAGTTCAGAATGACGACAGCAGACTTGTGCAGGATAAGACCAGCTGTTCTCACTCTCACTACGACAGCGCATGCAGAGTTTTGATTTCGCTCTCTCTTTTTTTCTCTCTCTCTCTTAACCTGCACACACATAGTTGATCATTTATTATTTTGATTTAATAAACTCTGTTATACTTTAAAGAGCAGTCGTCTGTGATTACTTGTGCATATGTGTGTAATAATAACTGGATGTAGTAGCCTGTTCTCGAACTTAAACCTTCACTTTAACTCTGAATGTGCAATCGTACTCAGACTATTGACATTATGAGTGACCACTAATTATGAGACTTAGTTTATCGTTTGGTTGTTGGTCCCTGTTCGCAGGGTGGTGCCCCGTTGTTATTAATAATCATTAATAATTGTTACTTACATTAATAATTCTATTGATGTCAAGAATTCAGTTTCTTAGATGCTGATAACCCAAACACGCTCCTCTACATTCCCAACAGCTATTTTGAAAAAGCAAAATATCTTGTCTTAAAGTTTAATTTAAAAAAAGGAACATTATATCAATACATTCACTGTTGAGTGAAATGTTTTCTTTACTGATAGAAAGAATCAGGCCGACAGTGTTCTTGATCATGGAATCAGCTGTTGACAAAATAATCAAAACACTTTCTTTCTTCTTTGTTTTGGAGCTTTCAGCTGTATCACATGGTCTTCATCAGAGGATGACGTTTGCTCCATTAAACATCGAGAAGAAGGACGTTCATTTGGATTCGACTGTATGCAAAAGCAGAGTCTGTTTTCGCTTCTTACATGCCGAAATTGACATGCGTTGCTGGTTTTCGCAAAAGTTTCGCATTTTTTGTAAGATATCATATGAGCCATTGTATGAGAATACGTTGCCTTACAACACAATATTTAATTACAATATATGATCACCTTTGGTGCATCTGTAATTTTACAGAGGGACGCCAGGCTATTGTTTGCATCCATAATAATAATAACGTCAAAGGTTGTTTCATTTTCAATTACTGTCAATTGTCTCCCATCCGCCCCAATCCTGAGTACGAAGTCAAAAACTCGACAGCTGAAATTCTCTGTACAATATTTTTATTCCTCCAAAAGGCAAAAGGGAAGCTTTTGGTCTCTTTCACCTTCCGTTTTACAGGAACATCACTCTGCTTGTTATCCATCACTGGTGATTTCATTGATCCAGGAGCTTTCAGACTCTGACGGATGCAGTTTAACTCATCTGAACCTGAATCTGGAAGCAGCTGCTTCTCCGTCACAGCTCCCCGCAAACGTCGGCAGAGAAATGGTCTCTCTCAAATCTCAGAGGGGATACTGAACCTGTCGGTGTGGAAGGGGAAAGCTGGTGTTCGGTTACTCCTGTCATCAGTCTGAATGACAATCGGCACAAAGGTTTGTCTGTGCTGAAATGCATAAAGTATTCTCAGGAACGGCTCCAGAGTTATCCCTGCCCTGTAGTTCCTTATTTCTTTGATTCAAATGATGGAAAATGTTCAAATGGTCAATACAATTATTTAGAGTCTCTGCATCCGTAATGGTCTCATCTCTGCATCATGTGACCTGGATTGATTGATATAACACGTTTATTGCTTGCTGAACATACTGGTCACAGTTTCATTACAAGTATGTCGTTGTTTTAATTGGCTTCGTTAACAGCTTGAACTAATCTGTGTGGAAATGAGTGCCAGGTGACTTATCTCTGTACTATGTCCACGAGCCTGACAGTGGAACACTAGGCTTCATTGGGCAGCTCTGTGTGTATGCGATTTCCATTCATTTGGCGTACTTTTGTCCAAAACAATAGCAACTGTATTTAGGGATGGCAAGGTTGGTGTGTTGGTCAAGAGTGAAATATCTCAACAACTGTTTGATGTATTGCCTTACAATTTGTCACAGATATGCATGGTCCCCAGATGATGTATCCTACAGATGTATCAATCTACTGACTTTTCCCCCAAACGCAACCATGACGTTGACATTTCTGGTTGTTGGACTGATGGATGTTCGTCATCAGGATGAATTGTAATACCTGTCAGTGGATCACAAACTTCCTGACTGACAGGACGCAGCAGGTGAGGCTGGGAAAAATCACATCCAGCACCTGGACCATCAGCACTGGCGTCCCCCAGGGATGTGTGCTCTCCCCACTGTCGCAGACGATACAACGGTCATCGGCCTCATCAGGGACGGTGATGAGTCTGCGTACAGACGGGAGGCTGAACGGCTGGTCCTCTGGTGTGGTCAGAACAACCTGGAGCTGAACAAGCTCAAGACTGTGGCGATGACAGTGGACTTCAGGAGGAGCCTCCCATCACTGCCCCCCCTCACCATACTCAACAACACCGTGTCTGCTGTGGAGACCTTCAAGTTTCTGTGATCCACAATCTCCCGGGACCTGAAGTGGGCTCCCAACATCGACACCATCAGGAAAAAGGCCCAGCAGAGGTTGTACTTTCTGCGCCAGCTCAGGAAGTTCAACCTGCCTCAGGAACTGCTGATTATTTTCTACTCAGCCATCATCCAGTCTGTTCTCTGTTCTTCCATCACTGTGTGGTTTGAATCGGCCACCAAACAGGACAGAAACAGACTTCAACGGATTGTTAGGTCTGCGGAGAGGATCATTGGTTCCAGCCTGCCCTCCATCCTGGACTTGTACACCTCCAGAGTCAGGAAACGTGCAGGAAAGATCACTGCAGACCATCACACCCTGGACACAAGCTGTTCCAACTCCTCCCCTCTGGTAGGCGCTACAGGGCTCTGTACGCCAAGACCACCAGACACAGGAACAGCTTCTTTCCACTAGCCGTCACTCTCATGAACAATAAATAGGTTTACCACACTATTACCACCACTCACAACTCATGGCATTGTCTATAGGTTGTGTCAAAAAGAGTTGAGATCCCAGAGAAAGCTGCCTTAATTGCCACATACAGATCAGAGGGGAAGGTTAGAAAAAGGAAGACATAAAGAATATACTCAGAAATCAAGAGATAAAATGTAACCAAACGATAAGTTTATAATCATGATTAAATAACAAATGTTTAATGCATAGAGTGATTTAACAAATGTAAAACTGATTATAACAATGAACTGTGGTGAACTGTGTTGAGAAGTAACAAGGGTATGTGTTGGGACATGTTTTAGGGAAATGAGATCATATAGGAGTTGTCCGGAAAATGAGATCAGCACCAGATGTTCGGGCGGGGATCCGCGATGCTTCGGACTCTGTTGCAAGAACAAGGGGCGAAGGGAAATAAGGTTCTTTCCAGGCATAAGCACACACCCAAAAGGGTGGGATAAAGATCATGTGTTCAGAATAAGAGGAGGGGGGAACAGATAGCCCAAATCGACAATATAAGGAGACGTCTGCGATACGCAGGCTGGGAATTCACGACGGGACGCTGACCGAGCCATCCATGGAGAAACACTGGACCTCGATCGACAGCCGCGTCGGAGGACTTCGTCTCTGCTCACGGAAAAAAGACCGCTGTTCGTGGACAAAGATTGAAAGACGGAGATTTTCCTCTCCCCCTGCTTGACTTTAACAACTGGACAACGGATGGACACAGCCGCCTTAAAGACTTTGTACTGAGCCTGAAGGATCGCTGAATGGACTCCATTGGCTGAGCAGGAGGGGCCGGAGGGTCTGGCCAGACCTTCGCTCCTAACACCTCCAAAATAACTTTTTCATCGGACCTTTGAAATCCAGCTCCGAACGAGACGACGCGTCAACCTAACCCAATGAGTATAATCTAAGAAGAAAATTGAATTACGAATCAAGTGTAGTAACAATTTTATTATGTGAGCTGTAGCCTAACCCTTGCTAACTATATATATATCCTGCAATAAATATCTAATCTGCATTTAAAGTAAAACTCTCAAGTGCATTCATTTGCTTAAAGTGGTAAATGTTCCTCGTGGCAAGTAAAAAGTTAAATCTATTGTATGTCTTACAACTGAGTTCTGAAAGGTTATCCTAGTGACCGAATCCACTTAACAACCCCTTACGGTTTTAGAAGTGATCCTAGCCGTTAAAACCTAACCTGGCAATTTACCAAGAGCACGGATCCATAAGAGGAAAGCTGCCATAACTGACGCGACTGGTGGGAGCGCCCGGGGCCTGGGTGGTCCCTCGGCCGAGCGCGCACCGACCGGAGGAAGCAGGGTAGACGTCGGGAGTAACGGCAGTTAGCGGAAGCCAGGCGAGTTTCCTCGCAAGAACACCAGCTCGGAAATCTTTTAATAGAGAGCTGAGTCAGTAGGTAGCCCCGTATCGGGCCAAAGAACCCCACATGTATATATATATATACACATTTTTTTCTTCTCTTGTATATATATTTATACTTATATACGTATTATAGCTAAATGTTTATACCTACATCCGTTCTACTTTTTTTGCTGCCCTTTTGATTCTCTGTTTATTGTAAATTTGTGTTTGTACATTGAGAGCGGAGTGGAAACCGGAGACAAATTCCATGTATGCGTAAGCACACATGGCCAATAAAGCTGATTCTGATTCTGATTCTGATTCTGATAATAACTTTGGTGATCCTCTGACTGATTGTGTGTTTAACGCTAATTGCCAAATGCTAATCAGCTATCACACCAGCTTACTGGCGTTGTGACTCTGTTGTGATGTTAGCGTGCTGATGCTGCTGTGCCTCGTTCAGGGCTTCAGTACAGCACACAACTTAAAGCAAATAACAAGGACAAACGGGATGTCAGCCAAAGCAACATAGAGTGTTGAGATTGACTCGCCAACAAAAATCGAACTGCAAAAAATGTAACATAAAACAGCGAATGATAACACAAGCTATCATTCCATGTCCAAGCACAGCCTCACAAAGCTGCCTCACACATACATGGGGCCAGTGGGGGCTGGCCATCCAGCCGCCATCCTTCCAATTAACAGACCGCCCACTCACCAACCAAGCTACAGCCACCCTATTTGTCGGTGCTTTCTGTGTTTATCTGTGGCAAAAAAGCCAAATGTCAGGCTTGTGCAGGACCCAGTTCTTTTAGTTGTTTTTCACAGGACCTCTTCCTCTCTGTGGTGATAAAGTAAAGTCATTCAGGCCCCGGATGTGTGCAAAATGTTTCATTCAAGATGAAATCTGCATGGAGGTGTGCTCGCCTAAATGTGGTTTGTCCAGGTGTCTCTATTGTCTTCATATGCAGTCATGGTACCTCTGAAGTTGACATCAAGGTAGATCTAAACACACATTAACAATATGAAAGAGTTGGATTTGAAGTTGGGGCTTCATTTGTTTACGTTTAATGACTACAAGGTGAAAAGACTGCAGTGAAGAAGCAAAAGGCTCAGTGTGAGAGGAAGAAAGAAGGTGGAAGTAAAGCAGTCATCATCGGCAGCAGAACAGCCTCACCTTGTTTACCTGGGTCTACGGTGAGCACAATGTCCCCCTGCCATGTTTTCGGTGTTCATCAGCTGTGGATTTCTGTCTCTGTGACCACAAACCCGAACAACAACAACAACAACAACATATCTATCCGGACCCCGGCGGTGCTGCTTGCGGTTTCTGACGGCCTGCTCCACTTGTGTACTAAAGCTCCACCTTTCACCCGACGTGATGGAGTTCACAGGCACCTATTAAGACAGGGGGGCTGTAATCGTCTAATGTCCACATGAGCACACACACACCTACACACACACACCTACAACCATTTACTGGCCCCAATGAGCCACTAAATGGTCGTGATGGATAGGTGTGGGAGAGCCGCCTCATTTTCTCTCCTGGACCATAAAGGGCTGCACGGCCATTTTCGGCAGCCCACTGGTCAAACAGCCATCCATCTCACCTTCACACGGCGATAAATCTGACTGCTCCTTTACCCCCCCCCTCTCTCTCTCTCTCTCTGCCTCTCCCACTCTCGCAGATTTGTTTTTTCTTTCTTTACTCGCGTCTCTTTATCTCGTTATGGCACCGCTGCGTTCTAACTCTAAACCGGAGAGTCTAGCAGGAAGCCTCCAAATATAACTGGTCCATTGACACTGATGTCTTAATGGTATTTGGCCAACACATAGAGGGGTTTTACTAATTGGGATATTTCATGAAGGCAGGGGAAGCTCTGGAGATAAGAAGTAATCTGCTTGGTTGAATTAAATCTCGTTGTGCAGCACTGAAAAGCGGGTATTTTCTGACAGTTAAATTAATAACGATAATGGTTTATTACAGCCCTGTTTTCGTAGTTTTAACTATCATTATCTGTATCTGTTGTAATAACATCGTTGTAACAAAGTTAATTGCTTTAAATCTGTGAGCATCGCTACATTGCCATGGAGGTGGGCTGTGAGATATGGCTTATAAATAATATCCCAATATGTTTTGGCTATGCATTCATATACAGTACGTACTGTCTCGATATTGACATTAAAAAAAACTAAAAAACATAACTGTTTGACTTAACCTTTTGTGATCGTGCAGCCTGCTCATGATCTGAACACTCTGAGGTGCTGTCATTTTGAAGTCAGATGGTCTTTTGAAATGTATTCTTTAAGTGTGACTAATTTTGAATATTTTACATTTGCTATCAACATTTTTATCTCAAATACAGTTTTCACACAGATGTTTAAAAAAAAAAGATCAATCATTTCATTTATTATTTAATATTCATTTATTTGTTTCTATTCATTTATTTAGTATTGACAGACTAACACACTCATCGGAACATTTATACATTTATGTCGTCACTTCTTGGTCGTTTTACTTTATTGTTTTCCCCGCAAAACAATGTGGGGGCTGCTTCGACCGTGTCTCTTGAGGTGGAGGCTGGCAAACTCCCAACTCAATGCGTACAAACTCGATTTGGCGCTTCACCGGGTTCTTTCCTCTGCTTCCCTCCATCGCACATTCACGCTCATCCCTGCTGAGGGGGGGGGGGGGGGGGAAGGGAAATGACTCCACAATTTGTTTGCCACATAACCATCAAACAACATCCCACGTAGACAAGCCACAATACATCGAGCACATTCCATATATCGCCTCAAACAGGTCGAGAGACCCGAGCAGTGGGGCGCCAATGTGGCTTCAACGTCCGGTCTAGTTCAGATCCAGCAGGTTTCCATTGATGCATCGCCCTCTTTCTTAATTTCGATCATCTGTCCAAAGCAGTCAGACAATAAGGCTGCAAACATACCACAAGGTTTCTCAAACAAAACAACTTCTCTTGTAAAAATCCACATATCACACACGGAACTGAAGTAAAAGCTGGAACACCCTCTACTGCTGCTCCAGAAGTAAAAAAAAAAAACAGACTTATTCAAAACCCCATTGACATGTTGAGCACCTTTCACAAATGGCACGTCTGTAATGAAAGCAGCACATGGAGAGGAATATTACTGCTAGAAACATGGAAATATGACTGCTTTCTTTTAGGGTTGTCTTTATGTGCATTTCATCTGCCAGAGTCAAGATATAATATGGCTGTGTGACTGTTTCCTTCACAAACATCAGAGGTTACAGCTTACCTATATATGGAAGCACACAGTCAGCAGTAACAGGAGCCAAACAGAGCAGGTCCCAGACAGGAGGCAGGGGAGGAAATTGCCAGTGGGATTGATGGGCATCCAGGGCATATGGCTGAATGGACACAGCACTTTATGATGAGAGGAGGAATACAAAGATGGATTCCTTTCAGACAGCCTTTCAACGGTTTTCTCAGCGTCGCCTTTATTCTCCACAAATGTCACGGTGTCCACCCAAACTGCTACAGTACAACAAATGTTTCCTCTGCCTCATTAAATGTACAGTCTACGTGTGAACTGGGCATTATCATCACGTACATGATACTGAAAGAGCTTTAATCAAACAGGTTATGTCTTTGAGTGAATAACTAAATTACCATGTTCAGGAAAGTTTAGTTACTTAGTGGGCAAAACCAATTTGAAAAGAATATATGCGATTATTTTGACTGATATTGCAATTGCGTTATGATTGGTGATATTAGAGGGAAAATATAGTAGAACATATCAAAATCATAATGGTGTGCCTTTGACATGCGTACGGGAGGATCCCGGGATCAAATCACGAAACTTCCGATTACTGCACAACGTTTGAGCCACAACCACTATTTATTATTATCAGTATGAACATGTGTGTTGGTGAGGTCATGTGAACACTAAGTCATTAGTATAGTGAAATCAGTGCTGGGGAAAGTGTCTCACATAGTGCATTAACACTGGCAACTAGAACACAGTCTGGCTGTCCACCCACACCACCTGAGACCTGCCAGTCTGGAAGTTGAAGATCCAGCAGCACATGCTGGAGTTGAGTCCCAGTTCTTCAAGCTTGGTGACCAGTCTAGAGGGGATGATTGGGTCAAACGCGGAGCTGGGGTCCACAACCAAAAGCATTTCAACATAATCCCCCCCCCCCCCCCCCCTCTCCAGGTGAGCCAGGGCAGTGTGGATGAGGGATTTATTGCATCGTCTGGATCTGTTGGAGCGGTATGCAGACTGCAACGGGTCCCGGGTCAGGGTGGTGAGGAGGTGGTCTTTGACAAGCCTCTCAAACCACATCAGTACCACCAGGGGTAGTCATTTACTACAGAAAGTAATTCAAGTTGGATCCCACGACCAGCAGGGCCTAACATACCCTACCGTTGGGGTTTTCTGGAGCAACAACATGCAGCAGCATCATCAGAAGAGTGCTCTCAGCGGAGGACAGATCTCCACCAGGTGTGTCAGCAATGACTCCTGCTGTATTACATCATTGAATGAACACAACCAACAATTGGCGAACCAAGTGTATCACACATGTTTTTCCCCTCGCACATCTCATCCAACAGATAACCTATGTGTAACCTAGTGTAACCTATGCAGACGTCTGCACCGACTCTGTGCAGAGGACGTGTCTCGGCTCTGTCTCACAGGTTGTAACCGCCACTTGAAGTGTTTGTTTGGGCCCCAAGTCTACTTTTTTGACAATCGCATGTCATCACATTGATGCTCAATTTAAAGGCACGGAATAACTGTGTCTCTGGCCGCAGAGCAGCAACTGTGTAGTTCCATTAGCTGTTAGCTGTTAGCAGCCAAACACACCTACCAAAACAATAAAAGGGGCCAAACTGTTTTCCCCATCGACAAATAGTTGATGGTTTCCGCCCACTATGTCTCTGGCCAGTGGGGGCTGGGATTCGATGATGCACTCAGCTGTGTCATCAGTAGCGGCTCCTACCTGAGTAATGAGTGAGGCATCAGCAGGAATTCAATGGCATTATAAAACAGGCAATAAAAGGTGTTTTGAGAAAGTATGAGTCACTGCAACCTCGGGAGGTTCTTGAGCATACAGCCATAACTCGGCACCCAAAATATAATGCAGTTTTCTGCAGCATAATGCAAGAATAACCGTGGACAGACACAGAGGTGCACTCACTCACTCACGGACGCACACATTTCAGCCATCGCATGATTCTCCTGGTGGAGATAATTAAACAGTGGTTGAATGTAAAAGAAACAGAAAATGCAGTGCTACAGCAGCGCGTCCATCCATTTCTGTTAGTGAAGCTGCGCACCGCGATTCTCATCCAGCCAAGTCAACTTACAATAGTATCATTTATTATTTCCAGGAGAGTTGCTGCAGGATTGTTTGTTCATCAGAGTCCATCCTCTGACAGTTCTATTTAGCTTCATTTGTGTATGATTTACCAGTCTTGATGATTCTATAATTAAATTGTCAAAGTGAGTGAAGAGACGGGGCACTAATACGGGAGATAAATAATGCACATGGGCATATTTACTGTTCAGCGTGTCTCTAACATGCAGATTACGTCAAACAGACCAAACCTCGAGCTTCATTCTACTTGTTCAATTAAACAACAAAGAAATCATTACAACAAACTCTGATTAAAACGTTATGTTCTCAGATTGTTTTGACATGGGCGTGATGGATGGCAGGGCTTGGGTCTATAGTAGGTTTTTATTGTGTACAGTGTTCTTGGTGTGAACTTGACTGCATGTAAGATGGCCCCCGACTATTGTTTTTGCAATAAATCATACAATGCAATCATACGCTGACTATAGACTATTCATACTAAGCATGCAGTAAATGCTGCATTCACACTGCGTAGTATGTACATTTTTGTGTTTGCGAGAAATGCTACTGCACGTACTTAACTGTTCCACAATTCATTGCGTCAGGGTGCCATAGGATTTTTAGCCACACTAAAAGCTGTTACTATGCCACTTTATTTAGTTTTACTATGTTTTCATGTGAGAAAGTAACCATTTCGATTCCCAATATGTGCTTGAGACTGTCAGTCATGTGACACGTCGTTCATTTAGCGGGCGCCTTGCAGCACATACTAATTGAGCAACTTGACATCTGAGCCTCCTAGCTTGCTAACCACCTAGCTTGCTAAGTCTTAAACAGCCCAGTTGCTAACCTGACAGACTTTAGAGCCCCTGCTGCAGACACACGTGGTCATTTATAATTGGATGATGCGACACATCTAATGCAATAACTTTTCTTTTGATCTCTCTATTGCCTCAATAGTTCAGCACTTTCACGATGGTATTGCCTGACATCCATCCTTGACTTCTCCCACCTCGGCCATCAGAGTGGATTCTTTAAATCTGTCTTATTGATCATTTGTCTGATTATTTGATGGGCCCTATGTTTGATTATAGTGCCGCTCTGTTCTGATCTGCAAACTTAGCTTCACAGTACATCACCTTTTCCCAACTGAGCTCTTCCCAAACCGTCGAGAAGTGTCCAGAGAAAAAAAGAAAGGAATATAAAAATATCTCAGCAACCAAAACTGTTCTTACTGCGGCAAAAACATGATGTGCTCATGTACTTCTTCACTCTAGGGTAAGAAGTTCTGGCGCAGCATAACCATGTCTGATGAGTTTTAACTCCAGAATACAGAAATAGCTAGATCGATTGATAGTAATGTGATATTTCCATATTTTATGGAGCCATAACCCTGATTTTACTCATGAGATAAGGCTACTTAATGGTCAAGTAGGCCTATGTTCAGATAATTGCCTCATCTATGTCTCTGGCACCTCACGAAACAATTAACGGGCCTGCAGTGGTGCATCGGTTTAACAAGCCCACAGTTCGGTTTGTACGTTATTGAACGGTCCGTTTTTACATTCCAAGTAAGAAGTTGACTGAGAACATCCGTTTTTCGGATTCTTTAAATGTGTCAGATCAGTCAGTTGTGAATAATTGTGTAACAGTGCCAGCAATTATCCTCTACTAAAATGGTTGGGGGACCTCTGACTCCCATCCATCACCAAACTGCTTCGACCAGGAACAATGGCGATGTGGTTAGAGTCAGCTCCCGCCGTTCTCCAACATATCCACTGGTAATACACTTCCTCTGCTTTATGTTGATTACATTACAGAACCTCAGCCCGTGGCGGTGTGACAGGGGTCTCTGACTCTACTTTGTGCTCCACTGGTCCACAAACACAGAGCCGTCGGTGCGTTTCGATTACATCGCTGTTTGCACTCGTGGTCATCTCACTTCCAGCTACGGGAGCTGCACAGTTCCTCAACATCCCCTTTTAGTCAGAGATCTTTGTCCCTCTTATTGGACCTCTAATGAAGTCGCCTGGCTCTCCGGGGCTGCATGTTTGCCTGTTTTCCTCCATGCTTTCACAGGGTTTTGGTTATGCATGACAACAGCCTCTGGGAGTGTCTTCCCCTCTCTCGCTTTCCCACCCAGAAAAAATAAATCCCCCTTCCCAGAAGGAGACAGCGAGGCCGGGCTCCGACCCCGCAGGCTATTTGTAATCAACACGGTGAGGCAGCGGAGACGGCGAGAGACGCCACGAAGCCCAGCGTGACGCAGCGTCACACGGAGAGACAAACCAGCCCTCCCCCTCCCCCTCCCCGTCTGACGGGCGGATGTGGATGGCTGCTTGCGTGTGGTGCTTTGAGCTCAGTGTATTCAGCTACTGTTGAGCTCCATCAAATCCAACCAATGCAGTTAGACTTCTGTCTTTTCTTAACAACTGGATATTGGTACGCATAGACAGCATTTCTCTTGGTTTGATTAATGCTTCTTTTCTCTGTGAAAACAGTCACATTGTTCAATATCACAAAATATCCGCTTAAATTACAATACAATTCAGAACTTCTGTTGTGCACGCATGTTGATTCTTGACTTTTGAAGCAATAGTCTGACAAGAAAAAGAAAGACAAAAAATAAGAAACAAGGTCACCTATTAGCTTTTTTCAACTGGGAGCTTTCAACTGCATCTTGCAGTCTTGATGGAGATGATGACCAAAGCTAGATAGGCAATTAAAGCAATTGAAAGCTCCCAAAAAATAATGGTAAGTTGACATAGAGTTTTTTGTCTGTGTCAAAACATTTCTGAAATACTAATCGCTGTATCTTAAATGTGAAATTCCCTCTGGTTGTCAAAAACAGCCAAGCTGTATTTGTCGCAGAAGACATCTGTCAAAGCATATGTGATTACGTACAGATGTGAGCACATGAAAGCACGAAGGACCAGATCAGGTACCAACACAAAACTGAAGTGAAGAGGTGTATCCAGCAGAAAGCAGCGTTCAGACCTCAATGTAAATCGAAATGTAAAGCGCTGTCATTGGTTTGCACCAAGAGAGGAAGAGGAGCTTCATCATCCATGCAACCATGAAAAACAGTCAACTGTCCAATCAAAGAGAGGGAGCGGAGCTATGGGTGGAGCCTATCGCCACTGACACGAGCTGATGGCAGCCGCGACGGACTCGCAGTAAAACAGCTCCAGCTGCCAGAGGGACACTGCTATTGACCAGTGGCGGGCCGTCAGGGCCTGCAAGGCCTTCTCTGCTGGCCTAAACAGAATCACAAAGCTATATATGTTTAAAAATAAAAAATAAAAATAATAAAAAATTTAAATCTGTTTTATAATTTAAAATTTTTTCTTAAATGCACTACATGTATTATAATTTATAAAAATATTTTTCCCATTATCTAATGTTCTCATTGCACAGCTACTGTCTTCCTCAGTTGCTCTGCTCCAGTGCAGCTTGTTTTAAGTAGAGCTTTTATCCAATCAGATCTCACCTCAGTGTCTCTAGGTAGAACAGAGCCAGAGGCCTGCAGACGGAGGCCTGCATCCATGTGCAGATTAAAGTGAATGGGGACGATATTGTTGATTGTCATAGTGTTCAACCAATCAGATCTTTAGTTTGACATGTTGGGCATATTCTTTGACGTGTCAGCGCCTGCTAGCGGCCTATAATGACGTCAGCATTACATGCCGCTCAGTGTTCATCTGTAGCTTTCCCGCTAGGTGCAGAGTGTGCTGTGATTGGTCAGTGGGCGAGCACGTGACTATCGTGAAACCAAACTTAACAGCCAGCAGAGGCTGATGGGTAGTGAATCACATCACGTGATGCAGCTCATCCAATCAAAATGCATTCTGACTGAGTTGAGCTGCACCATGATAGAGGGTGCTGAGCCGAGGAAAGACATTGCAGAGCAGTACGTTCAACATTCTAGTTGTGAAAGTAAAATCCAATGATAATCTCTTTGGGTTTGGCGGCTTGTCATTAAGGAATGACGGTGGATCCCACAGCCAGACCAGCTGAGAACATTATAGTTTCCTGAATTTAGGCTTTTGCATTTTCTAAATGCTCGAGCATTATTCAAATGACTCGTACCGAACTGTTTAATATGAAGATGTACATAGTTACAGCCTTAAAAATGAATAATAGCTGTGGCGCAACAATGTGGTTATAAGCTGGTATTTCAGCTGCAAGGACAGCAGTGAAGGCCCAGGTACAAAATGCACGGCCCACCACTGCTATTGACCGTATGTTGAGCTATGATTGACTTGTGAGTGACTTCAGCTTAAAGGGACGGACTGTGTTGAGGAAGCAGTAAGACACAGACATAGAGGCTGCATTCACACAGCAGGCAAAAGTGGCCCAAATCAGATTTCTTCAGATCTGGGTTTTCATAACAGCACAAATCACATGTATTCTGATCTTTTCAATTCTGATCATTGGCACTTTCATATGTGATCCTGAAAGATGTGGTCACAATTCTGCACAACCATTTATCCGTCACAATCCCACCGGTCCTGGCTCCGACTCTGCAGCCGCACACACACCTCGGTACAGAAGTAGCAGCCATGATTTAAAATGTGTCTGTTGTTATCATCTGCTCACAAATGTGCTGGCTCCCACTGCACATCATGAAACTTAGACATGAAACCACAAACCCTAGACTGCAGAGGCCTCCACGTTTACGTCTGTTGGTATCAATGGGGGCTTGTTTGAGTTATCAGCATTTAAGAAACTGAATTCTTGACATCAATAGAATTATTAATGTAAGTAACAATTATTAATGATTAATTAATTAATTAATTAATTAATAATAACGGGGCACCACCCTGCGAACAGGGACCGATAACCAAACGATAAAACTAAGTCTCATAATTAGTGTTCACTCATAATGTCGATAGTCTGGTACGACTACACATTCAGAGTGAAAGTAAAGGTTTAAGTTCGAACACAGGCTACTACATACAGTTTCATTACATACATATGCACAAGTAATCACAGACGACTGCTCTTTAAAATATAACACGGTTTATTAAATCAGAATAATAAATGATTAGATCAATTAATATTGCAATCAACAACGCTATTATACATTTTTATGTGCCTAATATCTAAACAAATGAATAAAATGGGTGAGGATGTCTGTATGCGAGTATATGTGTGTGTGTGTGCGTGCGTGCGTGTGTGCGTGTGTGTGTGTGTGTGTGTGTGTGTGTGTGTGTGTGAGTGAGGATCTCTGTGTGTGTGTGTTTTGAAGCTACAGCTAAAGCTACCAAGATGGCGGCGTCGCGTGACGTGGACAAAATGGTGGAACAGATAGCTGGGTGTAATCACGTGACTGTGCAGCACGTTCCCAGGGGCAGGGGCCCTGGCTGTGTGAGTTAGGGGCGAGACAAAGGTCCGCGGCGTTTGAGCTGACGCGGATGCGGGTCTCCTCGCTCCAGAGGGGGAGACCTGTGGTTTAACGTCGGCTGAGGTATGTCGTCGGTTGTACCTCCCGGTAATCATCGGTTGCGGAAGAGGGTTAGTCCTCGTCTTCCTGCCGGAGGATTTGATGAGGTCGCGCGGTCATCGTGGGCCTTCTGTCATCAGCGTGGTGCTGAGGGGGGGGAACAGAAGAGCCCAGTGCATCTTCTGTGCCAGGACGAAGCCCAGAGGGAAGAGAGCGTTTGTGTGCTCCCTCGCTCGACGGAGGTCGAAGGGAAAAGCAAGGAGGTGTGAGCTGCAGGCAGTTTTGTTGGACAGTGGTTTAACCACAGGGGTCCTGGTGCTGTCTTGGCCCTCGGCCAATGAGATTGCAGCGGTGCATTCAGGAACCATAGTTTTTGGGGGGGGGGGGGGGGAGAAATTCACACCCTAGTGTGAAATTCCTTCCAGAGGAGGTTTGCTCTCATCAAACCACAATCAGGATGAAACCTTTGCTTGCAAAAGGGAAGGCCTGATTCTCTTTGTTCACAGCACATGTTGAAGCCATATGCTCAGACCCCAACACGTCTTTGGTATTGTTTTTTGCGTGTGCGGGTCCGTTCAGGACCGTGACGAGGTTACTCTGGAGTCTGATATCGGCCACTATAAAAAAAAAAATCTTTGAAGAGCCAAACAAGAGAAATCTGATCTGAGCAATACATCATCATTGAGCATCGAGGCTTGCGGCTTGAACGTAGCCTTAGAGGATCGTCTTGTCAGAATTCAGAACTACGGAGACCTACTGTGAGCATCACCTGTGATACAGTAGGCTCCATCTGTGGGCCCACCATGATCGCTTTCCAACCGAAAAACTGTTTCCATTTCAAAACAGGAAAAAGCTCCCCAGCACCTCCTCGTGAACACTAATGACACGGTTTTGGACTTAATTGTTTTTAATCAGTTATTAAAGACAAAAAAACTGTAAGTGTCCTTTTGCATTTCTTTTTCATTTAATAATTATTAGTATTTGAATTTTAAATCTTCCATATTGTAGCTCATTATAAATGTACTATCCCTGCTTATAGTAGCACAGTAAATGCCTCTTCTTCATCCCGTTTCTACCCAGCCCACATGCTGAGCTAAGGATCACCAAACCTGTCCCATGAAGGAGTTTCCCTTCAGTTCATAGCGTGAACACCAAGCTGCAAACCTCCGAGGCTTCAAAATGAAGCTAATGCGCAAAAACTGCAGTTCCACAAATGGCCACTTGAGGATGGCTCCAAAAGCGAGTCAATCCCCATAGACCTCCATGTTAAAATGTATAACTTTACAGCAGAAATAAGCACGTTTACAGCCTGGTACAGGAAAAGGTTTTGGTCTATCGTTAATATTCATGACAACTCTATGGGGGTCGAATTAGTATACAACTCACCTGTTTAAATTATATTAAGGATTAAAGGCGTGGCAGCTGTCAAAGACAGGTGATAAATGAATGCATGCAATGATGTTTGCAGATTGTTTTTTAAATGCACATTTTTAACACTGTTAGCACAATGAAATTCTGATATTGTATATATACGTATATAATCAATGCAGCCACTGTTCTGTCAGTAAAAAGTAAAGCAAATGTTTGATACCTTCACAGAGACAACACTGTCGGTACCTTCAGGACTCTGGAGGTAGCGGCTGATACGTTGCAGCTCTTTCTTCACATCACTTCAGCTACTGTTTGCTCAGAGCCTCACGGAGAGAGCTTTTTCCTCAGCAGGCATTAGCAATAAAAAGAATATCCAATCTCTTTAACGTAAGCCCGCCTGGATATCCAAAGCATCTGCTGAGCGTCTGCGATGCAAAAACTCAGGGCTCAGGCTGAAGTTAGTCTGCAGCCGGCGCGGTGTCGCTCAGGGTTTAACAGCGCGTGTTGTGTTGTTCGACAAGCGTGCGGGATAACAGGCGGCCGTGTACCAACGGCATGAGGCCATAAGGAGCCGACGTGATTACACTTAATTAACAGTTCCCTCATCTGGGGCCTGATTACTGACCAGACGCTAACAAAGGCTACAGTTACCGTCACTGCCAGGTGTGCAAGAGCCGAAAAATAATCGTTTCCTGAGATCTATCTTGTAGAAATGTGAATGGGTTGCTTTCATTTTTGTGTCTATCTTTCCATCTCTTCACACTGACAGCAAACATATATCACAAAGAGCTCAGATTACCCCAAATCACATCCACTGCTGCATTTTTGGGGCCCTTTGTTTATAATCGCATTTCTCCACTTGAAGCTTCCAACCAACAAATATTATGGAGATTCTTTTTTCAGAATTTGGGAAATGCAAAATTTATATTTATGTCAGAAAGAATCTCAATGTTCCTTAATACAGCGTACATACTAAAAGTCATGGCAACAAGTAGACGAATTAATCTGATTCAATTGCGACAAATCAACAATAAAAAAGGTAAGACAAACGTATTCTTGCTGAAGTTACACCGTTTGTGCTCTAGTTATCTTTCTGTAGAATACATTCATTAATCTACGGATACATTAAAAAGCTGAGGGGGGGGGGGGGTAGTGACTAAAACCATACAACGTTTCTACTACAGAAGACAATAAAACACAAGCACAACATCTAAATATGCTCTGCAGAATGAAAATGGCTTTTAATGTAAGTTAAAAAAAATAGCATAAAATTGAAAAATGAAATATGTCACTTTTTTGGGTAATTTCACAGTAACACAGTGTAACTATGTATCTATTGAGAGGACCTACAATCTTTTGATGCCACGACGTTTATACAGAAGATACAATAGGAAAGATCTTCAGATGCTTCATGCAACTGACCGCTGGTGATGAACATCAAACATCATTTAGAACCAATTCAATTTGAGCAGAGATCCAAAAGTGTGTAAAGATGTGAAATATGTAATGCTGAATTTGAGGTGAATCGGTGTAAAATGACGCCCGAGACGTGTAGAATAGTGGACAGAGTATTTATTCTCTGCGCAGAGGAGGTTCAATCATCACTACAGAATGCGTTCAGTCTCAGTGAGGACGAACCTGGAAACAAGTGAACAAGCTTTCTTTATACAGAGTGAGCAAAGGTGGGGGCCGATGGCCGATGTTACAACATGTTGGTCTCAGACTGAAAGGAACAACGAACAACAAGCGGCCCAAAGGCCTCTGTGCTGGAACGTCCTCATACAACACAGTTATCTTTGTGAACACAGAGGGACAACTCTTCTTCTGCACAACAGAGACACGGTGACGTTCAACAAAGTTACTTATGCATGAATACAATGAACTGAGTAGAAATATATACTCCGTAAAAAATTACCATGACAGAAGACACAGGGCTTCACTGTAAATCATATAGCTTCAATGTAGAGCTGGATAAACTGACACACACACACACACACACACGTACTGATTGACAGTCAGGAATAACATGAACTGTACAAGCTCAAAGATGCTTAAAGGGGGAAAAGAAGGTTTTGTCTGTCTGAAAGTGAATTGCATTAAAGTCGAATCATGTGGTCCGACAATGATGCTGCTGCTGATGATGGTGGTGGTGGTGGTGCTGTCTGGAAGGCAGCTATATGGTAGCTGCAGTTCCACTCGTCACCAGCAGAGGGAGCTCTGGCTATGTGTTCGCAGAGTGGACGAGGAGTGTGTGTGTGTGTGTGTGTGGGTGTGTGTGAGAGAGAGAGAGAGTGTGTTTATTTGTGTGTCTGAACCCAAAACCATGCCTACGTGTGTGTGCAAGCATGTGTGTGCATGACTGCATGGAAATTTCAACATGTTGCGTGTGTGTGTGTGTGTGTGTGTGTGTGTGTGTGTGTGTGTGTGTGTGTGTGTGTGTGTGTGTGTGTGTGAGGGAGGGAGGAGTGAATGCTTGGAACCAGTCCAACACACTAATGCCTTTACTTTCAGCCGATTCTCCCAGCAGGCCACAGAGAGAGAGAGAGAGAGAGAGAGAGAGAGAGCGAGAGAGAGAGAGAGAGAGAAAGAGAGAGAGAGAGCTTTATGCTCGCCGTCAGTTGGTTTCCATGACGATAATAACCATAACCAGATTTTCCATTCCTGTTCTGTTTGCTCCGTGTGTGTTCAGTGCGAGTACACGTGTGTGTGTGTGTGTGTGTGTGTGTGTGTGTGTGTGTGTGTGTGTGTGTCCAGGTTGTGTTCATGTGAAACTGGGCTTTTTAAAAAGTAATGAACTCATTAGACGTGAAATGGATTTGATGAGTGACGTTTGTGTTTCACACTCTGGTGTTTTAGGTTCAAAGTCCAAATGAGAAACAGAAATCTGACGACGAGACGGAGTTAAAGAACACAAACCCGACAGCTTCTTTACGTGCATTGACAATCGATGACACAAAACTCACACACCCCGCATCATGTCACCATGGATACCATTCACATGCAGCTGATGTCAAACATTTGACGTGTGTGAGCGTGATATAAGCCTGGTCTCCATCATTCACAAACACACATGTTACTTCCTGTATCTTTTTGTGAAGACATGTTTTTTTTTGTTTTAATGCCGGGTGCTGCAGAGTCACTTTCTAAATGAGGTGCAATGAGATGCAATTAATACGTATTACATAGATTTGTCATTTTCGAATAAAACCAGGAGAATTTCCAAACGTTATCTGAGATTAACGATGTGATTGGGTGGTAATCGTGGGGCAAATAGAGACTGTGTTCAATCAGCACACTTCCAATTAATTCGCTCCAATTAGTTGCTTGTGTAACCGAGAGAGTGTTTTAGTCGCACAGCGGGTCAGCAGCATGAAAGTTTCCACAGGACAGAATACAATCACATTCATTGTTATTTATTTCCAATAATTAATTACTCATGAATGAAGAGTTCAAATTGAGCTTCTTTCCTGGAAATCCTCATTTCCCTATAATTAGTGCCAAGTGTTCTTTCCAGGAAACGTCCTGCGAGAATAGTAGAGGCGTGAAATAAAATGTGATCAGAATGTTTGTATATTACCAGACTATATGAGGAGTGGCATATGGATCATGATATAGACAGACATCTGTGACATATGGAAAATCATTGAGATACTGTTATGCCTCAAAAGGACAATGTCTTATTTTGGAAAATTAAGCAAATGAATAACCTGATAGATCAGGATCACACCGTGCAAACATGCAAATATCCAATCATTCCATAAAACAGTCCTGCTCGTTCATCATTGCAGTGACCCAAAAACCCAGAGATCTACATTCATACAGAATGGCAACATGTATGTATAGTGTCTGTTATTTCACTCATCCCATAATTATAATAAAGTATATGAAATAGACTTTGTATTGTCCCCCCCCCCCCCCCCCCCCCGTTTATATTTTGGGAGTGCTGAATCAGTTTTTAGAGATACAATGTACAGAAAAATAAAAATGTAACAGTTCAATCTCAGCTTGTGACGCTGCAGTGACTTCTTGTTTACATTGATGATTTCCTGTCTGTTGCACGGAGAGTGTGTATTTTAGAAGCAATGTCCCTCCAAAACAATGGCCGTTTGTTTTTTGGTATAACAGGCTGTCGGACAAATGGCTTTTTCGGTCCAATGGGACATTTTTCATAATGAACCTTCGGAACAAAAACTGTAGACAGTCAACCCTCTAAATCCTCCTCGACGTTCACTGAAGAAGCATCAATTCAGCTTCTCAATGGTCAGCTGCTCTGCTGCTGAAGCTAATGCTAATGCTAAGTGAGCAGGAACGACAGAGACAGAGCGCCAACAGAGTTTATAGTGAGGACTGGCTTCACTGAGGACAGTCACTCTGGTGTATCTCTTGTGAGTGAAGAAAGATTCAAAATAAATCAAAACATGGTGCCACGCCAGACTGCCAACTTCAAATCAAGGGTTCAAATGAACTGTCATCCATGTAACATTCCTGATGTTAGTGACTCTCGAGCTTGAAACTAATTTCGACGAACTTCGTGAGGTCTTAACACAAACGTTTTGAACCAGTATTCTGTCACACTTTTCCTGCCATATCTGGAGACTGTTGAGAAATAATGGTGGTGCATGTTCCGCACGTACATGAAAATAAACGCTCATTATGGCATTATGTTTCCCTCAGACAAAACATATTACCAATGCTAAGAGCTCCACGTGAGACAGCACTGCTGTGTCAGCAAACTGATATATCTGACCCACCTGGAGGTTCCCGTGTGTGTGTGTGTGTGTGTGTGTGTGTGTGTGTGTGTGTGTGTGTGTGTGTGTGTGTGTGTGCGCTTGTGTGCGCAAGAGCGGCGCTAAATGTGAAAGCGGCCTCTGCAAAGTCTTGCACCCCCACACACACACACACGCACACACTTCCTGGATGATTGAAGCGGCATATGCATCGCCCCATGTGCCTGATAACTGAAAAATATTCGAGCACCGTTAAATGTTAAAAGCAGCAGCGTGGACACACCCACACACGCAGGGAAGCAGGTCTTGCAGTGCATCATAGGGTCAGCGGCACATGGATTATCACACTGTCACACTCCAACGGATAACAAGCTGCGGACCACTGGTGGAGGGGCGGGGGGCAGAGGAGCAGAGGAGGAAGAAGACACAATCAACGCACACCTTTCTCTGTGCTCCCAGCCAGCGTTGTGCACTACTTTGTAGGCGATATTATCCTTGTGTGTGTGTGTGTGTGTGTGTGTGGGAAACATTAGCATGCGACACCGCGCCTCGTAACCTCTAATGCATCTTTCATCCTGCTTGTGTATTTGCTCGTAGCGAGTGTGAATGGAAGTGAATATAAAGCGTATTATGGCTGCGCTGCTGATCCAGTACGGGCCTCTGCCGGATGAATATTACATGGAACATACCTTCAGTTTTTTAACAGCTAATGCCGTGGGACGCATTTAATATTCAAGGCAGCCTGTCAGAAGGGGATGAAGCACACTTTGACAACCTGTATGTCGCATCTCCATTGATACTCGCACTAACCATACAACACACAAGCCCCCTCTCTGTCAGCTGAATGACGTGTTGCCAGATGTGGAGGTGTCGCTAACGTGGACCGGAGGAGCCACAGCAGCACCTGACATGAATACTACTGTAGTACAGTTTACAGCCAGGATTACACTGACGTATTGGGCTACACAGTTTAAGACACTTCACTTGGCCGTTTGTGAAACGCTCTTAAAGCGACGAGGGGGAACTGAGGCTGGACACAGGCTGTCCGTGGAGACAGGCCTGTGATTCTAGTTCCATCTCTTTTACAATCATTAGCACCAGATATTTGCTGGGGCTATGCTTCCGTTTGCCGTGTTGACAGTCTGAACATTTCCTCAATCTGTTTCAGACAAAAGGAAAACAGTAATTTTATTGGTCACGATAACAGTCTTCACAGTAACATTGACGTATTCGACATCAGACATTCTCTTTGAGTGGGGGGAGTATGGGTGTGGCAGTGGCTTCAACAGGAAGTGTTGCATTGTCGGTTGTTTGTAGCCTGAAGGGTATAGTTTGGATTATTTGAGTGGGGTTGTGTGAGGTACTTTGTGTACTACAACCTCCGGTTCTGCCGAGTGAAACCAATGCAGACGTGTCTTAAACCTGCATTCTCTCTAATGTCCACCAGGGGGCGACTCCTCTGGTTGTATAGAAGTCTATAGAAAATGGGGCTACTGTGATTGATAGGTCACTGACACTACCAGAGCCATATACGGCATCTCTACGCCACTCCTCCGCATTCCAAATATAGTAACTACTGTTCATTGGTTGCAAAAAACACAATGGCGACGGTGAAATCAAGGCTGTCCACAAACTAACGGGTAACGTCACGATGACGTCGTCCACCTCTTGTATACGGTCAGCAGATGACATTTGGCACACGCCCAGACAGGAGTAAAGTAATGTACAGCTGTAGACAGGGGGCAGCAGCTAAATGTATTTTAACCATATAATGTAGTAAATATGGACATAGCCTCAAGTGGCGATGTGAGGAACTGCAGTTTTTCACTTTGATTTCCCAGCACCAGAGGCGGCTGCTTGATTTTAGCCAACAACAAATAAAATGCTGTGCTGCTACTCTTGTCTGTTTCTACAAACTCCATCTACTGCAGTAATACCTCATACAACTACGCTTCACAAAATCCAAACTATCCCTTTCATGTTGCTATGCTAAGATGAAGAGGGAGCGGGGCGAGACAGACACCAGAGAAACACTTACATTAACAGATCTATTTCAAAAGAAGTGAATGAAATAGCAAAAAGAAACAAGATGTGGATACCAGTAAGTGATGTGAGTGGGTGGATGTGTGGTGGGGAATAGGTAGCAAACAAAGTGCATGGAGAGAGAGGGCCGAGGTGGCAGCTTTTATTGTGAGGCCTTCTTGCTCCCTTCCGGCGAGGCCCAACCAGTCCGCTCTATGACATCTGGTCACAATATAGTGACCAGATGTCATTAAGTGGATAATATCTAAAAATACAGACTAATACCAGTTGGAAATAGGGTAAACTCATGTCGTTTTTTTTACTACGACAAGCATAAAAGGACTAGTATCTCATATCAAGCTCCCTGTATCAGTCATGTTCTATTTTAAACTTTCAAAAGCAACACACCACAGCTACTTTTTAAATGTTCAGACTGCTTCTCCATCGTGACCCTGCTGGTCAACCTGCAACCTCTCCATCAGAGCGGCAGCGTCACATCAACATCAGCTCACGCGCCATCGCTCTGTTCCTTTGTTTTCTCTTTTAATTGTTTGCTTCGTTTTTTGGGGGGTTTTAGATGCTGTAGAGACGAGAGAGAAGAGACTGAGATAATATCTCATTCATCGCCTCGCTCCCTCTCCCTTTCCGTCGCTCTTCGTTAGCAGAGCAGATGGTGTGAGTGAGCAGGCCGGTCATTTCTAAATCAATAGCCGGGCACATGGGAGTCACTGTGTGTGTTTGGGAAAAAGCCCATAACACGTACACACACACACACACACACACACACACACACACACACACACAAAAGCATTTACAAGTGTGCGCACATTGTTCATGAACACACACAAGGAACACCAAAAAATGTGAAACAAGCGAATGTAGAAATAAATACACATGCATGCAAAGCACACATCCGCGGATACATGCGCACAAATACACACACACAATTATCTCTGCACATGCACACACACACACACACACACACACCAAAAAGTGGGTCGGAGAAGAAGCGAGGGACGGAGATGGAGAGTAAACCAATAGCCCTGCAGCTTATTTCTGCAGACAAGCTGTTGTTTAATATGAGTGCTGCCGACGTCTGCCCCACGACGATCATTTAAACCTCCGGAGCCCGCTCGACTGGAGGAGATGCAAGTATCTCTCTTTGTCTCCTCGTATGTTGGAGTGCTTTCCCCTCTCCTTTATCTCTCCCTCCATCCTCCATACCTTCCTCTGTCTCTCTCTCCCAGCATACAGCAGCAGAAGCCGGAGGTGGCGGGGACATAATGCTTCATTAAAGTCATAATCCACAACCTGTTGTCGCTCGGTGCTGTTGTGAACTGATGACTGTCGGTGCGACGTGAGGTAAAAGAACAGCTGCGTTTGTTCTCCGCTCCAGATGCTGCTGATTTGTTGGTTGTGTCAAAGTTGCAGTTTTTGCAGCTCGCACACATCTTCCGTTGTTTGGTTGAACTCTTTGAAAGAAACAATGCTGGTTGGTTTGATGTTGTGCTCTGTGGGGACCAGCGACAGGACCATCCCCACACATTCTCATTCCAACGTTTGGTCAGTGGCTCGACACTTCAAACTCTGTTCTCGTGCCCATTGTGGACGTGGGACGACGTGTCGGTTTCCTCATTACATGCATAGTTTCTTTTCAAAAGAAATCAGACGTATTCATAAACCAGCGTATGTTCACTTAATTTTTAGGTTTACTTGGTTAAGTACTGGCAACAAAATTATTCAGGAAAAGATCAGTTTGGATTCAAATACTTACCTTTGTTACTTAAAATTAGTATGTTTGTTACGTTACTCACGTACGCGGCGTTAGTTACGCACGTTAGTAAGTTACTTAACAACACTTTGATTGAATAAGTCAGTGTTGCCTTGGTTTCTCACAGGACATGAGCCATCCACCATAGCCTCTACCTGTCTGGACTTTCATGATCTTTGTACTATGTCAGTTGTTCTGATCGTGTATTACTCACATGGAAGGGAAGATATTGGAGTTAGCTGCAGTGCGGTGCGTCTCGATGCCTCGGTGCGTCTCTATCAGACGCTTAGGGGCACTGACCGAGCGTCGATAGTTGACGAGTTGGGAGTGAGAACGGGTCGACGTTCCCCATCCAGCTTGTCAGCTTGTGCATTTGCATTATGTTGAGGTCCTGGAGAGTCCCAGCGCTGTGTGGGACTCTACAGGACCTCATGTCAAAAAGGTGAGATGGCTGCGTGCTGTTCTTTATTGGTAACAGGGAAGCATATATTGAACAAACCAATGAAGATACCCTGATCCGAACAGACAACGATAGCTGCTGTGGTTGTTTGGCCCCCGTCAGCCACAAGGGGCAGCAATGTGCCTATTTCAGAAATTCCTACTTGTAAAATCCTGACAAAGATGACATTTATGGATTATTGGTAATGTTCCAAACAGACTAGGTAGAATTTATGCTTATGTTTTAGCACACAGTTTGTCGAGTAATAGCAGGCCGCTATCCTTATGTGTAACAAGGTTGTTCTGCAGTATTTGCAATCATACCGACTTGGTTTTGCCCGTCTAAAGGCAGAACCCGAGGACGGTCGGTCCATCTGTTCCACACCTCAGAGTGTGAACATCTAACTGGCCAGATTGCCATGAAGTTGAACGTGGATATTCCTAGTCCACAAAGGATTATATCTGAAATAATGATTGCAGTGACCCTCTTGCACCACCTTCAAGCCACAATGTACAAATCTAATATTATAGGCAGATGGCCATGCCATTTGGTGAGCACACAAGTGTGTTGGCAAGCTGTTGTTCCACCCCGATGCCTCAGGAACAGCTTCAGTGCTCCGTGTCATATATTCTCCAAGTGTGTGGAACTCTACAGGAGGGATGAGCGGCCTTCTTCCAAAGAGGTTCCTCATCTGGTGTTTAGATGATGCTCATGCAGAGGGCTGTCTGGGTTGAGATATGGTGACTGTGAACATCAGTTTGTTCATGTTCCCTCCAGGATATAATATATCTGTTTTGATCCTCTGACTTCTCATGTAGCACCATCATCAGGTCAAAATGGGATTGATTAAGAGGTGACCCCGAATAGTTGATGGCAAAACCAATCCTGCTGGTTTAACCCACGAGAGGCCTGATAGCTCCATTACCCAGAGACAGTTACTGAGTCCCCCCCCCCCCCCCCCCCAGGGTGCAATGCAGTATGCAACTGTATGTCAAGGCCAGTGGTTAGTTTAAGAAGGCCTGCATTGAACCTTTCACTTGTGCAGTCACTTGGGCAGTGGAGTTAGAGTTAGTCTCAGATCAGATTCCAGAAAATCGTACTACTCATGAGATCTGTAAAAACAGGCTTAAAGACGGTCCTATGAAGGTAAACTATGAGCAATTGACACCCATGCTGGTAGAGGCTGTGTTGAACTCAAGGCCTATACGATGATGACCAGAGCCACAACTACTTCCATCATCTCAGGCGACCAACGTGGGCCGAGACGACATGGGCCGGAGATTAAAATATCGGCAGAGACTCTTAACTAGCTTATTACGGTGTTGATAGACAATATACAATACTCTACAGTGCTGTAATTTGTAGATACCCCATTAATTATGATATAGAAATGAACCAGGAAGTATTCAGACTGCAGAAACCTGCACAGGACCGGTGGGAAGGGGAGGTGGATGGGTCAAAGAAAAACATGCCCTGCATGAGAAGCAATGTCAACTTTGACTTATTTGTCAAGTGACTTCTCTTACTGAGTGTTCTGAGTGATGTAGCTCACGGTAAGTGCAGCTTACCTCAGTGACAGTGAATCACAAGCTGCAAAGGAGCACGCAGAGTGGATGAAGAAGACCACAAGTATTTTTAGCTCATCTTGGACACTTCATGGTCCAATATTACACAATATACTGGATAAAAAAGCAACTCTCACACCCCACGCTAATTCTATTTTCTTCTATTTCGTTTTTATTTCATATTCCATTTGGCCCACTCCTATTGGGTTTTGACAAGCGATGTTGACTAGACTTGTTACGTTTGAAGTCACATTTGCGGTTAAATTGCTGCAGCGTGTTTTGGCCCTTAAGTGGGTAATAAAGAGCAGCACTTCAAGAGCAGGAACAAAAAGCCTCACATTTTAGCGCAATCAATTGTCACGGTGACAAACAACGAGAAAGGCTGAAACTACCCACAATTATTCTTTAAATGCTTCCATGTCAACAGCCTTTACTTTCACAGACAGAAATTAAACAGTGGCACTGACTGCCACTGGGGAAGTGGCACAATTGATGAGTAAAGCATTTGAAAATGAGCTGAAGCCCAGAGGAGCTTCTGCGGAGCGACGGCAGAGTTATCAGGCCGCCTCTGAGTGAACTGAACACAGGCAGCATTTGGGGCTGAAATTAAAACCGTGGTTGAGGAGGAGAATCACTGACATGATCAGCCGGCTGTATTCAAATTAGGAAATGGTAATTACAAATAATTAATCTTCAGTAATCCCCTCTGAACGGAGCTTTGGTTTACTCTAACCCACCTCTCTCAGAGTGTTGCACCCCAAATCTCCAGCTCAACATTTTGTCTGGTGAAGATATTTGAGAAAATAGGATTTGTAGGACCCAAGAACAGACCAAGAGATGTAATGATGATGGCTGGTAAATAGTAAAAGTGATTGACCGATATGTTTCGTTTCCTGCTCTGGAAATGACCTCAAAGTAACAGACCATCATCTCCTAACAACCAAAGATTAATAAGGCATTGAGTCATTTTCTGCAACTGACCATTTGCTTATCTTGCTATCATTTGCTATTTGCCATTTGCTTATCAGGCCCTGCTCCACATACTCCTCATCTTCAGGCTGGTTTAGTGGATTAGGAGCTGGTTATGGTCAAACATTGAAATGAGATGTTTGTAAAACGTCACGATTCTATGTGAACACCTGTGGAGCTAACATTAGCCTTATATGTTAGCACATCATTACGTTTGTGTAAAAGTAAACCCACGTCCTAGACCTGCTCTTAAAATATGTTTTACATTTTTATTTTATTTTTTATTATTTTTTATTTTATTTTTTATTTTTTACTTTTCTCTGTGTATATCATTTATTGACCCTAGGGTCACATTGTGTTTTTTATGCTTTTAAACGTCGGCTCTGTTAAGCACTTTGTGATATTATGTCTGTGAAAAGCGCTCTATAAATAAAATTCATTCATTCATTAACCAGTGTTAGTACTTCTATGCTATGCTAGCTGTGGCGGTATATTGAATGTACACTGCTTTCTCTTTGTAATGATTGTAACAGTGAATAAAGACCTACCTGGCTTTATAGGAACACTGCTGTTCCTCCATGTCGTTGTCTTCTGTCTGGATCATCTGTCTGGTGTTGAGGTGGTTCACTGTCACACTGTGATCTGAAGCTTTAGCTTCTATCTTTATCTTTTCAACCTGTTTTCACGAATTAATCAGTTTAACATCCTGGATATATCATTCAAACACATATTGAAGACTTTCATGTCCACTTCTCTCTGTAATTGCTTTTTTGTTTTTCCAAAAATAAGATAATATTTCTTCAGGGAGTGCAGTTAGTGACAGTGTGTCTGGTGATGTTTTTAAGTACTGTGTGTATATACAAAGCCTGAGTTTTCCTCTGTTTCATAAAACTCCATTGGTGTCCAAGTAAGGTTGTCATCATCATCACGCTACACGGTTGTTGCTTGTTGTTGGTGAGCCTGGCTCTACTGTCCAGGTTGTTTAGTTTAGTTTACTAGTTGCTCATTTTATTTAATTAATACCACTATATTCATGGTATATACTGTGCTTTTCTATTTCTATTCTATTCCAGCTTATTTTTTATTTTTTATGAATCTTTTCCTTCAATTCAATATCTGCTCTGTTATTTTATTGTACTGTAGATATTGTGCATTCCATACGTTATATTTTACTATGTAAATTGCTGCTGCTACAAACGAATTTCCCCCTGGGGATGAATAAAGTTTACATCTATCTATCTATCTATCTATCTATTACAGTAGTTATTATTAGTTATTTTGTCTTCATACTGAATAAAGGGTTAATATATAGTAATATACTATATAGTAAATAGTAAATAACTATTTCTCATCTTTTTTTTTAAATGACAAAAAATTTGTTCCCCAAAATAATGTGTAGTTTTATACATTTTCAGTTTTTTACTTTTTCTTGTGTAGTACTGGATACTTTCATGACTCCTCACCTCAAAAAAATAAACACATTCAAAGCAAACAATCTGAGAAAGAAAGGTCACTGCTCACAGCTCATGTCAACACTTAGGCCACAACCTGTAAGAACATTACTGAACGGTCAGCAGTTCATAAAGGCCAACTAAGTACAACTAAGCGGCAAGTACAGAAAGATATGGGCCAGCTATTCATGAGCCAAACTGCAGAGTAACTAATCGTGGCAACTGCAGGCTCGCTAGTTCACGCGTTCTGTAAGAACAATGAGTTGCTGATGAATGTGTCGATCATGCTGCACCTGCAGCTGCCTCGCTATCCAACGGAGCCTGGACTACTGACACCAAATGTGACTGTCTTCGAGGAAAAAAACAAATCAAAGCAACGTGAGCATAAGATTATTCAGATAATTTGGTCATTTAGACATGCTGCAGAATTTCCTCTTTGTGTGTGTGTGTGTGTGTGTTTGCCGCACATGGGGAAGTGGTGTATAGCAGTGATTTGGTATTATTCCATTTGAGGAGCTGAAATTGGATGCTGTCACTACTTTGCTGTAAAGAATTTAGAAGCTGGTAAATGGAGTTATTATGCCGACCTGTTTGATGAGTTTCTCAATTTTTGAATGCCTGCATACTTGTATTTTCTTGACACTGTGAGCACACTGGTGTTCTTGTCTGCCTTATGTGTATTGAATATTGGTGCTTGGGTGTTGTTGATGTGGTGTGGTAGATTCTGTTGGTTGTTTTTGCCTCGAGCTACAGAGGAGCATGCACTGGTCCTATAAGGGGCACAAGTCAAAAGCTGTGCTACAGTTAGGGAACTATAACATCCTATTTTATAAGCTGGTCAAATCGTTTGTGATTTTGATAAGTAAACAATAAAAGGAGAATACACCGAAAATAAGTCAAGTAAAAAAATGACCAAGGACTGTATAGTGCACCTTAGTAAACGGACACGGTCGATCTGAGCCTCGGTGAAAGTTAGTGTAGCAGAAGCCGCTGTTATTAGAAAAACACTTTGCTTGACTCATCATCTTCCAATAGAGCCACCAAATAAATCTACTCGTCCACGTTCCCTCAGGTGACTGCAGACAAAGGTGGAAACTGTGCAGCCTTAACGCTCACCTTTGACAGCAAATCAACACCTCCGTGCATTTTCACATCTCCCAGTAGCAGGATAATGGGATTTCATTTCATAACCACATCATTTAGGAGGCTCTATTCCTCTGCTGCAGTCTGGATCACACGGCAGCGCTCTGTCTGCTCACAGGGCTGTGGCTAAAGTACAGACACTTTGAGGATGCAACACAAATCTCACAGTAAACATCTACAACGTGCATACTCATATTAGAACATCTGAATAAACAACAAACAAAGAGTCAGAAGAAAAGAGAGCCAGCTGAAACAGAGGTATGGGTCGGTCACATTAGTGGTGCAACGGATCATAAGACTCACTGCTCGGATGGTATCATGGATCAGAGTCATGGATCGGATCACAGACTGAAGAAAAAAGGGAGCAAATATTTCAGACTATTCTTCTTTTTTTTTACTTCTAAATGTTATCCTTTTAGTTTGTTCTCGTTAGCTATAGTGGTTATTTACTTCATAACAACACGCTATCTACATACAACAAACAACGAGCCAGCTCAAACAGAAACACTTCCGCATTAGCTTCACTTTTCAGAACCGGAGGTTGCCGCCTCAGGATCAACATTGTTGTGATTTGCCACATATGCTAATTCACAACATTTCCTCATTGTGTTGATAGAAAATGTATCATATTTGTTGGTATAATAGACAAGTTGTATATAATTTCTAAGAGACAGGGTTGCCTTATAGACCCTGAAGCGGGCAAGAAAGATTGTAGCCGACCCCTCTCGCCCTGGACACAAACTGTTGGAGCCCCTTCCATCTGGCAGGAGGCTGCGGTCCATCAGGACCAAGACCTCACGCCACACGAACAGCTTCTTCCGGTCTGCAGTTCATCAACAGAGCCCGGGTCCCCCACGAACCCTGTCATCAGGACAATGTCCTACCGGTCACTCCCCTGCACATCCCTTCTAGGTTTCTTATTTAAATACACTTTTACACTTACATTATACTTGTTTATAGTACGGTACTGTTATCGGTTTGTTTGTGCACTATATTTTATATTTGATTGTAAATTTTAATATGTTTCTATTTTTTGCACTGTGTTGATTGTTGTTGATTGTTTAATGTTATGCATCACCCGCCGTGTCAAATTCCTTGTATGTGCAACATACTTTGGCAAATATACGGTTCTGATTCTGATTCTGATTAACAGGCCAAGCAGGTTATGAAAAAATGGATGGATGTGTCAGTGTTTTTAGCTCCGTGTCCAAAATTCCATTAAGCAGAGGTACATGACCACATACCAGTGTTGGGACTTCACCATCTGGAGAAAACAACGAGAAGTACAGCCTCGACTTTATAACTGCGCCAAACCCCTAAAAGAGGTAACAGCAATGGCACCCTAAAATACCCTCGGTAACAGTCCCCACCTCATTGGACGAACAACAGACTGTTCACAAACACACTTGGATCCTGAAGAAGAGACGGATAACTTGCCCCGTGATCCTCCACTTTAACCTGCAGCAGGAAGATCCATCCTCAGAGGAAGAGAAGGATAACTAAGTCCCGCTCTCGTCCTATTCAAGTCGACATTTGCTGTTTCCCCCGCTGCCACACGAGTACCAGCCTGCCGCTTAACCCGCCGACAGAAGGCGCTACGTCCCCCGTCATTGGCTGGAGAAACTCTGCTGAACAAGAAGGAAGAAACACACGCTGATCGCTACGAAGCCATCTCGAGCATGAGACCGAGGCCAATCACCAATGGTTGTGTTCTCGTTATTAGTTCACAAATTCTGATGTGAATACGGCCATGAAGTGTTTTGCTTTGCTCACCTAATTAATTCCATTCTTCTGTCACTTCCCTCTGTGTTTCCCTAACACATGCATCACTCTGATGCTTCTGTTGCAGCTGCTGCAGTGAAGAATTGCAGAATAAAGCGAAGACGAGTTTACTTTTGCCGAAGGCAGGTGTGTAATGTGTGTGTAGTGTCTGGGTGGTGAAGGTGCACGAGGGAATGCTTCTGTGCATATGTACTGTATGAGCGAGCATGTGTGTGTTCATCTCTGAGAGATAACAGCTGTGCTGCCGGGAGAGAGAGAGAGAGAGAGAGAGAGAGAGATGACTCCCACAGGTGCCTCTGGGTGCCTAATAGTCTGAGAGATTCTGTCACAAAATATTGCCTCCACTGTTCTGCAGGGGAGTGTTCGGGAGATTGCGCAGGTGGAGAAGGATGAGGCGGGGCGGGGACGAGGACACAGAGGGGTAGAGACTCGCTCTTTCTTCGTGGCTCCCGGTCTCCTCCTGGACCAATGAGGAGCCGAGGATGTGGAGAGCTTAACATTCCAGGGTAGGGTCTGTAATAACGATGACTCCCCGCTGGCACACCAGGCTCGTCGAAGACAAACTCTCTTCCCCTTGCTTGCTGCCATCATCGGGCCGAAATGATTCTTAAATGATTCTTGTCTTAAAACTTGCGTCATTTCTACATACTTAGTGTTAGCCATGCTAACAACGTGGCTCCGGGAAAGGACCAGTCTGTCATCAGCCCGGTCCAAACTTGTCACCAGATCTCATTTAGGGGTGAATTCATATGCATGCACCACTTTTGCGGATTTGTTTGGTTGTTTATTTTCACTTCACCAATTTTGTATTTTGCAGTCTTTATATTTGCACTTTCCCCCCTTTGTACTGCAACTGCTGCATGACAATTTCCCTCAGGAGAAATATTGTTCTCATTTTCTCATAGCGAAGGCTAATTTTATCTTAATAAACATGTTAAAGTTGGGCCACAGAAAAAACAGGACCCAGCAGCTCATATGTGCAGCAATGGGTCCGTTAGGGTTATTTAGCATGCTTACTTAGAAATTGTACTTTAATTGTCATTCCATTCAACACTACATTCTAAGTTATAATTTGTATGACACTGTTCCCAAAGATGTGGATGTTAAAATATGACCTTTACAGAAATCTAGTCTGTGTAAAGAAACCCCAGAAACCAAGAGATCATTTCTCTCTGATTGTGTGGACAGACAATAAACGCTAATATTGAACATCCAGCCCTATTTCTGCTGCGTTTGACTGCATTTGAGTGCTCCCAAACCCCCTGTGTTGCCGCTCCTGAAGAGCAGACCCTCCACACAGTGCTGGGGTGAAGCTGGGCGTGGGTAATGAAAAGCTCTGGATTGCCGCTGACTTCCACCTGCTTCCGGCGTGGCTACATCGACCATCCCTGTCTCTTTCTCAGTCTCTCCCTCCCTCCAGCCTTTAGATGGATCAATGAGTGCAAATAAGGAGGACAACAGCAATTTCCTTCTATCCAGCCTGGGTAGCGTCTATCAATCACCCAGCAGGCAGCGCACTTCATATCTTGTCACGTTGCATCCACAGCACGGCCCGCTGGTGCCCAGTAAGCTGTGGTGATCAGAGCTTCACCCACTAATGGAGGCTGTTAGAGAATAAATGCAGCAGATCTACGCTCACTGCTGTAAAATATTCATCAACTGGAGATTCCTCTAAAGCCTTAAATCAGCTGTGCAGCTGAAGCCAGAACAGTCTCAAGGCTCTTTGGTTAGAAAAGTGGTTCCATTTAGAACCCCATTGGCTTAGAACATCTCTCTCATGTGCTAACACTGTGAACCATAGAACAGAGACACATGGCTGTGGCATTGTACACTTGTAAGTCTTTGCCTTTTATAATTTAACTTGACAACTCAGGCTGTCTAATGAATATAATAATAAAAAACAAAACTAGTAGTTTAACATTTTTTTAAATCATTCAATTTAATTTTAAATTACACTTGCATTAAAGTACTGTTATCTGTTCGTCTGTGCACTTTATTTTATATTTAAACTGTCAAACTCACCAAACTTACAGTAATTATTTACTTATATTGTACTTTACTTTGTTATTACTGGCTAATGAGATATGAAGACAAAAAGCCGAGGAGTTTAACTTTTTAGTGAAACAAAAACAACAATCACATCAAATAAATCACAGCGATAGCCCATAAAAACAGATTTGCGAATATGTAAGCCTATAAAAGAATAGATAAATAAATAGACTAAATAGACATATAGGCATAAAATAAAAGACTTGGCTTCGTTGAGACTTAATACCTCAATGTTGACCATTGTATTTCTAATTTAAATGTCTTTACTCTTAATTTCACTGTAAATTTCTTCCTTTAGATGTTGTCTGACACATCTCCCCCACCTTTACGTACAATACGTAATAGCTGGAGTGTAAGGCATCCTTTTTCAAGGTTTTTGGCAACAGGCAACCAGCCGCACTTTGCATCAGATTTGTGCCATCCACTTTCATTGCCAAGGGCGCGCTTCTTCTTGTTTTCCCACAATCCCGCACTTGTCATTGAGAGTGTAGGGCCATGCCCGCATAGCAGCCTCTCAAGCACGTCTAAACACACTATCAGCCACTGACCTGAGACCGTAGAATAATGTTAAATAACAGCAGCAACCAAGGGTCATCACCAGCCGTGATGCTGCAATTGTTTTCACTTTGTGTGTGTGTGTGTGTGTGTGTGTGTGTGTGTGTGTGTGTGTGTGTGTGTGTGTGTGTGTGTGAATGTGGTTCTCGAGACCTATAGTGTACCTACCACAGAAGACGTTTTGAGTACTTTGACAGATGTTTATGTCTGTCTGGGGCCAGATTCTGTCAAGTGTCACAAACTCAGCCGGTGTGTAGTTGGGATCAAAATGAAAGCACTCTGCCCGTCGGAGATGGCCGTAGTCCGAGCAAGAAGCAGGAAGTGGGGAAGGTGAAATGGTCCCCAACACTTCTAACCCTTCTGGCCCGATTTGGCGTCACAGCTGGTGGGATCCCATTGCAAGATGGTCTCTAGCTTGTCATGCATTAACCAAGAATTATATTCATTACTCACTACCACAAAAACCACATGTTGTGATGCTGCCAGCTGTTGGGGCTCTGCCCCACAAATGACCTTTCGCTTCTACTGGTGTTGAAGAGTCATGTTGTACACCCAAAGAGCATATCAGTCTTTTGGAGATTTGAACAAGAAGACAACATATTGTAGTTTTCTGGTGATGATAGTCTCCATTATTATTTTTCTTCAAGGTTCACGGTTCATTCATTGTCACTCTACAACACAGCGTTGAACAACAAAATGCAAGTTGTAGTCCCTTTCTGGTGGAGTAGGGAGGATGAGTTGAGGAGTCTAAGTCTGAGGTAAGAAGCTGCTTCTGTATCTCTTGACAGATGGCAGCAGGGTGAACAGACTGTTGCTGGGTGGGTATCGCCTTTTAACATCTTTTGAGGTCTGTGCGGGCACCTCACCTCACCGATATCGCTGATGCCCAGTAAATGTACCACCACTGATGTTCTGGCCGGTTGTAATTGCCCGCTGTAGAGCCCTCCTGTCCTGGGTCGTGCATATCGCATGCCAGTTTTGAATGTTTCCAGTGAGGATGATTTATTTTCTCTGGCAACGTGGCCTCACACATGATGGTGGCGCTCCTGCTTTATTTTGGATCACCTGCCCCAAGTCGCCTGTTGAGGCCTCTCTCCAGTCTCTCCTGAAGTCTCTGCTTTGCAATTTAACAGCTATATATATATATATATATATATATATATATATAGATAGGTGGTTTGACCGGTTTAATTAGTTGGGAGTAAGTAGCCAGCAGAGGCAGGGAAATGTGCTCTGATTGTTGCAGCAAGAAAAACACTGGTGAATTCTCTGGGCAGATAATATGGCTGGCATCTTACCATTAAAAATTCAACATCATGGAAACATTGTACACCAACTTTTAATATGCCACTATTACTGTTACTTTGACAGATAAAAACAAAACTGTGGAAAAGTCCATGGAGCTACTGGCCACTGCATCTGCATGCGCCGCCGTCCCAAATGTTCTTTATTCATGAAGGATACAGGAAAGCAACATTATTTAGTCCTAAATATTTTAGCAGCGATCATGCCAGACAAGACAAGAAGAGGCTGTAATGACTCGCAGCAATACTTTCCCCCGGACAGTCTTCCAGCTTTGTTTCAGTCACATCTGAACCTTCCTCTCAGTGCCTGCAGGGGATGCCAGGATGAATGCATAGTCAGTAGCAGCGAAACAGAATACACTGGAGCTGTGTTTGCCGGAGAAAATGCATGAATTCAAACATTTGTATTCATCTCTAGTGAATGTTATGTTAAAGACTAACTCCCTGATATTATTTATGATGCCTCTCAATCCCCAAATGTCCTTCCAGCTCAATGTTATCATTGTGAAAGTTTCAAGAGTGCGAGCCAAAGGTGTGTTCAGGTACAGCACAATGAGAATTTTTCTTTTTTATTATTCTGTACTCACATATGTGACCGTTGGAGGTCTTGTTTTTCAAAATCAACTCTGTGTGTTGACACAGATCCGACTGTTAAAACACGCATATTCACAAACAAATGTCAAGTTAGGTAACTCACAAAACACAATGCACGAATAAGTGGTGTGTTTCTGTAAATCTGTATCCGTCTCAAACAAATAAAGAAATGTTCACGAACCAAGTATTTTTCAATGGATATATCGCACACAAAACCCACAAATGAGGTATGTGACTTGTAAAATAAAAAAAATGCAATACACAAATAAATGCAGAGTGATTTGTAACTGTAAATCGTTTTCGGACCTGTGCCTGTAATTAGCATGGCTTAATAACATTCACAAGCCTTAAATTCATGGGCCTGTGATGGGTTCCTGGCTCTCCAGCAGCATAATGACAGTGTTGGCTCACAGCGGGGACCGGCGGAGCAGCGAGGCCAAGCTCCACTCCTGGCTGTGGAGGAGACGCTTACCGGGCACGAAGCCGGGTCTGGGTCTGCCCGAGGTGGGCTGGTTGCTTTCAGAGGCCCCGCTGGAGTCTGAGCTAAAGGAGTTCCTGGTGAACCTGCATCATTTCATCTGATTTCACCAGAATCCAAACTGGTGGCACCGATGGAAAGCATTAAGAATAACTATATAGAAATAGCCAATCTTCTCTCTGATGGTCTTGTTCACTGAGTTAAAAGGTCCTCATAGCATCTTAAAGCTGAAGCTAATCAGCCAATCCTTTGAACCCACACACACACACAGCTGGACGCCTGTTGACACGCCACAAAAGCTTCAACGTTGTCACAATTGCTAAACTGATCCCATTCCAGCTACATGTCCTTCACGTCTTCTTGCGTTTGTACAGCGTGTTGTGTTTCACAGTTACATTTTAGAACATCAACAGTGAAGGACATGTTGGGACTTTGGAGAGTGGGGGGGGGGGGGGGGGGGGGGGGGTGCCCCACCATGGCACAGCTATTTTGACTATCATGACTGATAGTGAGTGGGAATAAATGTGTGCGTGTGTCGTGTTTTGGCTTGTTACCAGTGTTTCTGTGCTGAAGCTGCTGACGGACTTTGCCAAAAAAAATGAAGAATTCCAAATTTTATTCAGAGAGGGAAAATACCGCGAAACCTTCTCACAAACACAACAGAGTGCTCGGAGAACATTGCTTAAAAACAGTTCGGGATGGCAGACGTCCCAGATCGGGCTCCTGACCAAATGTGAGCAAAGTGATCTTTGCACTGAACGCTCTGTCAGACAAATCTGTTGGTAACTTTTTGAGATATCTTGCTAAAACACACAGACAGACAGACAAACACAAAACACAGCCTCCTTCCAACTTCAGTGGCGGATTGAATAAAAAATGTATTGTCTAAAACTGCATTGTGTCAGAGGGAGTGCAGACCAACTGGGCTGGATCTGAGTTTTAATAAAAGGCCAATATCGGCCCTATACATCTACAGCAGTGTAACACTACGGTAGACTGGCTGTTCTCCCACCAGCAGAAGAAACAGCTTTCAGTGGCAGAGTGGGTGGAGAGCAGTCTGTATATATGTATGTACATATGACAGATCACAGGCATTGGCTAAATAGGAAACAGAAGGCTCCATTCGGGGTTCACCCAAAGGTCTGCCGCATCCCGCTGCCACGGCCATGCATTTATTCTAAAATGGCTGCGGGTTATTTGTGCATTACAGGCCTACTCTGAGCGATACCATTCTCAGTTTAATGTGGAAGAGGCGGTAACGCAATCCGTCATGGGCTCTTAAAAGTCACAGAGTGAGAAATGACTGAGTGCTCCCAGAACATTGTTCAAACCCCCCAAAAAGGCCAACCCCTCCATAACTGCTCTATGAAAAAAACAAAAACACGAGGCTGGTAACCCGTCTGTCTCTCTCGGCCTCTCTCTCTCTCTCTCTCTCTCTGTGACAGGAATTAGACGGCAAGATAAACAGCATGCAGAGTAGAGCTGACATTTCAGAAAACTGAGAAAATTGTAAAAAGAAGGGCACTGAGCCCCCTGTAAAAGGCCACTCAGTTAAACTCAGGATTGGTTTATTCGGCTGTATCAAACCCTATTTGTAGTCCCTTCAAGAGCTACAGTGAAAGTGATCGTGGATCAGCGTGTGAAGCGTAGACACGCTGCTGTTTAAAACCCTGGCAGGGAATTAATGACATTTCCGAGGCAACAAACAGCTACACATCCAGTAAAGAGAGGCTCTCTGGACTCCATAAAGTCGCTCCGAACTCTGCTGTTCAGGCAAACACACTGTACTGTGTGTGAAATATATATATAGGCAACGTTAATCCTTCAAGTATTGAGTACTGAGTATTGTCACGTAACTTAAAATAAGTCATTTTCTTCAGCTTTCTTAAGAACAGCAGTTTCCTGGTAAAGGTCCTGTGTTCGTCCTTTACTCCCGCCATATGGCCCCAGAGTCCTACAGGAAACCTTTCAGCGAACAATTATTTACTAAATCAAGCACCTTTCATATGTGAAAGGCAGCTCAGAGCACTTAAAACAAAAGAAAAAAGAGCAGCAACTTAAAGCTGCACTGATCAGTCGTTTTGACAATGACCTTGTGTGATCTTGGTATATAAAAAAGTTTTCACTCGTAGTAACTTTGAATAAATGTTGCTCTGTATATGCAACTGCTAAAGCGTTCACCTTAGCACATTTATTGGGGGATAATATGTCAAACGCAAAGTCAACAGGATGTTGGTAACCAGCTTTGAGAGACAAATGATCCAGTATTGTAACTTTTAAAATAATGTGAACGTTGTGTTTACAGCTTGTTCCACGGCACCAGAGTGGCCAAATGAATCAATTAATGCAGTTTTACAGAAACCGTGAGGGATGAGTAATTTGGTCACTGACACCTTTGGAAAATAAGGCATACATAGGCTGTCTGCTAACAAACAGATGATGTGAGTTCTTTGCCTACAAAATGATTTTTTTCAGATGTTCTGATCTTGCGCCCTTATCAGCAGGATGTCATCTTGTATTGAATGTCTATGAAAAACAATTTGGCAGCTCCAGGTGTTGCTCGGCCGTGTGGACGTGAGAGGACCTTTGACTGGCCATGTCTGATGGCAGCAATGAGAAGCAAGACAAGTAAGAGATGAAGAACATGTTGATCGGATCCATCCAATACTGGCAAATGCAGTATTCGATTTTTTAATTGTCAATCATCTAAAAGGAACATTTTACTGTTGTGTGTTATTTATTTATGCACTCCAGCAGTATTTATTGGAAGACGATGATGTGAAATTATAATATCCAGTGATGTTGGCATTGTTTGTGCACAGTTTAGGACAGGAGGGTTCTGCATCGGGTGAAAACAGCCCAGAACATCATCCGTGCACATCTTCCGAGCATCAGTAACATCAGTGAGGTGAGGTGCCTGCGCAGAAGCCAAAGGATATTTAAAGCAATCCAGTGGCCAGAAAGAAATCTGCATTGTACGTTTCTGCAAACCATGGAATACATGCATGTTTCTGAACCAAAAGTACATTTCACAAATACGTTCTATATGAGCCTCATATCGCACTTGCAGAAATTCACAATGCCACGTCACGGCGTCAGTGTTGTGAACCGATTGGTTCCCAACAAAACAACTTGGTGAAGGTTAGAAAAAAGGTGTGTTCAGTAGTTTGTGTTAAAAGAAAAACATACTAATGTTACAACGTGACATAACTAGTATAACAACTCAACTACCGTAAAAAAATGACAACCGCACATGGTTGATTTTCTTGCGTAGCTTTACACTACGCAATAAGCCGAACAAATGTAAAATCAACGTTTACTTTTCATTTGGAGTCTCCTGAGTGAAAAGTCCAGAAGAAACAACACCAACATTTCTTCCTGGCAACTGAGCTGCTAAAGGGGACTGCAGCTGGCATTTAGTGTTGCAACCTTGTGTTGTAGAATGCTAATGAATCAACCATAAGCCTTGATGTTGTCTTATTCTCAAATGGATTGCCGTATCTCTCTTTCATGGATCTACTCAGTCTATAATTACATTCAACATTGATTTACTTTACCTGCCACTGTCATTCCCTTCCAAACAATTCCACGGCTGTAGATACAAATTCATATGGGTCAACAACTATCACCATCTTCCCAACAGCCGCAGACTATGAGAGTCATCATCATCTGGAACCAGTGAACACCCTCTATGCGCAGTCCGGTGAGGATTAGTTTGGTCCAGTAATAAACAGCAAGGTGAGACGGGGAGGACGGCCAATAAGGCTCCTCCGTCTGCCAGCTGATTAGGTGTTGCCGCCTCATTAATCACAAACAACAGCTTTGGCGCACGGTAATTAATTAATCCATTTTAATCAAATCAAAACAAGATGGTTCTGTTTGGAGAGAAGTGTGGCTGCCGGTGACGGGCAAAATCACAGGGCTTCAGTGTGAGACCCGTCTCGGGGAAGCACTAATTGAGATATTGGCGCTGTCTGACCAGATGGGTTCTAAGAAGTGACTTCTTCATTAACACACTTCCACTAACAGAGGAAGGTATGTCTGAGTGGCACTGCTTACCAGAGGCTACTAATGTGCACTAATCCAACTCACATGGTTCTGCTGGAAACATGGGACCTTTTTTTAATCCCAGCATATTTCATATTTTAGGTTTATCCCGCGAAACGGACTTGGCAGCTACCAAAATACATGGAGTCCAACACAGGATAACATCACTCCTGACAAACAGCAGATAGGCTTCATCGGGCACTGTGTGGTTGCGTATGTGTGTCATAAAATGTGTTTTCTGAGAAGAAAATATTTCCTCCGCTTTTACCGGTGGGAGTGATATGTTTCCCTCCCTTCCAATACAACCTTTATCTTCCTCTTAAAATTGCACATAAACAGCGCTCTCTGTGAAGCAGTGGAAATTTCTCTCAATATGCAAAACTGTGTTCACAGGCCCCTTTATGGCCACCCTGTGATGTATTTTTGAGATATGCAAATATGACATTTCTCTTCTGTGATTGCTCTTCAATCCCTGCTCTCCCTCCCTTTCTCCCTTTCTCTTTCTCTCTCCAGTCATTGAGAGGTGAGACGTCACCTGTTCAGCTGTTCAAAGTATTGCAGCAGATTGCAGCATCTGTTTGGTACAACCAAAAAGAAATGTACTGCCACTGTCCCGTTTTCATTTCATTGCAGTGTTAGAGTAGCAGTGGTAGATTGGTTGAAACAGATGTTCACCCAGATTCGATATACTGTCAGAGGAAATTGTTCACCATTGTTTAATAACCTGTGGTGAGCCCAGGGAGTCTTGTGGAGTGGCGGTGTGTCCGTATTTTCAGCAGGAAGTTAAACATGCTTGATGCATGGATGTTGGCCTCCACCAGGGTTGTCCCTTGTCATCCATTCTAAAGGCGCAGATGGGGGTGGGACTGGAGAGTGTACGGTTTGGGAACGTCAGAATTGCGTCTGTGGGTTTCATCAGACCGGGACCAGCAGCACATACTTGGTCACTCTGAAATGTGAAGGGAATGGGATGAATGTAGGCCTGGGTACCGTTTCAAATATTACAATGCCAGTACCAACACCTGTACCCCTAAAGTGACACTGATACCAAGAGAGTGCTTCATTCGATACCCATCATGTGAATTAGAGCTGTGTGTGTCCCACTGGCTAGCTAATCGGCCTCTAAAAATATTCCTCTACAATAGTCCTCTATGAACTCAAGCAGACAGTTCGTGGAAAGTTTTAGAAGTTTTATTTTTTCAGACTTAGTTCCAACGCAGTGGGTCTTTCTCTATCTCTCTCTCACACACACATTAAATTTACTTTAAAACAAACACTTACACGTAACAGTTTACTCGATTATGGGTCCATAAATGTGGTCAACACACGTCTCTCACTCGTTTCCTCGTCTGTTCTCACTCGTAGCTCTGCTGGTGGCTCAGCTATCTGTCCTACTGGAGAGTATTTACAGCTAACCGTGACTTCAGACGTCCGCTCCGTAGGGCTGATAACGCCGCTGGTCACGCCGCTCGCTAATCGCTCCACTAACAGCTGCTTCCTCCACAGAACTGCAGACTTTAAGTGAACAACAGCTGCTAGTAAAGACAACACGGTCAGCAACGCCTGCAATCAGTTGTCCATGTTGAATTAACCTGGTAGTCGATCGGTAATCAATGTTGTTGTTTGTCAGCTTCCAGGTAAGGGTCACGTGATAGACATGTGACGAATCAGGGAAGTACACGTCATGACTGCTAAGAACCAATCAAGTAGCGAACGCGGTTGTGTCGTTTCTGAATGTATCCGCTTTCGACCGTCCACACGAAAACGCAACCCCGGAGTTTTCAAACGTATCCGTTTACGGTGCTCTACAACTCCGTAGTGTGGACGCTCAGTGTAAAGGTAGCAAAACATGCGTTTCCAAACAAAAATGGAGTAATGTGGACATGGCCTTAGAGATAGGATGAGGGGCTCAACATCTGGAGGGAACTCAGAGTAGGTCCGCTACTCCTTCAAGCCAATTGAGGTGGTTCAGGTATCTGATCATGATGCCTCCCGGGCGCCTTCTCTGGAGGAAGAACACCCTGGAGGGATCATATATCTCATCTGGCCTGAGAACGCCTCAGGATCCCTCCGGAGAAGCTAGAAAATGTTGCTGGGAAGAGGGACTTCTGGACTGTTTGCCTAGCTTGCTGCCAGTGCTTCCCGGCCTCGGACAAGCGGAAGAGAATGGGTGGATAGATGGTTTCTATAGGGTCTACATACACTATGACTATAGCATAGTGTATTAAAGTTTAGTACAGAATAGGACTGTAAAATACTGTTTAGTGTAGTACAATCTAATTGTCTCTCTTGCAGCCTTAATAAAGAGCAACATATGGACGCCTGCTTTGGTAGAGACGAGGAAATGAACCGATATAACACAGACACCATGACAAAAGATTGCGGGAAGTGAAAAACAAGCCCAAACAGAAGCAGCGGCATGGATGTGTTCCGGCTCGCCTTCCTCTCGCACTCACACATAAATCACAGGCAGGACTGTCCTTGCATGATAGAGCCAAATTATTATGGCTAAACACACAAGAAGACGGGATGATTAAAGTGTCTGGAGCCTTCTTAGAGGAGATGGAGACGTGATTTATTACCCCCCACACCGCAGTAGACTGAAATGTAAAAAAGACTGAATACTCAGAGTGTTGCCTGTTGGCTCCTCGGGTGTCTCAATGAAAACATTGTACAGTAGGTGGACAGTTAAGGACAGGCGCTAACTGTTTGTGGAGACTGTGTTGGGATTTTAATACCGTTCATGTCATCCTTCTACACCTCACTCCGTCTTCTTGGTTCTCTGTCTGATCCAGAGGTGAGTCGGGAAGCCAACACTGCCCTCAAGAAGAAGCACTGTAGGAACAAGTACTGAACTAGTAGTAACAAATTACTTCATCAAATAACTACTTGAGCAACAGTATCCACTCAAAAGACTGCTTACTACAGTGGTGAGTAACTTCATGAGTAAAGAGAAACATACATATACCCAGTTAGAAAGGCAAATACAATCTAAGTCATTCTTTTGTCTTTTTGTCCTCTCATGCATCATGAACGGCCATGCTTAATTTAACGCTATACCATCAAAAAACAGATGTACTAACCACAGACAAGCAATCACAGCTGCTGCTTAATTTGGTCTGAGCTGAAGTCTGCATGAGCTGCATCCACCATTTGTAAGCATCAGTCCAATAGAGGGAAACGTGAGGTCAGGGAGGTTTCATCTTATCTAAACCTCTCGCTGTAGCTTCCTTCATTATTCTGCTGAGACGTGTGGCATGGCTGCGTGATAGCAGAGAGCCACATCAGACCTGGGATCAGCCTTTTTACACAATGTCCAATGCATACAACAATAAATAGTGATACAGAGTAAAAGTATTGATTTCAAAAGGCGAACAAATATGCTGCATTAAAACTACTCCAACAAGCACAATTTACTCAGAAAAAGCTAACCAGGTACGTGTCACCACGTAAATGCAACTAATTATTATCTGCAGCAGTGAAATTGTAATCAGAACGCAGAAAGAAACACTAATCTGCCCCTAGTTCCTTTTAAATCGGTGTTCCCCGTCTGATAGAGGAACCCCAGCGTTGTTCTGGTGGCCGCCGGGCATTTCTCTTCATCCTGTACCGTGAGCAGACCTGACCTTTCAAGGCCTTCAATTGTGATCACTCGTCACACTGCTAATCTAATCCACATATATTATCAATAAGTGAAATGTCACAGGACAATGAGAGAAATGGTGTCTGGTTAACCCGTCTCTGTGGCCTATCGGATAAACGCGCCCTGAGTTGTAAATAAGCCATGCATCGCTGCTGCCTGTGAAGATTTATGAAACATTACATCTGCATCAGACAGTGTCCCACTTCAGCTCCAACACACCACGTTGCTTTGGCGTTTCCATTTTTTGTTTTAAATGAAGACAGAGTAGCAAACAGCGTCACAGGTCAAGGACATTGTAGGACAAAAAAAAAAAACGATGTTACTGATAAAAAATAATGAATATGAGATAAAAGTGTGAACCTCAAACGTCAAAATGTCTTCAGAGACATGCTGCCTCCTGCATCAGTTAATCTGAACAAAGGCTTGTTTACAGAGAAACCCTCACTGAAGTCCTATTCACTCGGGACCAGTGCAGCATGGCTCCCTCATGTTATTTGCAATAATTGCAGAGATTATCTGTGTTCCTAAAAAAAACCTGTGTCAATCTGCCATGTCCATAATTTGTAAAGCCTCCACAAATGACCTCCCATACTTGACCTGACAGAGGAGGTCATCTGATAACGGGTGTCCTGTGGGAATTTGCATGTCAGTGATTTAAGGTGTTATTTGTTTCTGCCTACTCCAAGGAAATCCTCATTTCGTCTGTGCTTTTGAATTACCCTTGTGGAGGTTGGAGTATCCATTGAGTACAGATGAATGACATTTGTAACACTTGGTAGAGCATTTTTTTCATGGCTGAAAATCTATATTTTTAGGGGATAGTAATTCACCATTTTTTGAAATAGGATTGTTTGCTGTCTCTCAAATAGATAGATGAGAGGGATGATGTCACTCCCATGTCGGGTTAGTTTTGAGCTGCTGCCAGGAGGCTGTTAGCTTATTTATTAAAGGAATACTTCACCCGTAAGACGACCATTTGTATATCAATCACTCACCGCATGTTACCTCGGTGTTACCTTTCCTTCCAGCCTCCACGGGGAAAGGAGAATCAAAACAATTGAGAAAAGTCTTGATGAATTGAAGTAAATGGGGGCCATGTGTTTGCATGCTTTAATGCTTAAAAACACAACACGCTTTTCTGGAGTGTGTCTTTGCACCCAGGTGACAATAGTCACATGGCAAGCTATTTGGCTAGAGACTCGGTTGTCGTATTTCACAGTTTGTGGGTTCGTGGGGTTTGTTTGTTTGTGTTTAATGGTTTCTAATGCCTATATATACACTATGAGCTGATGCTTTCTGTTTGCTGTACTCATATCTCTTTTGCAAAAGAGGTCTTGATCTCAAAGAGATTACCTGGGTAAATAAAGTTTCGAAGTCAGAACCACTCGTTAGCAGCTTACGCTACGGCACATGGTTATGGACCGCACAAAAAGGCAGCTTTTAGTGTCAAACCAACTCGCTTCAAATCAGTGTTCAGTGTAGAATTTACACCCTGACATGCAGTATAACACCGTATAATGGGCTGCAGGTGTGTGAGTTGAGCCGTGGGCAGCTGTAATTGAAAGTAGGAGTGTTCGCGCTACAAGAAAAGATTTGCTTTGTTAAGAGCACATAATGGCCCCAGCCAGAGGAACACAAACAGTGCTGGTGGCACCTTGCCACGGGGGTGCTTCAACGTCGCTGTGCTGGGATTTAGATGTGCTTCCTTCAAATACAGACGAAGCATCCCGAACAGCACTGGGCGGAGTAAAACAAAAGGCATCACCCTTGGGGTAGAGATGCAAATTGCACGTTGGAAAGCTTGCGCATGCACGCTCGGTTGCGTCTTAACAGATTGCCCTTCTATCCTTAATTTTCTTTTATGGATAAACAAAGCAGACAGCACTACACTAAATATCACTTTGGCTGTGTGCAGAGCCACCGTCCTTACAGTTCTCTATTAGAATGTATTACATTTAAAGAGGAGCCAATTGTGCTGAGGGTGCTCAGGATGATTTCCAGCACTGAGAGAAATGTTCATGCATGACTCCCCCCCACACCATCACCACCACCACCACCACCTCTCTCTCTCTGCCTGATGGAGAGGGAATTATTTTCTGCATTATTCAATTTCACCGCTCACTTCTCATTAAGGTATGACGCTCCGTACGTTGAGGAATTCAAACCTCCAGTTTGCATTTGCACTGATGATTTCACAATTGACATATGGATGCACCTGCATCGAAAAACACATGGAAATGAGCCCTATGATTACTGGATTACTAATGTGGTGTGTGTATGCGTGCGTGTGTGCGAGACAGTCTTTCCCCGGACTGATGGGTAAGAAGAGGAGAAACTAAGGCTCTCGAAAAGAATCGTCAGACTGAAATATAAGATAAGATAAGATAAGTAGAGTAGATAGAGTCTGCTCTGACCCTTTTTATAGAGTGCATGTGTGTGATCAGTCCAGTCCAGTTTATTGTTCAAGTGAACACCCAGGTACTTATAAGATCTCACGATCTCAATATCCATTGCCTGGATGTTCACTGGTACCAGAGGAGAGCGTTTACCCCGGCGGAAGTCCACCACCAGCTCTTTGGTTTTACCAGAGTTGATCTGGAGGCGGTTCCGCTAGCACCGTCCTATAAAGTCCTGGTTCAGTTCTCTGCATTCCCTGTCATCACCGGCAGAAATGAGGCCGACGATTGCAGAGTCGTCAGACAACTATTGCAGGTGGCAGTTGGCAGAGTCATGTCCGAGGTGTAGATGGTAAAGAGAAATGGAGCTAGGACGGTTCCTTGTGGGGCCCACCAGGTCAGACTCACACTCCCGTATCCGCACATACTGTGGACGGTTGGTGAGATAGTCCAAGATCCATGCAGTGAGGTGGTGGTCTGCTCCAGCTTGTCCCTCAGAAGCAAAGGCTGGATGGCGTTGGAGGCACTGGAGAAATCAAAACACATGATTCTCACAGTGCTTCCAGCCTTTTCCAGTTGAGAAAGGCATCTGTGTAGCAGGTAGATGACAGCGTCATCCACCCCGATGCCAGATTGATAAGCGAACTGTAGTGGGTCCAAAGATGAGTTCACCAGGGGGCGGAGATGGACAAGGACCAGCCTCTCTAGCGTCTTCATCAGGTCAACGCCACCTGCCTGAAGCTGTTGAAGTCCTTGGTTCACGGGGTCTTTGGGACTGGTACCACGCAGGATGTTTTCCACAGTTGTGGTACTCTCCCCAGCTTGAGGCTCAAGTTGAAGACGTGCTCCATTATCCCGCACAGCTGGTCTGCACTGGACCTGAGGAGCCTTGAGCTGATGCCGTCTGGACCCGTGGCCTTTCTCACCTTGATCTTTCTCATTCTTTTCTCACCTGGTAAGTTGTGATGGACAAGCTGGGAGGTGGGGGCGGTGTGCCGTAGGTTGTTGGAGGGGGGGGGTGGGGCGCTGGTCATGGAGTGTAGTGTTTGAGGAGTGTGGGGGGGAGCGGAGTGTTGTGGGGAAGGGGGTGGAGGAGGGGGGGGCAATCTACAGGGGGTGCAGCCAAAGGAGGTTGCAGCAGCAAGGGGGACTGGATGGGGGGAGGGGGGGGATGACTGATCGAATCTGTTAAAATAAATTCAAGTCATTCACCCACTTTTGGTCCCCCGTAGGCTGTTGGTTGGGCCCCTTGTAGCCAGACATCGCCTTGAGGCCCTTCCAGAACCGGCTGACGTTGTTCTGCTGCAGCTGGTCCTCCATCTTTGTCATGTAGACTTTTTCCCCTCCCTGATCTTCCTCCTCAGCTCCTCCTTGCTTCCTGGTCTAAAGACCCTTTTCTTCTCCTTGAGGAGGGCCTTTATTTCAGGAGTGATCCATGGTTTGCAGTTGGAAAAACACCGTACAGTCCTGGTGGGCAGGGGCGTTTCTAGGATTCAAAGAAAGGGGGGGCTTAGCCCCAAAGGGAGTGGCATGTAGGGCGCAGCCAATTTCTTTTGGGCTCATTTGGGGCCGCGGATATCCATTGTTTCAGACAGTTCATAGATTGGTTCAATCAGAACGAGTGTGATTTTGCTCTGTAGTTTTGCTTGCATTCAGTATATGATAACACAAGAGACATAATTTCAGGGTCATCGTGAAATTTGACAACACCAATATGAACTTTTCTCAAATAAAGAGAGAGAAATAATTTTCCTGCTTGTAAAAGAAAGACGGATAAACTAGCTTTCATATCCGCATCACTCCCAAATCCTAATTCTTAAAGGGACCGCGCACAATGGATGGAGAATGGACCTGACAGTGTCAACTTTATATCGTTAAGTATGATGATAGACTTGGATTGTAATTTGAAGGGGGAGAAAACATACAAACCAGAACGCACGCACATATGTAGCATGTTAGAGTTACAAATAACTTGTCCATGTAAGAAACAATAGTTTAATTTAATGACATCACCAGAATAAAAAATTTAAAAAAAAATATATATATATATATATTTTTTTAAAGCCAATAATGCCAAATGATTTGGGGGGGCTGAAGAACATTTTAGGGGGGCTTCAGCCCCCTAAAATACGCCTAATGACGCCCCTGCTGGTGGATACGGCATTCTCCACACAGAAGTTCATGTGGTCTGTTATGCAGTTAGTGAGGCTGTCAATGTCCTCCCCATGGCCATCACTGAATACCTCCCACACAGTAGAGTCAAAAGAGTCTTTCAGAGCCTCCTCGGCTTCCTCTGACCATCTTTTTACTGTGCGAGTCACAGCTGGCTGCCTTTGTACAAGAGGTTTGTACACAGGCCGGAGGTGCACCAGGTTGTGATCAGATCTTCCCCGGGGAGGTAGAGGTAGTGAAGTGTATGCCTCCTTGGTGTTGGCATAGAATAGATCCAGTGTTTTATTGTCTCTGGTGCGCCATGTGACATACTGGGTGAATGTGGGCAGAATGGAGGATGGGGGGGCATGATTAAAGTCACCAGAGAGAAGGAGGAGTGCTTTGGGGTGTTGTGTCAGCAGCCTGCTTGTCGCCGAGTGGATGACATCACAGGACGCCTCCAATATGGAGGAGCATCGGCCGAGCTCGCTGTACGGCCACGCCGCCCTTTTAACGCTGTTACAAGTAATCAAATAATGAAGAACGTGTGAAGGTAGTGCGCTGTCAGTGCAGCCTACTCCAGATGAAAACCCCACTCAAGGTAGATGATAAGCTAAACACACAGAAAAACGTCTGTCATCACCGCAACTGAAACAAAAGACTCACTTTTCTGTGAGTGTGTGAAGGTAAATCAGTCAGTTAGATTAAATATCAGATTGTCAATAAGCCTGCAATAATAAAAATCAAATACGAGAGTTAGTGTCATTCACCTCTAATATGATGGATGTTATGACCTTTGCTTAATAATATTGTATATTTAGAAGCTAATAGTAATAATACTTTTATTGGTTTGAAGTAATACTCTTTCTTTTCTCCACTATTATGTATGTGCAATTGTAGCAACTTATCTGATATGAAGTATATGCAAGTGAAACTATTTTGAAATACTTGAGGTTCAAAGTTAATTCTTGGTTGGAAAGGTCCATAGCTGTTCCTGACATGGACACATTTCCAGAGCAACCACTTAAATCTTCTTTAAAAGCAGTTTTTATGTATATTTTTGTTAAAATTCTCATTACATTCTGACAGCCAATGATTCAAATGCTCTAACAAAAAAAAGAAAGAATATGATATCGGTGGCTGCCGCAGGAGTGCAATAAACCTGTCATATCATTTAATCTGGGTCGAATGTAATGATCGGACGGGCTGCCTGCATCTCTGCCTGCACATATTCTACCCGTGCACATCACCGGGTCTTTCACAAGCTGCAAGCTTAACAGCTGTGAGCATTAACGATAGCAATGGTCGTTGCTCTTGAAGGGGTCATGATGATCATTTTGGGGCTCTGGAGGGAGGCCTGACGGGAGGGGTCAGAGTTTTAGCGATTTTGAAAGCAACACAGTCAAAACCTGGTTGGGTCACAGCAGCACAGTTTACTGACAATCCCAGACTGTTCCCCTCCAAATAAATGCCTGTATGGCTGTCTGTGCGAGCACCTTATTATGATCCCATGGTTGTTGTTCGGCGGCGACCTCAAGTGAACGTAGTAAACATGACAGGAGCAAATGGGGAAGGCAGGAAACGGCCTAATGAAAGGTCACACAATACAAAGGGCAACGGGCCGAGGCTGGTTTTGGACGTGTCGGGGATGGCGGGTCAGTTCCCGCTCGATACTTGCATGTGTCTTTTCAAAATAAACTTCTGTGTTCACAGGGAACTTACAGATCCGCTTTTCAAAATATATTGTAAAAATATAGTTGTACTTTACTTGGTAAAGTTTAGGAAAAGATTGTGGTTTGAGTTCAAATAAGTTTGTTGTGTAAAATAAGTATGTCAGGTAAGTGTGGAAGTTACGTAACAAAACTCAGGTAAAATAAGTCAACATTATCTCACACAGGACAAGGTCTCCTGGGTGAAAGTCCTGTTTCTGTTTGCCCCATCTAACCTCCCATCAAACCCCCCTATGCTGACTTTCTTGCTCTTAATAGTACTATACTGACATGTATGGGTTTAAAGCCTGGTGGGTCTCATACAGACATTAAAGGGTGCCTGCGTGCGTCGATATCAGACGTCGAAGGGCCCTGACCTGAGCGGCGTCGGTATTTAACAAGTGGAGTGAGACCTGTAGGCTTGTGCAAAGAGACACTCAAAGAAAATGGCAAACCAGCTAACCCCTTCCCAGCTGAAAGACCACCAGATCAGATATATAACCACTTGCAACTGATATTGGTTGAAGGAAGTAGAAGACGTTCAAACTGAAATGTAGAGATATAATGACCAGTCACACTGGTCCTACGGGTAATCAACCCTTTGAAATGTCATTCCGATTGATCGTGTTAAAGGGCTACCTAAGTGTTTTGAACTACATCACTGTCGGACATGTGAAGGTGCCGTTGCTGTAAATGTCCTCACCATCGACGACAATTTATTCAAAGAGCTTATTTCATAAAATATGGGCTTGGCATGGAGTTGCACTGGTGGATTTATGTTGTATTACACTGGCTCTCAGACATGAATACTGATCATTTCCATGCAAAAGACAGATTTGCTAGTGAATGAGCCTCAGGTCACAAGGAGGATTGGCTATTTTAGCGCCGGACTTGCTGTGATTGCAGCGTTAAGTGAAGCTTTTGAAGGTCAGTGGCCCCATCCAGCCACCGCCACTGCCTAATGGCTCCTCTGAAGGCCCGGCTGCTCTACCTCTAGCTCAGCAAGCATGAGCACTAGCTGTCCAGGCCGCATGGAATCAGAGAGTAAAACACTGGGGGAAATTCAGCAGATGGGTTCAACACGACTGCTGCAAACAGCTTGAAAAACACGATGCAGGGAAACTGTTACAAGGCAGGTCAATTGAAAAATATCTTTGATCTTTTATTAGTTAATTTCCCCCTGTTGTTTTTCTGCTCTGAATTATGCCAATAGAACATTGATGTGTGTCGTTGCTCGGTCATAGGAAGAACAGAAACACATGGACATTTCAAGAGATTGATTTTGTTGGATGTGTCTGTGAGACCTGTTCATGTTGAAGGGGATGATGTCAGGTCAGATAGTTGGATCTCACGACAGTCTGCGTTGAGAAATTCCTCCTTCCCTACACGGAACGTCACTTTAAAGGACAATAGTTGTGTTTCTGTCCACCTGTTTTTATGTGCATTTTCAAAACTAAATATGAATCTTGAAATATTGTTAGTAAGTAAGTATAGGTTTTTACACTTGGCTAAGGTGGAAAAGTTGATTAAGCAGCAAAGATTCCGATTTATCGAATACATGATGAAGTACATGAAGCATGTGACTAACCGGAGCTTCTTCTTCCTCATCGCTCCACACAGATCTGACAACCTTCCTCTCATTGACGTCATATTTCCTTTGAGTTTTCTACCTTGTTTGTCACCGTTTGAGGATGGACTTGCTCTCTTGTTGCGCTCTCATTTTCTGCAGTGGTATGATGGACTGGAGAATTGGCGCCACCCATTGCTCGATGTACATATCCTCAATAATCTCATAAAGGTAGTGGATGGAAACGAGCATTCATTCTTTTGCAGATTTTCACAAAATTCGGTTAATGGCTTAACGGCTCCGATCTTTAAAAAGAATATATTTTTGGAAAAGCAGAAGCCTGAAAAATCTCATCCTAGTTTAAACACATTACTGTCGATTCAAACTCAAGTTTACTCGGAGTACTAAAGGCACCAATTTTACATATAAAGATAAGTCTAGCCATCAGAAATAAACTGTTGTATAATGCCTGTGGCTCTGGAGGAGCTTTGTAGAGTCTGAGAAAATAACCCTGGTGTCATGAGGGCTATGCAAAAAGTCTAGGGGACTACACATTTCTAAAAGAAGATCTGTGTTGCAAGCTTGGTGTGCATCGAATGTCTGATGAAGGATGCTATTTGTTGCATTATGGGAAATGTAGCATCCAGCGTTTTAGGATGTCTCAGCCTCTGCTGCTTCACTTTGGACCTTTTTTGTGCAACACTAAATCAGTGGAGTAACATTTAATAGTATGACAGGGATTACAGCATCTGAGTAAACTCCATTTGACAGGAATGGCAAAGGTGCTCAGATCTTTGTAGCTAGTTCACTCTACCCACATGCTTTCCACCATCTCTCCTTTTCAATACATGTGGCAAACATTACTTGATTCAAGCTCCAATAACACAGCAGGAAGAGCAATCAAGAAATAAAAGCTTCTGTCTGTTCAGGGATAAATCTGGCAGATTGCAATGTGACTAGCCAAATGATTTGGAAGAAAAAGAAACTAAACATTTCCTTTGAAGCAAACACACATTGTGGTTATTAATCAAATAACCATAAATTGCCACACAGTGAACTTTAGAGGCCCCTAATGACCTTTGACTGCTTGCTTTGTTGCTGCCACGTCCCCAGATTTAAGATAATACTTCATATCATCTGATAGAGATGATGGTAAAAACTAGAAAAATAAAACCCCAGTTCCAATAAACTGGAATATTATATTTTAAAAGTATGAATGCAGTGAATCCAACTCCAAACAACAACAAACCACAAGCAATACCATTCCAATGGCAACAAGTCAAACGATGTTGGTGCATGTTAGAGTCCACTTTGGAAACTTTGCATGTTTCTCATTGCCTGAGACTTCTATGACTAGGGTAGAGAGGGTAACCAGACACTGTCCTTGGCTCTTGGTGTAGTCACCTTACATAAGATCATCATTTGTTGTCAACATCTTGTCAGACCCAGGGATGCCAGGGACGGTTACATCACATCCTGTGAATGGGAAAAGGCACATTCAATTTGCATTGGCTGTGGAAGGGCTCCTGCTAAAGCCTACTGCACAGCGGGACCGGGCTCCAGCGCCTGCTGAGCCCCGCTCTGCCCCGGAGGCTCCGCTATCACAGGAGGCCCGGGGAGCCTCAGCAGGATCCTGCAGCCTCAAAGATAAGAGCGCCTGGAGCTCACCTGTCACGGATCTGTGTGTGTGGAGTGTGACAAGATTTTATTAACTTTGGAGTTTTACTTTACTTAAGAATCAGGATTTTACTGAGTAAAAACCAATAGAATATGTCTGATGGGTCATTTAGAAATGTCCTAGCCGATTGCATTATTGGTATTGGGAACCAGGCATGGATAGAATAAAGCCGATCAAAATACGATCCTTTCTTTACTGTAAATAAACAAAATGTATTAGTTTTGAGTCAGGACCTTCACTCATTGGATTAAGAGAACAATACAGTGGGCCGAATTTAGAAGGCAGCAGTTGTTATTTAAATGTGTTGGATAGATATTTAATCAACATGTAGGTCAATGTAAGAATCAGATGAGACTCAATGAATATATACCCAATATATACCCAATGAAAAGGGCTGAATTGGGAATATGGGATTGCTTCCACAATGCTCTCAACATGGCAGAGGCTTATGCATCCGCGCAACTTATACTAGTTGCACGGATGCAATCACTGCTCCATACTACAGTTGAGGGTCTGCATCGGTCTAGCGTCCACATAGACTGTATATGAGAAGTGGACGTAGTCGTCGTGACGTCACCCATTGGTTTGTGGACTGCCGTTTGGGAGCCTCGAGTTCGGCATTTTGGCCGGCGACATCTGAGATTTGATTTTCTCCATATCTTGCATTGTCATGCTTCCCCTCGCTCATTCTGTGAATCGGTCTTTGTGTTACAGACATGTTGGGTCTTTACTGGAAGTGTTGCTGTACCCGCTCTCCTGTTCTAGTGCAAGTGTTTGTCCATACCACAACCCCAGTTAGTGTCTCCCGGAAGTATGAAGGTGATCAAAGAAATACACCAATTGGGAGCAAAAACAAATCGTGCATCGGGTGAAACGGATGAGATTCACCTGCATGTCAGAGAGAGAGCGAGAGAGAGAGAGAGAGGGGGGGGGGGGTGATGATGGACCCCAGGAGATGGCAGACAGCTTGCAGCTCTCTGTTTCCTCATCTTCATAATCATAAGGCACCCTGGGTGCTGCAGCTGTGCCAATATTGTTCGAATGGGCCCCACATCAGTGTGTGAGGGCAGCGGTTGTGCAGAGTGGGTGGTGGGCGGGGCGGGGTGTGTGTGTGTGTGTGTGGGGGGGGGGGGGGGGGTGATCATATTACTCCAGAAGCCTCTGCGCTCAGGCTTCTCTGCCTGCAAAAGGAGAGTGGAGGGACCTTGGAAAACAGGAGGCTTGAGAATTACAGAAATTGGATAAAATTTCGAAAAATACCTCTAAATTCGAAACTGCCCCACAACTCCCTACCCCCAACTCACTCTCCCTCACTTTTCATCTGCTACCCCCCCCCCCCGCTTGGTATTCAGCTCCACCGGTAAACAGCCAAATAAAAAAGGAGACATCAGGAATATGAAATGCAGCGGCGCTCTGCACAGACTCTTGCAAGCACATGTTCACACACTGACGCACGTACATCAACAAACACTGTACGCTCTGGAAATAAGTGATGGAGCTGGAGGAGGCCGGGTGTGCTGTGTTTCCACGCGTTTCTTAGTTTCATGAAACAGCTGGTAGCTTTTTTCAAATGTTACTCAAACAGAAGGGAATAGAGCTTTTGTTGCAGACTATTTTCAGCGGCGTATTAAAACACAATTGATGCTCTTGTGCAGTGGTTCCCAACCTGGGGGTCTGGACCCTTCAACTGGTCAAAACAAAGAAGAAAATAATTAATAGAAATAACAGTGTCCATTTTAATATAAGCCTCTACCAAACAGTTGGGACATTGCTACATGGTGAAGGTAAAATACAAACCATTCTGTTATTATGCTACTAATGCTGTATACCATAATATGTCAATTTGTTACCATGTATCATATTCACAAAAACAAATGATCAGAAGAAAATAATCAATTTGAATCACATTAGCTTAGCTTCACTAACTTTACCATGAAGCTTGTTTTTAGAAAATGATTTTGTCCCTACTAGACTTTCTCTTTATATCAAGTTGCATAACTGTGTTCAGTAGGACCTCTGAAACCATATGTCGAAAAATAATGTCCTCATGTCTGGAGTGACTCAAAATGTTTTCTAGCAAACAATCAGGCAGAACATTACAGGGTCAGACCTCTGAATCACCAGCAGCTTAAAACACAACTGGGCCAATCGGATCTAAGCCTGGGAGCATTTTGAGTGCATTACTGTTCGGAATGTTAAATACGGCTCTTTTAAGAACGGGGACGTCATCTTCATCATCACAATTCCCCACGTGGGTCCTGAAGATGAAGGATGGCAATCACCAAGACTGTCCAATCGACGAGTTACCTTTTTTTTTTATACCTTTTTTCAGCGCAAACAGGAACCCGACCGTCACTAAAAATGTAACAATGACTCGTTTTCCCCCTTGGTCTGGACCAAATGGACCCCACTACAGGTGTGAAAAATCTATTTTTACAATCGACACTTGAAATGCTGAAGGCACTCGCAAATGACAGGAAAGTACAACATGTAATCCATACTTTAGTGTTTCATTTTTTACCCTTTTACTTAAGATTTCATTAACCTTTATTGATATATATTTTTTTCCTTTGTCAGAGGAAACAAAACAGGAGCTCATAATATCACAACCTGCCTGACACAGTTATATATCTGCCTGATTACATAAAAAATAGCCCAACTGAAACCTAAAACAAAAGGTTGTGACAGACATATCACATGCACAGTCAACACGCTCACAGGAGATGCTGTTGTTGCCATGCATACTAATTGACTGTCAGGTTAACACTTTTATGTTCCAATTCCACCCACTGCCTTAACAGCGACAGACACTTCTGATATATGAGGCTGTGGGACAATGAGGGTTTTCCTCTGAGAGGTTTTTATTTATTTATTTTTTATAAAGTGACACGAGAAGCTGCAGCGACATTGTCGCATCCCGGCTGAATAATGGTCTGTAGTCTTGAACTGATGGTCCATAAGTCTTTCAAGAATGAACACATACTAATGAACACACCTTAAGAACTTGTGCCTATATCGGCCAGGTGCTAAAACAATAAAACCGTATCCATCTTCCTTGTTAAATCACTTTTTCCGTCCCTTCAGTGACTTTTCTAACGGCTTTTTCGCGGCCTCTTACTTCCGGTTTTTATACCTTCAGAATAAAAGCGCAACAGGAAATGCACTGACTGCAGTGACAAAACGTCCAAAATAAAAGACAAAAAAGGAACAATCTATTTAAATACACTACACATTCTCAGAGGTCCTTTACACTCCCACCAAATCATGAGTGGTTTTAAGAATAAAATGGAATACAAAAGCATGAATGATTTCTAAACTCAAAATTACCTCTAAAGGCTCAGTAAATACCACATATAACTTCGGCAAATGTCCACATTTAAAACTCTTCATACAGTAAGGGACACAGTTGTGAAGTTAAACAGTCTCTAGGAGTAGAATCAGCTTCTGAACAGGACGTTCAACGATGGATGGCTTGCCAGAAAGCTGTCCTTCCTTTCCCAATCTCTGATCTCCGAACCGAATTTTCACTCTCCTTACAAGTCCATCCTTAACACCGACAGTCTCTAAGACCCTTGCGAGTCTCCATTCACCTCTGGGCAACAGTTCATCAATGTCCATCACTATATCACCGACACACAGATTTCTCCTCGGTGTGTGCCAGCGCTGCCTTGCGATGATGTTGTGAAGATATTCACGTTTCCACCGACTCCAGAACTGCTCGGCCAGATACTGCACGCGACGCCATCTTTTCACTCCATACAAGTCCTCTCTGGGAAAGTTCCAGGTGGCGGAAGAGCTGTTCCAGATTTCATGTTGATCAGATGTTTGGGGGTGAGTGGTTCCAAGCTGTCTGGACTGTTTAAGTTATCCACAGTGAGGGGTCGGCTGTTGACTATGGCCATAGCTTCATAGAGTAGAGTTCGTAGTGAAGCATCGTTGAGTCTGCTATGGGGAAGTGCTAGAGTGGAATTCAGCACACTCCTGACTGTCTTTATTTGGCACTGCCATACGCCACCTGCATGACTGGAGTGGGGCGCGTTCATGACAAAGTCACACTGTTTCTGTGACAGAAATGTATTGAGTCTCTGTGTGTTAAGCTCTTGTAAAGCTGCCTTGAATTCATTCTTTGCACCAACAAAGTTAGTACCTTGGTCACACTGGATTTGACGGACTGCACCGCGAACTGCAATGAAACATCGCAAGCCGTTGATGAAAGTATCCGTGGACAAATCTTCCAACATTTCGATGTCAATGACCCGTGAGCAGTTGGAAGTAAGCAGCTCGTTTACAGTTTTTCCTCTGGATGCGCCGTCTGCTGGATTTTCATTCGTGGGGATGTAAAACCATTGTTGGGGGCTTGCGTTATGTCGGATCTTTTCTAAGTTGGCAAAGTCTTGACGCCAGCTCTCCCACCGTGGCTTCAGTATCTCTGGCAGGGGGTCATCCCAGCCAGTACCTTGGCGACACATTTCCTGTAGGATCCTCTTCCCAGTGAGAATATATGGCGCAAGGAAGCCAAGAGGGTCGTATATGGAGGCAACAGTAGACAATATGCCTCTACGTGTCATTGGTTGCTCTTTCAAGGTGTTGTTGAATCTGAAGCTATCCCTCTCTATGCTCCAGTGAATCCCTAACGCTCGCTCGAGTGGCATATAATTGAAGGTCAGATCCTTGGTCTTGGCGTCTATTGCACACTCTGATGAGGGGATGCTCTGTCGGACAGCATGGTTGTTTGACGCAAATTTGTGAAGACGAAGACCACCTTTGGCACATAACTCTCTTGCCTCATGAGCCAACTGAATGGCCCTTTCTACAGTGTCTGTACTTGTGACTCCATCATCCACATAAAAGTCTCTTGCAACAAACTGGGATCCGATTGGATGTGATTGACTGTTTTCCTTGGCCAAGTATTTCAGCCCATAGTTTGCACAGCCAGGAGAGGACACTGCACCGAAAAGATGTACCTTCATTCGATATTCTTGAGGTGGTGTGCTTGTATCTCCGTCTTTCCACCACAGGAAGCGCAGGTAGTCTCGGTCGTCCTCCTGGACATGGAACTGGTGAAATATTTTCTCTACGTCGCACATGAGCGCAATATGATGCTGCCTGAACCGTATGAGTACACCTATTAGGTTGTTCATCATGTCTGGACCCGGTAGAAGGTGTTCGTTCAGGTTTGTGCCTCTGTACCTTGCGGAACAGTCGAACACAACACGTAGTTTTTCAGGCTTTTTAGGGTGGTAGATGCCATGATGGGGAATGTACCATCGTTCACCAGGAGATCCATCTTTGTTTACTTCTTCGACATCACCTCTCTCAATGACTTCTTTCATGTATGCTGTGTAGTCCTTATATTTCTCGTCCCTGTGGAACCTCCGTCGTAAATGGCTGAGCCTGATTTCAGCGAGTTTTTTGTTATCAGGCAAGTGTGGCCGTTGCTTAAAGGGCAGAGGCATCTCGTAATGTCCCTGTTCATTTTTCCTTATGCCTTCTTTGAGTTTGTTCAGGAAAACGAGATCCTCTTGTGAGACAGTCTTGTCATCTCCTTTGGTGTCCTTAAAGTCTGATTCCAGGGCGCTAATCACATCCATCGGCGTGACTATTGGGAGTTCCTTTACAGTGACTCTGTGATACAGGCTTGATTCTGTTTCATCGAGACACAGTGTTGAGCAGCCTACAATGCTCCATCCTAAGTACGTAAGGATGGCATAGGGCTCGTTGTCTTTTCCTGCTACTACTTCTCTAGGTGTCAGTGTTCTGGGACAGTTACACCCAATCAAGAGTCCTACATCACAGCTGAGAAGAGGTGGCATCTTATCTGCGATCGTTGTTAAGTGAGGCCATTGTTTTGCAGTTTCGTGAGTGGGAATATGATCACGATTCACAGGAATGCAGTCCTTGGTGTAAGAAGGAGGAAGGTTGATGTTAACACGTGAATTGTAACCTCTCACACGTAGTCCAGATACCCTTTCACTTTTCACAATCATGTTCTCTCCAAGCATAGTGGTAAGTTTGAGTTTCACAGGGTAGGCGTCTGCTTGTAGCTCATTGCTTGTCTCCTTGTTGATGAAGGTGCTGTCACTTTGAGTGTCTAGTAATGCGTAGACAAGCTGTTCCTTGGATGGGTTTTCAGCAGAGGACACCCACACAGGAACGATCATGGAAGTGCTGCCTGACTGACTACCTCCAGTGACGCTGAGTGCTGTGGCTGCCATGGTTTCATTTACAGTGTTTGGAGATGTGTTAGCAAAGAATACAGACCTTTCTCTACCATCACGTCTTCTGTAGTTCTCATCGTGGAGACAGGTAGGGTGCCTTCCCTTACATATATCACAAGAATGGCGATGACGACATTCCTTGGCACTGTGACCTGGTTTCACACATCCATAACACAGCTTGTTATCCTTCACGTATGCTCGTCGATCCGCAAGGGACTTTTCTTTGAAGTCAGGGCACTTGGGAAGTTGATGCTTGTCATCTTTGGACCACATACAGGGGGACCTTGGTTTTCCATTGTTTAATGTTGACTTGTCACTGTTCATGGCAGTTTGAGTGATGAAAACATTGGCTTTGTTTCCCTTTGTTTCCTTTATGTATCCTTTGTCATAAGATGAGTTGGATGAGTGAAGAGCATATAGGGAAGTGACTGGGTTGCATGCTATCTCTGCTTCTAAAGACACAAAGTTAGTGAAATCCTCAAAAGTGGGAAACTCTTTTCCTTCCATGAGGGCTATTGTAACCAGACGATTCCAACTTGATGCTAACCAGTCAGGAACCTTTTGTATTAGCTTTACATTTTCTTCGCAGTCACTTAATATTTCTAAACCCTTCACATGGGGCGTGGCTTGAAGACAGGCACTTAGGAAGTCCGAGAATATTCTTAACCCTTCAGCATCCTTGGGCTGAAGTTTTGGCCATTTTGACAGCTTGTCCCTGAAAGCTCTTTGGATGACAAAGGGCTGACCGTAGCGTTGGTTGAGCTTATTCCATGCATCTCTATATGCCTCATCATCATTGCGATAGAATGTGCCTTCGAGACATTCATGAGCAGGGCCACTGACATATTTCTTTAGGTAATACAGTTTATCAGCTGAAGAAATACCCTTTCGGTCAACAAGTGACATGAACGAAGCCCTCCATTCAATGTATAGGATTGGGTCTCCACTAAACACTGTGGGCATTGGCACTGGGAGTCTGTTGATGGCTATGCTGTCTTGGATTGCTTGGGCTAGACAGGACATGTCATTAGCGGGCGCTGGTGTCACAACGTGAGGGTTTTGATGGCATATAGCAGGGTTGAAAGGAATGTTGGGGGGTCTGTTGTTCTGCTGAATAGACTGTCTATCAGTTTCTTGTCTGATTTCTCTGTCGTAGATCTCCAGTCTAGCACGAGCAACCTCCATATCTCTTTCTATTTGTAGACGCTCTAATTCAGACGTCTGCATTTCTAATTCCTTCCTGTGGTTTTCCTCCATTATCCTTATTTTTTCCTTTTGCTTTCTTTCTTCTTGCAGTATTTTATACTGAGCCTCCTTTGCAGCGAGCTCTGCGGCTGCATCAGCCCTTTTTGCAGCTATGATCATTGACTCAGAGTGGTGACTGTCACTTGACTGAGAAGCAGTGCCATATACAGAGTAAGCATAGTCGTAGGCATATAACTGATGGAGACGGTGCCTTTCACGTACTACATCATAATCGCCATCTACTGTTGATAAGCGTTCATGAACTATCTTCATAACGTCTTTAGTCAAAGCCTCACATGCATCAATCTTGCGTCTCAACTCAGTGGATGGTGTGGCACGCTCTCTTATTTCACTGTAAACTCTCATGACATCATCCATTCCTTCTTCAATGTTGTCTGCTATTGTAGACAATTCAGTGACTGATATGTCTTTCTTTAAATTTTCTTTGGATGTTCTGATTTTGATTTTCCATTGATCATAGAGGTTTATGAGTCTTTTTTCCCTTTTACTCAGTTCCTCCTGTTGGTAGGCATGCATTTTCTCTGTTTGCACACTATGACGTTCTGATCGCCGTGGTAACGTTAACACATTAGCATCATCCATTTCAAGTTGAAGCTCAGCTAGTTGTTTTTCCTTACATTCAATGTCTTCCTTTAATTCTTGCTTCGACATGACTTCATAATCATCCAGATGTAGTAAGCCTCTAATTCCTTGTATTTCCGTTTGTAGCTTATATATCTGATCCTTTATGGCAGGGATTCCCAAAGTGTCGTGCGCTCGCGCACCCCTGGGGGTGCGCGAGCTGCCTCTAGGGGGTGCGCGAGAGGAAAAGTGTAATGGCGGTCTGATGGTGTAATAATATTAAATATAAAAAATAAAAATAAATTAATTTAAAAAGTGGGATTTTTCACAAAATAAAAACATGAATTATAAAAATCCCCTTTGTAAGATTTAAAATTAAAAACGTACAATTTAATAAATGCACTTGAGCTCCTTCCCGCAGTCTTGTGCCTGCCGCCAGTCATACACTCGAGCCAGCCTAGCTTGTGCAGCTAACGTCAGCTAACAGCGAACTTCATGCATTCAGCAACATTAATTTAAATATGCTAAACTGGCTGAAATCGGGGAAACTGTCAGGTGGGACATCTGAAGCTATCAGTAGTAAAAGAGGAGAGGGACAGAGAGAGAGCGAGAGAGAGAGAGAGAGAGAGAGCGAGAGAGAGAGAGAGAGAGAGAGAGAGAGAGAGAGAGAGAGAGAGAGAGAGAGAGAGAGAGAGAGAGAGAGAGCGAGAGAGAGAGAGAGAGGAATCGGAGGCAAGGGGAACGGAGAGGTGCGTTGGGGAGAGACCGGGAGAAGAAATCGAGCCAGAGTCAGAGGAAGATGAGACGGAGGAGACCGAAAAGGAGGAAGGGATAGCGCAGACAAATCGGGAGCACATCGGCCCATCGAGTCAAGGTGAAAAAAGAGGAGGCTAACAGCTGTCTGAAGCCCTCTTATTTACGTCGCCACCTGAACACCAAGCATGCCAGTGCAAGTCAAAAGCCGCTTACATTTTTTATATCGAAATTGGAGGAGTTACAAAACAGCCAAAAACAACTGCAGTCTCATTCATGTGTTGGGTCTATAAATGATGCACTACGGGCTTCATATCTGGTCAGAAAGGGGCTACCACACACAATCGCCGAAGACGTGTGCTTGCCAGCTGCCAGAGAGATGGTGGAATGTATGATTGGGGAGAAAGAAGCAAAAGAAAGTTGGACATGATCCCGGTGTCCAACAACACTGTGTCGCGCCGCATCGATGCTTTGTCCGACGACATCCTGGCTACATTAGTCGGTCATTAATTGTAAATTAAATGTGATAATCTGCCTCTGAGCCTGTGCGTGTGTGCTCGCATCCGTATTGCTCTTTAAAAGTGACGCCTTGTGGAACTGAAAGTTATTGAAACTTTGTTGCAGTGTTTCAGGGTGTTGTCACACCCGTAGTTCGTTTGCTTTGTTCCGATTCAGGGATTAATATGATACAATGTTGCAGTTGCCCTTTTGTTCGATTTGTGTTCACACTGCAACATTTAACAGCGGACTAAATATTGTAAACAAACGCCACGCGCGAGCAAACTGTTCTCTCATTGGTCCGATTTTTATGCGGCTAAAATAGGCTCTGTTGCTTTTTTTGGGGGGGGGGTGCGCGGCCTAAAAAGTTTGGGAACCGCTGCTTTATGGCATCCATATTGAACTTATCACTTTTTCCGTCCCTTCAGTGACTTTTCTAACGGCTTTTTCACGGCCTCTTACTTCCGGTTTTTATACCTTAAGAATAAAAGCGCAACAGGAAATGCACCGACTGCAGTGACAAAACGTCCAAAATAAGACATAAAAAAGGAACAATCTATTTAAATACACTACACATTCTCAGAGGTCCTTTACAGACATTTTATTTGAAGTGCACTGTGATGTCTAACCAGCCGATTGTAAAAGCATCAGAGTAGAGACCAGCTTTCATCACACATCAGGGAGAACATCATCAGCGACATCAGAGGATCACATTCACTTTGATATTGTATCATTAACTAAACAGCTTAACTATTTAGCTTCTCACAGTTTTTGCATATTGTGTTTATTACGTGAATGAGTGAATGACATTGTTATTGCGTTGTTCAGTTCACTGTGCCCGCCCTGCTTGGGTCTAACCTGAACCATGTGAGTAGCCGTCGTTAGAAACTGGCAGACCCTTTAAGAACATAATACTTGGCAGGTGATTGGATGAACCATCTGTCAATCAAACTCTTGCCGAAGCCAGTCGGGAGAAGAGAAGAAACACCGTCTAGAAAAGCTTTCGGTGGCGTTCTTTGCTCTTTTTCAACGAAGAAATTCTTTCCAGTTTTGATACGATGCGCTCACCTCTTCAAACACCATCAATTATTATAAGCTAGGACCAGGCGGTAGTCAGTGTATACATTTCCAAACAACAAAGAAAGTAAAGAAAAATAGAGAAACTTGGATGCGTTGAATGCGGTTGTTTCTGTACTACGAGCAACACGCAGAGAAAGTGACACAGTATAACGAGCAACCATTTTTTGAAAGTGAAGTGGTAAGGCTGGTGGACGGAGTCAAACAATCACCGGACGTTCACCCAGGAGACCACTGTTCATGTCCCGTTGTGAAACCAAAGGTTGTCTTCACACTTCTTACGTAGCACTGTTGTGTCACAGCCCGGCTCAGAGACTGAGACAAAACAAGGGAGACAATGAGCTGGCTGCTAAAAAGAAGCAATTTATTTTCAACAACAGCAGTAAACCAAGTTAAATAGTAGTCGAACATAAACCGATGCAATTGTGTTAAGCCAGCGCCACCAAGGCTCTTCCTCCCAGAGAGACCGGCTGCCAACTGGAGAGGGTGTTTTAAGGCAGAGCCACACCGGCACAGGTGAGGCTCCTCCAGCTGACGAGCATCCAATCAGCACCTGTAACAAATGAAACACAACAGGGCACCTGGTGTTTGAGAGGAGGGTCGTCACAACTCTTCCTCTTTTTTTTACGTAACTTTGCTTTAAAAAGATTGTGAGGGTGGTTGTTGCTTATTTACGAGGGTTACATAAAACCATTGTGTTTTTTAATCTCAAGCAAGTAGCTTTGTTGCCGAAACCTAATTAATCGTTTCACAACCACGCGGCTTTCTGTGCGTTTCTGCAAGCTTCATGCGAGGATGATATGAAATGTATGAAGAGTTTTTTGGCGTCAGAAGCGACATTCAACACATCCCAGCTTAGCAAACAGAGTAGAGCTGACATCACATTAGTGTGGGAATGTAGGCGATTGATGCCCACGCATAATCACATGATACAGTCATATGAGCAGCAGGTAATCAGGAAACAAGGAGATTACCAGCAGGTGGTCAAGAAACATTCAAAGTGTATTGTCTCAGTCGAGAGCCCCTTGACTCTCACACGCTGCTGCGTTTACTCTGGCAGCGTTTGCAAGGAGCACAGTCTCCGGTTGAGTCGATGACTTTGATCCTTAGTTGATTGCCTGGTATGCCAAAATACAAATCGAGAACTTACCATCTTTTGAGAAGTTTAAAAATAAATTGTCACCACATTTATTTCATGGTATCTCATTAGTTCTTGATTATATCTAATTATTTATTTTCTTTACTTTCATATGTGTATTTTTTGTACTAATCTGTTGATTTTGTTACTCTTAAGTTATTTCACGTGTTTCTTGTTGCCATTTTTCGTACTATTCTAAATGAAGTTGTATTTGATAGTTTAGTGTCTATTGAAAAAGACCGGATCAAGTGAAAGGTATGAAAAGCATACTCCTTCTCTGTAGGCTTTCCATGGTGGTATACTTACTCCTATAATAACAATCTGAGCCTTTCAGTTTTAAAAACATGCACTTTTACTGAAAATTGAGGGTGCGCATACATTACAACCCCGTTTAATGGCGGCTGTCTGCAGCATTCTTACTCAATGCTAGACCAATTTCAAAACATTGTTGTCCCCATTAGCCACTTTGACAACACGGGAAAACAAGGTATAAAATACCGAGAATATTGACGAGTGCAGCTTTAATTAAAGTCACTGTTGCATCTCACCTGGACCTCCAGCTCCACCCGTGTCTTTATGAACAACAACAAAACATCTGCATGTTCTGATGTTATTCTGCACAGGTTTGTACTTCAACAGATCTCAAAAATAGAATCAATTTTGTGATGACAGCAAATACGGGATCAACTGTGAGGACAACAACACAAGAGCTCGCAACACTCTTCAGGACCCAGAGGCCCTGCATGCAGTCACAATACAAATGCAGCGCCGCCTGCACAGCCCACCGGCCAGTGGATAGACTAACGTCCCCACTGACAGCCACTCTCTGTGAAGACAACTGAAGAATGATGTCTCCAATCGAGCACCAAATTGGAAACAGAGCGGGGGAGAATATTGAGGCTATTGCCTGGATAGCGACACATTGATTCAGTACAGTGTGGAGGCAAAAGAGACAGCTCTCTCCGAGTCTCTGTCCCAATGGAGAGACATGGGAACTTCTATGCAGTCACATTGGAAATCAATACGTGTTTCTAATCACATGGAGTGTGAGGTTGTTTTAATATCGGAGTCTGGATGGGGGGCTTGAGGGGTAAGATGTTTGTAAGTGGGTGTTGTGTCTATATGATTGTTGTTGGTACAATACATGGTTATGCTATCAAAACTGTAGTGACTCCTTTGTGAGATTGGTGTAGTCGAGAATACATTTTATTTTGTGTTCCATTGCCCCATGTGCCACTTGAGAGTCATCTGTTTGAAAAAGCAATGATTGTTTTGGCTGCCTGAAGGTAAAGTGTTGAGTTGGGTCTTTGATACGAAGATTTTGTCTGAGCGAGATTTATAGAAAATGCATAGCAACTAGTGTAACAGACCACTGTCGGTCCGTCATCCGTACGGATCCGCCCTCACGGTTCGGCACGCATGTGAGCCGCGGACCAATTACACAAGTTAACGTTAACCATCACAGTATGAAATAAAGTTTTAATGACGATTGTTATCCGCAAATAAAATATGCGATCAGGACGTCAGCATTTACGCTTTTCTAGTCTCTGATCTCTGATAATGTTACATTGTCAACAACCAATCCCTGTTTGAATTGACAGGAGAACAAAACCTGGGTGAGAATTGGAACCTCATCTTGACCGCTTTGCACTCAGATGCAAATCAATCAATCAATGTATGAAAAGGGACAAAGTATTGCCTAAAAATAATCTAATTTAGGGAAAGACAATATTGGCAGAAATGATCCAGCATCAGCAGCTTCAGCTCCCAGAAAAATAGGTGTCTGTGTCAGCCCTCCACAAATCCCATATCAGTCAGAACTGGTCTGAAAGCCTTTTTGCCTCCCCTGTCAAAATGAATGAGTTTGCTTTGACAGTAAGTTACGGGTTTGATCAAATAAAGTGGGAAAGTCTGCTGCCGCTCACTTCTCTCGTTCTGCAGCTTAGTGCAGTTTTGTTTGTGTGGCAGGCATTCAAGCAAACAGGTCAGTCCCACATCATTAGTTATTCAGCACAGTGTCAAAGCACGTAAAATTCACATTCCGCAATGCAGCGCAATCCATGAATGTTTGTGATATTCTTGCTGAATAAATTTGCATAATATCACATTGACATTCTTCCTACAGCTGTTGCCTGCGAATGATGGATCGCTGAAATGCATGTAGACACGGAAAAATGTGCTTTGAGTGGAACTTTTCGGAGTCGATATTTTCCCCGTCTGCCCGGTGCCATCTCCATGAAGTGTCAGCGTGAATATCTCCACTGAGAAACGGCGAGAGAAAAGATCAGACGTTGTGCGGGCGAATTCATCAATAGCAGTCGGGACATGTTCTTCCAAGGATGCCTGGCACATCTGCCAATCCCCCATGTCACCAGCGGCCATGTTGGCGTCCTGACATTTCTGACATTCGCTTTGTGTAGCCTTTTAGGATGGCTTTTAGTCTCCGACACACTTAAACACACACACACACACACGTACATGCATGCGTGCTGTCACTCTGAGAGAAAAACTGGAAAGGACAAAATGAGTGAAATCAAAATGTCAAGCTGGAGGTTGACTCTGACACATGATGGGGAATACTGTCTCTTTAGCTCACAGGGGCGCGGGCGCCCTGATTTTAATAAATGGGTTCTCCGACCCTGCAGAAATATTCATTCTCAGACTAGATGACATTTTATCTCCCTGCCGGTTGCCATGACACAAATGACATTTGATGACTTTACTGTTCTCTGTTTAAATGTTTCAATTTCAAGCGCGCGGGGCTGAATTACCCGCCTGAATCCCGGCCGTGCATCGGCAATGATGTCGTACTCGGGAAGCTCCGCTGTAGCATGCTTCCCGCCTGCGTGTGTGAGTGCGTTTCCGTCCTGTGGATGCCTCAGCGTGCGTATCAACTCACACACAAGACTAATGTGGCGGATTACAGGTGAGGGATGTATTGGGGGGGGGGGGCGACAACCCCCCTTTCAGCCTCCTGCAGCAGCACATTAGTTCCCTCCGCCCCGCGGAGACAGCCTGGCCCCGTTGTCAGTGCCCCCCGTCCACGTACAGGGGACGCTTTGGTGACATCACCTCTGACTGAGCCAGACACTATCCTCCTCTAACAATGTGATACCTCTACGGCAGAGACACACACGCAAAAAGAGTCTGTGCATGTAGATGTCAAACCTATATTTTTGGCAGTAAGCCCATGAAAGAGTTCAAACATTTAGGCCCAAATATTGCCCGTGGGTTCTGGGCCTGTATTTATCAAGCGGTCCTATCTGGCCTAATGTAACTCGTTTTTGGTCCTACATTCAGTATGTGAATCAGCTTTATTGACTAAACGTGTACACTCTGGGCAGATCAAGACTTAGTTACTCACAAGCTACTCAGTCGGTATCGATTCCTTCAAAAAATATCAATAATAAAATTCTAGAAATACAAACATGGGTTGCTGCATCACATCCAAACATTTCCACTACTTTTGTACAATGTTTAGTGTCTTAACAGCCCAAACACATTTTGCTGGTCCGTGTCACATGACCGTTGAAACCAATGTGACATCAGAACCCAGCACACGGCGGAGTAAAGTGGCACACACAACCTAATGTAGCGTGGACTAATAAAGACCTTTAAACTATATTTAAAAAATCAAATTCCATTTCCGAGATGATCAGTATTTGTATTGTTAACAGAAAGCCAGTATAGTATCATCCCGAATTACATTTTTTTCAATTGTTTGTCAAAACTGCGAAATGTCAGCGTTATTTCAACTTTGCAGCCGACAGCGTAAACATAGCAATGTCTCCCCCTCACAGTCGTCTTCCTGCTCGCTGAACGTGAGCGTCGAAGCTTTATCAATAACTTCTGGTCCTGCTCTGATGTAGGAGTGTTTCAGTACCTTCAGCTGAACCTTTGTGATTCCATCCGTGGGATTCAGAGACGCGTGATAAATAGGGGCCCTGAACGCAGAGTACCAATGTGTATTCAGTTCAGTTGCATTTCATTTCCCCTTTGCCTGCTTGGTATAATTCTGTAGAGGACTCTCTCTTTGAGTGGGCCTCATTAGAAAATACGGAAATTTCGAGTTGTAAAGTCTGCTTTTGTCAGTGGCAAAATAGGTCTGTGGTGACTGAAGAGCTAATTTCAGGAACCTATTCCTCTACTTATCCACACCACATTGTTTGTTTCAATATCACATTTGACAGGCTTGTTTTTGTTATGTTACCCCCCTCCCACCTCCTTTTTAATAACAATATGCTTTTTGACTTGTATCCATTTTGCGGCGGCGCTACGCAGGATGTCAGTCCACTGTTATTTCCTGAGCAGCGAGCTGATAAACAGCAGTGATTTGCTGAGCGTTTGACAGTTTGCTTATTTCCCTTTCGCTCAGAGGGCCCCTCATCAGCTAATTTCAACGTGGCAGCCTCAGAGGCACAGGTCTTTGGGGAAATGTCATTTTTAATTAAATCCCAGGTCCTTTAAGATAAGCAGTTAGGCGTTCATTTCACCCACGGTGTGACGTTGTCAGAAGCCCAGGAGCATGACGTATGTCTGTCAAGATTCATCATTATGCAGAAACGGCCCTGTTTTCCCCTCTCCTTTCCCCTCGCATGCAGGAGGAGTCCCCACTGCCCAGCTAAAAGAAACGTACCTCGGTGTCATCGCGTGTGGTTCCCCGACATCTTGGAAATGCTTTTATATAATGTCAATCAGACATTTTCAGGAAGTTCTAAATGTCCACGAGAAAAGTCGTGAAGTGATCATGATGTTATAAGGACACTGTCGCCCCGTGCGACCGTGGCGCACTGGGTTAAGAGGTCGTCTGGGAACCGGAAGGTCCACGGTTCGATCCCCGACTGGGACGTGTCACGTGTCGAAGTGTAGCTGAGCAATACACTGAACCCCCGGCTCCCCGGGCGCCTGTCATTGGCAGCCCACTGCTCCCTATATACAGGGATGGGTCAAATGCAGAGACAAATTTCCCCCTTAAAGGGATAAAGATAGTATAAATTCTATTCTATTCTAAAAATGAATATCTTATGGTAGAGGGTTCCTTTAACATACTGTATTTAGAACACTTTCGTCCCAGTGTCAGTCTGACATTTTAAAGTTGCCCTTATCAATATATTTATATTTCAAAAACATTACAGATCAAATGACTCTAATGTGAAAGTGGTCGCTTGCACACAGAGACTTGTAACCGACTCTGCCAAGTCCATCAGCACTGTGGAGCTCTCTGTCTTGTATCACTTCATTGTTTAGTTCTTTTCAGTCTGCAACTTTACTGTTTTGGTTCAGTCTGACTGATCTATGATTCTTTCAGCTGAAAGGCTCCGATAAAGACACTGCACTCGACCCGCTCAGCAGCAAACAGCAGACGGAAACAGTTAGAGACTAGCTGGTGAGCACAGCAGTGCATGTAGCAGCTAGAGAGACAGATGTTTCCCTCAGGAGTTGATGGAGACCAAAAACAGAGCTGAAAGAGACTGAATATTGGACTTACATTCATTTTAAAGATGTCTCCTTTATACAGCCATAAGACCACAGAGCAATGTCCAAGCAGCATAATCTGAGTAGATCACAGTAATCAGAAGGTAAAACATGAAACAAATCAGACGTTTTAGGGACATACTAATTTATATTTATTTATTTGATATTGTATTTTGTTATTTCATTTATAAGTAGTATTGTTTAATTATTGTAGATGTTTTATATATTAAGATTATTTTTCTCTTTAATAGTAATTTGTTTAGTTATATTATTTTTTGGGTAATTACTGTGGGCACCTGTATTTTAAACGAGTAGAAAGATAGGACCAGCATGCACCGGGGTGGGCGTATCGTTTTTACCAGCTGCACAGCAGCATTGCACTGCACAGGACAGGAGAGACAGCACGACAGGAGTTGTTGTTAGTTAGTTTGCTTGTTTTATTTGCTTTATTTAATAAATACACAAAAATGGAATCCTGCTTGGACATTTCACTCTCTTCTGGTTGCGTAAGAATACCGACCACGGTGCATCAGTGGCGTTTGATTATTATTTGTTTAAGTTTGATTTAGCCGACAAATGGCCACTACATACTCAAAGGTAATTCAATCTCTGTGAGATGAATGCTAAATCATTCTTTCACTTTCTTATTTCGTTCTTCTGAGTTGCAAGGATGTTCTTAGTCCAGCGTTTGTGTTGAAAGGTCAATCGACATGATTATGTTTTTCCATATTAGTGAACATTTGTATTCCTGACAGCTAGAACCATAAGATAACATCATTATGTACTGTGGATTATGTTCTCTGAATGTTGGTGAAGGCAAAATGATTTTCAGCACATATATTTGTTCTTTTTTTTAAAACAGAAGACATTTTGGAAGAGCACAGGTATCAACAACTTTAATGGTGGCTCTGTTCTATTCAAGTATCTCTAGTGAGGCATGACAGTGTGGCAGTGAGCCAGCCTGCAAAATACCAGTAATGGAGTTTGGACATGATTTACTTTATGAGAAAAAAGGTCTATTGTAGCTGATAATTACAAGTCACATGAACTGACCGTGAAAGTTACAATTTCATTATATGATACCCCAATAATTAATTCAAATAATGTATTATTCTATTTATTTATTCTTGAGATTTAAGTTTGTACACATGTCGAACAGTGGCCCGATCCTTTTTGTTTCTGACAATTTATTGCAGGTTTCTATCATATTTGAAAGGGTCTTCCATATTTTCTATCCTGTCAAAATAAACGAGGATCAGGTGCAAAGAGGTTCTCTTGTTACAGCATCGTCATTACGCTCCCAGTTACATTTACTCAATGTCCACTCGATATACGTGTAAGTGTGTTTTGATCGCTGTAACAATAGACCGCGCGCTCAATAGATTCGACACTTTCCGACTATTTCCGCCATTGCATCGTCTTGCCTCCATTTTACTCTCGTGTGTATGTGTGCGTGCGCAGTGTCTGTTTAAACTGGAAAGAAAACAGGACCGAAAGCGGACGCACTGACAGATTTCTACAGAAATGGACGGGTAATATCTCATTTGACTTGTATCGAGGTACTACAGAGTAATGCGTATATGAATGCGTCATTTTAAGTAGAAGCTGATAATGAGTCGTATGCTTGCGTTAAGGTGTTTCCACAGCCACGCGCTCTCGTCCATTAAGGAAGTGTCTAATGTTAGCATGCTAACGCCCGCTGTTTATTACATTAGCAGCATTGCTTCTCATATTTAGAAATACTTGGCGGTGTTCTAAGTGGACATGTTAACACAGTTGCTAAATGTACTCCCCCGCAATAGTAACGTTATTTTTGCAGCAGTGTGATAACGTTAACGAAGCGGCTCGTGCAGTGAAGCAACCCGTTATGCTAACTAATGTAACGTTACAGTAACGTCGGTCCTTTGTGTTGTGGCTAACTAGCTAGCTTAGCTGACCGAGCGGGTCCACTAAATGTGTGGAATCGTCTGATAATGCATATTATATATGTCCCGGCTTAAATCAATATGTGCAAACACTCTATTATCTCGCAAAGCTGCACGGTGTTAGACGGTACCCAGCGGCTATATTACTCCTGTCGTGGTGTGGGCCTACCGTTACTGTGTTTGCTATAAAGTGTATAAGGTTGCATTAACTAAGTGTGCTCGGGTGTGTCGGTTTAAGACTGTGGGTGGACATGAAGCGGGACTTCAATGTTACTTCAACCAAAGTGTTATGAGTCATATATTTGGCTAGAAGAGCCTGAAGCGACATAATGTTGCTGTGTGAGGAGGAATATATATATATACGTGTGTGTGTGTGTGTTTAAGGAGGGAGTGTGAATTAACACGTTACTGGTATCAGGCAGCATTCTATATTCAGAATGAAGGACTGGAAACTAAACGGCCTCACAGTAGGAGTGATGGTGTTGCTGGGCTTGTAGGTGGAAGGGCATTGGCTTAGAACAATTCTGGGACTTACTGTAACGCATATCTGCAGTTTATGTGATGTATCACAACATACAATTGTACCCCAAGAATTGAAACTTCCTAATAGACATAACAAGTTTCTTATAAAAGCCATAAATGCTTGTGCATCTGACAGTATCACGTATTCTTTTTTTTTTTTTTTTTAAATGCTGTTTTCCATTTTAAACCTCTACCTTTTCACCAAATGAAAATTATTTGTCTTTCAGCATCAGTGATGTTGCAGTTGGAGTGAAGGTGAGTTTTCTGTTTGTTTTTTGCTCAGTGATCACTACACAAACTTTGGACAATGCATGTCATCTTGCTAAATTCTGAAACAAAATGCACATTATAATTGTCTGCATTAATCTTTCCTTTGGTATCGATACATTAGTGTCTTTTTCAAATATCCCGACATAGCTTTGGGGTGAGAGGCGTGCCGCTAAAGTGAGAGGGGTCAGTCCGCTTAAAGTGAGCCTGGGCTGAAGTTGTCGCTAACTTCGGGGCTAAGCCCCTTTTGTTTTAATCAGCAGGTGGCTAATAGGACACAGGAACGTGGCTTGGGTCTTGTGGAGTTGTAGCATTTATTCACCAACAAATAAAGTGTCCACACACTGCACGACTACGTTCACACTTAGAACGTTACTGCCAACTTCATACTCGCCCTCGCACGCTCTCTCTTTCGTCTAAAGGAGTTTGTTTCTTGTGTAACACATTTTAATAAATCTTAAAAGTGCAAATTAAAGCCGGTGATGTGAGTGAGTGTGGAGGGAATGAGGATTGTGCATTATCTGTCTATGCCCCAGGCTGGTATCAACCTCATTGGATCGTCCAATCACTGGTGCAGTATTTCATTTCCGTGGGGCCAATCGGAACTTTGACCTCGTCTGCCAGGTGACGTTGGCTTGAAGACGACCTCCACTCTTGACTTTGGCTAATATGTCTGGCTTTTATTTCCGTAGCGAACATTAACGTGCGTTGTTATCCTTGTCGTCTTGTGGAGGCCACAGTGCAGCACACAGACCATTGCTTAGGCTTCAGTGAAATACGTGAGAATAATTGTCAGTGGCACGTTGGAGTAAAGTTTGATTCCCTGTGGCCTGACAGAACAGCTCAATGTTAAAAGCTAGCTTCCTTGTATGTAATGTTAGCTTAACGAGCTAGCATTAGCTAACTTCATGGTGTTTCTCAATGCAAATAATTGTACTTTTTTACTTCAATGCATTATCTGGTTTTGTTACCTAGCTGATTCAGATCAACAATACAGAAAACAATCATCTATCTGATGATACTGTGTCAATAGGGCGCAAATTCACAAGCAACCCAGCAGTATATAAAGTAAGAAAGATGAAATATGTATAAATAGATAAAAATGACCACCACATTTGCCAGCTGCAACATTAAAGCAATGAACACATTAATTTATTATAATCCTGTAATATAATATCCTGAAATAGGTAATTTTGCATTATGAGTAGTTTTTAAGTGTACCGGTATTTTGATGCTTCTACTTAAACTGAAGTACCAGTTTATCCTGTGGCGTATCTTACCTGTTGTCAGAGATTGTGATTAAAACAATCAAAATGCAATAAAACGTATTGTGTTTATCAAAGCGAGATGATGTTTTCTCGATGTATTATAATCTCTAAAGGCTCCAAAAGGCTGAAGATCTGCCCCCCTACCTGGTAGTTTAGTATCATGTCACTACTTAGAGTTTATATGTCTGATCATACAAGACTAAGAATATCAGCATTCATATTTAAGACGAATGAACCAGTGCATTTTTGGCACATTTGCTAACTTAAATGAAGTTTCATAGATGTTGTTGACTTCAGCATTTTTAGCACATTTAGAAACCCTCTGCCTTATATTTAAGCTTTTGTAACACAACAAGCATGAAATAAAGAGATGTTGCATTTCTTTTTACAGCATTATACCTGCATTTTAACCCGAGACCAATCCGATTTCTTTAAAACATATGTTTTGAACTTTCATTGCATTAGAATGGCTTTAATTAAATGGGCAGGGCTCGTGTCCCTGCTGATCACCAAACAAACCTGTTTCCTTGTGTAAGTGCGTCGACGTTGTGGCTACCTAACCTGATTTGTCGACTGTCTGCTGCATTTCCGTCTGCACAAAACAAAGTTAAAGTCCACTCTCAAAGGGAAACGGAACACTCATAAAATCTCTATTCCGCTGATATGGAGGGTCTTTGTCATCCTGTTTATTTCATCAATATTTCAGTGTCGTAGACTAAACCGAGGGCGTTGCCAGCTGTTGGGAGAGAACTAATTTCTTGCAGCCGGTGCCCCGTGTGCTCACATTTTGGCCTGACGGTATCAATTTATTTGTGTCATGCCGCTGTAGCGGCGGCCTGCAACACCTAGTTTACAGCAACCATAAAGAATGTTAGTGACAAAAGAACAATTGGTTGAAATTTAGTCGGACAGACAGAAAGAAAGAGGGGTGTGTGAAGCTATTATGAAGTTGTGTGTGTAATGGGTCCCCAGCCAGGTTCCTCTTCATCCCATCAGTCAGGTTTAAGAGCACAGGGCGCCCGTCAGCTCCAGCAAGCCTTCTGGGACCTCGTATAGCTCAGGATGAAATGACACATCTTGACATCTTAAATTCAGCAAGATTAAACCCACACCAGAAGAGGAGGAGCAGACCACTCTTCTTCTGTTTTATGTCCCTCTCCACCCTCCTGTTTGCTCCTTTAAACTGTCTTCAGAGACCTCTGCTTCATTGTCGTCTTTGAGGGCCTGTCTTGGAAATGGAAATGGTTTCCCCTATTATTTCACAACTGTACCTAACCGTCTGTCTTTCTTTCCTCAGAGGGGATCAGATGAGCTGAGTATGTACAGCAGTCCCAACTCTGGCGTGAGCAGTATCAGTGGTGAGTTTGTTTCTGACCAGCCTTTAATGGGGAGGGGGCTTGATGGAATCTGCAGGCAATCGTTAGTGGCAGACGGCATGAAAGGAAATGAAAGATTAATCTGTTGGAAGAGTGAAACGGGCTGCGCAGCACCGGTTTCCCACAGGAGCTGTTTAGTGTCTGAACAGCATCACGCTCCTCAGTAGGTGGGCACCCACACATCACAACGCGTGACTAGAACAGACATCGTGGACACCGCTGCATTTAATGCCTCCTCGCTGTTTAGACCTTATCAGAAGAACATCACAGAATAAAGGATGACTGAAAGAGCTGCTTGTGGCGCCACGAAGAGAAGATGGACAAAATTAGCCTATTAAACACTGCCACCAAATAAAGGCGCACGCAGGGCTCTTTAATCAAAGTCCCAGTCTGCCATCGCTGCACAACGGCCCCTTCCAAGCTAAAGGCACCCCAGGGACCTGTCTAATAAAGTGAGATAAAGATGGTCAGGCTGCCTTTATTTGGGTAGCTTCACAATGTCAGCCATTGGATGGACGCTTCTTTAGACGCTATGCTAGCGTTCAGAAGAAGCATCTTTAATCATCTAGATTCATTTAGTGTCAGTACTTCAAGTAGACCAAGCACCAGAGTCGTTTATTTGAGCAGTGGAACATTATTAGGTAATAGTGTAAATTAGGGCTGGGTGATACGGCCAAGTCTTCTATCCCAATATAGGTCATCGATATAACTATGTTGGATGTTTTCTGGTTCAGTTAAATAAATAAATAGTCTATGTGACATCACCAGGGGTAGAGCCTTTGTTTGTTCCTGTACTCCTGTGTAAATTACATACATAACAAATGAGTATTTGTTGGTCTTTCATGAATCCTGAACAAGCGCTAGCTATCCCTGATGATTGAAGCACCTTTTTGGGCAGTAAGAGACATTGTTTCTTCTCTATCACATTTCTGAGTTGTAAATTGGTAATATATTCTCTATCCCATCTGGAACGACTGTATTCTGGTTGAGAGATGGTACGCATGTGATCGCCATTATGCATTCACATGGGGAAAGATTAGGGGTGTAACGGTTCACAAACTTCACAGTTGGGTTCGGTTCGATACAGTGGAGCCACGGTTCGGTACGTTTCGGTTCAGTAGAAAACTATAAATGCCAGAGAAATGTACTTGATTTTAAAATATATAATATATAACACATGTTCTTTCATTAGCATAAACACACACACAGCATCCTGTTTTTCCCCAAATACTCACTGGAGCACTGAATGTGTATTAATCGGTATTGGGGACTGAAAATAGTTTCCATCAAATTCAGATGCAGATCCTCCCATTTGAGAAACACTTGCTAAAAACTACAGTGGCCAGTTTTGTGAAATGGCGGAGCCTTTAGTGGTATATAGTAATGACTATTTCAAATAATTCTCTTTTGAGTAGGAACCAATGGGGCGGAGAGAGTCTTGATCCAGCCTGATCGGTTAAAGATTCCAAGATGGATTGCAAAGACATTGTTGCTTTTCTTGCATACAGAGTAGCGCCGGCCTTGTCCTTCAAATTAGAGTGGCTGTCGTTTAGTCGTGCTAATCAATGCTTGTGCTGAACCTTCAGACGGGGCTTCCAACGGCAGTGACAGTAAAAAGTTGAGGGTGGAGGAGGCCCCGCCGTCTCGCGTGCTTCACATCAGGAAACTGCCCAACGAGGCCTCGGAGACCGAAGTCATCGCCCTGGGCTTACCTTTCGGCAAAGTCACCAATATCCTCACACTGAAGGGAAAGAACCAGGTGAGTGGTGGAAAGGAATGGGTCTTGCTATCGTGGAGCTGCTTGTGAAGCATGCCTGCAGCGCCATACAAAGGCTCAGCCTGTTGTGTTTCTGCTGAGGACACTTGGCATCTGTCCCCTAGATTCCTGTCATTCCTGGCTGCTTTGTTCTCCTCACAGGACCGACGTCTGTGTGTCCAATCTTTATCAATCTGCAACCGCCTGTGTGTGTCTGATGGTGTACTGTATCTGTTGCCATGACAGTGGGGAATTGCAGGTCACTGTGATGCACTTTGCCGTAGTGACCCTCTGGCATAGATGTTATGTAGTTTGGCATGTTTATTTAAATGTTTCTGCTACTTGCAGAATACATCAAATTACTTTACATAGATTTGTCCAAGTTTAGTTCAACCTGTGTATACATGATCAGAGAATTACTTCTTGGCAACAGTGGTGGGGAGCTGATCAGAATCAGACATCTGTTTTCTCTCGTCACTTGTTCAAGGCGTTCTTGGAGATGGGGACGGAGGAGACAGCCATCACCATGGTCAACTACTACACCACTGTAACGCCTCACATCCGCAACGTCCCTGTGTTCATCCAGTACTCCAATCACAAAGAACTCAAAACCGATTCCGGCAATCAGGTGAGTAGAGCCAGACTATCTGGCCACTGTTTGGAAAGCTCATTTTAAACAAACACTACAGCAGTTCATCTCTTAGCGCTCTTGTGTCTTGTCAGCATTGGATTGAGAACTAGAGCTTTTTGATTGGTCCTCTTAAGACTTTAATATTCTGAAGTGAGTTGAAGCAAAACAAAGTATAAAGATGTTCTCTGTGTCTAATTACCAACAACCATAGGGGCATATTTGGCAAGCCTGGACACACGCGTCAATGTTTGCATCAATAATGAATAAAATGAGTCACCATTGTTAAAGGAAGTGATGACACCTTGTGTTTGGCCGTAGCGGACCCAGGCGGTGCTTCAGGCGGTGTCAGCTGTCCAGTCCGGCGGGTCGCCAAGCTCCGACGTTCAGGAGGCTCTCGCCGCAGCCTCCAGTCCCGTGCTGCGGATCATCATCGATAACATGTTTTACCCCGTAACGCTGGACGTACTGCAACAGGTACGCAGCAGCTGCCCTGACCCCCACTCAGCGGCTCAGTCGGCACGTGACACAATATCCACCGTTTGTACTTGAATGTTTTAAGTTTGTGTTAAATATTTTGTTTGCAGATTTTCTCCAAGTTCGGCACGGTCATGAAGATAATCACATTCACCAAGAACAATCAGTTCCAGGCCCTTCTACAGTTCAGCGATCCCGTCAATGCACAGCAGGCCAAACTGGTACCCGCCACTCCCACTAGTCATGTCACGCATCTTTATTATTCATCTGCTGTTCTGGTAGCCGGGGCTTTGCAAAACCAAATGTAATAGTTCAACATATATGATGGATTTGTTTTTATTTCTCCTGCCAGGCCTTGGATGGCCAGAACATCTACAACTCATGCTGCACGCTGCGTATCGACTTCTCCAAACTGGTCAACCTAAATGTCAAGTACAACAACGACAAGAGTCGCGACTACACGCGGCCCGAGCTGCCTGCTGGCGACGGCCAGCCCAGCCTCGACTGCACGGTGGCCGCCGCCTTCAGCAAAGACTCCAACTCCCTCCTCGGTAAGATCCCAGGTAGAGCACACTTTTCTTTCTCTTCCTTTTCATTATGTTGTGGTTTGTAACCAGCTGGCTGAGTTTACGTCCCGTGAGACAAGTTGCGTCCTTGCTTCGCGGTGTAGTGAAAGAGCTGCTCTCCATTCCACCGTTGTCTTTGTCTACTTCCTGTCAGGAGCCCTGAACCCTTTGAGCGCTGCGGCGGCGGCTGCTGCTGCTGCAGGCAGGGTGGCGCTCGCTGGACAGGCGGGGTCCAGTGGGGTCCTTCTGGTCAGCAACCTCAACGAGGAGGTCAGTAACACACCTGCACACACACACACACGCACACCAGTCAGATGGAACCCCTACCCACCATCTTCATCCATCCGTTCTTTTCTTGGGTTGTGGCCAGACCTCCTTGTGCTTCTATTTGTCATTGTCTTGTGTCTGATATAGAGGAGACATTAAGAAGGTCCACTTTGAAATGTTTTGTACACATTTGGCCTGAAGACACAACTCGACTCACGTTAACTAAATCACCTTATTTGGCATATTAGGCCGTCATGCTTCCGTGATCTTGGACGAATCTGTGTTCCTGCTTGTGTTAGGAACTCTTCTCAGGATGCGAGGGTGGTGTTGTGCACTATTTGTTTGACTGCAGTTTTCCTGTAGCCAAGCTGATAATGTCGGAGGTAGAACAGCTGTCCATAGAGTCCATATTTCTAGAAAATCATTTTCTTTCCGGTATTTACTGAATTTTGAACATCAGAGCTGTGACGTGCGATGTAATTTCTGTCCTGATGGTCACTGATCTCTGAACTGTCCGAGGGGGACACGTGACATTAAAGCTGCAGTATCCAAACTGCTGTAGAAGAGCTTGACTGGACCTCGTTATTCCAGTTACTTATGATATGAAGTTTAAAAAAAAAAAAATATATATATATATATATATATATATATGAGTCTAACCTTTTTCTTTGCTTTTCCTTACATACCCAGAGCCTTGCTGAATTTGATTAAACGTTTTGTCAAGACTCATTATGTCCCTGTGAGAGAGAGAGGGGGGTTTGCTGTCACCTCCCCTCTTTCCCCTCCGATGTTCTGCCTCCCTTCTCTTGTCGAACTGTATCTAACTCGGCTAACTGTCTCTCTTCTGTTTTTCTCTCTAAGCTCTCCTCACTTCTCCTCAGCTCATATGAAAGCTCATATGAAATCATTCTGTGGTCTTCCTAACCTGGGAACAAATACCTGCCTCTCTGAAACGCTTCCTCAGTCTTTAATCCCTCTTCCTCAGACTTTTTTCTTTTCTTCTTTTACTGTGACTTAAAGGGCATCCGATATGTCTCGCCTAATGTCTCTGTCTCTTTCCCCCATCAGTCTGTTCTCTCAGTGACTGTGTAATACAGGAGCCTGTGGCAGTAGCTCAGCTGAACACTTGATGTTCAGATACTGCACCTCCTCTTTCTTTTAGCCTCTCAGACTTGTGTGAACGCCACGTTTTACCCAGGCGGCCTTCACATCAACTCTTGCATGCTAAATTGTACGACGGAACAAAATTTGAACTGCATGGACTCTTTAACATAGCCCCCCCCCCCCCCCCCCCTCCCTCAGCTTCTCACACTCTCGGAGTAGCATCCTCCCTCGCTGAAAGATCTTCAGATTTCCGACCTGCTGCATGTTGTTTTTGATCTCATGGTTCTGACTTTTATATTGCTGATTTTCTTATGATTTTGACATGAATGTACCTTTACCCCCATGCTTGTCCAGGGTGAAAGACATTTTGGTTACTTTGGTTACTTGCTGTATTTTGACTAAAGAGAACATTGATCCAAGCCATTATCTCTGACCAAACTACCTGCATTATTCCAGTGTACTGACCTATATTTTATTTTTGTCCCTCCCCCTCCCCCCTCACTTTTTTATTTTTTTTTATTTTCCCCCCAATTTGCATTTGCCTCCCAATTCATCTCCTCCTCTCCCCCCCCCCACACTCTGTGTGATGGTGGGGGACTTTTTATTTTTAATCCATCAAATCACCCCTTCTTTCTCCACCACCTCCCCCCACATTAACGAACCCCTCCCCCCCTCCCCTCCATGACACCCCTTTTCGCTGCCTGCTCCCCTACTCCATGACCCACCACCTCCATCACTCTCCGGGGGGAAAAACAAAAACCACCATTCCTCCTACCTACCTCCGTTCTGGATCGATCTGTCCATCTCTACCTCCGCTCCGCTCCGACTCTTCTACCTCTCTACCTGTCTCACGCTGCTTGTTGCTCTTCTCTCCCTCTAAAGATGGTTGCGCCCCAAAGTCTGTTTACCCTCTTCGGTATGTTATCGTTAGCTCTCTCTCTCTCTCTCTCTCTCTCTCTCTCGCTCACTCTCTCTCTCTCTCGCTCTCTCCAACTCTGTCTGACTCTCTCTGTCTCTCTCTCTTCTACCTTCTCTTTTTGTTTTATTTCCATTCTATATTTGAGACATTTGTTATTGTTATTATTCTTCTTATTATAATTGCAAGCTTATGTTTGCGCACACTAGCTTGTTTAGTCACTTGTAATACATTTTGACCCCCTGTTTATTGGTTTGGGTTAATGTTGATTACTTTGCCCTAAAGTTCACTAGGTAGTAATCTGTTAATGCACGGTTAAGTCAATATCTCTGCATGCTGTTTTATTGCTATGATTTCTAGCCATCTGACACAGCATGATACCGTATCTGTTTAGAGGGTGTCTCTTCTCTCTTTACCTGTTCTCTCTACACACCTCTCACTCAAGTCTGCTGTAAAGTTCTTGTGTGTACTCTGCTAGTCTCTCTTCTGTGTTTCTTGCCTTTTTAAATATCCTTTGCCTCCAGCGCTGACTTTCCCTTTTTTTCTAACTGTCTGCTTTCTCTCCACCTCACCTCTTCTCCTCCCGCCTGCCTGTGGCTCTAACGCAGGAGTGTACGGCGATGTCCAGAGGGTGAAGATTCTTTACAATAAGAAGGACAGCGCTCTCATTCAGATGTCAGACTCCAACCAGGCCCAGCTAGGTGAGCAGATGTCTCCGTCCACCTGTGATGCTAGCAGCAGTTTGATTTCATGCATTGTTTTTCCATTGTGACAATTTAAAACCTGTTCCGACCACGCAATGCTGCTGAATGCTTGTTTTGCATTAGTAATAAGCAAAATGACAAACGAGCTGCAGTAGAAGTGTGAGGAGGGGGGGGGGGGGGGAGAGGCACTTTGATGCAGCTGGTAAGATGTAAAGACGTGATGGCTGGTGATGGTCCTTCACTCAGGCATCACAGTGGGGCGCTCTGGATTTAACCCTATGGCAGTATCGTACACAAAGCGCTGTGATTCATATGAAAGACAACCACCACCGAAATGTCAAACTCCAGAGTTGGACAGGTCTGTTCAGAGGCTATGCTGTCCTTCAATATGTTGGAACAGTCCCAGTAGCCAGAGTAAGGCCTGCTCACTTCTCCTGTTTGTTGTTGTGTGAAGAGAAGTTGACTTCATGAAGAGCTGTCATCACCTAGTGAGCAAGCTGAGTGGAGGAATACAAAGATCCTCACTTCATTAGTTCCATGTCTGACGACGGTTCCTCATTTTATGGTTGTTTGTGTTTATTTTCACTATAACTTTTCTCATTATTGGCTTCAGTTAGTAAAGCCAGTGAATACCACATGACGGGCACCAGCGTTCTCACCCATGACCTGCCTTTCTCTTTCCCACGGCCGAAGCGATGAGCCACTTGAACGGCCAGAAGATGTACGGGAAGATCATCCGCGTGACTCTGTCCAAGCACCAGACCGTGGCTCTGCCCCGGGACGGCCTGGACGACCAGGGCCTGACCAAGGACTACGCCAACTCCCCACTCCATCGCTTCAAGAAGCCCGGCTCCAAGAACTTCCAGAACATCTTCCCGCCGTCTGGCACCCTCCACCTCTCCAACGTCCCGTGAGTACCAGCGAGTACCAGCGAGCTCGGGGTCAGTCAGCGGTGTTGATGCTGATTGTTGTTGATGCTGGAGAATGCTGTGTCTCATGAAACAACCACAGCTCTTCATGCAGGTCCATTTTGCACCGGGCCGCGACTTACAAGACAATTTGTCCAGATTTGGAGAAGTCTAATTATCTATTATAAAAATAGAATAAAATGCTGACTGTGTGACCTTTGTCTCAACAGACAAGACGTGACGGAGGATGACCTGCGGCTGCTCTTCTCAAACGCTGGAGGAACTGTGAAAGCGTTCAAGTTTTTCCAGTACGTAGCCTTGTCCCACTGCATGATATACGGGACCTGATGACATGTTACTGCTGAGGATCCTTCCATCTTGGAACAATCCGTGATTGTGAATAATAAATATTTTAGTTTAGTTAAATAGGTAAAGGGAGGCTTGTCACTTTAAGGAAAATAGCGCTGGCCATTCTTAAAGGTTAGCGAACATTTAATGCGTCAGAGCTGGAGCTTTTGCTAATTTTGGGGTTAACCGCCTTCACGGTGAGGTTGTCCCGGAGCAGTACATCATGCGCACACCATCAGACCCGATCCACAGGTTAATTTCCTACATAACACTCTCGTGTTCTTTATAGGGATCGCAAAATGGCTCTGATCCAGATGTCGACGGTGGAGGAGGCCATCCAGGGCTTGATTGACCTGCACAACTACAACATGGGAGGCAGCCAGCACCTGAGAGTCTCCTTCTCTAAGTCCACCATCTAAGAACAGCAACCAACGTGCCCCACAGTCTGGGAGCTGGTGGTCAGAAACCCTACAGACTGTGTCTGTACACTGGGGGGGGGTCGACCATATTGAGTGAATCAGTTCTGTTGTTGGGCTTCTGTTGATCCTGTCATTCCTTGAGAGGGAGAGAGACTGGCATTTCTGACATCTATTTTTTTTTTTTTTTTTTTTTTAAGGAAACTAGTTTTTTGCAGAAACTGGATCCTCCCAGCTGTTCTTAACTGTACCTCTGTATTATGTCAGGCAAACATATTGACATGATTCATTGTCTTCCCCTCCCCCTCCCCTATGATAGTTTGATGTCGATCGGTGTTTAACTCTTTATTTAGTTGGAAAAATACAGTACTTATGTGCCTTACTTGACAATATCTACTGCTCCTACAGCTGGACATGTTCACTTATTACCCTCTTATGCGTTTGAGGCACATTGGTATATATTTTTGAGGGACAGTGAGAAGGCAAGCTGTTTTGTCATCCTCTAAACTTTGTTACAGTTGTTTTTAGCTCTTTGGGGGGGTTTTACGTTCATAACATTTTCTCTTTTTATAGTTAAGCAACAGAAGAGAATATTCCTTGAGGCTAAATGTACGAGTTTAAAAGCAATCCCGCAACAAGCAGCTTCACTTTGAACTCCAATATTCCACAAGTACGTTCAGCGTAAGATCCTTCTCCCCAGTTCTGATTCCACATATTCAAGCAAACATCACGATGTGGCGACGGTATCCGTGTTTTATTTGTGGAAGCCTTCCCTGTGCTTTGGTCTCCCACATGTGTTCCATGAGGTGTTTATTGTCAGTGACAATGGTTCTCAACTGGTCTGGCTGCGGGACCCACCATCCAAAAAAAAAAATAATTATATATATATATCATTTAAAGTAAAACAACGGCTGGATTAAAAAATAAATTACGTAACAAAATTCAATTTAGAAAAAATATTTTCGCTGACTTGTCCTGCAGCTTTAAACAGTCCATTCAGGATGAAATGAAAAAGCCACAATATTATATTTTTCTCATCTTCTAAAAAGAGAAATTACTGTTTGAAGAATGTCCAGTCAGAGTCAAATGACTCTGGTCTCTCTGGTCATTTCTCTCTTTTGGAGATCGTCCTATGATTTGACTTTCATGACTCACACCTCAATAAACAGTCCTGCTCTGCTCTTTATACCCTCGTCTCTCCCCGTGTGTCACGGTGTGTGTACATCTCACTCAAGTCAGGGAACTTGACAGAATACTCATTTGATTGGCTGAGCTTCATCACGTGATGTGATTCACAACGCATTGGTCGGTGGTTTTCCTGCGCCGCTGAACAAGTCCCGTAAATGCTGGAATAATTCCGCTGCATAAAAAAATGCCCTTCAAAATAAAATCGCAGTTTATTTTTTTGTCAGGCAAAGGCCCGCGACCCACCAGTTGAGAATCACTGCTCTAAAGCATGTGTAGTTGTGACAGGATCTCACTCCAGAAAGCGTTGCATGCTGTGGAAGCAGTGAGACGAGTCCACTGTGATGTATTTGTCATGTGACAGTTTACATGGAGAGGGTTCCTCAGTTGGACCAAAGTTTCTGTGCCTTTGGTGTTTTATTTCATTTGAACACACTGATGCCCAGAACTGTCAAGTGGTGACTTAATTCCCAATGTTTTTAAACTACCCAGCCTTGGCTTGAGGTTATTGCTCAGAAATAATAGTTGTGTGTCTTGTATTTTTTTTTTTTTCCAAGTCTGATTTTATACAGCTGAAAATGTAATGATTTGGTATAGTTCTGAAGAGGCACAATTAAAGGATGAATTGTTTTCTAACAAGGGGAGGTGCGCCTTGGTGTCCTGCTCTTTTGTTTTTTTGTTGAGTTTCCCCTCTCATGGTCTCTCTTGTGTATTCTGCATTACGTCTGTAGCATGCTTAATAAAACTATTCTGTAGCGCCACTTTCACCTCCTCTGTCTCGCACTTCTCTGTTCTGTCTGCTCACTTCTGAAGCCATCTTCAGTCCCAGGGTGGGAAAGGAGCCAGACCCCGCTCCGATACGCCAGATTGAGCCTCTGATCGCACTAACTCACAGGACCAGTACATTGGTGTTGATGCGTTTCCCACCCTGCCAACTGACACAATCTATTCCTTTGATGTCTTGCTCTCCTCTCTTCTGCTAGTTGCCTATTTTCTAATCAGTCTCTAATCGGCCTGCTCTCTGATCTATCTACTTGCTCTCACACTAAATCAATTACAGAAATGGCCACATTTGTCATTTTTCCAGGCTCTGCATCTTTACGCCATTGTAAGCGTTCCAGCATTAACTGCTTTGTACACACTTTGTTAATGTTCAGCCAATTACATCCACATGGTGTTGCTGCAGAATGGAGTTGTGTTTCGCACACCGCTTTAATCCATGCCAAGAGGCAACCTCCGCTGCTGACAAATAAAGCCGCGGTGAAACAAAAAGGTTCCGCTAATAGAGGAACGCTCGCCGTACAAGCACGTGCAAAGTTTAAGAACTACGATTCCCGCTTTCCTGGTTGTGCAGCCACGATGCACCCACGGCCGGCCGACGTGTCATCGCTTCATTTGATCTTATTAGACAAGTGTGGGAAATTAAATTTAAAAAGAATCTAAGGACAGTGGATCCAGTAATAATCTTTCCATCAGTACGGAGCCAACTGAACTGAGCCCTGTCTTTAAACTGCAACATCTTATCTTGTACCACGTTAACTGCTGAGCTCTGCGGCGTCGTATGTTTTATTTCTGATCTTTTGTGATGTGAGGTGACTGACTGTGGTCAGCTGCAATGCTTTCATAACAAAAATATATTTTATTCAATGGCCCCTTTAAAGCCAGAGTACATTGTTAGCAGTAGCTTTAGCCTCTATTCTCAGGATATTATACATCCTGAGATGAACCCGTCAGATGGTGGAAGGAGCGTCACTCATTAATTGCACGAGCCGGTGAAATGAAGCCGATCACTCAGCCGGGTGACGTGTTGACAGTCGTATTCATCGTACACGGTGCGCCTCGCAGCGCTGCAATAAATGAATCAATAAATAATTAATACAAATGTAATCACAGTGTAATGAAAAATGACCTTCTCACCTTGTTAGCTACAGTGTTGTTCAGAGAAGTAGGTAAAACAAAATGGACTTGCTCTTGTATTAATATCCCATATACATGTATGTCCTGGGAAGAAGTGTGCTACATAAACGTCCCAATGTAGAGAAAACACCAGAAGCTGAACTAAGAAGCTGAGTCTGTAGTCCGTGCCTATTTGTGTGTTTCCGCTAATTCAGCGCTCACTGGGAAACCTTTGATTCATTAGAATCCCGTCAAAAATACATAACGCTAATATGCTCAAATGCCATTTTCCCCATTATGAATAAATAAGTAGGATCGACCTCACAGCCCATCCATCAGGAGCTGTGTATTAATACAATACGAGTAATACAATTAATAACAGTGAAACTTTATTTACAAACGCATCGACCCACTGAACCATCCATAAGACATGTCAGATAAGCTTCATACTTATTATTTTTGATAATATAGTAATAACCGTCTGTTGAGGTTCATGAATGACAATGTCACGTTGTTTGTTCTTCATGTCGTATTGTGGATGGTAAACAAACATTTACCTGAACTGCCACTATCCGAGGCTTGTGCAGCAGACGGTGAAGGATGTGTGAAGTTCCCTTTTAAAATTATATATTTTCTCATTCTCCAGGTCGAACAAACATGTTTGATGCACAGCCTTCACCGTGAAATGTTTTTCAAATCAGATTGTTTTGCCTTTACGTCTTCTAATCTTCAATATTGTCCATGTTTGGTACCTCCCAGTCTTCCTCGTTGCCCGTCCCGACACATTGGTGCGTTGCCATGCCCGACCGTCAATAAGTGAAAATGGCGCGAGGCATTGGAATGTGCACTCATCCGTGTTCTTACACATGCAGGCGCAGTTCCAGACCAAGTCCATCTCCTGAACATGTGAACTCAGCGTAACTCTTCAAGCACACACAACAAGCAGCGATGTCACGTTAACTAAGAACTCAGCCTTTTTCTTTGTGCCAAAGTTAGGTTGTAGGATAACATTACAACCCGAGCGCCACGTGGTTAAGTTGAACTCTTATCAAAGAAAACATGGCTCGGTCGCTTCACATATAAAACCATTGTGTTGCCGTCGGCGAGCTTGTTTGTTAGCTTATCAACGCTAAGGAAAAACGCACAGATGGCACCTTACAGCTCCTTTTATATCCTTTAGCAACAAAACTGACAATTCACCTCCATGATGACTGGAGAGTGCCAGGATTCACCGAAAATTACAGCTGAGGGCAACAGAGAGGAGAAGCAGCGACATGATTGGCTGACAGAGATCGTGGCAAGATACCTGATTGGTTTAACTAAAGGAGTGAAGAGAGAGAATTGTGAATGAATGAAGCATAAAGACTCTTAATGATTGAACTTGCGCTGAGCTTTGTTTGGTGAAGCAACAATTTGAGTCACAACGGCACCCGTACCCTCCAACTCTTCACCCAAGCACCATTGCTGTTGAACAGACCATTTGCTTGGCTCAATATTTAGTGACCAGATATGTTCATGACGTTACACCAGAGAGACATTACGAGCTACAAGTCACTAGATCAGGGGTGGCCAACCAGTCAGAGACTAAGAGCCACATTTTTTACTGTGTTACCGCAAAGAGCCACATCATACACATGGGCACACATGGACATCACCCCATCCCTTCCTCACACACACACACACACACCCACTTCTGCACAGCCAGATTTATTGTAAATGTCACACACCAACATAATAATGACAGAAATTGACTCCTACAGTACTAAGACCACAGGCCAGTCATTTTCAACAATGAACATTGTGTGCACTGTCTCACACACACAAACTCTCAGTTCAACCAAGTCCACAAACAAAAATATAATAATTTACAATAGCGTTTTTCTTTTACTATGCATGTTGCTTAGTGGGACTTCTGGCATTCCTTGCCTTGAACAATCCTCTTCAAATCTGGCTTGTATTCCGTTGTTGCCACTCGAAGCAATTCTTTCACATGGGTGTCAGTCAGAACAGATCGATGCTTTGATTTCACATGTTTCAGGGTAGAAAACACAGACTCGCAGACGTATGTTGACAGAATCACTGACAGAACAGAAAGCTTTTCAAAAATGTGCATCTTAAAATAAAGTAATTCATTTTACAAAAAAATAATTTCACTGAATTGTCCTGCAGCTTTAAATTCAGTTCATTCAGGTGTGAAGTGATGTCAAAAAAGCCACAATATATTTTTCTCATCTTCTAAAAAGATAAATTAGTGAGCATGATCTTTATCTGTGGTTATTAATCTACTTGTTTCAGCTCTATTCTCTCTGTTAACATCCTTGTTGTGAAGTGAATTCATGCGTTAGGATTCTGATTATGTTGGGCTCTTTTTTTTTATTTTCTGTGTCTTCATTTAGATGTGAGTGGGTACGTTTGTTCAAAAGAGTTGTGCTTTGTCTCGTAGTGGCGCTTCATTTACCGCTTTTAATTATCGTCACGGTCTCTAAACATGTGAGACACACTGGTTTTAAACTGTCCGTGTGAAGAATTAACCTTTAAGACTCTGTTCATTCCTGGTTAAAGACTCTGGTCTCTCTGAACACTTTTCTGTCTTTGGAGAACGTCATGTGAAACAACTTCTCTGACTCACGTAATATTCTCCTGCTCTTCCTTCTCTTTCCTCGTCTCTCCCCGGTGTGTGTACAGCTCAGAATACCCATATTTGATTCGCTGAGCTGCCATCACGTGATGTGATTTACAACGCATTGGTCGGTGCGTTTCCTGCATTGCTGAACGAGTGCCGTAAAGGCTGAAAAGGCTGCGCAGCGCGGGTTAAAATAGAAGCGCTCTGTCAAAATAAATTTTAGGTCCTGGATCCGGATACAACGGCGTCTGGGTCAGGATCCGGACCGCGGTCCGCCAATTGGCGACCCCTGCTCTCTGAAACTTTGCGGTATTTTCATCTCACGCACATGCGCGTTTGACGAAAATACCGTATTGAACTCAAGCGAAGCGAACACGCACATTAAAAAAAACACAAACACAAACTTCGATATGAATGTAAGAGCCGCATGAAACCAGGCAAAGAGCCGCATGCGGCTCGGGAGCCGCGGGTTGGCCAGGCCTGCACTAGATGATCCAACTCCGTTATCTGTGTTCATGTACAGAACGTCAGACACCATCACATATAAGGTGAAGGGCTTTGACTTTGTTCAGTTTTAAAATGGGAGCTACGGGTGACCATGTTAGCCATGGACGCATTGCTCGTTTATTATTACTTGTGAGCGATGCTGCTGTAATCCTGTAATTTCCCCACTGAGGGACTAATAAAGGATTATCTTATTTTATCTTATTGGGCTGACAGTCACCAGTTAACACGGTCACTTGTTAAAAACTGAAACACCTGTTTGCTCTGAAACCCGAGTCCGCTGTCGGAATATTTATTCTGACAACCGAACGTGCGACAGCCAGACATTTTGAGATCTATTATTATTAATGTTGTTGAACTCATGCACACTTGTGAGCCTGCAAGTGTCCTTAAAATATAAAAATCCATTCAGACGGCAACCACCGGTTCTGCAGAGTAAAACTTGCATTCTCTCCATTGACCAGCAGGGGGCGACTCCTCTGGTTTATGGTCTCAATCTCTAGTTTCAAGTCTTCTTCAATGCAGCATGATGTTCATTTAGTAAATGGTCCATTTAGAGTCAAACAGCCCATAAAGCGGAGGATGCTTTAGGGCGGGTCTACCTTGTGATTGCCGTATTCCAAGAGGGCGACGGCAAAATCACCGAACTCGAGATTTTATAACAGCAGTCCACTCAATAGGTGACGTCACGATGACTACATCCCCTTCCTGTGTACAGTTTGTGGATCCAATTTTTAAAACGCAAAAACTCCAGTGTACCTTCAGACCCAAAACGACTCGTTTGCCTCCATATCACTTATATGAAATTTTATCACATGCATTCCTTAAAATACCACAGTGCATGGTATGTGCCAGTGAGAACAGTAATAAACTGACATAGAAACAACAGATCCGACCCCGAGGGCCTGAACCTCTGACGATCATGGTCAACCGCTGAGGTGCAATTTGTCTCCCGCTCTAAACGAGTGAAAATGATGAAGTTGCTGCCGACGTGTTGATATAAGCAAGGCGTTGCTCCATCAGGGACCGGGGCCCATTGGCTTGACTTTGCAATGATGGACGTCCTGTCGGGCGTCGTCTGATGAAGATGACGCTCCACAGTCGGGGCCCTGGGACCGGGGCAGATGACCTGATCCATCATCACGCGGACACGCCGCTGCTCACAACCAATGCGAAGGGGCTTCCATATCATTTTTTTGCAAGCTTTCAATGGAAGTGCTCGCGTCCCGGATCCCCGCTCTCTAAACAAAGATGACATGATGTATCAAGCCAGGAGGGCAGAGTTGATCAATAGCTGGTCTGGTACGATGTATCGGCAGTGCGGGACATGGGATCCTGCTCTCCATCACTCTGCATGTAGACGGTGGAGCTAACGCTCGTTTCTCATGCGTTGAGCTCCCTCATGGATTCTCTTCTCTAGCTCGCCCACTATTCAAACATTTGGCTACTGTAGCGGCGTTCCGTCGGTGTTGTTCGTTATTAAGCCGCAAATGAGCTGCAGACACATTGACTTAATTTCCTTTGGCGAATGACAGGAGATCGCTTGATTCTTTTAGTTTTGTCTTTATTTTACGCAATGAAGCGTGAACTAAATACACAAATAATATACACTGTCACACGGTAGAAAAACTATATGCTCCCGTGCAGTGGCGGCTGGTCAAGAGAGGGCAATGGGGCATGGCCCCACCATGAGCCACACGGGAAAAAAAAAAAAAGAAAATTATAATAATCATAAATTATACAAATTGTCAATATTTGTGTTTTATAACTGTGGAATGTACCCAGTAATGTGTGTACAATATGATATCTGCGCAAAATATATGCTTTTCCTGCTCGTCCTCTCCCCCTGTGTGCTCGTCTGCTCGTGCTCTCTGCCTGTGTGCACGACACTGAGAACGCGCAGCGAGGGGGGCTTGATCGTTTTAGCCCAAAAGAGACGGGTCTATGAAGCCGTTTAGCCAATTGCTGATTCAAGATATAAATGAGTGACATACAATTTAGCCAATCAGCGCCCTCAAATAGATTCAGCTGTAGGCAAGAACAATCAGGCCCCGGAGCTGCGCGTTCTCGTCAGGAGAAGTCTCTACAGGAGCCCGCGCCAGCGCGACCACTCCTCCTCCAAGACCCGTTTGAGAGGAGAACTTTGGCGGCGATTCTGCAGCCAAAGAGCTGATATCAGATCAGCCTGACCTCACAACCAGACAGCAGACTACATGCGAAGCTTCACTACTTCGTACAAGTCAGTCAATCAACTTCCTTTCTTCCTAAAAGTACGCTGATTACTTCGACATACCATACGTATCCACAGGCAGGGGCGGACTGGCCATCGGGGATACCGGGGGAATCCCCGGTAGGCCGACGGGACTATATTATATGCTTCACAGAACACGTTCAATTTACTCTAATACCGAAAGTCAATAATCAGTGAAAACTGTATCAACAGTATAAACTGACATTATACTACTCCTCGCGATCCGAGGACGCCACAGCACGGCTGGACACTACGGTGCTTTCAAAAACTTTTCTCCATAACCGCGGTCTGCGCCGTGCGGTCGTGCCGGACGTCTGTCGGGGTGACGCCGGCGGAGGTGCGAATGGCCGCCGTAGACCGGCGAAATACATGCCATGTATTGAGTGGGCAGCGCGCCGTGTATTGAGTGGGCCGGTCTGACAGTAACTCCCGGGCCACTTTTTCCCCCCTAAATTAACAGTGAAAACTCATCATAGCTTAATTTAACATCAGTATTCATAATTACACTTCATGTTTACTTCTCCTGATCTTTACCTCCTATAACAAGGTCCATAGGGGCATCTCAATAAATAAACATGTTATATTATATTGTATTATATTATATAAGTGTTATTTACTGCTTTTTTTCATGTTGGAATAAATGTTAAATATTTAACTGCCAAGTAATAATACGTGTTTGATGCTAAATTTTTTTTGCATGAAATCATACTGGGATGTTTGCTGAAATTGATAGGATGGCCCTCCCTAGAAAATTTCCACCAGCCGCCACTGCTCCCGTGTCTAATGCAGCTCTTCAGGTTTTGCACCGGCTGCTGTCATGACGTCATTAAATCAGGAAAAAAGGGGAGCGTCAATCATTAACATGAATGCTTTTCAGTATGTTTTACATATCTTTAGTGCACAATGAGCATACTTCAGAAATTAAATGGTTAATAAGCCCGAAATTCCAATGAACTAATATATAAGCTTCTGGCTCTTACATATCCGGCCCTTAATGTTTAAGGATGATTAAATGATTAAACCATTACCAAACAACTTAAGTTCAAAGAGCCATCACATATCAAACTAAATAAATATTCATAAATACTGCAAATCTAAGTCTCGTTCATCAGTCTTTTTCTTCACATTTCTTCCTTTTCTGATCTTCTTATGTTCACGTTGCTTCTTGCAGTAAACTGTTTATTTACAGGTCTCTCCAGCGTGCTGGTTTTGGTCTGCAGCTTTACTCTGCGTATAATTCCACTGGAGTCAGGTATGGTTTGGATTATCCTTCCCATTGTCCATGTGTTTCGTGGTGACGAACTATCGACTAGTAGCACCACATCTCCAAGCTGGAAGTTTCTTTTCATCTTTGACCACTTTTGACGCTCCTGGAGGAGAGGTAAGTATTCTCGAGTCCATCTTTTTCTTTTGTCCGTCAGGTGGATCAAAGTTTCCTTGGCTCTCAAAATCCATGCAGCTGCTCTCTTCAGTCTGTCCCAACTTGAGTAATACTGCAGCAGTTTGTTCACAGGGTCAGCACTCTCCTCAGCTAGGATCGTATACACGGTGATGTTCCTGACCTCTGGATCTTCTTGCAGGTCCTGCGTCTCTTTATCTGGTCTCTGTGGACATTCACTTTCTGGCCACAACAGAAACTGTGGTCCTTTTATCCACATATCTGCATCTGTCTCTGGAACTCTGACCTGATAGAACATCGATTCAATGTCCGCCATTATGGCTATTGGATTCTCATGGAACCTCAGTAAGGCACCGATGAGTGTATCGATGAGGTCAGGTCTCTGCAGTAACTGTCCATTCGACACGTCTTGAAAGGAAGCAGTGCAGTCAAAGACAACGTGAATTTTCTTTTACTTTGGGCGATACATCGCATGGTGAGGGACGTACCAGACCCTGTAGTCATCACGGTCAAGCTGCTTTTCAGGGACTTCAACAGCGTAGCTTCTATCCAGTATGCTTTTCTTGAAGTCTTTATAGTCTTCACGAAAGACATCATTCCTTTTCAGTTTTCTCTTTAGGCTAGCAGCTTGCTGTATTGCCATACAGCGGTTACTTGGCATGTTAGCTTCTTCATGCTTCAACGGACGTCCTATGCAGTAATGTCCATCCACAAACTTTGTTGTCTTTTCCACTGACATCATGAACTGCTTGTCCTCTTGCGACATCTCTTCCTTGTCATCATAGCGACGTTCTGGAAAGTCTGTGTTGTATTGCTGAACCATTGGTTGTTCTAGTTCCACCACTGCAATTCGGTTGACGCTGTAATGAGCTGACTCCATCTTGGAATCAGTGGTCTCGTTCTTTACAGGTCCACACACCATCCAGCCCAGGACAGTCTTCACAGCGTAGGGCCCATCATCCTGACTATTAATTATGTGCCACGGTTCCATTGCCTTTGGGTTATTAGCTCCAATAAGAAGGCCTACGTCAGCGTCAATGTGTGGTAAGGTTACTTCATGCAGATACGGCCACTTTTGCAGATGTTGTTGAACTTGAATGTTTATATTTTGAACAGGGATACTGCTGTGTGTAAAGACTTTGGGCAGCTGGACATACCTTGTGTCTTCAAGGCCACACACTTCCAGTTCTGAGAGCATGTGACTGTCGATTAGCGTCTGCTCACCAGGTTTATCTTGAGCCATAGTGCTCAATAAGATCTGAGTTGGTTTTCCTCTAATGTTCAGTCTCTTTCGAAGCTCGTCCGTACAGAACATGGCTGTACTTCCGGGATCCATGAAAGCATATGTCTCTATACACCTTCCACCTTTACGGGATCTCACCTTTACTGGCACAATCGATAGCATACACTCTGTGTTCTCTGTCCCAGCATAGCCAACTATCTCCTGTTTAACCAAGTTCTGAGCTCCTGAGACCTCTTCATTTGAAGTGCTGTCCTTCACTGTAGGTGAGACATTACTATTAGCTTCCCTCGCTATGTGAAGAATGTCTGGGTGTTTCTGTGAGCACTGCTTGCACACCATCCTCTTCTTGCATGTTTTGCTAAGATGCCCTCGTGTTAAGCATCCAAAGCATATTCCCTTTGTTTTCAGGATTCTACACGATCCTTGTGTGCCAGCTCTTTAATTGTGATGCAAGACTCCAATGTGTGATTCTTTTGACAGAAAAGACATGGTGGCTCGAAGGCACCAGCCACTCCAGCCAGGTTGGCCTGCCTTGGTGCTGTATCCGGCCTTTTCCTCTCCACAGACACACTTGTTGCAAAGCTGCTTCCTTTCATTCCACTTTTGAAAAGTTTCTCCTTTTCCTTGCCTTTGTCTATCGTAGATGTGCGTCTGTCTTGGACGTCTCCAAAGAGTGGGTCCATAGCAATCTTTGCTTGACGGTCAATAAAGTTAGCAAGATCGGGCAAATCTTGCTCCGCGTCCTCTACTTTCCTTCAGGTCAAATGCTACATTGCGCCACCTCTCTCTCATTTTATATGGCAATTTGGATACCACAATTCTCATATTTGTGGGGTTATCCATCTCCTCCATAAACTCCACATCTTCCATTGTATTATGACATCCAGTCAGAAAAATAGCATAGGCAGTCAGTGCTTTCCCATCTTCAGTTTTGATTTGTGGCCACTTTAAGGCTTTGTCAATGTAATGCTGCGTTCACCTGTCAGCTGTCCTTCACATCTCACCTCACACATTCAGCCTGACTTCAGTGCACTCGTTCAAGCCCAACAAAGACTAGATTTCTCGCACTGAACTGAAAAACAGAAAGGTAATAAAAGTACTAATTTAGCAAAAACATGATCCCCGTCAGTGTTCTACTATTATGTATTGTAGTGTCAAGGGTTGTCCCTAGGGTGGGGCAGTGCAAAAGAGAGCGTGAAACAGGCACAATCAGACCGTATAAACAAAAACTAGAAAAAGCATTTCCTGCTGAAAATGCGTTGGAATGCTGAAAACTGAAATTAATTGCAAAAACATTGCTGAAAATAGATATCCAATTCAAAAACAATTGCAAAAAGCTGAATAATTCAAAAAGTTTAAAGATTACAAATATGAAGTTATATCACCCCTCTCCTGAAAGAGCTGAACATTTTGATATTCAAACTGTTTCTGTAGCTTAAAAGAATTCCATCGGTAGTGATATTTGTTGTAGTAGTACTAGAAGTTGTAGTTGTAGTAGAAGTATTATCAATGTCATCGTGACATCATCCAACTGTTTCCTCAGCTTGAGCAGCACTCTCCATGACAAGCAACGGTATCGCCACCTTGCTGGAAACAATATAATAATGCCACAAATCGCTATGATCCAACAATGTGTATTGTCATACACATTGCCCAAATCTATGGCCCGGACCGTGCCGTTTGTATTACCATAGCGCGCTGAAATCAGGTGTATTCTATATGGCATAATAACTGATGGATGATAGTCGTTCATATGCAAAGCTGAGGAGGATGAAGGTAAATGCTTGACGATCTACAGGACATTCATGACATTCAATCCATGTAGAAGGGAGATGAACAGGGCCCATCAGGTTTTCTATTTAATGCCAACGCAGAACAATCACAGATTTAAGCAAGCTGGTATGCGAGGGCTCACTGTGGACTAATAATGGATTATCTAATGTCTCTGTATACTGAATATATAAAGTCATGTTCCTATAGGGCCTGCATTATATTAGTGGATTACTACAGAACGATACTATCAGCATTATATGAACAAAGGTTATTTGTACATTAAGGTCTAATTGAAGATCACAAAGCTTGTGTATAATCATGTCTATTGGTCACTTTCTGTTACAGATTTACACATTGACACATAAAGTGGCCAGAATAATAATTGAACAGCTTTAGCTGCTGGTAAAACTAACAAACAGTTATAAAACACTCTGACTGTAATGTTACCACAGCAAACATATTGTTGTCAGGATAGTTTGATGAAAAAGACTCGTTTTACATTAGAAATAACCTGTTAATTAGCTTCGTGGTTTATTGTCAGTTTAATAGAGAGATGAAGTCACGCCCTTTACAGTGTCCTGTGGGACTTTACTTTATAACTCGACAGTTCGATCCTTGGCTGGGACGTGTCATGTGTCGAAGTGTCCCTGAGCAATACACTGAACCCCTAACAGCTCCCCGGGCGCCTGTCATAGTCAGCCCACTGCTCCCTATATACAGGGATGGGTCAAATGCAGAGACAAATTTCCCCCTTACCGGGATCAATATAGTATAATAAATAAGAACGACTATGTATAGCAGCTAACGGTGAGAGATAAATGTTTATTTCATCCAGTTTGAATTGTGCTATGAATTACACATATGTTTGTGAATTTAATATTTATTTTGCAAGTCAAGAAAGTCTCAGATTGTCAGACATTTGTCGTATCGTTTAGCTTTGTGTGAAACCGATCAGTGAACTAATCTCTGGTCTAGCATCATGCACGTCAGCTGCACGGCCGTTACCTTGGCTTGCTAGCTAGCTCGCTAGGTAACTTAGCTATATCCATCCACACATGTACCTTATCATACATGATGTGTTTTATTCTGCTACTGTTCTTATCAGCCGGGAAGTAGAGAACAGGCAAGGCCTGTTGTTCATGCAAGTACAGTCTTTTTTAAGTATTAGACTTCAACAGTTTGACAACAAAATATTCCTTTCTTGACTTACGAATTAATATTTTAAATTGACAAACATATGTGTAATTCATTCAGAAAATTCCGTAATCACGGACGCTGACAACGCATGTAATACATGACTTAATTCTTCACTTGTCTTTTTAATTCTTCACAGTTCATTTAGTTTTTTCGCCCTCTGGCGTTTCTGAGAATAATGCGCGCACAGCACATGGAGTATAATTGGCTCCGTTCATGCTATGAGCTCGCACTACAACACAAAGCGAGACTATGAACAGTTTATAGTCCCGTAGTATACCGGAAGGAGCCGTATGACGAACGTTAGCAGCTATGCTAACAACAATACAGATTTTCTTTGGTTCACCGGGAAAATGTTTACTCTCCTTGCTTATTTTGAACCCTGTTTGAGTTAGAAACCACTTGTAATGCCATTGTAAAATGTGGAAGCTTCATTTTTAAAGTTGAGTATAGAAGCACACTGTGCTACTTACCGGTCAATGACTCAGATAACAATGTGGGAGGTCTGGTTTGTTCCGTATTGAAGTTCAGATGAGGCGTTTAAGGGTACTCGGAATTCCACGCACTCTAAGCTGCGCAATACACACCCATTATAAAGTCAGAAAAGGGCTGAAAAATCATAAAAGTTAAATAGCTGCAGTTCAAAAAGTTTAAAAGATATAAGAAAACTGTATGTTCCGGTAATAGTTCAGGGTTTTCTCAACATTTGAAAGTTGAAATGGTGTCTGCAGCTGAAAGTATGAGGAGGTTGAAGGATTTGAAAGTTGAAGCAGTTTAAGAGGATTTGAAAATCTTCTCCATAGAAACCCATTCAAAAAAAAGTTGCTAAAAGCTTAATGATTCAAAAAGTTTAAAGGTTAGAAATATGAAGAGATATAGCACCCCTCTGCTGAAAGAGTTGAACATTTTGATAGTTGAACGGTTTCTGTAGCTTAAAATATGAAGGAGAAGAAGCGTTGCGACGAAACAGGGGGACGGAAGAAATAGTGGAACTAGAAAATGCATTTCCTGCTGAAAATGCGTTGGAATGCTGAAAGCTGAAATTAATTGTGAAAAAATTGCTGAAAATGAACAAATGGGAGACTGTCTGAAAAATGTTGAAGCCCGAAGGCATTTAAACTGCAATGCTGAAAAACCTTCTAGTTGAAATGTCTAACTATGGTGTCTGTAGGTGAAAGTATGAGGAAGAAGAAGGCTTTGAAAGTTGAAGTATAACAGGATTTGAAGATTTTCTCCATAGAGATCCCATTCAAAAGAAAATTGCAAAAAGCTTAATTCAAAAAGTTTAAAGATTACAAATATGAAAAGTCAAAGCACCCCTCTCCTGAAAGAGCTGAACACTTTGAACATTTGAACAATTTCTGTAGCTTAAACAAATTTCAGAAGTAGTGATATTTGTAGTAATAGTAGTAGAAGTTGTAGTTGAAGTAGAAGTATTATTAGTAGTAGAAGTATTAATAGCATTAGAATAAGTAGTAGTAGTAGCAGTAGTGATATTTGTTATAGTAGTAGTAGAAGTCGTAGTTGTAGTAGAAGTATTCGTAGTTAGAAGAAGTAGTAGCCTAGTATCAGTAGTAGTAGTAATAGCTGTAGTAGTGGTCGTAGTATTTAATATAACAGTAGTAGTAGTAGTAGTAGTAGTAAAAGTAATGGCAGTATTTGAAGTCGCAGTAGTAGTAGTACTAGTAGCAGTCGTACTAATAGCTGTAGTAGTATTAGTACTGGTAGTAGCATGAATAGCAGTAGTAGCAGTTGTAGTATAAGTAATAGTAGTAGTGGTAGTAATAGCAGTAGTGGTAGTAATAATACTGATGGTAGCAGTAATAGCACTAGTAATAGTAGCAACAGCAAAAGTTGTAGTAGAAGTAGTAGCAGCAGTAGTAGTTGTCGCAGTATTAGTAAGAGCATTCATTTTTTCAACAAAAAAGCCTAATTTTGAGTTTAATGTTTAAATACAGTTAATCCATGAGGCTTTTATTTTGAAAGGGTGGGACTGGGTGGGGGAGGGAGGGGGAGAGGAGACATAATCATAATGTTTGACAAACATAAACAGAGGTTATTAAATGACAGGCTTCATCACAAGCATTTCAGTTAGAATTCACTCTCTGGGGCTTTTATTTTGAAATGGGGTGTGGGGTATGGGGGAGAAGGGGAGAGGAGACGGAATCATAATATTAGATAAACACAAACCGGTTATTAAATGACAGGCTCATCACAAGCATTTCAGTTAGAATTCACTCTCTGGGGCTTATATTTTAAAATGGCGTGTGTTTGTGTGTGTGTGTGTGTGGGGGAGGTGGAGGAGGGTGGAAAGACCTCTAAAGAGTCCTAACACCTGAATGACTGTATGACACAGACGCAGAGAGATAGAGGGAGAGGAGTGTATGTGCGCGTGTGTCTGTGAGTCTGTGTGTTTGTCAACATCACTAATTACTGGCTCAATCGCGAACACCTGTGTGCCTGAAGCCATTTCATGGAGATAAAACACAGAGACACCTCTCAAACAAATCATCAAAACTCCCATAACCGTAGGTCCTATTGCTCCGATATTAATAATTGAGAGGGAGGCTGAGTTGACGAACAGATCCTGTAAAAATTGTGTCTGTAGTTTAAAAAATGTGGCTTAACTGGCGATCTAGAAATGGGGTACCGTGTTCTGTGGAAGATGTTTTTGAAGCAAAATTTAACATTGGTCTCTATGGAGCAGAAAGTTGGTTTTCCTGTCAATCAATGGCTTCTGTGTCAAATGTGTAAATCTGTGGAATTCCACAGTAATGTTTCTACGATTAGGACAATATTAGCTACTTTTACATCCAGAAATTATGCATGAAGAGTGAAGATTGTGGACACAGTGGCAAAACACAAATGTTTTTTTCACAAGAATCTCAAGCTGCTCTTCACTCTAGCGGTGAAATCACGCACTCTAAGCTGCGCAATACACACCCATTATAAAGTCAGAAAAGGGCTGAAAAATCATAAAAGTTAAATTGCTGCAGTTCAAAAAGTTTAAAAGATATCGGAAAGCTGAATTATGCGGCAATAGTTCAGAGTTTTCTCAACATTTGAAAGTTGAAATGGTGTCTTTAGCTGAAAGTATGAGGAAGTTGAAGGATTTGAAAGTTGAAGAAGTTTAAGAGGATTTAAGAGGATCTTCTCCATAGAAACCCATTCAAAAAAAAAGTTGCTAAAAGCTTAATAATTCAAAAAGCTTAAAGGTTAGAAATAGAAAAAGTCATAGCAGAGATGAGCTGAAGGAGCTGAACATTTTCATAGTTGAACGGTTTCTGTAGCTTAAAAAATGAAGAAGAAGAAGCGTTGCAAAAAAGGGGGGGACGGAAGAAATACTGGAATAAAGAAACAGGAGGATAACAGAAGGATAACAAATTGTTGGAATGCTTAACAGCATTCCAACAATAAAGGTTTCATTGGTCCATCCCACTGGCAGTTCCTTTAACTCCAAAATCAGACCTCAAACAAAAAAGTCCATGAATAAACATAAAGCATCCCGGAGGAGAAAGTGGTTTCTTCATCAAACAAAGTACTCCAACCCGGCAAAGTCCTTGGTCTCTGTTCCTCCAGGTAGGCGGCGGCGTCCTCTCTCTCCTACTCCAGGCCCGACTCCTCTGCCGTGGTGCTCTCCCCTTTATTCAGTTTCCCAGCCCTGCCTCAATTAGGGGCCTTAAGCACCTGCAGCTGGGTGCATGATGAGGCAGTCTGGGAGCGGTAGTCTCTAGCCCGGCGGCCATTTTGGATTGTGGGCACTGATCCTGGGTGAGGATGTAGCGCCCCTCCACAACCTGTCCCCTTGTGATGCCACAATATGGATATTACAAATGTATATGTTGTTTGGATTATTCCTGCTGCAGATGTTTACGGTGGAGCTCATTTTAACTCCTTTATACTCTGTTGTTCAGTTTGGGTAGTTGAGGTTTGACAAATGATAATGTGCAAAGTAACTAGTAACTAAAGCTGGCAGACAAATGTAGTGGAGTAAAAAGTACAATATTTCCCTCTGAGATGTAGTGGAGTAGAAGTACAAAGTTAAATAAAATATAAATACTCAAAGTACATTGAATTGGTACATAAGTACAGTACTTAAGCAAATATACTTAGTTACATTCCACCACTGATCATAATATTTACTCTTACCACTCACAACTCATCAAAACCAGACAACATACTGCTTTTTATAAAGAGGTGGAATAATGATGAGCAGGATTGAGTTCAGTCTATTGGTTCGGCCCTCCACAACAGTCCCTGTTTCTCATGTGGCCCCTTGGGAAAAATAATTGCCCCCTCCTGCTCTTACTGTATAAGAAGGTTTGCCTTGGCCTACTGAGCATGAACCGGATGTCGTATGGGAGAGGATGTCCTTCAGTCCTAGTGTGTTAGCCATCAGGGTCTTGAGTGTTCAGTAAAAGCCTTCCCCTTGAAGAACATCTCAGGCAATTGTGAATCAAAAGTACTCAGTCAATAGAAAATAAGCAGCTGTAATAGTGGCAATGGAAAACCGAAATGAAAATGGAAATGAAAAGAAAGAAATGAAGATGGGGTGACCTACTGTCTCCCGTCTCTTTCTCTCTCCTCTTGTTTGAAGCTTGAAGCTGCAACACATTTTCACTCCCAACTTGTTAAAAAACAACTCTTGGCCAGTGGCCCTGAGCTTCTAACTATGAAACTCTACGTACCCGTCTGGTGTCAGTTTTGGACGTGTCTGGGACGTCAATGCAGTTTCCACTGGTTACGTTCATAGTGTCATTTTAGAATAAACTCCTGTCTTCACAGGAAGGTAGGCAACAAAACCAAACCTTAGTCTGGTGAGGAAAAGAGCGTGGTTGATGTCACCTCCACTAATTAATGCACGAGTAGTGAATCAAGAGACTAGCGACTGTCGACGTTTACCTTTAGTTTGGCATGGGACAGGAACAGCAGTCTCCTGGGCTAAAGTCCTATCCAAACCCCTCCCGCCCTGTGCGGACTATCCTGCTCTTCATACTACATTGGTTGCTCTGCCTGTCTTAACTAGGGACCCTGTCAGTCACAGAATAACAAAAATAGGGAATTTTGGGAGTTTACTGCAGCAGACAACTGCATAAGACAGTGGAGTTCTGCTGCAAAAGAAAAATGAAATCAAAGCAGGCAAGTGTGAAATGATAGGATGCATTTAGTGAAAATGAATGAATGAATCTGTTTCCTGCATGGGAGTGGCACCCAACAAAGCTGGTGCACTGGAGCCATTCAAACACGCTTAATAAGGAAACAGTAGTGAAAGTGATGCGAGTGGATAATAAAGAGTTTCATCTCATCTGTGTTCCTCAGAGTGTACCATGTGTCTCTGCTCCCTCGAGGTGTTTCTCAAAGTAGATGCAGAATTCCTCCCAAACGTGAACACGTCTGAATGCAGTCGGTACATTTGGCCTCATGGGGCTTCATGCTACAGTATGTTGAGGGGATGTTAGTTTCCTTCCACTATCTCTTTTATTTCCACTCTCATGAAAAGGAAAAATGTCTGCCGCCTGCCTCGGAGAACGAATCAAACCTGCCAACAGTTTCCTGTCAGCGTCTGGCGTCCTGAAATATTAAAAGCAACACTGAAAATTAATTCTCTATGAATTTTAACTCCGTTTCAATTTGAGATTTTGTTATTTTAGGCTGCCTTGAAACATCTGGCCGGGGACAGCAGATTGAAATTAGCCTCTCTGGCTAACTCTGGCTCACTTACAGTGTAACTGTTAATTAGTGTGCATTGTCCCTGAAAAAATAAATAAAATAAAATAAATAAAATGCAAGAAAATGTTTCCCCTCTTTGGAAGATGTGTTAACGTGGCGAGATGCCTCTGCTCCCCAATCATACAACTATTGTTCTTCGAATCTTTATTCAACTTCTATTTCTTCCGTCCCACCTCTTCTTCTCCTTCATTTTTTAAGCTACAGCAACCGTTCAACTATCAAAATGTTCAGCTCTTTAATGACATGTGTGCTATATCTTTTCATATTTCTATTCTTTAAACTTTTTGAATTATTAAGCTTTTTTCAGCCCTTTTCTGACTTTATAATGGGTGTGTATTGGGCAGCTTAGAGTGCGTGACGTCACCGCTAGAGTGAAGAGCAGCTTGAGATTCTTGTGAAAAAAACATTTGTATTTTGCCACTGTGTCCACAATCTTCACTCTTCATGCATAATTTCTGGATGTAAAAGTAGCTAATCTTGTCCTTGTCGTATACAAATTACTGTGGAAGCCCACAGATTTACACATTTGACACAGAAGCCGTTAATTGAGAGGAAAACCAACTTTCTGCTCCATAGAGACCAATGTTAAATTTTGCTTCAAAAACATCTTCCACAGAACACGGTACCCCATTTGTAGATCGCCAGTTAAGCCACATTTTTTACACTACAGACACAATTTTTACAGGATCTGTTTCTGTTTCTCAAGTCATCCTTCCTCTCAATTATTAATATCGGAGCAATAGGAGCTACGGTTATGGGAGTTTTGATGATTTGTTTGAGAGGTGTTTCCCTGTTTTATCTCCATGAAATGGCTTCAGGCACACAGGTGTTTGCGATTGAGCCAATTAGTGATGTTGATAAACACACAGACTCACAGACACATGCGCGCATACACTCCTCTCCCTCTATCTCTCTGTGTCTCTCTCTCATACAGTCATTCAGGTCTTAGGGATCTTTAGGTCTTTCCCCCCTCCTCCACCCCCCCACACACACACACACACTCCATTATAAAATAAAAGCCCCACAGAATGAATCCTAACGGAAATGCTTGTGATGAGCCTGTCATTTAATAACCGGTTTATGTTTATCTAACATTATGATTCTGTCTCTTCTCCCCTTCTCCCCCACACCCCATTTCAAAATAAAAGCTCCAGAGAGTGAATTCTAACTGAACTGCTTGTGATGAAGCCTGTCATTTAATAACCTCTGTTTATGTGTGTCAAACATTATGATTATGTCTCCTCTCCCCCTTCCTCCCCCACCCAGTTCCAGCCTTTCAAAATAAAAGCCTCATGGATTAACTGTATTTAAACGTTAAGCTCAAAATTAGGCTTTTTTGTTGAAATAATGAATGCTCTTACTAATACTGCGACAACTACTACTACTACTGCTAATATTTCTAGTATTACTACTACTAATACTACTACTTCAACTTTTGCTGTTGCTACTATTACTACTACTGCTACTGCTATTACTGCTACCATAAATATTATTACTACCACTACTGCTATTACTACCACTACCACTACTATTATTACTTATACCACAACTGCTACTACTGCTATTCCTGCTACTACCAGTACTAATACTACTACATATATTAGTACGACTGCTACTAGTACTACTACTACTTATTCTACTACTACTACTGTTATATTAAATACTACGACCACTACTACAGCTATTACTACGACTACTGATACTACTACTTCTACTTCTTCTTCAATTTCCTGCATTTCACTACTGTATTTTATTTTACAGTTTAAAAAAATAAATGTTTTAATGCAATGACTGTTCTTAATTGTTTTTAAATCTCCTTTTCTTTTGCCTTATGTTTTGATGCTTTTAATGGTTTTATGTGAAGCACTTTGAATTACCTTGTTGAAATGTGCTATACAAATAAACTTGCCTTGCCTTGCCTACTACTACAACAAATATCACTACCGCTGGAATTCTTTTAAGCTACAGAAACCGTTCGAATATCAAAATGTTCAGCTCTTTCAGGAGAGGGGTGATATGACTTCATATTTGTAATCTTTCAACTTTTTGAATTATTAAGCTTTTTGCAATTTTTTAAAATTGGATATCTATTTTCATCAATTTTTTCACAATTAATTTCAGCTTTCAGCATTCCAACGCATTTTCAGCAGGAAATGCATATTCTAGTTATTTATGCTCTTTTCCGATTGCCTGACTTGCCTTATTTTGTCTCTTGTTTACCATCATATATTAAAATGAATTGAACAATGTTATGTTAGTAAAGGTAAGGAACTGTATTAGTATGATATATGTAATGGAGAATTAAGGTTTCTGACATTAAACATGCTGAGTATCAGAAAAAAAGCATCCGTTATTAGTGCCTTCAACGCCCAATTTTGCCCTGACGAGCTTCTTGCCTTGCAACAACTAGAAAATGCATTTCCTGCTGAAAATGTGTTGGAATGCTGAAAGCTGAAATGAATTGTAAAAAAAATTGCTGAAAATTAAGAAATGGGAGACTACCCGTCTGAAAAATGTTGAAGCCCAAAAGCATTTAAACTGCACTGCTGAAAACCAATGTAGTTGAAATGTTTAACAATGGTGTCTGTAGCTGAAAGTATGAGGAAGAAGAAGGCTTTGAAAGTTGAAGAAGTTTAACAGGATTTGAAGATTTTCTCCATAGAGATCCCATTCAAAAGAAAATTGCAAAAAGCGACAGGCAGACAGACAGTTTTATGGACTGAGTGAGTGAGACAGGCAGACAGCTAACACATTTTTAACGTTCGTTCAGGGCCACCATAAAACATTAGTCATCAAAAAATGAATAGCCTAAAATGAACAAACAATGAATAGCCTACACAGACCTATTTAATAATGAATACATCTTATAGAAAATAAAGAAATGTCCATACAGCAAAGGCTTTCTGGAACTTTGTCTGTCTTTTTATTCATTTCAGAATGGCATTACGCAAATGACTGTCGACCAAACCTGAAGGTCCCTACTCAAAGTCACCGCGACTCCACATATGTGTTGTGGCATTAAAGGACCAGCCCAGGGTGCTGAGCTGGGAGTTTAGCGAAGGCAAGGCCAAAGCGGCTTCTTCAAATAACAACGCCGTCATGGTCGTCTCCGACGGCCATTCCTGTGCCAAAGTGACTCTGTACGAGGAGTACAGCACGAAAGTGAAGGAGGGGGGTTCCTATGTAATGTGAGGCTACAATGTAAGGGGACAATCGCCCCCTTACTTTTTAAACATTACCAGGGACAGTGTCTTCTTTCGGAGCAGTGCCCTTAGCGTATCAGACGAGCTGCTAAAACAGGCTGAGGCGCTGTTGTATCCTCCCTCGCCTCTGACCCCCCTCAGCACCTGCAGGGAGTCCTTGGGTCCTGTCACGGTGGAGGTGGAGGTTGTCGATGGACGTAATTTTCTGTCTGACAGGACCGCGATGTGGAAACAGTCTATTGCTGTAAAATAAAAAGTTTAAGACCTCTTGACTCTTGGTATAACGTGAAGACTAAAACAAATCCACTGTGTTCAGGTGTCTGCGGTGAAAGAGGTGGTGGTGGCGAGGGACACGGTCCCTCTGCTCACCATTACAATAAAGCAGGTAAGCTATTAAGTAACGGTCCATGGGTTACCTTGCATATTGCCAGCACAATAAAATACTAATATATTTACAGGAGGAAACAAAGGTGCCTGTGTGCTTGTGGAAGGAGGTGGCCATAAGTGACATTGCCATTGGGACGAAAGTGCAAATATCCCATCTGCGAGGGTCGGATGGTGCATATGGGTTTCCGACTGCAATCCATCCTATGCTCAAAGATTGAAGTATGCTGACTTGGCTTTTGCTGCTTTTTTCTTCTGTTGTTAACTTACCGTTAATGTTTTTCTTTTTTCTTTTTTGGAAAGCAGTGGATGCGGATTTTAGAAGTGTCCTGTCAAAATATACAGAAACATGATGATGACAATTATGATAATTTATCAATTTAACAATACAATACAATACAATACAAATAATTTACAAAGCAAGTGGCTGCACCAGAGATTATATCGTGGGCAACCCCACAGCTAGCAGCCCTGAACCAGCATGGAAAATGATTTGTACGAACGGTATTTCAGCATCGGAGAAGCGTTGCACATTTTATGGCTGGGAATGCGTTTTATTTGCAACTGAGCATCTTGGTGTTTCGAGCTACGCTACGCTAACCAAGGCAGCTACACAACATAGCACCACAGGACACTCACAAGCTACGGTGCTTTTGAAAACTTTTGGAGAGACCCGAGTGGATCTACAACTCAACGAACACGTTCACAGGAGAACTGACTGGAAGTGAACCGATGTTCTGTACAACCGCGTCATTAAACTCTTCATTTACAAAGAAAGGAGGATGGACTTTGTCTTTAAGTGAACAGCAGCTTTGGTAAGTGAAGTGCTTTTGTGTTTTAACCTCTGCAGTAGCGTTACTACTGTGTTCATTTGTCTATGGCAGGGGTCGGCAACCTTTACTATCCAAAGAGCCATTTAGCCTAAAATTGGTCTGGAGCCGCAAAAGCTATTTGATATCACAGCTTATAAAGTTTTATATATAGTTATATTATATATACAAAAAACTATAGTTTGTTGTATTGATGAAAGTATAGAACAAGAATAAAGACAATTCTTGGCATTTCTTGGCTATTTTACCTGTTATAACAATATCAAACTCTTACGAAGAGGAGATTTTGCTGCAGCAGTTAGAATCGCTCTTTTTCGCTCATCTCCAGCATAATACTTTTCAGCAAATGCTGTGTGCTTGTTCTGGAAGTGTCTTTCAACATTACATTGTTTGCACATATCAAGTATACAGTAAACCAGCATCGTTGGCAGTGAAAGCAAATGAATACGTCCACGCAGAATTGAACTCTATTTTCCTCCGTGACTTTTCTTTTTTTGGATTTATCCATTGTTAGTTTACCGAGGGCGGGGTCTGAAAATCATGATTAGCCACCTGCAGGGAAAGGCGCTTGACATGCGTAATAGGATGTGTAGCACATTTTAGTTGACAAAATCTTAAAACGTTTTTATTTAAGGTCAGGTATTACTGATCTTGTTGTCTTTTCTAGCAGCTGTCCAATTAAAGTCTGCATTTCTGCGGAGGAAGCAGCTGTTATTGGAGCGATTGGCGAGCAGCGTGTCCAGCGGCGTTATCAGACCTACGGAGCAGCCGTCTGAAGTCACGTTAGCACAGGGGTGTCAAACTCATCTTCACTCTGGGCCACATCAGCATCACGGTCGGCCTCAAAGGGCCGGTTGTAAATGTAAGACTGTGTAAATGTAACTACTCCTAACATACTGGTAAATAACTGTCTCTGCATTTGATTATTGTTTATTCAAGTGTAAAAATATTGTACATGCAGTTATATAAATGTAAAAATATATTTAAGCACATTTCTGTTCTAACTTAAATCCTTTTACATTACTCAAAGTATTGAAGAAAATATCAAAGACAAATAGGAAACACAAGTTATTACAATAAGTTTGTTCAAAGCTTAAAATCCTTTCAAGGGTGCGTTTGCACCAGGGGCGTTTGTAGGATTCAAAGAAAGGGGGGGCTTAGCCCCAAGGGGAGGGGCATGTTTGCGCGCGGCAATTTTTTTTGGGGCCCATATGGAGCAGCGGATATCCATTGTTCCAGACAGTTCATAGATTTGTTCAATCGGAACGAGTGTGATTTTGCTCTGTAGTTTTGCTTGCATTCAGTATATGATAACACAAGAGACAGAATTTCAGGGTCAGAGTGAAATTTGACAATACAAATATGAACTTTTCTCAAATAAAGAGAGAGAAATAATTTTCCTGCTTGTAAAGGAAAGACGGATAAACTAGCTTTCATATCCGCGTCACTCCCAAATCCTAATTCTTAAAGGGACCGCACACAATGGATGGAGAATGGACCTGACAGGGTCAACTTTTGAGTTGTTTCCTTGTTTTATTATGAGCAGGATTGTAATTTGAAGGGTGAGAAAACATACAAACCAGAACGCATGCACATATGTAGCATGTTAGAGTTATAAATAACTTGTCCATGTGAGAAACAATAGTTTAATTTAATTACATCACCAAAATAAATTTTATTTTAGGGGGGCTTCAGCCAAAGAGCTGCTTCTATGACTGTGTTTAAGTATCTCATAGTTATGACTTTCTATCTCATAACTTCGACTTTCTATCTCATAATTTCGACTGGGGATATTTGTTTTATCAAATCTAACTTCCTTTTTTTTGTAAATCTGGCTGGCGGGCCACATAAAATGACGTGGCGGGCCATATGTTTGACACCCCTGCGTTAGCGGCTTTGAGCAACTAATCTACTTCCTGTTTACACCGGCAACCACCCGCATGCCCAGTGTACGTGAATAGTCACGTGATATTCGATTTCAGGTGTTTAAGTCTGGACGGAGATCATCTAGAAAACGATGCTGAAATGCCGTGTGGACGGAGATCGTTTTAAAACGTATTAGTGTGGATGTAGACTCAGGGAGCCGCAACAGAGGGAACAGAGAACGCTTTATTGTCATATAAATACACACGTGGACAAAAGTGTTGGTACCCTTCCGTTAAAGAAAGAAAAACCCACAATGGTCACTGAAATAACTTGAAACTGACAAAAGTAATAACAACTGAAAATTAACTAATGTAAGTCAGACATTGCTCTTGAATTGTGGTTCAACAGAATAATTACAACAAACAAACTAATGAAGATGGCCTGGACAGAAGTGATGGTACCCTTAAATGAAACGTGAAATAAATCATCTCTTCTGTCATTTGTCTTTGTTTAAAAAAAAAATACTATTTCATGAAATAGTTACAGGCTACTTTAAATCTAATTCTGCTCTAATAATAGTAATTGTTTTATACATACGGTATATGTATGCAAAATTGTTAATTGGGACTACAGATGAAAAATTTAGCACGTCATAGACTTCATAACCAGCCATAGTATATTATAGATGGAATAGTATGGTATGACGAACAAATTCATAAAAAGCAAGAGTGTAGTATGTCAAAAAGTCTTAAAAACGTCATATTATAGTATGTCAAACAAGTTGTATTGTGTGTAAAAATGTCAGAAATTAGTCAAGCTATAGTACATCAAAAAGTCATGAGAAAGTTATTCTGTAGTATATCAAAAATTATAGTTTGTTGAAAAAAAGTCAAAGTATAGTATTTCTAAAATGTCATCTTATATGTGACCAACTTTGGGTAAATTCACCACTACTCTGTTAGTAAGGAGCAAAGGGACCATGAGTAATAACCATGAATACAAAAATGGCCCTGGAAATGAAAGTGTCTGTGTGTTTTGTGATCCCTTTCAACATCACTGTTTTGTCAATCCACTGTCTGTAATTCTTTACTACATTGCAGGTAGAATCATGCTCGCCATCAATATGAAAGAAACTTCAAAGGTGGTCCTCATTCTGTCTGTAAGACCTGACAGAGACAGATGGAAGAGGAAGTCAAAAATGAGTCAAAAATGTCAAAAGTTACAAAAAAGCCATGGTACTGATATTGTGAAAAGTCATATTATGTTTAAAAAGTCAGCAGGTGCTTTGATGGGGGTGACAGTGGAAGCCACCCTCATTGTGAGCAAAATTACCAAATTGCATCCCCATTGTTAACCTGCCATATCTGCAGGTCATGACCGATGCAAATGTGTCCATTTGTGTGCAAGTGAACAACTATCTGCCTACTTGAAGCTGGTTGTAGAGAAAATGACCCTTGCGCGCGCGCACACACACACACACACACACACACACACAAAGCTGTATCCATCACACAGCACTCTTAATGTTCAGATATGTCAAATCCCCTCTTTAACCCCGAGGCTGCATGACATCTAATTCAGTACTACACAGGCCTGATAATGACAGTATTGATTCGGCCTTTGTTCTCTTCTTCTCGTTCCCTTTCTTCCTGTCTGTGTCTTGAGCAAAAAGACGGGGCCGTGTCATCTTAATGCATGGCTTGCTTTGCTGGGCTCGCCGTCCCTCAAACCCCTGTCCTCCCCCCCTCCCTGTAGGACTGGCGCCAGTCGGCCAGCACTTTTACCAGTAGCTGTCACCACATATGGGCTAGAGGAGGAGATGAGGAGACAGAGCGTGTGTGTGTGTGTGTGTGTGTGTGTGTGTGTGTGTGTGTGTGTGTGTGTGTGTGTGTTTGTCAGACAACAACAACTGTGCAGCAATTTGTCTAAATGAAAGGCCTTGTTAAAAAAAAAGAAATAAAAAAAGATAACAATGTTTTTTTACTTCTAGTGCACTGGTACCCAAAGTGGGTATACTTCCATTGATATAAACAGGGTGGAAAAAGTACTACTGCAAACCCCACTTAGTATAATGCAATGGAATTCAAATTGCAGTCTAAAAAAAGACCTCTCTAAAAAATATAAAAACAGAACATTGATGAACGTAGGATTTATTGCCGAGCAGCAGTGTAAAACTGCTCTGCGACTGGCTGTGCCATCGTCTTCCTATGGGAGGAGCGATGGCGCCCAACTAGGCCAAAGCACTATCCTCGGGCGTGGCACGCAGCTCGAAAATCCTGCGCCTTGTCCGCACAATGCTCTGCGCCCCCACGGTGAGCGGAAAGCAGATTTGTCTCAAAAGCCAAATCTAAATCAAAATGTGTGTACCTAATAAACTGGCAACTAAGTGTAGTGACGTGTTGTCCATGATAAAGGAGTACTGCGGCGTGACCACCGTACAGTAAGGGTTACAGTATGATATAGATGATTTTCTTATCTAGCTAAATGGTAAGAGGACTGTGCTTGTATAGCGCTTTTCTAGTCCTCCGACCACTCAAAGTGCTTTAACACTACATGTCATCATTCACCCATTCACACCCATTCATACACTGATGACAGGGACTAGCATGCAAGGTGCCACCTGCCCATCAGGACTCTAACTAGCATTCACACAATATTCACACACCGTAGGCACAGCTACGGGAGCCATTTGGGGGGGCAATTAGGTGTCTTGCCCATGGACACATGGGCATGGACTAGAGTAGCCGGGGATCGAACCTCTGATTAAAGGATGACCCTGCTCTACCAATGAGCCACAGTCGCCCCAACACACAGCTAAGCTGGTGTTTAACCTCGCTAGGCTGTAGGCTAGCATTGAGCTAAAGTTAAATTGAGTGTTCTGAAGTGAAAGTGAAGACATTTAACTTGAGATTCATTGTGAATAACAGTGTACAGATTTAGTTATCAGAATTGAAGACTTCACCTGTACAGCATCACTGCAGTGATATTGTGTTGATGCCCTTAATTGATAATCAGATCTTTATTTTGGCTTGAGGCCAGGTTCATGGTGCCGTCTGTTTTTACCTCTTTGCTGAGCAATCTTAGGATCCTTTTTACAGTGTAAAGTCCAGAGATGAGAGTTAATAACACAACATTCGTCACGTAACTCATGTGTTGCCAGATTTTCAGCCCAACGGAAAATCAGCAACACTGTCGCTGCATCTGGTTTGCCGCATCTTTTAGAAGTAGAAGAAGAATGAATACTGTTTGTAGGCTCTATGCATGAGGAATATGGATGGCTCCAAAAGTGGCGAACCTATGCCCCATGATTCCCTTACTGAATTCACACACCCACAGTCTTTAACATAACATCCCAAGGACTCCTGATCATTCACACAGTTTAATTCTCCTTAGTTACTGATGTAACCCCTACACTTAATGACTGTAATAAAATAATAACACGTCAACAACGTTATTCCTCCGACACAGACATCAGCAGTGACGGGTCGAACGGAAGTTCGACCCGTCACAATAAAAGCCCCGGACACATCCACTGGATCACTGCGTCCCAGAGGGATCTCAAAGTGCATTTGGAGCCTTCACTGAGAAGAACACATCAAAATAGCTCACGCATTGTGAAATCACAAATTCTCAAATGGACTAAAAGAAGCACTTTGCATGATTCTGTGTAGGCATATACAAGCTAACCACTCAAAGGACTTTTATTACTACTGATTATACCCGACAATCATCCTGAATGATGTCGCCCTCAATCTGGTTCCTTCTTCCAGAGCAGATGTCGCCATGTACACAGCCAGCTTTATGAATAGTTTATTAAACTTCCTCTTATCACTGACCACACACCTCAAATACCACCAGGCCAGATCGAATTTCTGCTCCGAGCTCTGTTGATTGGGAACTACTCACTGTCCAAAACTAAATTGTTGTGCTTCGACAGATTAAAAACGAGAGCCTTTATAGATTTTGATCTGCCGAACAGTGCACGATAAGCGCTCGGTTTTTACCACACCAACAGAACAATGAGCATGAAGTGAAAGAGAATTTGCATTTATTAGAGATGGTCGTGTTTCTATTTGCATGACAAATAGAATATCTGCGGGCGCAGAGGCCAGATCGGTGATTAAGTCAGCCCACCACACTCGCAGCAAAGGAACAAGTCGAACCTAATGCTGATTGCTCCCTTTTATGTGCCCATTGATCTCGATTATCAAGTCAACAGAATAAGATGTCCACTAGACATAACATCGGTGCACTTCCATCTTTACATGCCACATTACTAATAGGATTTGTCACAGATGGGAAAATATAATGGTCTTTTTTCCCCCACTTTCTGGCACCATTAAGCTGCCATTGCCATTTTTTTGTGCGAGACACCCCACCTTCTGAGGTAAAAATTTTATTACATGGTAATTTAAGACATGGTTCGTTCATCTCAAGTGTCGCCGCTGGACATACAAATCAAAAAGAGGCCCGCTGATATTTTCATTCCTCATCTTCCAAAGCCCACACATTATCCTTTTTTATAATCTGTATTTTATTTGCATTTTTTGCCCCCGAGGTGAGGAGAGGAATCCGGCAATAGCCATGAAAATCCCACGGCTGCCTGCTTTTATGTGCCTTGCTTCACTGAGGACCTGGGAGATTTATCACTTTTCTCTATGTCACCGTGCCTTTTATGACTTACATTGATCATCAAGGTGTACGACCATCATCGTACAGAGTACATTATCGTCAAGGCATCTTTCACCCCTCCCCCTCCCCACTGCCATGGGGCATGGCGAGAGAGAGAAATGTGATTCACATCCTCTGTCTGCATCCGGCGGATCCAAACTGACAACAATCTAATAAAGCAGGACAGTAGTCAGAAGTCATGTGGGCAGAAGAAAAACATCACTCCATTCTAGAACTTGTGTGTTTTCTTAAAACAGGACTCTTGAGGGAGTTTGAAAAAAATATATATATCACACCAGAGAGATACGGCCTTTTTAATACCACACATTCATCTTCTTTGTCAAAACCGGCGTACATCGCCCACAATGCAACCTGACCGCCAATTCTTTGACCAGACTTTGTCTGTTAAGTTAAAAACGTTTTTGAAGACACTAAAAGCTCATACAGTAAAACTCCTGGAGTTTTACCAGTTCTCATTGTAGATAGGGAGTAGATCAGCAATAATGGAGCCAAAATCCCAAACTAAATATCAACTATGCAGCTGATCTCAGTTGAGTGACTGATTTCTTGACTCCCATAACAGGTGGTTGTATATGGGTGGAGATGGTAACCTAAGAGAAACTCTGACACTGAGTTCTTATTTTTGGACTATATTCTTTTGGATGCTACTGATAAATTACTTTTGTTGCACTTAAGACTTCTGTTGCGCCAAAAAGGGACAGTGATCTAGTTTCTCTTTCAGCCTGACCTTAGTGATTGACATCTTTATCTTGTTTATATTTCATTCAACAGATTAGAACCGTTCACTATTGATTTAACCACGATCAGTGATTGATCAGTTACCTCTGAAGTTCTGCTTGCTCCGTCCTGCAGTCTGCACTTGAGTGACGGGATGTAACACAATCGACTGCCTATCATGGAGTCATCTGTGTTGCTCCCCAGCTGTCAGTAAGGAGGTGTAGGCCAGCCGTCTCTGTGCACAGGGCTGCCGGGTCCCTGTCAACCTTGCTGCCTCACCTTCTGCCTTCGTCAGTCCTGTTCCATGTCCGCCTTCTAACTCAGCAGTGTTTGGGGCTGTTTATGTCAGATCTCTGGCAAGTAAATCCGTCATATTATCAAATCTGTTTATTTATGTTTCCTGAGACTTGGTTAAGTCCAGGTGACTGTGTGGCATTAAATAAAACATGACAAGGCCCCTTTGTTTTAATCTACAGTCCCCTTCGGTTTTTATTCTTTCTTTCCTTCCTCTTTCTTCGATCTTGTAGCTTTTATTACATCTCGCTTTAAAAGACTCTGTGACCAACCATTTCTGTAGCTTTCTGTAACGAACAATCACAACCAACATCACACCCACCTCACTCAGCTGTGTGGAGGTGTGGAAGGAGCCAGGGTTCAAACTTCTCTCTTGCTCTCCCTTGTCATTCTTCGCTTGACTATTTCCTTCACTTTTCATGTGAACAACTGAGTGCAGCACAATGAACGTCTCCCATGCGACATGGTCTGATGGTCCGTCATCACCTCTTTAATAGCTAATTCCACCCCTGCTCAATATTGTTTACCTGACCTTTATAGAGCGCTGCAGGGATGACGGATTTTGGTTAGCCAACGGAAGTTAGCATCGCACTGGTTCCATCGACAAAAACCCAACAGGATTATAGTTTTGAGGCAAAAAAACATGTATGATACTCACAGGTTTTGTTCAGCGAGATAATCTTTACAAATGAACAGCACTTTTATGAATCCAAGCGGAGTGAAGCGTAAAAGCAATTGGCTACCGTTCAGGTATAAAGGAACTACACCACGGTCACATGACACGAGTCCACACAACGAGAGGCTAAAGGTTAGACTAGTTGGTGTGATGAGGTTAGCCACTGGTTAACAACCACCTTTTCAAGCTTCATATCACTTCACAAGATGGGTATATACTGACGTATTTTATTTCAGGCAACTAACCAAAAACCCATTCCAAATCCATTGACTTTGTCAGGGACTGGCCTTTATTTGGTTTTATGTCATTTTGTATTCAACCTTTAGTTTTCCAGGATAGTCCCATTGAGAATCCCTTTTTCAAGGGAGTCCTGGCCAAGACAGCAGCATTAAAGTTTCACATGAAAGCGCAAAAAACAGACTTTCCCATAAACGCACAAACTGTTGGCACTGGTTTGAGACTGGACCTTTTAAACAGCTTTTATTCGACAACTTCTGTTACTTTGAATGTCTTAGACTCAGTCCTCCTGCTTTCTCATTGAGGCTCATTGGGTTTACTCATCCACTGAATTTACTCCCCAATCCCTCGCTCACCCACCCATTCATCAGCCCCGCTTGTGCCTGATGTGGGTGTGTGTCTGTTGCGTGTGTGCGTTGGAGGTTGCCGGGCAGCGGAAAGAGAGGTCACTGTGGTAATGGGAAGCTCTGGGAGAGACTGACAGGAGTGTGCATGTGTACATAATCTATTAATTAAAGGCGAGGCAGCAAAACGAATGGGGAACCTTTTCCTGTGTGATATCTCCATCAACCCCACCTCACACCCCCTCCCCCGCTGCCTCTCCTCCCCACCCACCCACCCACACTCTCCAGGTAGGCAGGGCAAACACACAGCGAGACACTTATTGAGAGATTAAAACCAAATCTCCCAGATTGCCGTATAAAAAAGGTAATTTACAATATTAAACTGACTTTTATCTATATGCAAATGTCTCCCCCTCCCACAACCTATTTGAATAATTTATGTGAAGGTTTTTTGGGGGGAAGTGAGGTGAGTGTCTTTTCCCTCCGTCTAAAATAACCCAGTTATGCCATAAAGGAGACTATTAACTTCCTCCCGCTACATCTTCCATTTCAGTTTTTTTTTTCTTCCCAGAGTTTATTTCTTTCAATCACACCAATAGCTTTTCCTTCAGGTAGTGCAGTGAGGGGAGCTAACATTCACACTTTATTGCGCTGCCTCTTGATTTTTTATTCTTTTTCACTCCGTGGGCGTCTCCCTGCTTCTTTCTTTTCGTTTTTGCATTTTGCTCCTGGCTCTGTCCTCATGAATGTCATACATTGAGCGATCAGGCTGCTGTTGGTAGTTTCATCTCCTCTGCTGCCTCCGTTTCTTGCTATTTCTTGCTTCTCATTGGCTACAACTAGCATCTCCAGTACCGGAGCTATCAGTCTGCTGTTAGCCCATCTGCTTACCCAGCTACTGCTGCTGCTGAAGGGTCTCAGACATCCTGGGAAACCTGGAAACATCAGTACAGAACACTGTTTACAGCTGTGTGTTCACGTTGTCCCAGTATACAGTTGATGGACCCCTGAAACAAAATATATTGGTGGTTTAAAAGGAATTACTGTCAGTAACGTTGGTCCTGCTGAAAATCTGAATATGTCTCTATGTATAAGTCCCTTATACATACCCTTGGTTCTCCAACATACCCTTGTTCTTCTGACTGAATCTCTCCCTGGCACCCTTTCTACACTGGGTGTCCTCAAATGTGCACGTCAGCAGCACAGTAGCAGCAGCTGCAGTCCTCTGTCACTGTCGTCACTGAATGCCACGGTGCTGCTGCGCGCTCAGCTGTGTTGAACGCTCGCCAGCGGCAGAGCCAGAACATTTTCATGGAGGCCAGTGCTCACTTTGGGATGGCATGGACATCGCTGTGTTGCTCAGGTTTGTCCGTGTGGCATACAGAGCTTACAGGATGATGTTTGCTTATGGACAAAATTGGTGGAGCTATATTTTTTGTTGTGTTCAGCTTCCCGTACTGTAACCAACCTCTGGTTTGCATTAGAACAGTGGTAAAGCAGCAGCTATTGTAAACAGTGATGCTATAAACATTTTCCTGTGGTTGCTTCTTCACATTAAATTCCACTGGCAAAACATTGGGATGCTTTAATTGTGAAGCAGCGACGGGAAATGTAATTATCAATAATTGTATCACTACAAACTGCTTTTCCATCAGGCAGTCACTGTTAACATGGAGCCCACACGGTCACTAACTTCAGTCATTGAGAAAATGTTATTTCATTTTTTGAGAAACAAAAAAGCAACATCAGAGAGAAGCCAATAAAATGGTCTACAATATGTGTTTGAATGATGTCAAAATGTCAAACCAATGCATCAGTGAAAACAGGTTTTAAAGATAAAGACAGAAGCTAAAGCTACTGATCACAGTGTAACAGTGAACCACCTCATCACCTGAAGATCCAGACAGAAGACAATGACATAAGGAACAGCAGTGTTCCTGTAGAGCCGGGGAAGTCTATATTCACTGTTGAAATCATTAAAAAGATAAAGCAGCATGTGTAGACATTCACTACACCTTCAGTAGCTAACGTAGCATAGAAAGGCGATGGTGATTTAGCCTTTTGTTGGTTTAAAAATGTTGCTTAAACTGGCTACTTGTGAAACAATGTGGTGGTACACGTCGTCTGTCTACACCAACTCCAGTTTCACATCTCGAGTTGCTAATCTGACTGCAAACGACAAGCAGTGCACGGAGAAGGAGGTCTTGGCCCTGATATCAGCTGGCTACAATGGATATACTAAAATATATTCCCTCGCCACCCGAGGCTTATCCGTCATCAGACCGACAGCTGATGGGTTCCAAGATTGCATGTGGTAAGTCTGCAGGAAGTACTATGATTCAAACTGAAGAGGATGTATTCCATCATGACATACATGAGATGGATGGCTAAAAAAACACAAAACTAGTGGAGCTGGTGGAAAATTTTCAAGGTAGGGCTGTGCCACATCCAATCAACATCCCAGAATGATTTAATACAAAACAAATTAAGGCATCAAACACGCATTACTACTTTGCAGTTAAACATTTAACCTTTATTCCAACATGAAAAAAGCAGGAAATAACACTTAAACAAACACGTCAGGACATCTTATTGTTGTCACCCTCACAAGGAATTCAGTATAATATAATAATATATATATCATACAATAATATTCACTATAATATAAAACACACACACACATATATAATTATTTATTTATAACTATATATCCATTTCTCAGACTGCTTCATGTCCCTCACTCCCTAACTGTCCGTGCTGGATCTGTCCCCGTTGTTTTAAGTTATTAGCATGACGTCATCCAGCTAGCCAAACCTGTCTGGTGTACAGCTAGTACAGAAGCTTCGCATGTACTGCTTCCCTTTCCCGCGAGTCTGCTGTCTGATTGTGAGGTCAGGCTGATCTGGGATCAGCTCTTTCACCTGCAGTTTCTCCGCAAAAATTCTCCTCTCAAACGGGTCTTGGAGGAGCAGTGCTCGCGCTCGTCTGTAGAGAATACTCCCGACGAGAACAAGCAGCTAGGGGCAGAACGAATTCTGCCCATCGCTGAATCTATTTGAGGACACTGATTGGCTAAATTGTATGTCACACATTTATATCTTTAATCATCAATTGGCTGAACTGCTTCATGGACCTCCTGTGGGCAGATTCTCCAGCGCCCCAGCATGCTGCGCCATGCAGACAGGCGGAGAGGACGTGGAGGAAAAGCATATATTTTGCGCAGATATCATATTTTACCAATATTACTGGGTGCATTCCATATTTCAAAAACACAAATATTGACAATTTGTATAATTGATTTTTTTATTTTTTGTGGCTCAAAGGGGGGGCGACGCCCTAGCGCCCTCTATTGGCCAGCCAGCACTGCGTGAAACACATCCAGTGCAGGCAGATACATTAGAAATGTACGATGTCTCGCCGATCTCGAACTCCTGCCCCTCTTTCCCGCTTCATCATTTTTCTAATTGTACCATTAAAAAAACAAAACAATCTAACAAAGCCTCCTCTCACTTCGATGATCAAGCAGCGAGAAGATGCTGCACACAGTTCACTTCACAGCACTGTGTGAATTTCATGAACATGAAGCTGATGTTTCAATTCCCATTATTGCTCAGAGCCTGGCTGTGATCATGAGTGAGTCACACTCCCCATAATGAGGCTCCAGCAGACTCTTAGAGGTTAGCAGAGGTGCCATCTTGACGCCAGTGGCTAATTGACGATTATGTACAGTACACGGTCTGGGCGAAATCATTCATTTTAATGGGGCTGATTATTGGCAGGAAAGACATGTGGCAGAGAGGACCCTACGGTGGCCCCTGAGGGACGGTCTGACACCAGAGGGGTTTACATCAGAGAGTGCGGTGAGTTCACCCTCAGGGGAACGAAATACAAGTTTAATTTCCTGTGTTTTAGAGTCAAGATATGTACCATGCTGTGGAGAGGTGTTACTGGGCCTAACAGGAAAAATAAATAAAGAAGAAGCGGCCACACAGGCAGACATTGCTGATATTATCACATCTTCATATGTCTCTGCACAGGGCTGTGTGCTCCAGGCTGCTATCTGTTACTCTGTGAACGTGAGACGAACAAAAGGTGTGGTTTCACAACACTGGAGGCTTGAAAATACAAGTTACTCACATCTGACCATTAGCTACAGTAGAGTAAGCGAGTTCTGTCATCGCTGTATGGCTGGCTTTATATTCTGATTAAAAAAGGTTGGCTGACAAGGTTTTGTCAGCACATCCACCTGGCTGCAAGATGGCTGCACTGGGTAGATCACTTACGTAATGTTATATTTCCCTAACATTAGAATTAGTCAGAATATACAAGCTGCCCTAGTGTTGGTGTTCGAGCCAAATATGGGATTATAAATACCACAGTATTTCTTTGTTTGTATGTTGGGTGGCGCTGTATTCCTGTCCTGGGCTCAGGTATATACTGTAGGTTCTGGAATTGCTGTGTTTGTCAGGTGTTTGACCCCGGAAGGGCAAACGGTTTTGACCGCGATACGCTACACATTTACTACATTGTAGGAAAGAGTGGCTTTTGTGTACATTGTTCCACAACGAAAATAAATGGGCTATAGATCATCAAACAAAAGTCTCTGTGATGTGTCGAATGCACCACACCTCACAGAGAGCTTAGCATAGCCGACAGCGAGCGCCTCAACCAGGCGACTCCGGAGGGAGCAGCACCTCAGGAGCTTACAGCCACACGACTGGGCTTCTGTAACAGTTGGGTTCAGTGATTATTCAAACCTATTTGCTTTCCCTCTGTAAGCTAATCCATTGCATTGGCATACATGTTCTACACCTACACAAATGTTTTGATGTAGGGTTAAAGTCATTTCTCCTTGCTGTTAGAAGATAGATGACAAGCAAGACACTTAGAGCTTTTAAACCCTAAGAAACATATGTATATATATATATATATACACACACACATATATGTGTAAGTGTGTTCTTTTATGAGATTGCTTTTCAACAGTGAAGGTTACAAATGTACAAAAGTAGCACAACTCAGTCAGAAGGACATGGTTGAAAAAGACCGTCATTTTCCTTTAGTAGTCAGCGTACTCCTGTCATTCACTCCTATTTAAGTTTGAGCTCGTCTGTGAAGCAATTGTTGTGTATTAGTTGCATAACATGCATGAGGTCAATGTCTGAATATAGTCAGTTAACATAGACAGCTTGAACAAAGGTGGGGTTGTAGATGTAGCCTGCGTGTGATCAGGCTGCAGTTGCTCATGGCTCACACTAGGTGCTACTACATACTTTAACGTGTAACGATCTGGAGTTTGATCCAATTATTTTTGTAGTCACTGTTGTTAAGGGCTCCCTTTCACCATAGCAACTTCAAGTGGTGAAGCTGTTGTTGCTGTCCACCACACACCAAAGGCCTTCTGTCTCTGTGCTCGTTTGGCAATGTCTTAACAAGGTCTCCTCGGCAATACAATCCAAAACAAAATGTTGGCATAATTGGCACCGGTTAATACGTTTATTTCGGGCACATGCTCGTATTCTTGTATTCTCTAAGGGCTGTTGTGAGAAATCAAATGAAGAATACATTGTGCTAATGAAGCTGCAAAGGGAATATTATAGAAGAGATTGATCGTTTCAGAGGCTACTTAGCATGGCGTGACTTGATTTTTAATTTCCTGTTGCCCAGAACGTGGCCTCTAAATCCTTAAAACAAATCAACGTGATTCTCTAATGAATCCTGTCATGTCATTTGGCATTATGCAGTCCTGTGTGAGCAAACAATGTGTGAACAGCTTCAATATGGTCAGATAGACATGAGTCACTGAGATCTGCTCTAGAAGACTTTAAAATAATATAATATGAAAGCGCTTGTAGTTAGAAGTGTATGTCGCGGAGACACAGCCCTCTTTAAGACATCTCCCTTAAGAATCAATAGAACAACTCTTCCACTCTTGCCTTAAACTGGATTGATTTGAAGTTAGTGGCAGTTGGTCCAAGACAGAAAACAGATGCCTCCTTTACATAGGGATGAGGTTCGGGAACCGATCTTAATGCTTCCATAATGAGACAGAGGGAGAGAGACTCAGAGAGACAGAGAAATGAATGCGACCAAAGAGGATGACGATGTGTCACACTTACAAAATCAGTTTGTTGAAGACGTTTTACTCTCTAAACATTTTATTTTCATGAGGGGAAAGGTTCATAGCTGACTATGACAGTATTTACAGGGTGATGTTGAGGCTTAGTCTCCCATTTCTGTATGTGTGTTGGAGGCCCGTGCAGGATCACTCTATAGTGTCACACTGATGTGCTTTTTGCACAATATTTATTATAATAGAATATAAATCATATAAAATGAGCCAGTAGTAACTTTCTGTACATTCATAATTTACAATTGATTCATAATGACATAGTGCTTTTCACAGTGCTGTGTATATCGATCTATATCTATAGATATAGATAGAGAGATAGATACATAGATAGATAGAGATCTAGAGAAGAAACATTTTTATTTTGAGGTAAAGATATTCTTTAAAACTTCAATTGTACCAACAACAAAAAAAAGGATTACCATAAAACAGCATACTTAAGGGTTTATTATAAGCATATCTGAGGGTTGCATATATGGAACCACTCATTCAGGTTTTTTTTGGGTGCTTTATACCTATAACAAGCAACATCATTATGTTGAGAAACAACACCTCCACATATCAGTTATTTTCAACACACATAATAAACTACATCATGTATGTTCATGGTAATGAAGAAACATGTCAGTGTGTCTCACTGTTGGGACGACATTATGCAACAAAACCACTTAGTTAGGTTTAGGAAAACTGCCATGAACCTGTTTCTCAACAACGAGCTACATCACTACCTCTAACACTGATACGCATGGACTTGTGTTTTAAGGATCCTAATCAGCCTTCCATTGGCATTGTGTTAGAGCTGAGTGACACGGAAAAAAAGAGAAACGTGTGTTGTTTTGTGTCTAACACGCATCACTAGATTATATCACAAACTGCTTTGAGACCGGGCACACAATACTTGCTGGTAGATATATTCATGGTTTGTCACTTCCCTTAGAGCAGTAGTAAAGGTGGTCTAAAACACTTCCTCCCCTGTCAGATAAAGCTTCCTGGAAGTACACCTCCAACAACATATATCATTTGAATTCATACAATATCAATACAATTTTCAGTTTCTCCTCGGGCAACTCAAAGCACTTGGTTAAGGTTGGAGGTTAAATATTGAAAAGGTCAATGTTGACAGAGACAGGAACAGACGTGACTGTCATTTCCTAACCTTAAGGTGCTACATGTGAGCCAGCCAGTGGGGCATGAAAACTGAAACAGGGGTTCTCAAACAGTTTAAGGCCAGAAACCCCTTACTTGGGAGATCATCTTCCAAGGAACCCCTTCAAGTCATAAAACAGATTAAGGATATGCTTGCTACCATTTTTACTCTCAGATGCCAGTGGAGCTATTTGTATTCTAAAAATGTACAACCTAAATGCTTCAGACCTTTAGTATCGTAATAAGCAGACATATTTAAATTTGAATCATGTTAAGATAAAATGAGATAATCCTTTATTAGTCCCACACGGAATTTGCAATGTTATTTAATGTCAATATCACTGCTTTTGGACTCAACTTGGCAGCATTTAATGTGACCTACATTGAAAAATATTGCTCTTAAAAGCTTTCTTTAAGACTGGCATTATAAATCCAGATATTTTAACTCACCGGACTACTTACCAGAAGTGCTTCAGCGCAGCTTATTGCTGTGTGAGTTTCTATTGGCCCAAAGCTAACATGGGCGGGTGTTTTATTGGTGCCAATCTGTAGAAATGCACTTTTTAACGATTTAACGAATGAAGTACATAGGCAGCAGAGGAAGGAGGACTCACTGCAGACAGGGACAGTTCAAGGATTTAATGAAAAGCTTACAGGTGACAGGAGTCCTGACAGGCAGCACGCAGGTCCAACTGGCAGGTAACAATTAAACAGGTGACAGGAAACGAAAACTCCACACAGCAAAGTGACATGTAAAACACGCAGCGAGTGAGTGATGAGACAGTACGATGCAGGTAAGGAGGTGGGAGTGAACGGCCAGGTAATTGCAGAGCAGATGAGGAAAGTGGAAGCAGGTGTGGCCCTCAGGTAACATGCCAGTAATTGTAATTATATATATATATATATATATATATATATATATATATATATATATATATATATATATATATATATATATATATATGAAATGCAACATAACTTTACAACTAATTGCAAAAGACAAAGAATTTGACTTCAATTTTGGTTCCAGTGATACTGTCGGGCCGAGGGGCAGATCCGGGACTCAATCGCAGATAAGACACAAGAGACGAGGTGAGGTTCAAAACTCAGGAATTTACTTGAAAAAGGTCAAAAACAAACTCAAAGCAACTCCAACGGAGCAGGCAAAAATATCCAACAGAACAAAAGAAGGGCAAAGGTACACATCAAGAGGGAACTCTGGAACACCGATCAAACACGAGGAAGGCACAGAACGAACAAGGACGATCTGACAACCGGAACAGGGAAAGCAGGGGAGTATATGTGTGTGGGGTGGTGAGGAGATTGAAGGCAGCTGGGTGGACTGGGCAGGTGAGTGGGATGAGTGTAATCAGGGGAAGCACACACACACACACAGAAACACAGGAAACACACACAGAGACTTGAGGAAGCTAACGGCTCCCAGACAACCCTCTTAACCCAGTGAGCCACGGTTTGCCGCCTGGTCAAAATCTACAGTATCTTACTGTATTTTGAAGAACAGTACAGCACATTAGAATCTGACTGTACTTTTACAGCCATTTATTACCGGTGAAAACTCTTTAAAGCCGCACTCTCCGAATCAATATATAATAATACATTTTATTTATATATCTTTCTAGGAACAGTGGACTTAATGAATGTACATGATGTGAATTATCCCCACCCTTTCTCCTCAGCTCATCAGAGCTTTCTTAGCGTCTTTGAGCTCATTCTCTCGGTTTCCCAGCACACAGATTTACTCTTCACTCTCACTGATCTCATCAGCGGCAGGAAGCTGTTTATGGTGAAACATCTCACATAAACCCCAGTGTACACAACCGGCTCAGCACCAAACAACAGACAGACACAGTTAGAGACCAGCCGGGTGAACACAGTGGAGCATTTAACAACTAAACATCCAGGTCATTTTCTCAGGAGTTGGAGGAGACCAAAACAAAAGCGGAGCTGGGAGTAGTTATTGGACTACTGCTGGTGTAGCTTCCCATATCAACTTAAAGGTGCCCTGTGGAGGGTTTTTGTAAACGAACAAAAGGGAATTTTATTTTCAGTGTTTCTCACTAAAAACACAGTGTGTATCCGTCAGGTCTTTCAGATCTGTTGGATGCATTTCCTTCCTCAATTTCATTTTGCTTTGTTTACATGCACGTCTTCTTCTTCCCTGCCTTTGTTGGCACATCAGGGGAGCTGGAAGTTTGACAGAGTTGAGGTGGCTGAGAGAAACTCACTGACTATACAATGATGTCATTCTAAACGCAGGACCACCTTCATGGTTTTTATATCAATTTAATTGGATCATTTATATTCAAGTTTTTTTACAGACTGAAACCTCACCAGTGCAGTGGACTCGTTCTACAGTCTGCAGTGTAGTTCATACACTTCACTAATTAGCCTGAGAATTATATATCAGACGAGGTGATCAAGGAAAGTTTTGGTTTGGTGTCTCCACCTCTGTCCACAGGAGGATTGGCGTCCTGATGTTTTTAGTCCTCTAAAGCAGCTCAATGTGTTGAGCACATGATAGAACTGAATATGGACTAATACATTGGATAATAAACAGATAGAAAATACAATAAATCCTCCTTCCCAACTCAAATACCAACACATGCTGGCTTGGTCAGGTTCTCTGCTTCTGATACCGAAGCACCAAGGCACCCTGTACCAGACCTCGACCTTTGATCAACTAAATCTGATCAGTTCATCCTTAAGTCCAGGTTGATGTTGATGCCAAATTTAAAGAAATTAGCTTAAGATGTTCCAGAGATATTTCGACAAATGGACGGACATGAGGTCAAAGTGACCTTCACTTTTGACCTCTAAAATCAAATGAGCTCATCCTTGAGTACAGGTGGACGTTCATGCTTAAATTTGAAGAACTTCCCTCCAGGAGTTCCTGAGATCACCGGCTCAGGTGTGGCTCATTCAGCTGACGACCCTCTAATCAGCACCTGCATCACACCAGCAGCCACACAAGGACACCTGGTGGGAGGAGTCGTCACAACATGCCAAGAGCAGGAACTGATACCTCGTCAGGTTACGTAGTATAAAGTGAGATACATTTCATTTGGGGTGATGGATGGGTTGACCATACACAGGACTTACACCAAGGACAGGACATACACCAAGCAAACCGGAGATCGTGTCCCCTGTGGAAGCAAAGGTTGACTCATGTTAAGTTACTGAATTCATGGAACTTAACTTCATAACAAATGTACTTATTTTAAACCAAACTACACATTTTCCCTAAATAAGGTTAGGGACCACAGCCAGGGCTTAGTTTAGTGACGAATGAAGGAGAAGTCTCCTTGACTGAACTTTGACTAAACTCCATGTGACACACTTTGGTAGAACAAAATCACTGTGATGAAAGCCATTAAATATGAGACATTAAATGTTCTTGGAAATGAAAAGTAAGAGAAGAAATTCTACATTTGATGCATAAAGGTTGAGTCTGCCTTACAGTCAAGTGGAACAAAAGCTTAAATTATGGAAACTCATACACTTAATGTAAGATGTTAAAAGAGTACTTAGTGGTGAAGAAAAGGATCTCAGGCTCTGCACTGTGACTTCAATAGTGTGCGATTGTCTAGCTGAGGAGATCCTGGTTATACATCGGGTTAGACTTCAGAGCAGAATACACAGACGCTGGGATGTGAAAATGTTCCAAATGTTCCAGCGAAGATTAGAATTCAAATCCCCGTGCGGAGTCACAAAGGTGTGGAAAACACAGTCATTAAATATGTATCTGTTGGAAATCCATTCAGCCAGGAATCAAAGACTTTGAAAAGAAGAAAAGTGCTGGCTTCTTCTTAGGAACACAAGCGGTGCTGCACAGTCTGATTCATTTAATCTGGCCCTCCTGCAGGGAGCATGTTCCCAAGAGACACAGTCTGGGTTTGTTGGCTAATTGGGATGATTTAACTAGAGAAATCTGAACAGGGAAAAAAAAAGGAGTCTGGCTGGCTTTTCTGTTGTGCTGGAAGGAAACCAAACATTTACATGCTCATTATGATCCGCCAGCGCTCTAAAAATAACACGTGGCCGTCGCAGGGTTGCGGAAGTGTGCTTGAGACGAGCGCACAGCTTCTTTCATCAATTCGTGTCCACGTCGGAATACGACACAATCCGCTTTTCAAAGCCCACAGTCTCATCGTTTGGGTTCAAAGATGGTGATACCTTGTACTGCATAATTAGATTCAACATCTCCATGTGGGGGAATGTGGGCAGAAATGACAAAGGATCGGAGCGCTCCCCGAGGGTTTGATTCTTGGCCTGCGCTGAGGGAAAGTCTTTGAAACGGCAATAGGATGATGGGACTCTAAAATTCATCTCATGTGTTTTACAAGTGAAATTAACATAGCGGCCGGCTGAGCTTGTTAAAAGACATGTTTGCACATTTACCTCTGGGACAACCTGGACCTTCAACAGCAGCTTCAACAGACAGTGTTCATAGACGCATCGTAGACCTTTGCAGTGTATATTAATACATATATACAGTATATATTATATAGCGGTGTTGATTTTGTCAATGAAAACCACGATGACAAATATTCGTTGACAACCTTTATATCATGGCAAAAAACAAACTAAATATTAAGAATTTATCAAATAAAAGTAATCTTGTGAAAGACGGACAACAAGTACATCTTATTTACAAGGTGAAGTAGCTAATGAACCGAACAGCTCGACTGTCACTAAGTAACATCTTACAGTCACTGACGTTCTGTCTCTGCCAGTCATGATATCAGGTGTTCTTGAAAGAAGCACGTTTATGGACTAAATTCATCTTCACTGAGAACGAGACGGCAGCAACAACAGCTGGGACAAACTATTAAAACACACATGGAGCTTACGTTTAGCAGAAGGTCAGCCAACATAACATCATCAAGTGATGTCAATCACTGCACTTCAGTTCAGAAATGCATTATGAGCCCAGGTGAAACATTCTGGATGAAATAAGCTAACTGCAGGTCAAACGCTGTTCTGTGTACAAACATGACCGTCTCAGGGCCGTGATAGTCACGAAATGTAGTCTCTTGAAATGTTTCTGGTGTCGCTCGTTATGACTCAGGACGACATTACCTGAGGAAACGAGTTAGGTTTCGAAAAAACATAATGGTTGGACTTCAAATAACTATGTACAGTTAGGTTTAGGAAACAAAAGGAACATTTACACCACAACCATAAGTGGTCTGTCGATATTTAATACTCGCACTAACTCAGACCTCTTCATAGTCACATGGATGCGTTTAGTTTGTGTCTCCTCCACGAAAAAGCATCCTAAATGACTTTCATAGGCTTTGCTTTTGTTCTGAGTATCACTAACAGAAATGATGTCCTTGCACACGAAAAACAATAGATTGCATTTAGTGACTATTACACGACCTGCCATGATACCGGGCTGTACAACAAGTTACAGGGACTGGGGACTCGTCACACCTGGGAGTAAATACTGCTGAGTTTGGTTTAATTCAGGGATGTGATGAATGTCAGGGTACAGTACCTGCATGCACCACAATCAAACTCACATTTATTTACTGATATCGGTTCCCTAAATCAATTCATTCGTCAAATGACTGCAAAATTCAACTTTATCTGGATTCATAAGCAGTCCTCACATAGTTGGATGTGCACAACATTGGAAAGCCTTTTTGATTAAACCGGTGGAAGCTTGTGGTCAAAGGTATCGTTTCCTTGTAATGAATCAAGTGATTTAAATCCCATTAATTAAAACCAATACTGCCTACGAAACCATCTGGGTCAGATTGTATGAACACTTCCTCAATATCAATGGCTTCAGAATATAGGGCAGTGTGAGATACAGACACTTCATTTACTTAACAGGATTTCATCTCTTTCACGGGTAGGGCTGGAAGCATTTTCATTCTTCTTCGTCTTCTCCTTCCTCCTCCTCATGCTCAGCCAGAGGGAGGTATTACTCCTAAATAACTCGTGTAAGCTGACTTCTGCTCGATAACCTTCTGATCCCCATCATGTGGCAGTGCAGTGTTACCCACCTAGACTTTTATAAATCAATGTAGCTGCGATTGGTTATACGCAGCTCATTTTGTTATACATATGCCTATAATATCATCTGTCATCTATCATCTATAATATCATCTATTCATCACTACATTTCAAGACTTACCACTTGACTGAGGCACACAAAATACTTTCTGTTCAACACAACAGACTGAGATAACGCTGGGGAAAGAACTGGATGACGTAGGGATGCTTATTTCCTTCCCTTCCAGATGGAGTTTGTCCCTGATTCCATGTTATTTGCTAAGCTAGGACACAAGACATTGGAGTGTTTTTCTGAGTAGTGAAGATGGGATGCCGAAAACGTTTGACCACCTGCATGTAATTTCGATTATAAGATCAGTGCGAGAAGCAGCATTGAAGCAGCAGAGGACTAAATATCCTAACATTTAGCCCCTCGTATGAGTCAAGCTCCAACATTAGATCCTCTGCTTCCCAGAATGCACCTCTCATTAAAACCTCCCAGGTCTTTCACACTTACAGTTAGACGTTGACAGCAGTTAGTGATCATAATCAACAGGTAGAGAAAACAGCAGTACAATGTACTCAAGTACCTCAAACAGAAACACTCCATGTTAAGAAGAGATCACAATGTATTGTTGTTGTTGAGTCAGAAATATAGAAATATATCTCTGTATCCTCACATACGTCTGTACAGGCAACTACTAAACCCACCGTGTAACAACTTGCATCAACACAAGTTGTGTGCAACATTTCTATGACATGCTCGGCAGATTGTTTTTGTTACGTTACTCACTTATGACATGAAGACTTTCTACATGGGTGGGTAGCGGTGTTGATGGAGGCTTGCGATGCTTTGACTTTTTGTCTTGCTTTGTGATATGACAGAAAAACAATAAATACAATTCAAAAGACAGAATGTCACACTTGTCAGTTCGGAGCTTGAGTAATTGCAGATATAGTTGCCACCTGTTGAGTGCGTGGTGCACAGAGAGCAGAGCTGCAGCGTGGAGGAGCCAGCCAGCTCTGTGTGACGGACATTATGCTCCTCTTCCTCTCCAGATGGGCGAGGGGCTCTCCTCGGCACCGAGCTCTGACCTCGAAAGCGGGTTTGGCGAGCCGCTTCCCTCGCGTTGTTGCGATGCGTGGATGATATGTCCCTCAACAGAGCACGACATCTATCATTTGCATTCAGCGGCTGGGCCGGGGCCATGCCTGGTAAATATTCTGTGCGGTCGTGGAGGGAGCAGCTGGACGCTCGGACGCATTGAGCTGAAGCTCTGTGATGATGATGACGAGAGCTCACGGACGCATTGGAGGTGGACGCTGAGCCCCAAACATGATGGTGAGGATTTTTACAACGACAAGAAGGAAGCAGGGAGGGAGAAGCTTGATATCAATATTGAACTAGAAGAAATTAAAACATTTTTTTTTTGGTACAGATGCAAGTTAAGTAAAGATGAGCAAACATTTCCTGAAAACTACAGGCTGCAACAAGTCTCATTTTAATGAAATGGAGAGGAACCATCAGGCATATTGACTGAGCGTGATGAACAGGATGTTAATCAGTACAAGTTTAATAACCAATCCAAGTGTGTGCCGAACTCAAACCTTGTTGGTTTGCAATTGCCTTCCAAACAACCAATGTCAGCTGCCAAACACTTCCCCGTACAACCAAATGATTAGTCGATTACGTTTCACGGGGAACATATTTTACCCGGATTATGTTTGTGTTTAAATACATAGTCATAGTTCACAGAAGTCCATGTCAGGGTCAGGGTGGATGAGTTGGTCATCACAGGACTCTCATGCAGGAGATCGCTGTTAGTGTCATGTGTTCAACCAAAAGTGACTCATTTGAACCCAAACAACGATGTGTTTACTAAACGTAACCAAATAGTTGTATTTCCTGAACAAAACCAAGTCGATTTGGAGCATTTTTTTCCTTTTGTTTCAATTCACATCGTTAATCACGTGCTTAAAATTGGGACCGTAATCCAGCAGGAAATACATTTCACTGGAAACGTAATTGACGTAACTTTGAAGGAGAGCAGGTTGGCTGGGGGAACGGTCCCACCTCATGGTCCCACGTCATGGTCCCACCTCATGGTCCCACCTCATGGTCCCACGTCATGGTCCCACCTCATGGTCCATCGAGTAGCATTCTGGACATTGAGTCAAGAAGGAACTTGAATCTCAACTCTTTACATGTAAATTACAATATCTACAGTTCCATGACAACTCAACAGCTCTATCCATTGATGGAGATCATGTGATATCATCGAGAACCAGAAGTGCTAATAAAGGGATCATGTCGTGAGATCATTTTGACTAAACTATATATCATTTGAGGTGTAGAGGTCCTCGTCAGAAAAGACTCATGTGAGATGAATAACAAAACAGTCTGAAGCAACTGTGACAGGGGCTGTTGGTTAAAGTTATATCAGTAAAGTTTCACATCACATTGAAATGAAAAGCTAATCTGAAGGCCCACCATTGACTTCTAAACCACACAATGAAACATGTCATCGTCATTTAAACTGGCTCATTTACTGTTTCTAAAGATACATTTAACAACACAATGAAATAAAGTAATCTGATCCACCTCCTTAGCCCCTGCTGGAGTTCTCTAAATAACAACAATTCTTTCCAGAGAAATGTGTATGTGCTGCTCTGAGGCTGTGTGTGTGTGTGTGTGTGTGTGTGTGTGTGTGTGTGTGATTAGTCTTTAATTACCAGTTGGTGTGTTTGACAGAGGGTGAGTATGGGAGGCCTTCACCAGCAGGGCATTCGCAAATGAGACAGCTTCACATTAACGAGCTCATTTTCTTCATCCTCGCTCCGCAGACTACCGCAAGATTTGCATCACCTTCTTGTAGGAGGCGTTGAAACAAGTCAACGGGTAGAAAGACTCTCGGTCTGCTTTAATCGACCCACACGAAGCACATCAACTCTGACCTGCTGCTAAATCAGGACAGTGGGAGTTCTTCTTCTCATTAGAGACGAGAACAAAATCGCTTTGATTGGACATCTGATGGCAAGTTCAGTTCATCAACATGAAGAAGAGCAACTTTGAAGGGTAATCATTTCATTTCGGAGTTTCCGATCTTTGAGATCTAGGTCAGAGCAGGGTACAATGTGAGCACTGTTGGACAATCAGGACCAAAGTGTTTTTATTCAACACATTCTCACTTCCAACTCGTCAAATACCGATGCTTTATCAGTGGCTTCAAACTAGGACGCTCTAGATACCGCTAGTGTCAGGTTTAATTCGTTTTTAGGTTAATTTAAGGAACAAATGTACTTGGTTAGGGTTTGGAAGAGATTGTGGTTTGGGTTACAAAAAGTACTTTTGTTGTGTAAAATGATTAAGCTTGTTATGTCACTGGAGTTAGTGAGTGCAGAAGTTACGGAGCAAAACTAAGGTAAAATGAGTCAATGTTGACAACGTTGGTTTCACACTGGACATGAGCAGCGGTCTACTGGGTGAAAGTCCTGTTTGTTTGACCCTTCTGGGATTTTTCACAGATTTTCCATCTATTCATACCACGTTAATTGCTCTGTCTAATAATGACGGGGGGTGTTTGCATTGGAGTTACTTGAAAGCCCTTTTCAACTCATACAGACGTGTTGGGAGTGAGACAGGGCTGTTCTAATTGAATATTGTCAGCTGGCAACATTTTACATGTTTCCGAAATACACAAGGAACCAAAGGGAAATCCTCTGGACAGCCAAACTAATGCCCATGGGACTCTTACTAAACCAGTTTCTAAATTCACTTACTATTTCCTAAAGCTATAAGTCTATGATACAACAAATGTGTCTGATGTTGACTTCATGGTAACCAACGATGATGAGTTAATGCTTGTTATGTAAAAATCCATAACCACTTGAGTGCAAGACTATTTTCTTGGCGGCGCAATAACCAGACAGTTTGGTATCATCCGTGGCCGTCTGTGTGGTGTTTTGGTATCCAGTGCAGATCGCACAGCAAGCGGGAGGTTCATTAACATGAGGCAGTGCAATTGGGTCTCAGACACTGAGAATAGGAATGGTGGGGACTGTTAAACGTACATAGAGCAATATCTATATTCGTAATGCACAATGATTCCTATATGTCTCCTGTCCAAACCAATTTGCTTTACAATGCTTAAAGACAATTGCGTCTGACGAAACAGGCAGGAAACCAGCAGGCAAAGACTCTTTGTTTGGTTCCAGCTCTTGCTAACTGGAACAGAACTCCAAACAAAGTCAAGTCGACAGAACAAACACACTGGGCTGGTAGATGTAGTGCCTGACTTATGGGGAAGTGGGAACAGGTGAGCAGGGCTGACGAGAGGACAGGTGAGACGAATCAGGGCGGGGCAGACAATCAACAAAGGCGGGAGAACACACAAAGACAAGGTCGTTACACCAGACAGGAGAGGAGAGTGAACTTACTAAATAAAAGCAGGAAACGCTAAACCGGATTGAAAAACAAAGGAAAAACAGAAGACCCAAAACTCAGAACACAAAACCCTCTGGATATGGATCTAGACAAGAGGTAAAACCATCCAGTCTTCAGAGGACATAGAGCCGGACTGTGCCAATCGGCCACTATGTTGTTGGCTTCAGTATGTCATATGCAACACATATCAGTATCTCTGATGCGCTGCATGTAAAAGACTTACTCTTTGCTAACTGAGGTGCTGTTCTGATGAGGGCTTCGGGGCGACCGTCGTCCTTTCAGAAGCTTTGGAAACCAGCCTTGAGCTGCAGGTGACGGTAAAATAATTCCGTGATAATAAATGTAACACTGAATGTTTTCTGTGTTGAAAACAAGCATTGTTGTTGGTAATAATAGAAACGGGTCACATGTAGCTCTCATTCATTTTGCTACATTTGTCTTAATTAGTTGTGTTTTAGTCCTTACTACTGTAGGACTAATGACACATGACAGAATACACTCATCACCATCGAAGAAGGAAGAATTGGGATTGTATTAACTCCAGCAGACGTTGAGACGCCCAGCCAGACAGACCAAAGTCTGGAATCGATGGGGAGGAAAGCCGAGATGGAAGCTCAGCTAACTTAGCCATAACCTAAGGCTATTCCACCATCCAAGATGGTCCTGGCTAATGTCTGGTAAACCTGGAAATGTCAGGCTCCGTTCTGTCCTGGATCAAGCTGGACTTGGTGGGTGTTCTCCAGTGGGACGAGAGGAGGTGGACTCTTGTTTACATCAATGATATTTGGTGCTCAAACTTAGAAAACACGTGATGGACAATGTTCCCCTAATGCCCAGAAAATTGTTTTGTTACTGCTGTTTGCCTTCCTTATGATGCAAAATCAAAAATTGCAGAGGAACTTTGTTTTGTTGTTTGTCAAGTTTTTACATGTGAAGCGAATGGGCCACATCTGCATTAAGTTTTGCAACACTGGGTTGCGTAATTACAATAAATGATCCTTTAATCCTTGAATATGGCAACTGTGGTCTATTTGACCATGCTGGCGTACAGAAGAATACATGTTAAATCTCGTGTGTTTTATTGTAGTACCTTTATAGGCTTTAGAAAACATTAAAAAAACACTTTTATAAAAAGTTGTGGGCTGACAGGCTTGTAGTTTTTATTTAAACAGTCGTTTGTATTTTAAACCCAAACGTCTCAGAATCCCTTCTGGTCTAACCAGGCCCCAAGAGTGCCAGAGGAATATGTTATCTGTTCCAATTTCATGAGCACCTTTGTGTTCCCTGGACTTACTGCACATGTAACCCGATGTACATTTGTTGTGTTTAGCATAAGAAGCGTTTGTGTTAACTACCTGCAACATTTCTCCCCAAACAGCTTCTATCTGAGCAGCAATTGTTAGCAGCAAACGTGGATTTTCAAAGCTCGACTCCCACATGAACGATGAACGGAGACGATTTATTCTCTTTGTGTGCTCAGCCCGACAGATACGGGGGGGGGTGGGTGGGTGTATCTCCGATTCTTCAAGGGAGAGGGATTCCTTTTGTGACTTTATCATAGATTTACCAATATATGTGACGCCGTGCTCCGGAGGTAGCGCATTTGTTCTGTTTGTTTTATCTCTCTTTCAGACACGGCGCCTTTGTTCTACAGAGGAAGGGCAGATGGGTTGATCTGCGGGGAGGGAACTCAATGCAAAGTCCCACAGCTGTTAGAGAAAAAGACATTTTCCTTCCATGAATAGAAGACGATGAAGATGTGAGCAGGTTATTGAGGAATGGGAATCTCTCTGATACAAATGCTCATACACGTTCTGTGCAGCGCACTGCATTCACACTACAGCTGGTGCACATTTGGTCCCACTGCTTGGAGAGCAGTCTGTCAGGAGTAAAATCACAGGATGTTACGAGATACACTAAATATTTAAAGCTCCATTTTGGAAATGGCTGAAAACCTTTTTAACACAGCCTTGGGTCCATCATAACAGCCACAGTTATTAGCTATGGTTGATGGGGATACCTGATACAGCATGTCAGGCAGAAGTTTGTAAAATGTATATAAAATGATGCAAAACTAAATAGTTTCCATTGGATGAAAATGTGCAGCCATTCAAAATGTCAGTGTTGAATATTTCACTCTCGGGTGTCCCTTTTTTCAGTTGATTCACATGTGCTGAGAAAACATATTTTCCCCACAGTACAGTATGTTAATAATACCGTTTGCATTCTGTATCTGTTTGTTCCATCAGGTCTTTTATAACGCCATGGCAGAGCGAGTCGGACAGAACAGCGTGGAGTGGGGCTGCGTGCGCAACCGGTCCATCAAATGTTATGAATGACGACAAAATGGATTCATGCGGGTGTCGAGCTCTTGCCGTTACTGTGCTATTGCATGAATAAAGTAATGAAATACCGCGAATATCCATCTTTCTTCTGTATTCTCCATCGTCCCTCTGTTTCCACCACATCTACATCAGAGCAAGAAGGAAGCGGTCCGGCTAACGTGTGACGTTGACGAGCGCTGCGACTCCGCGCCTTGTGCTGAAAAGTTGAGAATATTTAAACTTTTATCTGTGTCTAAAAAAAAAAAAAAAACGTTAGAAAAACGGGGTGCAAAAGAGGAGGCGCTGCTGCGTACCATAGGAAAACAATGCATTTGTTGGCGACGAGGGCCTGAAAGAAATCCCATCAATCCATCAGCAAGGCCACAATGATGGGCCAACTCTAGGTAATCAAAGATTAGGCACCTGATTACCAAATAAAAACAGATAATCAAACTTCCATCAACCAAGTCATCTCAAACAAATGAGAAAAATTGACGGGAAATGAAAGTATTGAACTGATTTACCATTTCACTGTCGAGCTGGATCAGAACAGAAGAGATTTAAACCAACAGCAAAGTCATTCAAGCAACCATGAGGCATCAGAAGTGATCCAGTTTGGTCAAATGGCTGAGTCACCAAGAGGACAGCGATAGACTGATCTGTTGGCCGTTTCACACGTCTCTCCATTACTGTGGTGGCAGAGCAGAACTCAACACATTTGCACAGACAGTGAAAGTCGTGGGTTGATCACAGTGAGCAGTCGTCCCCTCTGGAAGACGAAGACGGAGCATTTCAACCTTTATAATTCTCAATCGTCTTATCAGAGAGAAGCCTCTAAGAAACCACTGTTCTGGTTTGCACTACTCCACGTGAACACACTGTGAAATGAAGAGGAAGATCAGGGTTCACAAGCTGAGCCGTATTGTACACATTGGTATCTGCGGCCCTCGATGTGGTAAATAGTGTGTTTAACATATTGCATTTCCGTCCTGCTGCTCTTCACGGCTCAGCCGCTGGAGCTGCGCTGTTTTGCTACTTTTGTACTACTTTTGCCACAGCTGTAGGAGAGGTCTCTGAGATGGTGAAAGTGTGTTTCTTTGCTTATGAAAAAAACGAGGGGGGGGGGAGGGTACTTCATACGCCTACAGGGAGGGATGGATCAACCAGCATGACACACATCATCTCCAGCTCTCCCTTTCTCTCTCATTTCCCATGAGCCGCCGTGTTTGATCTCCTCACTCTCTCCAAGCGTGACAGGAATGACTTACTGTGTCTGTCTTCACTGTGGTCCAGTGATTGTATACTTGAAAAATATAAAAAATCGGTTCCTTATTGCAAATTCCTGCAATTAAATACACCAGTGCAGTGCCCGTTCGCAGCTCTGGCCGATTGCTCGGACCTTGGAAGTTGTGCTTGCTGCTCATTGCTTGTTGACTCCAGGGGAAGTGAAGAAGAGTTTAACGTGAGTATAGTCAGCATCAATGAGCTGCGTGGTCACTCCAGGGGTTAACAGATGTGTGAAGGGCAATAAGGAAGTGAGACGTCTCACCAGAGTAGCAGCTGTAAGATCTCTTCTTCAGGAGGAAGCCGCACCCTCACACTCGTGGGACATCGGCTGGTTTCAACCAGGACTTTTCCTGCCTGTCACGATGGAAGACTCCCTCAGAGTGCATTTTAATCGCTGCTTCAAATATGAAGCTAGTAGCAGGTTGGCTTAGCACGGCGATGACCAAAGGTAACAAGATCTGTTGACCGAAAACATTTGAAGTTCACTAATTAACACTTTACATCATGTTTGTTTTAATCCCAACACAAAGTCTAAAACACTTGTGACGGGGGAGTTATGTGCCTCACACATGCTCACATTGTTCTGCTGGGAGGAAGAAGGTCTGCTGGAGCTCGGGGAGACAGCGGGGTCACAGCCGATCTCCCCCTTGTCGTCCTGGGAGTCTCTGTTGCTGGCAGCTGCTCAGCACTGGCCTGCTTCTCACGGTCAGCCTCTGTGGCATCCTCCACTGCTGGTGAACCCGCCGTGGTGTCAGTGATTCCACCCTTCTTATTCTTCCTGGGTGTCTCTCTTTCAGCCATTTGCCAAATTTCTTCAAATTCGGCACCTGGACTCAAGGAAGAACTGATTCAAATCTGGTGGTCAGAGGTCATTGTGACCTCACAAAACATGTTTTGGGTCATGACTTATGAATGCATATGCTAATTATGACAATTTCACACAAATGTCTGTTCAGATAAAATAATGAAATTATGAAATTTTGGATAGACATGGATGTAAACGGCAACATGATTGGTTGGCAGAGGCGTACAAACACTGCCAGTAGAACCAGAAGTGACACGAGAGGGTGGAGCTACGTATGACCCACAGCTGAACAAGACATCTTCAAGGTGTGAAAGGGTTAAAGTTCAAGACAAAACCACAGATAATACATAAACTGGACAACGCCGTGGTAGCCACCTGTCAATCACAGTGTAGTCCCGCCCTAAAGCGTCCCCTACTTTATGGTCTGTGTGACTCTAAATGGACCATCATGTACTAAATGAACATCATGCTGTATTGAAGAAGACTTGAAACGAGAGACTGAGACCATAAACTCATGTTTACAATGTTTACTGAGGTAATAAATCAAGTGAAGGCCAGCTGTGGTCATTTTCTCATAGACTGCCACAACAGCTCAGTATCTCTTCAATCAATTAATGTTGGATGAATCTGCACGAATTCAGTGTCGATGCAAGAAGAAGTAGTGTGTTGTTATTGCAGAAAAAGTGTGGAGGTCTGACTGCATGAGAGCGGGCATCATGTCTTCACATAGACCTGCATATGAATGTCTTATTTTTAAACATAGGCTGTCTTTGTAGGAGGTGCCATGCACATGTATGTTGAAGCAACTTGTCATTGGATGTAAACTACGTCGTCATTGAACCAATTCTTGGTATAAATGCCAACATTTTAAACGTATTCCCTGAAGGTATAGGGTTCACAACCAATGGTATTTGAATTGCTCTTATCATTGAACAATGACCATTGAAAACCTAAATGATTAGAATACCACCATGTTTCAGCTTTACTTTATTCAAGTTCAAATGTACACATTATATCTAAAAGCCCTACAATGAATTAAAGGAATGCTCAAAGTGAAGAACACACTCTTCATGTCATGAATACCTCCAGCATGCTTCACCTGAACTGACTGATGTTCCCCTTCAGTTGGAGCAGCAGAGCTGGAGCAGCAGAGCTGGAGCTGAGCAGGATGAGGCGAGCGTGGAGCAGCGGCAGCCCCAGCAGTGCTCAGCGGATGCCGGGCTACTCGTGGAGTTTTCTGCTGGAGGGTCTCCCACCGGCTCGGGGGTCATTGACTCCACAGCTTTGACTGCAGCTCTTTGCACACTACATTGGCCAGCTCCACTCCACTAGGCCCGCTCTCCTCTGTGCAACACACACACACACACACACACACACACACACACACACACACACACACACACACACACACACACACACACACACTTAGGAGTCAGAAAAACAAAGCAGTAGACATAAAGGCAGAAGGAGGAACACAGAGACAAATGCACACAGCAGAGAGAATAAAGGCAGCAAGAAGCTGAGGCACAAATACTGCAGACACACACACACACACACACTTTAATTGCATACGTTCATACTACTACTCCAACCACCTCCTTAATTCCACAGCAGCTTCAACATTGACTTTGTTTACATGCACAAAATATTCAGTTTTTTGTCCTCATTCAGAAAAAAAGACATGATTCGTACTAAGCTGTTTAAGCCGGTAAGTGAAAATGAATATTCCACGTATATTCCTGTTTACATGCAGCCGTGCATAATCCGATTAACGTAACCGGTGTGCGAACCACAGCCTCCGTCTTTCATTCCTCCGTAAACCTTCTTAAAGAGGTTGACGTTGACATCTGTCTTTCATTGTGTCTAAAAGCAGCTGTAGTGTGTTTCTCCTTCCGACCAGAAGGAGTTTTCTTCTGGGCATGTATGTACCCCCATGGGGAGGTAGCTACAGAGATATAGTACTATAATGAGTAACGTAAGTATTACTTTTCATACCAAGTAATAAGTAATGTTTTACTTTTAAAAAAGTAGCTGAGTAACTTACCCAATGTTTAGAATTAATATTATTATTTTAATTAATATAGACCCAAGGCAACAAGAGCTCAGCTTATTAGAAGATAAATAATCAACTTCAAATAAACAATGACTACAATTAAATACGCTAAAATGTGAAAAGTATTTATTTGTCTTGATCATTAAAACTAGCTTCTATTGAAGTTGTACAAGGACAAACAAAAGGAAGAACACATGCATGTGAATGGTAACTATGCAGTAGAATCCACAGGTTCATGCTCACCGTGTCAAAGCTCTTGAGTTCCTATGACAACCGGCCCACGAGTCCTCGTGTCATGAGCTGCGGCACGACTGAATATTAAAGAGGTGTTAATAAGGTGTTTTTAATGTTAGTTGTATTTTTCTTGCGGATTTTTTTGTTACTTTTTCAAACAAATCAAAAGTTGTTTTGTTTTTTTATGTGGTGAAATGTGATCCACAGTAAATAAGCAACGTGATACAGCCTGTCCTGAAGCCGCTCCACTTTGGGAACCATCGTCCTCCGCCACTGTGAGGGCCAAGACTAACCTCCACCTGCACAAACAACGCAGCTTCTCTCAGGCTGAGGTTTTACAATTCCATACTGTGAGCTTCAAAGATGCACCAAATAGACACGTACAACATGTTGAACCACCTCTCTCTGTCACCAATCAACTTGGACTCATTTATGTTTTAAATTTTTATTTAATTTTAAATTTTTTAATTTTTTATTTTTCTCTGTGTATGTAATTTATTGACCCTAGGGTCACATTGTGTTTCTTATGCTTTTATATTTCTGCTCTGTTAAGCACTTTGTGATGTTATGTCTGTGAAAAGCGCTCTATAAATACATTTCATTCATTCATTTACAGTGTTGTGTTGTAGTTTGATGCAACTGAAAAAACACATTTGGTGACTCATGGAAGACTGAATGGGAGTTGAAGTCCAAAGATGTTATCTGTGCTGTCTGATACCGAATGTGAGTAAATGAACCGAACTGTGTAGTGAATATGTTAAACTGTGGTTCAAATAGTTACCGGTACATTGAACATTCAAGCTTCCAAGGGAACACAAGAGAGTAAAAGAAGACAACAGCAATGACCTTAAATCTAAAACTTCCAGTTGGTACAGACAACACTGACAACTGAGAGTTTGCGTCTGCCAAGTGCACCACAGGATCAGTTCAAGGGAGCAAATATTCACCGCTCCTCTGATTCAAGTCAATCCACCGGCTCTGCCTCTGAACAAATGGACCATGCCAGCACCATCGCTGAGTGGTCCATTTTCCTGGTGAGGTAACCGCTTCCATTAGTGTTCATCAGCCTCGCCTACCGAGGGACCACTTTACTGACATCTGCTTTATGCTGGCATCTACACGCTAAAAGGAAAAATGTTCCTGCAGAGAGAGCGAGCCTCTTGGCTCTATGGCTCCATAAAAGAGTGCCGGGGCTCCATGAGTATTAATTGATGGCTTCTAGGCCACACCGGTGTATTAGTGGGTAAAAGGCTTTCCCTGCCGTCCTCATGGTGCCATGGACTAGTATTTGGTTATGCGTAGGTTCTGTTTCTTTGCTGATAATGGTGTCCTTTTAGATAACAATATTACATATCGTTGTCAGTTAGGTTCGATATTAGGAAAAGGATTTCTGAGTTTCTGGTGTTATTTTACAATTGTTTGTATGTTGTTTTTAAGGCAACATTTCCCAAAGAAACGTTAGAGTTGCATTATTCATTATTTGACCACCATCTCTGTCTCCTGTTTGGTGCTGGGCAGGTGTTCTATAGTAAAATCATTCATCAGAAGCAATGCTGAGGTGCTGAGGTGCAAGTCTGCATCCTTCCAGCTCGATAAATAACTAGCGTAGCTAGTTAGAGGGCCAGGGTGTAGCATTTAGCGTGATGTATTGGCAGGATGCAATATAGTATGGATAAGTATGTTTTCGTCAGTGTTTACTCAATATAAGACTTGTGTTGTGGTTAGCTTAGAATGGGCGGATGGAGCGGGTCCTCTTCACATAGCGAGAAGCTATTTGTGTTGGTGGACAAACCAAACACTGGCTCTGGAGAGGGCCACTCGTGTTTTCACCTTTTAAAGTCCGACACCGTAGTTCTGCGACACGCTTGGCACACGGGAGAAGTTTCCGTTGGTTGCAATCTGCAACCTCACCGCTAGATGTCACCAAATACTACACACCGGACCTTAAACCCAGCTCTCCCACTGACCTCCGCGAGGCTGGGATGACGAGAGCTTTGGCCGTGCTTTAGTTGTTGTTGTTGTGGCTGTGACAGTAAAATGAGGATTGAGCAATAAATGCATCGTGTAACATGTTGTATAATCTCTCCTTTCTTAATGCAAGTGAACGCAGTAGTTCAGCAAAAGGAATTCCCTGATTGATCCCATATTTTTTCGTATTGGACACGTTAACATTTCGCCACATGATGGCCCCAAATTAAGAGTTAGAGGATCGACACAGTGATTAACATTCAAACCTATTCCAGTTCATTACAGCTTGGATCTTATTTTATTATTTTTTCAATAAGGGTCTACTCACTAACTGTCCATTTTACATCCAAATTAAACGATTGAGATATTGTGGATGACTGTTGTTTCCAAAGATATTCTTCCCCAGTCCAAATTGGAGTGATGCTTCAGAGCTACAGGCCAATGCAATTACTTTGGTTGGTTATTGTAACTCACTTTTTCTTTTGCATGTTAAAAAAAATCGTATCACCCAAAAATAAGCGCCTTATACCATTTCAAGAACCCTCTTATACATAATCTTTGAACACTGTGGATATTTCCTTCATGTTATTCTGCCTCTTTGTTGTCTCATCTTTGATCTTCCTCCGTCTCCGTCCCTCCAGCCCAGGGTTCTGGCCCGGTGTTGTCTCCTGTGAAACCTTTGACAGCAGTGGTATTTGGCGCTGAGCTCACCCAGCCATGCCTGGTGGCGGTGGGCATCCCTCCAGCACCAACCCCACTGAGCAGGCCTGCCCCTCCGCCTGCTCGGGCGAAATGAAATTAGGGAAGACATGATGGCACAGTCATCCTCTCCCCACCCACAGGCTGATCGTATTAGCCCGAGCATAAACTCGATTTGGTACTTTTCTGCTGCCATCGGAGAGGAATTGATTTGGATTTGGCCTAACTGGCTCGGCCACATGTCCTCAGCCGACAGGGATCATTTCTGAGGAGGGACACTGGTGGGATGTGGTGACTTGAGCGTTGAAATAGGAATTTAACTAGCAAGCGGTGAGCCAATAGTGAAGTTCAGCTGTATAACGCTTTCATATTTTTCTGCAGATGAAGTGGATGTTTTTGATGCAGACATTTGTCTCATACGGTTGCACTCATTCTCATATGGATGCATATCAAAAGAGCCGAGGCCCACTGACTCTCCCTTTTCATATTTAATGCCCTGAACATATGGAATATTGAATATAGCATGTTTGATAACAAGGCAGTCCAGTATTGTAAGTATTGAAAAAAGCACAGTACTGAGGTTTGTCAAATATAGAAAAGCTGAAATGTTGAACATTTTCGGTAAAACATTTGCGCCTCCGAGTCGACTCGGAGGAATTGAATCCAGAAACAGCCCTCTAAAATAAATCAACGACAGCTGTGTCTCTTTACCAGCGTCGCGCTGTGTCCTCCAGACATTCCAGTCAGAACTCACATGGCTGCTGGAGGCCAACAGGGAAGTTACAGTTCCTTCACATGGACACTTGAGGCTGGCTCCAAAAGCGAGGCGATCCTCATAGACCCCCCACTTTACAGCAGAAATAAACATGTTTAGGTCTCTATAGCCATGTGTTAGATAACTCATCTGTTCCAATTGTATTAAGGCTTAAAGTTACATATAATTAAGGGTGTGGCTGCTTTGACTGACAAGTGTGTGTCTCCTCTGTTGCATCACCGGGGGCTTAGCTTCATCTTGACAAGATGGAGACAGGCTGAGAGGACATGAGAAGCTCCACGACGGCTCCTACGAAACCTATGCTTCAAATTCTATCATGATATATTGGTCGATATATACGTGTGTATATATATATATGTATATATATATATATATATATATATATATATATATATATATATATATATATATAAATATATTTTAAATAACACATAAAAGGAACAAACATATTGATAAGAATGACTTAGATTACTTCTATCTGCTTGTGACCCAGCGTGTAGTCATTTTACCGTCTCCCTGGTGGACAAACCATGTAATGGCATCACTATCTTAATGACCTCAAACATATCTTTGACATTCGTGTGCTGACAGTTCTTGTTACTTATTGGCCGACACCGATGCAATTAACTGTAACTGATAAGCTAACATTTGCCGATATATCATACTTATAATCCATCAAATCATATAACTGATTTATACAAGACAAACAAAATGAAGGGAGGGAAATAACAGCATTTTAATGCCATGCACAGAGAAAATGGGACACAAACGTAGTATGCACACACATGAACATGCTTGTGGTGTCACACAAACCGGTACTGTACATACACACCTGTGATAGACGTTGACATTTGGACTCTATGGACCTGTGATCAAAGCCTTGTCCCAAGGATGTACCAAAGTAATTCTCCCTGGCAGGAGGCTTCAAAGAGGTCCTCATCCGGATGGAGGGGCCACAGTGGGTTTGGTCTACCAACAAAGACACCAGCCTGAATTATTTCTTTTCCTCTGCGCTGAAAATAGCTTCCTGTGCCCGGAGCAATTACACTGATAGAAGGAGTTGTACCGCATCACCCCTCACCTCTAATCCAGCCCCAGCCAACTCAGGATGCTGGGTGACGTAAAGACCACATCAGTCTGAGGCCAGCTCACTTAGTCGGCTATTATTGATTCAAATGCTCAATGTCCTTTCAGGCTTTAATGGATTCTTAGAAAGAAATGTACTAATGTAAGAACATGTACTTTCAACATAGTGTACGAAAATATGGACATACTATCACTGACGTCACACACAGGCAGGGCCGGTTAACCCACAAGGGGGCCCAGGGGCAGAAATGAGCTGTGGGCCCCTACTGAGCCCCCCTACATACATGTTCCAGCCCATTTTAAGTCCCAGAGACCAATAAATGCAGTACAGGAAAATAAAGTACATATAATGTACATACGTCTAGTGGTAAAATGAACGATAAATATAATACACAGTAAAGAGTGGATATGAGTTTGCCGGATATTAGCAGTACGAACAGGATAGGTAATAACAGTGTGTAATTAATAATATAATATGTATACTGTATGAACAATAGAAAATGTGCAGCAGTTACAAACTATTGTTAATTTGTATTTGCTGCTAGGTGCTGAATCACCTGTCGTGAGCCAAAATCACATCTCAACTGAAACAGCAAACCCTGAACAGCAACGGATGTTAACCGTGGAGGTTTGAACCGTAAACCAAAAACAAAAGAGTCAACTGTTGACATTATTTAAAAAAAAACGAATGATTTATTGATTCAATTGATAAAAAAGTTGTCAGTTGGAGGACACTTGCTCTGGCTCTGATTGAGGGCGAGAGGCTATACTCAAGTTTGGACACGGACATGTGGATCCTGTGGGTACATGAGCCCCTCAGAAAGAGGAAAACCCGTTCAGATATATTCCACTCCCGTAATGCTGCAAAGTGAGACATTAAATCTCACACTTCACCTCTTAAAACAAGTCAGCAAAAGTCTCATATGATCCATGACAGCTTTGGTCAAAACATTGTTCAATTTGTAATGCCATTCTCAATATTTCTTTTCGCTAATTCCCTCATTGCATCTTGCATAACTTCCTCCGCTGGCACTCTGCTGATGAAGCGGGACCCCAGCTGCAAAGCCTTGTGCACGGAGCCATCAGCTGGGATGCAGGGCAGCATCCAGGTTGGCAGCAGCGACGGCTCCAGAGAAGCACTGGCTGTGAGAGAGGAGTTTCGCAGCCTCCCTCTTCTCCTCCTGCTCTGCTGGTGAAGTGTCCTGGCAACATCCCTCTGACCCCCCCGCCCCCCCCAGGTATACGCAATGCTACAGCACTGATTCAACTTTAACAGTTGAGGAGCCAACCAAACCATGGATTGTACGCTACCCAATACTCAGTTTAAATGAAGGGAAACTAATCTCAGCTTGTGCATTAGGTAGCTAGCAGGCCTGCTGTTTTCTGTTCAGCTCATGGTGATTATGGTTGGTAGAGTCACACAGCTCCGGGTATCCACAAAACCAGCCCCCTCTAGTTTGCCTCTCTGAGCATAAGAAACGCTCAACGTGATTTGGCGTTTCTTACGCTTAGAGACCAGTAGACCTCAACATAGGCTCCTTCAGAAGAGACCTTTCAGGCGTAACAATCCTATTTGCTGTGCTAAACACTCTCTCTGATGGAGTACTTGTCCGCTAGGTGTGACAACAATGGAAAGCGATACTCGAGGATTCTCCCCCAATCTAAAGGCTCGGTTTTTCCGTCAATCACTGCATCCTGGTTGGACATTTCCGCCTCTGCTGCTACTTTCTCCTCGGTGGTTGAGGGAGTGATGACCTAAAAACCGAGAAGTCCTCACAAACCTTTTCTTTTCAGGGGAAGGCGGTAGACGGGCTGAAAGAAAGCATCGACAATAAAGTTGAATGTAATTTCATCATTGGTTCAATTTGTACTTTTTGTACATCCTGGCTAATGCAAAGGCTGCAGAACAGCTGCTGGATTGACATGGAGGATCTGCCTTTGCCTTCGCCATTAGAACGGAAGGCGATATGTCAGATGTTGTCTTTTTCTGCTGCCTCCAAGTGGTCAAAAACATCTATTATGCAGCTTTAAAATGTGAGTTGGGCCGATATCAATGAAACAACAACACGGAGGCTCTCTAGAGCCCGTAGAACTGAGACAGCTAACTTTATAGGTATTTTCATCCTTGACAAAGGCAGCGCAGACCAGATCCTCTCCTTCCGTTCCTACCTTTCACAATAAGAGCCTAAAACATATAATAATCACAGGTGAGTATTTCACATTTTCGTGTTGTTTATACATCACGCCACCGTATACAAAGGCCTTAAGTCTGTCGAAACTGAAGACACACAATATGGTGGGTTGACTAATAAACTGGGATTATAAATTTCCCAGACTAACCAATGCATCCCATCCACAGGTCTCCAACTGTACATTTATACAAGAATATGTATATGCATTCATACTGTGGCCATCAACGCTCTAGGTCTTCTGTCAGTTCCACGCACACGATTTAAGACCCGTGGTGACTGAGCCTTTGAGGCAGTGGCCCCGAGGCTCTGGAATGCTCTGCCTGCAACTCTACGCCTCGCAGATACTGTGAATACTTTTATAAGCCAGCTTAAAACCCACCTGTTTAGGCTGGCGTTTGTGTAAAAAGTAAACCCATGTCCTAGGCCTGCTCTTAAAATATGTTTTACATTTTTATTTTATCTTATTTTTTGTTTCATTTATTTTTTTATTTTTCTCTGTGTACGTAGTTTATTGACCCTAGGGTCACATTGTGTTTTTTATGCCTTTAAATTTCTGCTCTGTTAAGCACTTTGTGATGTTATGTCTGTGAAAAGCGCTATATAAATAAATTTCATTCATTCATCAAACAAAATAATCACATTTTCAGATGATACAACTTTGTTATTTCACATTTCAGTTATGCTCCTATGTGAAGGGCTTCCATTTATACGCACGCACACACACACACACACACACACACACACACACACACACACACACACACACACACACACACACACTGAAAACCTCTCTGGAAGCCTCGTGCCCGTTGTAATTATAGGAGGTCATGGTTTTGCATTGACTAGAAGCCAAAGCCTGTTGCTTTGTATCGTTATGCTAATCTCCCTCCATGATTACTGTGGCTTGGCTTTTAGTCTTCAATAGAACAGTGCAGCCAGGGTTTCGGTGTGCGTTTATGCGACTCTGAGCCAGAGGTTTCCAAGGCTTGAAAGGGAATCCTTGAATTCATTTTTTTAAAGCCTCTGCAGCCTTCTGAGTGTGAGTCGCATACAACACTTGTACAGGTGTACCGGTTTCAAGAGAAGACCAAATGGAAGTGAATCACAATGGCTTATTCAAGACTTAAGAATTGAAATGGCAAGAGAGAAAAGGGTTTGATTATTAAAATCAAAGAACATATAATACCTCAATAAAACTTGTGTGAGTCCAAACATAATACCGCAATGCTCACTATGATAAGTCGGTTTTATTTCGACTTGGTCATATCCTTGTCGTTTTGGACCTCTGTTCTATTAACTATGACAACAACATTCTCACCAAAGTCATCGCTTATCTAGGGACACTGTGACATCTCTAAAACAACTCTAAAAGGGTCAAGAGATACAAGCAATAGTTTATCCAGATTATATCAACCACTTTATGTGGAGGTCAGACCACATGTGAGCACATCCAAATCGCTGCCAAAACTGTGCATGAATCAATGCCAAGGAGTATAGCTGGGTCAATTTCCGTTTTCTGTCGGTTCAGTGAACAATCTTACGCCGCAAATCGTTTGATTATATGCAAACCTGGCTGAACCGGCTATTGTCATTATGACACATTCTGACAAATTCGAAAGAAGTCTACTCTGTGCCGAAGGCGTCACGGCGCTAAAGCCAATTTGTATTGCATTAGAAATAAGCAGTATGATGACGTGATTTACATGAATGAATGAGTCCGTGTGTTTACGCTAGCAAGTATGTGGTCTGCACATAGAGAGAGAAGAAGCTAGCAGTAACGTTAGAACTGTGAACGTAACAGTGCAGTGTCTATACAGTTTACTTGTCGTTGAATAAATGCTGTAACTCCTCAAGACCCAAGTTCCTGTTACTTGCTTGCCACCTACCGATTGACGTGAATGGGGTTAGCCATGACTTAAGGTGGGATGACTTGTAAGGTTGGCCGCTCCTCCAAGTTTTGATGAAAGTGAAAGTTTTAAAATTCAGTCAACTGGTCGGTTGGGGTGTTTGGCTTTATGGCCCAACTCAATTTGACCCCATCTGTATGAATGAACAAATCAATCTGTGTAGGCTTTGGAAAGCCCAAAGTGTTGGTAACAATCACTAATTAAACAGTAAAAACATCTGCTAAACTGGTGATTTATCTTAAAGAAATGACCTGCCTGTGTACAAAGTCACTACTACAAAACTAGGAAAATGGGCCCAGGTGGTAATAGACTGGAGTTACAGCTTCATTCAATGATTTTTCTTTGAACAAGCTGTAACACAATATTGACGTTTCTTTTGGGCTCTTATGGCAAACAAAGGCATAAACCTTTATGTACATATCACGTCATTTGATCCATTGTAAATATACGTATTGATTGGTGCAGCTTTAAAGGCAAGCATCCATCAACCGATTGGTTCGTAAGAGAAAGATGAAATGATATCCACTGATTTTACACATCAAAGTGTTTCCACAAGTTCTATTGTATATAATGAAAAAGAGTAGCATAAAGCCTTTCGTGTCTCCAGAGGGAGCTGTGGTGTGCTAAATGTTCTCAAGCGAGGTCACTCGAGTCAGCGACGGTTTGAAAATACAAAACAATCTGGAGGTTTGGAGTAGAAAAGAAGGGATCAGTGTAACCAGCTGACCATCTCTGCTATATGGTAGAGGCTCCAGGCTGCACTGGAATAACAGACCCAAAGCTCTGACCTAACTCTTGGCGGTTGCATTGTGGGTGATGTCGGCGCAAGGTTTTGACAAGGAACAAGAACATAGTCGTGAAATGCTAAAACTATTTTAAAGAGAGAGGCCACTTTAATTTTACGAATGATGATCAATGAAGAGACACAATAACGGTGGAAACAAGTGTTGAATTTTGCCATCAGATTCCATACCATCCACTACATTACCCAGCCCCACCCACTCCTGTCCACACACCTCCCCAGATGAATGAAGACGTCATTGTAATTCAGTTCACGCTCTCCTCTGCCTCGGCCGTCCCCTTTTTGATGACAGCACCGCTTATTCCCAACGCCCCCCTCTCACCCACCCCCCAGACCCCCAACACCCGGCAGCAGAACATCATCTGTTGTGACATTAAAAACACTGGCTACCGACCAGGAATGCAAATACACAGAGCAGTGTAATAGATAGCATCACGCGTCATTGCCCTGCAGAGAGAGTGGTGGAGGGGAGGGAGAGAAAGAGAGACATATATGAGCCGTGCTGTAGCCTCGGCGGCATCATTTGAATTTGCATGTTATCAGGCGCAGGACGTCTCCATCAAAATGTCAGACTGGGCCCGCGGTCTCTCACCACTGATTTATAATAAAGGCACTAAGTTAAAGTTTGGCCTTTTCATGGGAAGGATACTCACACAATAGCAGATTCTGTCTGCCTTTTTGCTTCTTTCTTTTTTCAAATGTCAAAACGCAAGGCTGCTGGAGGAATCCAACCTGTGGTGTACATCTGCTGCTATTATATGTCAGCTACGTTGTGATGTTTGAGAAATGACTCACATTAAACGGGTCAAGGATGATTGGCGTTGTTTGACAGGGTAGCGCTTTGGCTTGAATTGAAGACAAATTGAAGACAAACACTGACAACAGACTGAAAGACGCACTGAGTGACAGGATAATTATTCACCATGTAGATGAAGAAATACACATTTCTATCGGTTGTTGGACATGTTATAGTCGTAGAAGTGCAGCAGTTTCCAGTGAGCCAGTTTGCACAATAGCAGCCCAACACCAAAAATTGGAATGTAGTTGTTATTAATATTAAGTACAGCAGGGCTTTAATTAACTCAACAAAGCAGTCGCCTTCAAAATAAAAGCAATGCAGCTGTACTCCGTGCATGATGTATAATTATATTGACGTGTCGCGGGCCGGTCGGCGACAGCCAACAGGTCGGATATGGCCAACGGGCCACACAAGGCCCAGGTCTGCTCGAGCAGATCACTGCTGTCAATTTCAGGAGTTTCATTCTCCCAGTTAAACCTTCCATCGTATTATGCCAATAACATATGTTTTGAAACAGGGCCTTCAATATTTGGATCAGTAGCTTGTGAAAAAGGTGGGTGTGTCAGATACATATTAAATCAACATTTATTGGATCTATTGGATCAGACTCAGTATCAGCAAATACCCAAAATTAAACACACCGAGCAGAAATAATTCCCAATGCAAACTGCTCACAGTGAATACAGCCCTAACGTTATTAAAATTATTCGGTCAGTATATATGGCTTAAAAACCTGATAATGATCAGTGGATATTCATATTTTAACATAAACACATAAATTAATCTTAATGAAAGTTAAATCAGGAAGTCTACCTTCAGGTTTGCTCTATTTGGATTTTTTTTCCTTTCGCGCTTCCAACTTAATCAGCTGACTGATTGATTGTTCAACCAACAAAATCTGATTAATTGGAGTAAAAGGGTGGTTTGGTGGGTAGTAAAGGGACACAGATCTGGGATTTGGGGATATTAGCAATAAAGGTAAAAACGAAAATATGAACCTGAACGGCACCGGTCATGGCCGATCATCCACTAACCCGCCTGTTCCTGATCGATTGGTAGATCTGTACTGTTTCTACTACCTCACAGTCATGTGGAATGCGTTTGTTTTGGTGGACACACAAATTAAAGGATCCAAATGGATTTTCCATAGTCATTTTAACACATTACATGCCACCGCATAATGCGCTGCTGAGAGGTTGTGTCATTTCACATATTTCTATGAGATCAGGCTGGTTAAAACTACAACTATCTGCACGGCAAGATATTATTAGAGGTAATAGAGCAATCCTTTTCTAAACTCACCCTTCAAACTCCACACTTGGGAGACTGAAATGAAAGTTATAGGGATAAAGACTTGCAATATGATTTGATAGCATCTGTGTGTACATTTTCCTGTTGCTCTCAGGCCTTCGTTCTTAATGGTCCAGATTGGTTGGAAGGGTGCAGCAGCAGCAGCAGTGCTTTTCTCGTAAACTACCGCTGTGGGTCAAGTCCGAATTGTTCAGATCTTTCTGAAGACATAGAGGCTTTTATCCGCTACACTTTCAGTTGTCTAGCAGGTGCTGAAGTGAAATGTCACAACTCAAACACGGGTGATAACATTTCAGACTATTTGACCACTCAAATAGGTGAAAATAAAAAAACAACTGGGAAGCCTCCTCACTGGGGGATTTGTTCTTTAAATGTTTGAGCTTTCCAGGGAAGGAGGATAGACAACTACACAGGGATTCCGGCTATAACCTTCTCTTTGACTTCCCGTCTGTCAATCTCATCCAGGCCGGTCTGTGCAGCCTCGATGCTCATGTCTTTTACTGGATGTTAGACTTAAGAGTGACTGACAGGCAGTCGGATGGACTGAGCTGTGAAGCTGTGCGGTATTTCAACATGCATAATGACCAACAGCAGCTTAGTCAGTGTGTTGCATGCCTGAAAAAAACAAGCGAGAAAAGGAAGGGGTGATTGATTTTCATATTCACACCAAAGCATGTGCTGAAATGCCACAACATGAAGCAGAATGTAAATATCAGTCACACCAGACTAAAGCTGCTACATGTAGCATTTTAATGTCCAGGAGAACATCAAGGAGCTTCTCATCGTGTCACACGATCTTCCTTAAGTTGGAGTTCCCAAGTTGTCATGAAAACCCTTTACGGTCCTCAAGGTGATTAAGCTTTGGTTACCTTATTCAATTCATTTTTGAATAGCCCAAAATCATACATCACACATTTGCCTCAGAGGTCTTTACAATCTGTACACATGCGACATCCTCTGTCCCAGGATCCTCACATTATGGCAACAACCTGGTGAAAAGAGGTCTCAGTCTATTTAGCAATGCAATCCTAGAACATTGTCACACTCACAATGGACAGTTTATTCCACACATTCTTGTTTCTTGTCCCATGATGCTTCACCGCCAACATTTCGTTTTCAACATTTCGTGGCCCGGGAGTTACTGTCAGACCGGCCCACTCAATACACGGCGCGCTGCCCACTCAATACACGGCATGTATTTTGCCAGTCTACGGCGGCCATTCGCACCTCCGCTGGCCCCACCCCGACAGACGCCCGGCACGACCGCACGGCGCAGACCGCGGTTATGGAGAAAAGTTTTCAAAAGCACCGTAGTGTCCAGCCGTGCTATGGCGTCCTCGGATCGCGAGGAGTAGTATAATGTCAGTTTATACTGTTGATACAGTTTTCACTGATTATTGACTTTCGGTATTAGAGTAAATTGAATGTGTTCTGTGAAGCATATAATATAGTCCCGTCGGCCTACCGGGGATTCCCCCGGTATCCCCGATGGCCAGTCCGCCCCTGCCTGTGGATACGTATGGTATGTCGAAGTAATCAGCGTACTTTTCGGAAGAAAGGAAGTTGATTGACTGACTTGTACGAAGTAATGAAGCTTCGCATGTAGTCTGCTGTCTGATTGTGAGGTCAGGCTGATCTGATATCAGCTCTTTGGCTGCAGAATCTCCGCCAAAGTTCTCCTCTCAAACGGGTCTTGGAGGAGGAGTGCTCGCGTTGGCGCGGGCGCCTGTAGAGACTTCTCCTGACGAGAACACGCAGCTAGGGGGTCCTGATCGTTCTGGCCCATAGCTGAATCTATTTGAGGGCGCTGATTGGCTAAATTGTATGTCACTCATTTATATCTTGAATCAGCAATTGGCTAAACTGCTTCATAGACCCGTCTTTTTTGGGCCAAAACGATTAGGCCCCCCTAGCTGCGCGTTCTGAGACGTGTCGTGCACACAGGCAGAGAGCACGAGCAGACGAGCACACAGGGGGAGAGGACGAGCAGGAAAAGCATATATTTTGCGCAGATATCATATTGTACACACATTACTGGGTACATTCCATCGTTAAAAAACACAAATATTGACAATTTGTATAATTTATGATTATTATAATTTTTTTTCTTTATTTTTTTTTTCGTGTGGCTCATGGTGGGGCCATGCCCCATGGCCCTCTATTGACCAGCCGCCACTGCTGGTTCGTATGTTATCTCACGAGTCTCTGCTCTGACTGCTGCGCCTGTGAGTGCTTTGGGGCGGCGGAGGTGCTCACGGCAGCTCCCGCTGCTCGTTCACGACAGTGCAGAGAGTACGTGCTTTCAGGTCAGAGTCAAAACACCAGAAAAGTCTCCAAGAACACCAGAACAAGTCGGCAAATTTGTCACTAGTAGCTTTTGACAAAAAAAGTCTCCATGAGGGTTTGGAAAGTTGCCAGATTTAGCGAGAAAGTCGCCAAGTTGCCAACACTGGCACCGGCTAAATATGTCCCCAGAGCAACATTGGACGTAACAATGGTTCCTTTCACATATAAAACCAAACAAAAATCCATCTTCTTAAAAACAAGTTGTACAAATAATAATATATAAACAATCATATTAAAGCTACTGCTGATGTAAAAACAAACGCATTTAACTTACCAGAGCTGCTGTTCACTATTTAAAGACAAAGTCCATCCTCCTTTCTTTGTTAATAAAGAGTTTAATCTCACTGTTGTTCAGTACATCCGTGCGTTTTAGTTCCAGTAAGAAGTCCTTCTCCATTCATGGACGCCAGTGAAGACAGTCGAGCCTCCCCAGTTGTATTTCTTGAATACGTTTTAATGTGTTTGAGGCTGAAAATGTCCGCTCCACAGAGGCAGCAGATTTTGGGATTGTCACCGCCCAACATGTCAGGCTAGCCCACTGACCAATCACGTACTTGTAGGCCAGCTAGCAGCTCTGACACGTCAAAGAATATGCCCAACATGTCAAACTAAAGATCTGATTGGTTGAACACTATGACAATCAACAATATCGTCCCCATTCACTTAAAGTGCACATGGATTCACTTGTGAGTCTGCAGGCCTCTGCCTCTGTTTTTACCTAGAGACACAGAGGTGAGATCTGATTGGATAAAAGCTCTACTTAAAACAAGTTGCACTGGAAGCAGAGCAACTGAGGAAAACAGGAGCTGTGCAATGAGAACATAAGATAATGGGAAAAATATTTTTATAAATTACAATACATGTAGTGTATTTAAGAAAGATTATTAAATCATAAAATAGCTCTAACTTTTTTATTCTGTTTAGGCCAGCAGAGAAGGCCTTGCAGGCCCCCGACGGCCCACCACTGCTGTAAATATGGTTAACACACGTCTCAAAAAAGCAGACTTTAACTGAACAACAGCTGCTAGTAAAGACAACAAGGTCAGCAACACCTGTAATCAGTTGTCCATGTTATATTAACCTGGTAGTCGATCGGTAATCAATGTTGTTGTTTATGATTTTCCGGGAAATGGTCAAGTCATAGGAGTGTGACGAATCAGGAAGGACACGTCGTGACTGCTAAGAATCAATCAAGTAGCGAACACGGTTGTGGGCGTCATCGTTTCCAAACGTATCCGTTGTCGACCGTCCACACGAAGAGGGAACCCCGGAGTTTTCAAACGTATCCGTCCTCGGGAGCGTTTTCAAACTCCTCCGTTTTCGGTGCTCGAAAATGCCGGCGTAGTGTGGACGCTCAGTGTAAATGTAGCAAAACATATGTGTTTTCAAGTGGAAACAGAGTAGTGTGGACATGGCCTAAGAGTTGAATTCATAAAAACAACTTACCTTACTTCCTTAAGTAAGGACTAATTTGCCTCCTGCTGTTTTCTGTTCAGATCATGGTAGCTTTTAGCCATATAGCGACATGTATACAGCAAAAGTCACACACAACGCTTCACTTTCATTGAAAACAAGTACATAAAGACGCCCTGAGCTGCTAAATGGTGCTGTCTGATCTAGGCCTTGGAGGGGCGGTGGACAGTGTTGCCAACTCCTCAGTAAGGAAAGTAGCTATTGGCTGTCCTAAAAGTCTCTAGAAGTCGCTAAATGACGTTATCTTCTAATTTGCATAATTGTAATGAGCGCTGTAGGAGAGAGGTGGGAACAGCAGCGGCTTTGCGGATGCGCGATTCATTAGCAGTCTGGACACGGAGAGTGTGGGTCTCCTCGTTCTGCAGCTGGGACTGCTCACGGCAGCTCCCGTTGCTCGTTCACGGCAGCTCCCGCGTGCCGAACGGTACATGCTTTCACGTCAGAGTCAAAACACCAGAAAAGTCTCCAACAGCACCAGAAAAAGTAGTTAGATTTCTCGCTATTAGCTTTTGACAAAAAAAAGTCGCCATGAGGGTTTGGAAAGTCGCCAGATTTAGCGAGAAAGTCGCCAAGTTGGCAACACTGGCGGTGGATGCAGCAAGGCCGATGGGAACTGTGGTCTTCATTCAGGGATACAACACCAATACCACTAGACCGTTAAGTTTATAAAGATAGAAGCAAACGCCATTTGTTTACATTAATTACTGTGTACCAGGATATAAAAATGTATTTGTCAAAGAATTACTGCTCTTTAAAAACTGCTGTGTGCAGCACCTACAAAAAGCGATAAAAGGATTTTTGCAGACAGTAATGAATGGCTAGGATTGTGTACCGCTAGCTGCTGTATGTAAATGCACAGTGCTATAGTCAACAGCTAGGCTGCATCACAGAGCAGTGTGCTGCTAGATGTGAGGCCGCACTGTTTACTTCATTCATCATTGTTCATTTCAGTTTGACTTTCCAGAGCCGCATTGAGTTTACTCTTCGCTCTCGCCGGGCGGAAGCCAAAGTAATCCCTTTCAAATGACTTATTGTATTGTGCTTTACAGACAATGTCATCATTTGTTTTAATAGAGAGCAGCTCCTAATAACATGCCCCAATGAAAAGGTCAATATTATCTCTCTCCAGCATGGGCTGCATGAGCCAGTGACTGGAGAGATGAGAGAGAAATAGAGAGTCAGAGAGAGAGAGAGAGAGAGAGAGAGAGAGAGAGAGGCAGCCAGGTTTCCATCGAAATGTATCGCAATTTTAACCGAATTTTGAGAAAATCTGCTGAAGAAAATGTGAATGAATGCTCATTTCCATCCACTACACGCCATTATTAAGAGTTGGTTCATGGAGACAAGCAGTAGGTGGCGCCCATCATCCAGTCGGGTGCCATTATACCATAGCCATGCAACATTTCGTGACATAGTCATGACATGCAATCTATTGGTGACGTGTACAGGGACACGAATTGTCCTTTTTTTACGTGTTGCTAGGAACAACTGTTTTCGGGCGAGATATCATGTTACAAAACGAAAGTTATGTTTTTGCAAAACCACAACGCGGTGTCGAACACCAGTCTTGTGTTTGTTGGACCCATCCTCCTCCCCTCCCACCGTAAGTGGTCGTTATGGATATCTAATACTTAGGGGTGTAACGGTTCACAAAATTCACAGTTCGGTTCGGTACGATACAGTGGAGCCACGGTTCGGTACGTTTCGGTACGTTTTCAATACAGTAGAAAACTATAAATGGCACAGAAACATACTTGATTTTAAAATATATTTATTCATTACAACTAACATAAAGTTATTCTTTGACTTTGAACAATGATGGAACTATACCTGAGTGACTCATCTTCTGGGGTGTCTTCTTAGCAACACATAAGCATAAAAAACAAAAACTGCTCCTTCAAAATGTTATGTAGTATTGCTACTTACATCTTCTCATCATGATCTTAGTATGAACAATGATGGAACTAAACCTGAGTGAACGTGGCTCTTCATCTCCCTGCGTTACAGTCAGGTGATATGTGTTACAGTCAGGTGATGTGCGTTACAGTCAGGTGATGTGCGTTACAGTCAGGTGATGTGTTCAATACGAATACACGTATTGTTACACCCCTACTAATACTACATCACTTGGTCTGTGGTCACGCGGATGCGTTATGTTGTGTGTCCACAAAGGAAAAAGGATCCGAATTGACTTTCTTTAGGTATTGCTTTCGTCCTGAACGACACAAGAAAAACGGAGAATTTGAAACCGATAGACTGGATTAGGTGTCAGGACCTGCCATGATACTGGGCTGTTTTACCACTGTTGAAGAAGAGGGCGCAACAAAAAGACATGATTAAAAGAGAGCTAGTCGAACACCAAACGGTGAAAAACAACGAAGAAAGCTGGATGGAAAAATGACATTTGTGTTTCATTCATATATAAATGTGCGTTAGGTTACATCAGATCTGTGTGGAGCGATGAAGAACTTTCGCCTCCTCCGCGGAGCAGAAGCGCCGGTGAAGTCCCGTGCTTCATCCACGCCATTTAATCGCTAAATCTGTTAAAAAACATTTTTCCATTTTTTTCCCGAATTTATGTCGTTTTTGCTTAGGTTTTTATCTTTTAATGCGCAAATTGAAAATGCGCATAAAAACGTGGAAGGAAATGCACCTATAGAGAAAGAGAGAGAGAGAGAGGCACCACCTATTAACATTCATGAATAATTTAATCCTGCATAGCTGGCCAAAGTCCAAGTGCATAATTCACTAATTGCAATCAGAGAGGGGAAGCTAGGGAAGCAGAGAGCTATGTGTGTGTGTGTGTGTGTGTGTGTGTGTGTGTGTGTGTGTGTGTGTGTGTGTGTGTGTGTGTGTGTGTGTGTGTGTGTGAGGCTCAGAGATATGGAGGTTGGGGAATTGGCTTTGTGAATGTAAAAGGGAAGACCGAGCCTATCATCCATGCATGGTAAAGCCCTTCTCGCCGGACCTGCTTTGCTATTACACTACCTTGCACGGGGGTCTGTGTGTGTGTGCGCACGCGCGCGCGTGTGTGTCTGTGAGAGTGCATTTTTTGCTGACCCAGTGTTTATTACAGCATTAAATAATTAATTATGATAGAAAGTATGAAGAGATATTGAGTGATCATGCCGTATTTTAAAATTTGGTGAAAATTATGGAGTTCAATTATAATTCGGGTGATTTTCCAGTGATTGTATCTACTAACAAGTGTGTGTGTGTGTGTGTGTGTGTGTGTGTCAAAGCCTGAGGTGTCTTCTTCCTCTGTGCCATAGAGATCCACATCAACGAGCCACACTGATGCACTGGGTGACATGTTCCTCCATTACCATGAAAACACACATTGTACTTCATTTGAAGACAAACTTGAGATGACGTCAACACTGACATCAGCAACAATAATCTCTCAGATCAATGTGATTGCAGATTTGAGAACCAGCCATTGCATTTGCGACTGCAAAGACCTCACCAAAGATGGGGCGCTCCTAATTGTTCGTTGGTTAATTAATGACAACTTTTATGAGCCCAGAAAGGCTATAAGTACTATAAGTCTTCAAAATATACCCATGAAAATAACAGAACCTCACTGCTTTCTTAAATGTGAAGATTTAAAAAAAAAACTTGGTCTAATGTGTACAAACTTGGTCTAATATATAAGTCATTAAACATTTTAAAAAGCTCAACCGTTGTCAATTCCCAGATTGCATTTTGGCCCATGCGTCCCAAAGGAAACTATATATTTGCATCAGTCGGCACATATGAGCTTGGATCTGAGTGTCACGGGAGTTCACGGGTAGGACCCAAACGCAAGACCACATGAGACAGAGTCCGATGTAACAGATTTTATTTTGAAGGTGTGTGAAGGTGTGGAGCCCGCGGTCCGATACCGGAGGGCTGGTACCTCTACGGTGTGATGTCCCGTGGCTCGACACCGGAGAGTACGCAGATCGACCAGTACTCTACACCCGTAGCAGAGAGGAAAGAGATTAGTTCGGGAAGATACAACGGGGTTCAACTTACTGACCGGCGGCGGAGGCTACCGAGGCAGAAGACAATACGGACTGACAACCCAGGCCAGCAATACCTGGGTTGATATGCTGCTGGGTAACGAGCCAGATTGTCCACAGCTGTGCATCCATCAGGGCGGTGGCAGTGGGAGGTGTCTGGAGGCAGGCCCGAGAAAACAACACCAACAACACCAAGCACATAGCATAACAAAACAAACAGGGGAATGACAGACACATGAGAGGAGATTGGGGGGAAACAGAGGTTAACACACAATGGGTCAGACAGGGATCCTGACACTGAGAGCCACAGGAAGAGTATGGGAGTCTTAAAGAGAAACGTACTGACACATCGTGGGTTTGGATTTGTGCAACAAGAACAATATCGAATGCCTTCCAGCTCCAGCCTTAGCCGTTACCATATCCATGTGGTGAACTCATCACGTGCCCATGTCCCCTGACTGCGTCTCATATTAGTCATCAACCACTTTTCTAACGTTTTTTATGGCCTTTATGTCGAACTGCGTGTCCTCATGCTGCAGATGACACTGTTGGCAGCTGCACTATGAAGGGTTTCAAATTCAATATTCAGAGCATGAATAGCTGGCTGTGCATGCCTTTTACTGCATATGAGCGCGCCCCACTGGTTAGCTCACGGTCCTCGCTATGCACTGCTCTCATACAGCTGGCCGGTTGTAGAAGCGTAGCATCCACCCTCCTCTGTCAACACTCTTGCCCTTGTTTGTACTGTTGGCGCTTTTAGCTGTATGCCGCCAGATGAGATGTGTGGAGGCCATCGAAATGCTCCCAATTATCTATTAAGCACCTTTGATTTCACTAACAAGGACCACACCAATAACAGGATAAGTTTCGAGTGTTTTTATTGGGTAATGATAGTTAGGTTTAGGAAGCAGAAGGGTTCGAGTGATGAAGGGATGTAGGGTAGAGGTAGAGGGATGTAGGGTAGGGGTAGGGGTAGAGAGATGAAGGGATGTAGGGTAGAGGGATGAAGGGATGTAGGGTAGGGATCGAGGTAGAGAGATGAAAGGAGGTAGGGTAGGGATAGAGGTAGAGGGATGAAAGGAAGTGATGGAGGGCCATTGGTGTCCGGCGGCTGGTGGGAACGGAGACTGTTGAGTGGGGCCATCTCTGGGAAGCTCTAGCGGTGCAGAGTCCCCAAAGATAGCTTCATGAGGACAGATGCCTGTGAGCGTTTCTGATGTCGTTCAGGTTGAAGCGGATGTAGGAGAGGTACGTGGTGGAAGACCAGCGACCAAGAATCTTGATGATGTGGTCTGGAATTCCTTGACTCGAAGCGGCTGAGGCGGCAGCGATGCGGAATGAATGACCGGAGTAAAACTCGGGGGGTATTCCTGATCTGGCTAATATGCGGCGAAAGTGGTGGTGGTTTCGGAGAAGTTTGGCCAGCTAATCTTGAGATTAAGTAATCTCGGATGGGTTCATACGGACTCAGGTACGTGTCTAGTCGGAAGAGGTAGATAGGCTGAGGCGGACCGAACTGGTTGGTCTTGCTGCATTTGAGGTGATAAATGACTGTGAGGATGTATTGAGATGTCAGACATGGTGGCATGTCGTGACGGATTGTGGTCGGAGTTCGAAGCGGTGAACTCGGAGCAGCGAAGGAAGCCGAAGAAAGCCAGCAAGAACATGGACTCGAGTATTTTGTCCGTGAAAGGCGAGAGGTAGTCTGAGCGGAGTGTATGGATGCAACGGGCGAGAAGGTCCGAGGTGAGGGGCAGACGTTTCGGCATAGGCCGTGGTTCGGCTTTACGGAGACCTTTGAGTAACATCGCTAAATGCGAGTGGGTGGAAGCTGGGCACGGCGTTCCTGAGGACAGTTTTGTGAAAAAGTTAATTCCGCTTATGTAAACCCGTATAGTGGAGGACTTTATCTTAAGGAGGGAATGGGAAAATGTAATGAAGCTTGTGAGGGTAAGGATGTCGAGTGATGGGAAGGGAAGGTTGAAAGAGGAGTGGAAAGCTTTGAAGCGCTTCCATCCGGTGAAGTACGACGAGAGAGTTTGGGGGGGCGACGCTGTTGAGGATGGCATCTTGAGAGGCAGAGATTAGGTTGCGGGGTCAGTTGAAGATGGTGGCTGAAAACGGTGGGACCGGAGTTGGCAGAGGGTCTGAGGTTGGTGCTAATCGTCTGAATTTCTGGAATGAGAAACAAGAGAGTGAATCAGCTGTGGAGTTGTAGTGACCTGGGATGTGAGAGGCTCGGATGATAAACTGGTGCTGGGCTGAAACCAAGGTTAGTCTCCGCATGAACATCATTATGTCTAGACAACGTGACCGTCCTTTATTGATGATGTCTACGACGGCGCTGTTGTCAGAGTAGACGGCAATGGTCTTTGTTGACCATTCATGCCCCCAAAGAATGGCTCCTACGACTATTGGATACATTTCGGCGATTGCGGAGGAAGGAGTAAGGGATGCAAATTCGGGCGGCCATGCGGCTGAGAACCACTTGTTGCCATAGAGGCCGCCTAAACCGATTGAGGATGCTGCGTCTGTGTACAGCTGGATATCTTCCGGCTTGGTGATGTGCTCGTTGTAGAAGAAAGAGATGCCATTCCAGGAGGAGAGGAACTGGTGCCATAGCTTTAGCTCTGTCTTGCAAGCTTTGTCGAGTGTGACGTGGTCGTGGGGCTTTGAGACGGAGGAGACGACTGAAAGGAGGTGTGACAGGAAAGATCGGCCTTGGGGGATGATGCGGATGGTGTAGTTGAGGTGGCCTAAAAGCGAGAGGAGTTGGTGTTTGGTGCATTCGGGGGCCAGGAGGAAATTGGAGATGATTAATGAAATCCGGTTGATTTTCTCCTTAGGTAGGGATGCTTGTAGTGAGACGGAGTCGAGGGTGATGCTGAGGAATTCCAGGGATGTACTGGGACCTGCGGTTTTCTCTGCGGAGAGGGGAACACCGAGCTCCTGGAACACTGCGGTTAGCGTGTGGAGACCGAGTGCTGGGGGAGAGGAAGGTGACGTGACGGTGAGGAAGTCGTCTAGGAGGTGGATGACATACAGGAGTTCATGGACGTTGATCAGGATCCAGCAGGGTGCCTCGGAAAGGCAATCGAAGATTTTTGGGCTGCTCTTACACCCGAAAGTCAGACGCACCGAGAAGTAATAAGCACCCTTTCAGAGGACACCGAAAAGGGGCCAGTAGTCGGGGCGGATGGGAATCACTTTAAAGGCACTTGTGATGTCTGCTTTAGACAACCAGGCTCCTGGACCAGCACGGTGGATGAGGGATGCGGCGTGGTTGATAGTGGCGTACTGCATGGAGTAGTCCGGGCTGGGGATTAGGCTGTTAATGCTTGTAACTGTGGAGCCGTGGGGGGAAGAGAGGTCTATAATTAATCTCTTTTTCCCCTGAGTATTTCCTAGTAGCGACGCTGATTGGACTAATTCTAAATAAAGGGAAAGGTGGGGCTAGTGAATGGGCCTATCATATATGCGTCTTTGACTTCCTGAGCCAGGAGCTTGTCGACTGTGTGGGGTTCGGAGGTGGCCGATTGCAAATTTTTACAAGTGAAGGATGACTCTGGCTTCACCAGCATGCCTGAGTGAAAGCCGTGGGTGTGGCCCTGGATGAGAAAGCTTGTGAACTGGTGGTCTGGGTGAGTTCTAAGGGCGGAAGCTAGGGCGTGGATGTTGATAGGTGTGTTGAGGTACTTACACTTGCTGTGCTTTGTTGGTTGATGGGGACAGGTTGGTCTTGCATGGGCCCCCCCCGCAGAAGGAGCAGGTGTGGAGAAAACGGCAGCTGGAGGATTGGAATCCTAGGTCATTGAAGTTATTGCACACCATTCTCCCGCCCTGGTAGAGGATTGGTCTTCCTCTTTTGTCCATACCTCTGGGGGGACCACCGGAGGTGGATGGCTGGTTGGTTTCTCGTTTTGGGGTGATAGATGGTGGGGGAAGTAACGGAGGCAGGCTGCGGTAAACGGGGGGGCTTTGTTTGCGGGAAGATGGGGTGGCGGGCGGAGGTGCTGCGAGGGTGCATGTAGAGGCCGGATGAGAGGGTGCGCCACAGTGCTCGTAATTTAGAGAAGCACGAGCAGTTTCAACCTTCGAGTATGAGTGCCATGTAGTCGTCCAACTCGGCCCTGCGGTCGGGGAAAACGGAGCAGATGATGAAAAAGAGTAGGCAAATTCGGTCGTGGTGAGTTCCTTAGATCGGGTGGGGAGTGGCTGTTTGAGTTCGATGGGTCCAAAAGCGGTGATTAATTCCCTCTGGATATGGGGATTGCAGGTGGATGGATGAATGAGTTGGGCAAGGTCGATGTAGTTACCTGTGAGAATCTGTTGTCTGAGCGTATGTGGCACGGGGGATGGTCGTGCGGATGCTAGAGGCCGTGCTGGGGGTAGTGCTGTGGCTAATGTGAAGCTGGTGGGTGGGGGAAGATGAGTCGGAAAGAAGCTGAGGTTGGTTGCTGGTGGACCTGTGAAAAAAGGGGGTGCATTTAAAAAAGGATGGTTAGTTACGTATGGGTTATGGGGGGGGAGGGTGGGGGAAGCGAGGGGGGAAAGCAGAGACAGGAGGAAATGCAGGGTTTTGGCTGCTGGTTCCGCCGTCGGATCCTGCTGTTGGAGCATTATGGGCGGCTAGGGTAGCCGGTGTTGGGTTGGAAGGAAAAGCAGGAGCGAGGGAATAGGGAAAGATGCTGGGATGAAAGGATGCATGTGCATAGGTTGGAAGTGCAGAATGGGGAAAAGAGACTGCGGGTTGAGGTATCCCTGCTGCAGAGTGAGTGTGGGGGGGGGGGGGTGCGCGATACGACCTGGCCCTCGGGATTGGCTGGTGTGTGTGGCTGGGCTTGTCTGGCCGCGTAGTGCGTCGTGACGTGCGTCACGACGCGCGTCGTGACGTCATTGGCGCGGCGCCTGCTGCTGCGCGGGGAACCCGGAAGTGCTCTGGTGGCTCGGCGATCGACGGAGGTGTGGTGCTGAGTGTCCGTGAGTAGTTTGAAAAGTTTTGCTTTTCTGTCGGACTGGTTGAAATGGATCTTGAGCTGGGTGAGTGCGTTCTTCAGTCGAGCGACTGTCCACTCGGAAATGCTGGATGTATGGGGGCTTCGGAGCGTTGGCGTGGAGGAGGAGGGTCGCTCTGATTTTGGCCGTTGTTCGAGCGGCTGGATCTCGAGCGGGTGGAGGAGCGGCGTTGTGGAGGGACGATGTCCCTCGGACGCCGGAGTCGGGATCTCCCCCTGGGGTTGTTGGACGGCGAAGGACCGACGACTTCGGAATTATCCGAGGATGGATGTCGGGCGCTGCGGGGGTCAGAGATGGTTGATCTCAGCCGAGCTTGCTGGCGGCGAGAGATAATGGGAGACGGTGCTGTCTCCGGGACTTCAGGAGAATCGTCTTCGAAGAGATCGTTGTCAGATGGAGTGAGGGAGATTTCCAGGTCCATGTTCTGAAGTACGTGGTCTCGACTCGGGGATCGCACGTCATGAGAGAACGGAGTCAAAGAGGAAGTGAACAGGTGCGTTTGAGCTTAAATACTTGTGCAGGGGCAATGAGCCCTGTTCTGGGCGTGGTCCCGTTCCTGAACTAAGTTTATTAAACTAAATATTTGGTAAATATTTTGGGTGCTCTAACAATCAAATGACACTTCTAAACTTGATATTTTTTTGTCTTCAGTCTTTGTCAACATTTACGAAAGCAGGACTAGAAGCTCTGCATTGTGAAGTCTTCTTTCTACTCATTCACTAGCTTAGGCCCCCACCTCGGCCGGAGCGAGCCTTCGTCGGTTGTTTGGGGTGTTGAGGAATGGTTGATGGAGATTTACCCTGATGCGGTATGGGGGAGGCTTAGCTGAGGATCCACTGCGGCTCCCGGGCCTTGCAGACCCCCGATCTCCATGGGATAGGAGCATGATGACTATGGGGGGAGATAACCATTAACAAGAGGGAGGGAGGGTGGGGTGCAGAAAACGCGAGTGTGCCGAGGCTTAGAGTGGGTAGGTAGTTTATAGGAGTGTGGCCGGAAGTGGGCGAGTGGCTGAGGTGTGGTCCTGCTCCTGAAATTCAGCTAAGTTTTATCTCCAATTCACTAGCTTAGATCCACTGCGGCTCCTGGGCCTTGCAGACCCCGGATCTCCATGGGATAGGAGCATGATGACTATGGGGGGAGATAACCATTAACAAGAGGGAGGGAGGGTGGGGTGCAGAAAATGCGAGTGTGCCGAGGCTTAGAGTGGGTAGGTAGTTTATAGGAGTGTGGCCGGAAGTGGGCGAGTGGCTGAGGTGTGGTCCTGCTCCTGAAATTCAGCTAAGTTTTATCTCCAATTCATTAGCTTAGGCCCCCACCTCGGCCGGAGCGAGCCTTCGTCGGTTGTTTGGGGTGTTGAGGAATGGTTGATGGAGATTTGGCCTGATGCGGTTTGGGGGAGGCTTAGCTGAGGATCCACTGCAGCTCCCGGGCCTTGCAGACCCCCAAAATAAGCCTGTGCGCTGGTCGGCAAGATCGAGTGAGGATTTGTGGGTTTAAAGACGGCGTTGGATATGGCCGAACCGATGTTGGACGGGTGTCTGCAGGAGGGATGAACTCCTGGAATGGGAACGAGAAAGCCATGGCATTGCGGTGGCCCAGACGTGAGCTGCATCGAGGACGCGCCCTTGGCGGACGGGTGTCGCAGCGTCATTTGATGATTGGGTAACCGACTGCTAGGTTGTCAGGAGTTTAAGGGATGGACTTGCTGGGCCATCCGCGGCCCCACGTGATGGCTGTGGCTACTATTGGTCCGATTTCATAGCATGAGGGGAAACGACTTGGCATCTGCTTGCAAGATCCGAGGCTGGTCTACGGCAACGTCGTCCGTCGTGGAAAACCCCCCAAAAGACGGCAGAGGGAGCGGCATCATTGTTGGCAAATTGTGTGGGTCCATCGCTGGAAGTGGGCGGGGTGGGGGCACTGGCATCCCGGTGCGGCATCCCGGTACGGCAAGTTGCTGTGGTTGCTGGAAGTAGGTGGCCGGGGGCGCTGGCATCCTGCGTTCCGTTGTTGCTTTGCGTTCCGTGCTTGCTGCGTCCCGTTGCCTTTCTCCTTTCTCTTTCTTCTCTTCTTGCTTTTCCTTCCTTTCTTTTCATTTATTTTTCCTCTCTTGCTCTTCTTCTATCTCTCTCTCTTCTTTCTTTTCTCTTCCTTTCTCTTCTCTTTCTTCTCTTCTTTTTCTCTCTCTCTCTGCGATTCGTTGTTGCTTGCTGCGGTTCGTTGTTGCTTGCTGCGTTCAGTGGTTGCGTTGTTGCGTTCAGTGGTTGCGTTGTTGCGGTAAGGGAATTTGGGCTTTATGGCAAAATTTAACATGGGGTTTACTGGGCCACCGTCACTTCTTCCGCACGGTGACAATGTTCCGGAGAGATGGCCTACATCCCATTGAAAATTTTGGGAAAACTTGGGCCGTTGAGGGGATAATGTGTAGTCAGTGGTCAAAGAGGGCGCCCTTGACCAGTGGATGACCAAAATGGGAGGGGCCATGCCCAAAAGGGTGTTTTATGCCTTTCGGGTGGAAACCATGGAAATGGATGGGGAATGGACCGGTCAAGCTCCCAAACATGGAAATGGGCGGGGCATGTCTCAAATGGGGCGATTTGTGCCTTTCGGGTGGAAACCATGGAAATGGATGGGGAATGGACCGGTCAAGCTCCAAAACATGGAAATGGGCGGGGCATGTCTCAAATGGGGCGATTTGTGCCTTTCGGGTGGAAACCATGGCAATGGATGGGGAATGGACCGGTCAAGCTCCAAAACATGGAAATGGGCGGGTCATGAATCACATGGGGCGTTTTCTGCCTTTCGGGTCCAAAGCCTTGGAAAACATGGAAACGGATCAGGTATCATCATATGATACCACAAACATGTCGGAATGTTCCTGAAAAAAAAAAAAATTCCCAAAGGGCTACAGACTTATCCTTTGGCATGCTGACTCGAGTCATCGGAGGGAGTGTGTGGTGCAAAATTCTGGCAGTTTCAACCTTCTTTACCCAAATTATGGTAAATTTTTACACATTGCACCAATTGCACCAATTTCGGCCCCTGATCCTGTTTTTGGGCACCTTAACTTGGACCTACGACCTCTAGATTTGGATCATTTAACCTACATGACCCTCTCTTAATTTACAAAAAGAATGTATTCCTCTATCTTGCTTTAAAGTATTTTTAATGAATTAAAAGACTGTTATATGTTGCTGTTTCTGTTGGGTGCAATAAAAACACAACTGGCTAATCATTCCATAATTGACATATGATGGACACAAGAGGACCCTCTTCAAGGTCCAATTGGATTCAAGTCATTAGCATGCCGCCAACAGGAGATAGCTTTCCAGAGGATCTGCAGATTTGCTGCTCCATGTGCTCATTCAAGTCATCAAGGGGAGTGTCTCGTTCAATTACAACACAGTTCCAACCCTTTTCTGAGAAGTTATGACATTCAATACTTTCCATTCAAATGTAGTCGGAATGTCCCTTTTTGGAAAATGGGCCTTTTCGGATTTAGAATAAAGGTCAGTTTTCACTCTTTGGGGTCGGCAGGAGATTTTTTCCGGCCCCTAAAAACACGAATAAATGACATTTTTGATATATAATTGACAATTCTTGGACAAAATTGAACACTCTACTGGGATTGATTGGTTTTATAGTATTAGCACGTTGCTAACAGAAGATAGCTTTCCAGAGGGTCTGCAGGTTCTATTGCACCATTTTCCCATTCACGTCATCAAGGGGAATGTTGTCATGCAATCTCCCATCAAATTCAACCATGATATGAGAAGTTATGACTAGTTGAAGGATGGCCGTTTGGGTAATCACTTTCCATTCATTTTATCCTTCAGAATGCCCCATTCAAATGTAGGCCAACTGCCCCTCTTCCCGCGCAGGCATGCTAAGTGCTAGGGAGTCCCATCCAACTTGAATGTGCCTCATTGGGGCCTGTCTACAACATATTAAAAAAACAGGGCTCTGACATCTTCAGAAGTAAAAGTTGGTCTGATCTCATCAAGAGTACGACAGGGTGTACAGCTTAGGGACGTGTACCCCATGCTGAAGTCTGAGTTTGATACAGGAAAAAATCAGTTCTAGATAATTTAGAGGGATTTTTTTCAGGTGATCTTATTGTAGGCCTAGTCCACAATGTGTGTGCACAATCTGGGGGTTCTAGGACCCATATTTGAGAAATGATGGCCATTCTTGCATATGCAAAAAAATAAATGAATAAGGCACCAATTAAGCCCAGATTATAGGTGTGTAATGGTGACGAGCCCCTCTTTGAAGGAGAAAAGGAATCAATTCTCTACTTTGAATTAAAGTGTACATTTTGAGAGAAAAGACTGTTGAAGGCCATGTCGGAACATAAGTGTCATCTGGGTAGAGACATCCATAGTTCACAATGGGAAAAGTGTTTGGAATTTCCCATTGATTTTCATACCACATGGTCTTTGGCCGAAGGTCGACTGACTGTTAAACTTTCAGGGTCCTAGCCCATTGTTTTCCATGGGTATTTAGACTGAGTTAGGTGAGAAAATCCATAGTTCACAATGGGAAAAGTGTTTGTAATGTCCCATTGAGTTTCATACCATTGAACGATGGGGCAAGGATGGAATGACTGTGAAAATTTCAGGGTCCTAGCCCATTGTTTTCTGGGGTAATTAGGCTAAATAAATTTAAAATGAAGAAACATGCCATATATTACTACGGGAAAAGTGTACCGAATTTCCCATTGATTTTCATATCACGTGGTTTGTGGCCAAGGGTCGACTGACTGTGAAAATGTCAGCGTGCTAGCCCATTGCTTTCTAGGGGTATTAACTGAACGTCTATTTAAGCCAAATAAATGCAAAATGCCATGAATCACTATGGGAAAACTGTACAGAAGGCCTAGTCCACAATGTGTGTGCACAATCTGGGGGTTCTAGGACCCATATTTGAGAAATTATGGCCATTCTTGCATATGCCAAAAAATAAGTGAATAAGGCCCCAATTAAGCCCTTTGTGGCTGTTTTTGGGACCTTAACTTGCAGCTACGAGGCCCAGATTATAGGTGTGTAATGGTGACGAGCCCCTCTTTGAAGGAGAAAAGGATTCAAAACCCTACCCCGTTTATACCCCAAGTATAAAAAGTTTGAGAAAAGACTGGTGAAATCTGGATTTTGACCACTTTTTAATATTGGTCAATTTTCAAACATTTGTAAATGGCCTTCTTTGATGGAATTCACATATGATGGACAAAACAGGACCCTCTTCAAGGTTCAATTGGATTCAAGTCGTTAGCATGCTGCTACCGGAAGTTAGCTTTCCCAAGGGTCTACAGATATCTCGCTGTAGATCCTGCATCACCTCATCACAGGCGACTGATTTATGCAAAAATCAGGCAGTTTCAACCTTTAACTACGATTTAATGGCCCGTTTCTTAAGGTGCGTTCACACCGGTCGCGTTGATTTTTTGACGCACTGCAAAATCGCGTCCAACGCACTGCAAAATCGCGTCTACGCGCCGCCGGTCGTGTTCAGACCAGACGCCGCAAAATCGCGGAGCGCCAGAGAGGGGGCGTGGTTTATCGACTGGAAGCCGTTCACCTGGCCGCCATTAACCATGGAAAGAATAACCTATATTCCTACGTGTTGTGGAAGTCACAGATATCCCGGGAAACTAAACGCCGTCATGTCTGGTTCATAATATTGTTCAGAGGAGCTCCGTGGATTGTATCGAGCTGTATTCACTGTGTTTAGCAAGCCACCGGTCGCTGTTTACTACAGCTGTAGGAACAGCTGTGTTCACCCAGACGGCTACAGGATTTATTGTTCAGAGCAGCTCCGTGGATTGTATCGAGCTGTATTCACTGTGTCTAGCAAGCCGCCGGTCGCTGTTTACTACAGCTGTAGGAACACAAAATAAACAGATTTGGCTGTGATTCAACGGAAAATAAACCGACAAAAAGGGACTCCGAAATAACTACGTAATGATGCCGGGAGCGGTGCTAGGCTATGCTAACATCGTAGCAGCTCCACCAGCACTCAATAACGTCACGTAGACGTAAATACGGCAGCGTCTATTCATTGTTTGTACCGTATGGTTTACACACACACATGTATACACATAGTTTGGTCCGGTCTCTGTTGATATGAGGTATCGTAGAGCTCTGGGTGAACACAGACGGCTACAGGATTTATGTGTCCTCCATTGTTGTTTGTGCACGGGCAGGAGCTACGGCACTGATGACGGGGGGAGCAACTCAACGCTGATAGGCTAGCGCGCCACAGCGTCACGCGATTATGCCGCAGAAGTTGAAAAATTTCAACTCGCGCGTTGGCGATTTTGCAGCGTCCAACGCGTCCACCGCGTCCACCGCACTGCAATAACGCGTCCAACGCGCCGCAGAATCGCAAAATCGCGGCGCGCCAGTCTCATCGCGTCTGTGCATAGACTTTGTATGTAATCTCGACGCGCGTCAAAAAAAAAACGCGACCGGTGTGAACGCACCTTTACTTGCCAAGACAGGCCGAAAGATGAGGTCATATGCCTCAATTTTGACCTTTGGGGCTGTGTTTGGGGACCCTATCTTGCAGCTACGACCGCTACATTTGGGGGAATTCATATTCACAGGCCCATCTTTAAAGAGGAAAAGGAATCAAAACCCTACCCCGTTTTAAAGTACAAAAAGTTTGAGAAAAGACTGGTAAAATCTGGATTTTGACCACTTTTTAATATTGGTCAATTTTCAAACACTTGTAAATGGCCTTCTTTGATGAAATTCACATATGATGGACAAAACAGGACCCTCTTCAAGATTCAATTGGATTCAAGTCGTTAGCATGCTGCTACCGGAAGTTAGCTTTCCCAAGGGTCTACAGATATCTTGCTTTAGATCATGCATTACCTCATCACAGGCGACTGATTTATGCAAAAATCAGGCAGTTTCAACCTTTAACTACGATTTAATGGCCCGTTTCTCACTTGCCAAAACAGGCCGAAAGATGAGGTCATATGCCTCAATTTTGACCTTTGGGGCTGTGTTTGGGGACCTTATCTTGCAGCTACGACCGCTAAATTTGGGGGAATTCATATTCACAAGCCCATCTTTAAAGAGGAAAATGAATCAAATCTCTACTTTGAATTAAAGTGTACATTTTGAGAGAAAAGACTGTTGAAGGCCATATCATCCTTATGACTCAGAAAGGGACATTTCACCTACACTTGTCTGGGATCTCGTTTTGTCCAAAAATCCCAACCCGATCGGCCCTTCTGTTCCCATTCCCCCCAAACAATATCTAGAGTAGGCTCTGGGCTAGGAGGTTGAAACTTATGAGGGGGCAGACCTGGGAACAGCCAAACAGGTGTGCAAAGTTTCAAGTAAATCGGATGACTTTGATTTTTGGGCAAATTCAATGACATTGCCTCACTTTGCCTGAGATACCAAAATTTCACAATTTGATGGGCTAGCCCCACCAAACTTGGTGTGTGTGTTCATATATAGCCACAGACTGTGTGTACCAAGTTTGGTGGCTGTAGCACATTTAGATCAAATTACACCATATATGGTGAAGAAAAAGGGCCGTTCCGACTGATGGGGCTCTCATGTAGGCCACAAGTCCCACAAATCCCAACCCGAATGGCATAAAGTGTCCCTACAGGCTTTGGGGAACCCCGGGACGATTAGTGCCATTCGGGTTGGGATTTTTGGCATAAACGAGAGCCCCATCAAATGTAGTTGGAATGACACTTTTCCAGTTATAAGGGTATTTGATGCTCTTAGCAGGCGGACTGTGGTCGAGTTGGAGATCAGCTGGTGCGTCTCCGATCAGCTGGTGCGTCTTCGATCAGCTGGTGCGTCTCCGATCAGCTGGTGCGTCTTCGATCAGCTGGTGCGTCTATGATGGGGGACCTGGCTGGAGCGTGGAGGGGTGGCGGCATCTTTGGGCGCTGCGTGCCGGGCAGCCAGAGTCGTCGGAGGCTCGTTCCCGAGCTGGGTCTGGAGCAAGCGAAGAAGGAGAGAGCTGGATTTACGTTTCCGTTGTCTACGTCTGGAGGTAGCGGGTCTCCCTCTGCCACCGAGATGTGGGTTAAAGGAGGACGGCCGTGAGGCCGACAATTCGTATTGTTGGGTGGATGCAGCTGGTCGGCGAGGTGGAGATCGCGGGTTTGGTTGGCGGCATCCTCTGCGTGGTGTTCCGGTTGCGAGTGCAGAAAACGCGAGTGTGCCGAGGCTTAGAGTGGGTAGGTAGTTTATAGGAGTGTGGCCGGAAGTGGGCGAGTGGCTGAGGTGTGGTCCTGCTCCTGAAATTCAGCTAAGTTTTATCTCCAATTGGTAACATTTCTATGAATGAAACTTGTCAATGAACACATCATGACATAGCAACTTTACTAGTCTTCCATGCCCCTACGTAAAGTTGCTAGTATGCTAATATTAGCACATTACCATGATATGATAATGACCACAGCTCTATAGCATTATCAACGTTTGTGGAATTCTTTCCGTGAATCTGACTTAGAACATTCATACAATCAAACCTCACAGAAAGGAGTGTTGGAGGATATATAATATATATTTAATATGTAAATGTTCTTGCAGGACCCCCAGTGCATTAGTTTTCTTTTTTCCTTGGTCCAGATCAACTACAGCACTGAAAGAAACCTCACTGTTACTGCTGGGGAAATCAATTACTTCGAAGGAAAGCAACTAGCAAGCACTTTTGCCAATCAAGAATGCACAATAAGTAATAAATCAGACAAGAAGTTCAAGTAATGATTTAATTATAACCTCTAAAATCATTCACTTTTCCTGGTATATGGAGAGAACTTTATCTTTCGATTGTACAGAATCTGTGCTGCAACGACGCTCGACAGGCCTGCTGGTAAAAAACCCAGAGCCAGCTGCCGTGTTGAAAAGAACCTGGTTGAGAGAGAAAGCTCAGAATCCCTCAACAGAGCCAACGTTTAGGTAGACGCGTTACCACAGCCCCCTCAATCATCCATCACTGTGTCTGACAGGTCCCAAATGTCAGACAGGGCGATCCCTCAGAGCGGCACTAACTAGATAGCGACAGAGGACAGATATGGTATCGAACGGCGGACGAAAAGTTCTGAGATAGTGCTTTTGTTCATTACAGTCCACCTGATAAATGGCTCGCGGGTTCAGATAGTTTCAGCAAACAGTTTGCCGTCCCTCCTGTCACTGCCAGCGCCCTGCAGACAGGCCAGCTACCCGTCGGCAAAGTAAGTTTCCATCATTTTCCACACATGTCAAACGGCCCGTTGTTTTATTTCACTCCCCCAGTGAGAGGCTTTCAGGCTGAATGTTTTTTAAAAGATGACAGGCCAAAAACTTCAAGCTGATGAATCTTTCAAGGGAGGAAGCACCGAAGTCAGTTTGAGGCTTTGTGATGAGATTATTTCAAAATGCCAAAATGGTGAGAATGTGAAATGAACCGCAGTGTTCTCTGATATATTAAAGACAGTAGAGGGTAGACTCGGTACAGAGTGGGCAAAATGAGTTAAGAAATATATAAAAGAATGGGAAAGCAAAAACAGAACCAAACAATGAACTGGAGATGATACCAAAGTTCAACAAATATGTCCGTTAATACACACAGTATATTGTGAGAATATCATTGAATCGTAATGGATAAATTGCATGAGTTGAAATAAATGATGAAAACTGCTAACAGTGAATACGTAACCTATGTACGCAAGTATATGATCAAAATATAGGGAACCAGCATGATAAGGTGTTTGAGTGGAAATAAGGTATGAATAACTACAGTCAATGCATATCAAGTAAAAACAGTACATTCATGTTCAGGGCAGGAAGGAGGAAGAGAAAGCAAAGACAAAGCAACAGTTTGTGAACGTGTAGAGCTAGTGGTGTCACGGATCACGGATCGATCCGTGATCCGTTCGGATCAGCCCTCACAGTTCGGGTCACTTGTGAACCGCGGATCAATCGAGTATTTTTTTTTTTTTTTTTTTTTACAGCGTAATCATCACAGTGTGTAATAAAGTTCTACTGCTGCTGTTCCTTTTCAAGTAACAAGTCCCCGAATATCAATGCAGAGGGTCAGTGAACAGATATAAAGCAGTAGTGTGTTCACGTGAACGGAGCAGCTTAGAAGCATTTAACGGTGAAGTCATGGCGAGCGGAGGAACATGAGAAGCCGCGGCATCATTTAAGTCTCAAGTTTGGGGACATTTTGTCTTCCCTGTAACGTATAATGACGGATGAGGGTGGTGGACAAAGCGTTACGGTATGTAGGCATTATTTAAAGAGAAAGACACACGACAACGGCAAAGCATCGGCATGTCCACACACATGAAGAGACACCATCCCGTCTGTCAGCGACGGGGACACTCCGGTGTAGAAAACAAAGGATTTCTAAATCTGGTTAAAATGCTTGAGCCACGCTACGAAGTCCACTCACGCACCCACTCAGTGTGAAGCTGTTCCAGACCTCTACGAGAAGGAAAAGACTGTAGAGACTGCTTTCACCACGGCTGAGTGATTCTTAGTCCGGTGCTGTAGACACGCCCCCTCTGTGAGAGTCACACACACACACCTGGTTCAGGTGCTGACAGAAGCATCAGAGTGAAGCTAGACAGGCCCAATAATATTCCAGTCACCACAGAAAGGTCGACCCTCTCCCCAGACAATGGAGATATTCTCATCTTTTTGAAAGTAATGTCACAGTAATGTAACATTATTGTGTATTTGAATGGCATAACCTGACAGGAAGTAAACACAGACCCAAGTTGTTGCAGAGCAGTTCAGTTCAGTGTAAACAGTGGAAGCTAGCTCACTGGCTGTTTCTTTCTTTCAGTATTGATGAAAGGACGAGGATATCAGAATTGAGTATTCTTGAATGTTTTATTTTTATTTATTTATTTCATTTTGTTTCAAATTGGACATCTTCAATATTTGTGTTTTCATGTAAGACTATAGCCCAAAGTTCTTTGCTTTAAGTGTTCTTGAGGTTCTTTAATTAATAAATGGAAAGCAAAGTTATATTTGTCTCCTCCCCTTTTCTTTGTTGATCCGAAAAATTATCCGTGATCCGTGACTCCTGAACCGTGATCCGAACCGAACCGTGAGGTTTGTGATCCGTGACACCCCTATGTAGAGCAATTCACTGACGCACAGAGATATGTCATTCATCATAATATACTGTATTTAATAAAAGGCCATTTTTAGGTGAAATAATTGTTTCGGGAAAAGTAATCTCAATGTTAAGAAGCTGGAAGGAGAACAAGGTATTGTTTGTTTATTGTGTTTAATGACAAGACATTTGAATCTTAATTAACCTGTAAAAGGATGGTCAAATGTATTACTGTTTCAACTGGATGCTAATGTTAATAGATATGATTAAACTACTATGCTGTAGGTTTTAAGCTTATGCTAGATTCCAGTTTTTACATATGCTGTTGTTGAAGTATATTTGTGAGAAATGTTTGATTAATGCCAACGTGTATATTTAAATGTAATTTAATGAATGTTTGTACTCGTAAGAGCTCATTTATGTTTGATCTGTTCCGTAGCTCTTACAGTGTTTTCTGGAGATTGATTGCGAAGGAGAAAAGGTAAATTTGTGTTCATCAAAATGAAGATGACAGTTAAATAAAGACCTCTGGAAACATCAGTACGCTTCACCATTGTCCGGCTGGAGTCCGCTACAATGAAAAACCAGAACTCAATGAGTTCTGGTTTGGGCCTGGCTTTGATTGGACTTTGGGCTGGTTTTGTCACACGGACCTGGCAAACTTGCATTCTGTCTACTGACCACCAGGGGGCGACTCCTCTGATTGTATAGAAGTCTATAGAAAATGACTCTACTTCTCTCTTGATTTATTACCTCAGTAAACATTGTAAACATGAGTTTATGGTCTCAATCTCTAGTTTCAAGTCTTCTTCAATACAGCATGATGTTCATTTAGTACATTATGGTCCATTTAGAGTCACACAGACCATAAAGCAGGGGATGCTTTAGGGCGGGGCTACTGTGATTGACAGGTTGAAGCTAGAAGATAAGTCAGGGGATCATTAAGTCAGTATATATCCTTCTCTGGGGACCATGAACGTGTTTACAAAATTTCACGGCAACTTATTCCATGTTGCTAAGAAATATCAGTCTGGACCAAAGCGGTGAACATCGAAAGGCTAGGGCTGCCACTAACGACTACTTTTGTCAATTAATCTGTGGACTACTTTCTATAAAGTTGAGTTGATTCATCTTTCAAATCTAGTTCATTTTCCTCCAAAAAAAATCAGATTGAACATTTCATTTAAGTTCATGTTTATTTTGACCTCCTCCTCCTCCTCCTCCTCCTCTAACAACAGACAGGTGTCAAAACGTCTTCGACACCTGTTGAGCTGTAGCGGTGTCCCACCAGGAACCACCTGTGGGAAGATCAATCTGCCGTCAATCCCAATGCAGTTCCCTGCTGCATCGACTGCTGTGGCAATGTAGGTACATAAATGAAGTAGATCCTGGTGGCCTCTAATGAAATCCCTCATCGATTGGACCAAATCTTTTGGACCCCACCTACACATTCTGTTTCTCTCGGAAATGCATGAACGTTATGGCAGTTCTTTGAAGTGAACTTGAGTATTTACACCCATGTGTAGATAGTAGAGTTGCTCATGCTAGTTTTGTCATATCTGAGTCGGTGTGCAGCACCTCTACAACTGTTTCTAGCGATCTGATCATTCTGTATATGTGTTTGGAGAAAGAAAGCACACAACTGTCAAAGTGTAAGAAAGAGTCGTTCTTCGGAGTCCACCCGGTCCCAGTAGCGAGAATAAAAGCAGGAATGATCTGCTGTCAGTGGGCCGAGCACGGAGACTGTGATGCTGCCAAGCTAATCCATGGTCCAACGCGGGTTAGTTGAGTTGAGATACTTTCCCACGATTAAAAGAGATGTGTTACTATAGCAACGGAGAGAAAAAGAACGAGGGATGTTCCCCGAAATGAAATTCACAAACAGTCGGACGTAACTTCAGAACGCACAGCGTTTGTCCCTCTTTGTCCCTCCCTCCTCCTCCCCTGTCTAAAAGGTTAGTGAAGCTTTTCACTGTGTCCGCCACAGATATTCTGTCCTCGCGTCCCCTCTCACACACAGCACACACACACACACACACACACACACACACTTTCTTTGCAACTGCAAGTTTACAGCGATCCAAAGTGACTCCTTCGAGCAGGCGGGAACAAAGGAAACCATGACAACAACATTCATTGATGTGCTCTTTTCAAACGAGGCGGCGGAGCCGGCTGTGCACAAATCTCCCAAGTAATGAGACTGAAAACCTCGGAGCTTACTCTACCAAAACGCCAGCCTGTTCTACTCTCGAGGTACCGTGCTCTACACCTGTACGAGTTATGAAAGTATGTTCTGATATATTTCATTATTTCAAGAGCACTCGTGTCCTTGCCCACTCGGACACACATTTTCAGCAGTAGCCTGGTGGAAATGTGATGCACCACATGCGAGTGATTTTCATCCTAAAACATGTTACCTGTTTGTATGCATGATTGTTACAAATTTTCCGTGAACCATCTTCCCAAATACATGACAAAAAAAAACATAACTTGACGAAGACGAGGAGAAAAAATAAACCGGGCTTTAACTTTGTAATGACCAAAATAAATATTCTGCTTACCCTCTCCCATCCCTGCCCGCCATCATGCGTCCACATTATGTATTCAGGGTCATATTTCCTCACCACGTGTTGTGAAGTTTTTACTCGACTAGGATTGTCTCCCACATCACTTTTTCATGATTCTTGCTAGCTAGCAGTGGCAAAACACCTTCGTCTCTCCCTGATGATGTGTCGTGATAGGTATGCTAACAGTGGCGGCTGGTCAATAGAGGGCCATGGGGCATGGCCCCACCATGAGCCACACGAAAAAAAAAAAAAAAATAATAATAATAATTATAATAATCATAAATTATACAAATTGTCAATATTTGTGTTTTTTAACTATGGAATGTACCCATGTGTGTGTACAATATGATATCTGCGCAAAATGTATGCTTTTCCTGTTCGTCCTGTCCCCCTGTGTGCTCGTCTGCTCGTGCTCTCTGCCTGTGTGCACAACACGTCTGAGAACGCGCAGCTAGGGGGGCCTGATCGTTTTGGCCCAAAAGAGACGGGTCTATGAAGCTGTTTAGCCAATTGCTGATTCAAGATATAAATGAGTGACATACAATTTAGCCAATCAGCGCCCTCAAATAGATTCAGCTATGGGCCAGAACGATCAGGCCCCCCGAGCTGCGCGTTCTCGTCAGGAGAAGTCTCTACAGGCGCCCGCGCCAGCGCGACCACTCCTCCTCCAAGACCCGTTTAAGAGGAGAACTTTGGCGGCGATTCTGCAGCCAAAGAGCTGATATCAGATCAGCCTGACCTCACAATCAGACAGCAGACTACATGCGAAGCTTCACTACTTCGTACAAGTCAGTCAATCAACTTCCTTTCCTCCTAAAAGTATGCTGATTACTTCGACATACCATACGTATCCACAGGTTATCCACAACTTAATCCACGTAGATCGTTCCATTTAACACGTTTGATAACACATTTCCTAACACGGTCGGAAAACTGTGCGGCTCCATACTGCCTCAGATATTACTCACCACTGTCAGTAACTGTCACAGTGTCCTTAAAGTGACAGTTGTCTGTCACTTACATGTATTTCTTACTATAACAAATTATAACAACATCCTTGTAACATTCAAAGTAGAAACAGAAGTGATTACAGTTAAACGTAAATACAAGTGAATATTTAACAGCACATTGAATTTGGCTCCTACAGTGAAAACTCATCATAGCTGAATTTAACATTCATAATTACACTTCATGTTTACTTCTCCCGATCTTTACCTCCTATAACAAGGTCCATAGGGGCATCTCAATAAATAAACATGTTATATTATATTGTATTATATTATATAAGTGTTATTTACTGCTTTTTTTCCATGTTGGAATAAATGTTAAATATTTCACTGCCAAGTAATAATGCGTGTTTGATACTAAAATTGTTTCGCATGAAATCATACTGGGATGCTTGCTGAAATTGATATGATGGCCCTACCTAGAACATTTTCCACCAGCCGCCACTGTATGCTAAGTAACTGATTATTCGTAATATTATGCTCTGTATGAATTACTATGTTTTTACTGTAATTTAGACGTACAAATGAATGGCTTTGTAAATAACAAAAATGATATATTTTCTAAAAGTTAATCAAATGATCTGCCAGTACCTCCTTGGCCGACAGACCACAGACTTAAGGTATCCCGTGTTGTTTTGGACCACTAGTAGCACTTTGAGGCAAAGTTGATAGAAGTGGGTCCCTACTTTATTAGCATGGTCACATGGGCAGAGAGAGTCAAATCCTGCCATTGGTTTCATGCCATTCAGCTAATTGACAGTTTGTAAAACAAACAAAGCGATGTGCCAAAAAGTAAAGATAGCTCAGTTGGTAGAGCGGGAAGTTTTATCATGCATGTGCAGACAGTACTGATTGATAACTGTTGCTGAATTTTCCAAACTACTATATTTGTAGTCCATGAGCGTTTGTTTGGTGGGGCTGACGTATAAATATTTTTTATAAATTAATCCGGGCATCCCCCATAACATCGTCATAAAGTCGTCAAGGAATCCTCCCACAATTTAAATATATATATTTTTGAATTCCTAGACCAATCCAGGGCCCTTACGTACACGAGAGGCCCCCCGAGGCTGCAGACTAGATCAGCCTGTGTGTTGATCTGCAGCGGTGTACTCTTTCATTTCCACACTCTTGCGCTACAGTCGCCCATAGAGTGCGAGAGAGGGATCCGGGCCCTCCAGAGACAGGGTTTATGTGCAGCTACATATTCAACAAGCTGCTCTTTCACCTGAGCGTTTGAGATATAGGTGTGCGTGACCTGAGTTTTATGTTGTAGTCTCTTTATTCCCTTCTTCTTCTATCTCAGTGTCTTTCTGTTGTTGACTGCGGCCGGAGGGCTTAATGAGCTTTGCTTCAAACTCGCTGGCTTCATTCCGGAGTCAGCATCCGGGATCGATATGCCCCTCTGCATTAATACGAAAAAACATCCACAGCGGTGGTCCGGCCCTAATGTTTAAAGCCCCGTTCTCGTGCACATCGCTCTTATTGCACCCACCCCCCCCGCGAAATAACATGGGGAGAGCACTAGATCCCCACATCCTCTCCCCCGAGTTTGCCTGTGTCATTAATTCAAGTGTGGGGGGAGAAAAAGTGTAGAGAAATAAAAGAGGAGAGATGTCACACAGGCCCTGTCCCCTCTCGGCTAATACAGACATTATGAGTGGCCCAGTGTTGTCACTTATTAAAACCTCAGATAGATGGCAACTCACGCGGCTGCAGCGTTTTTTTTTTTTAGCTGGGAATGCGCTGACAGACATTTGACACTGTGTTATAACTAGCCCGCTAATGTGACCTTCCGGGCTTCTCCACGTAGCTCGAGCCGGGAGATAGCGCTTGTCAGGGGTCAGTTACATATTAGGCGGGAAAAGCACCGGCTTCGCCTCATTTGGGAGCCGAGGGAAGCCTCGGCGGATGCTCCACCCACCTCCGGCTATCCTGCAACCGGCAGCGCCGCTGATGAGCGTTTGTTTTGGCCTGGAGTTCATTGCTGTGCCCCCCCCCCACACACACACACACCTTAGACTGATGCCATGTTGGTATTTAATGATGTACTGCCAAACAAAAGCCGAACGCCGGCGCCGGACCAGCCTCCTGGAAACGCCGGCTGTGCTTAAATGTCATTCTAATTATTTGTCCCTTTTTTTCGTGTCGAATGCAGAAGTAAACATTTGCAGAATTCGTCGCCCTCTTGATCCCGTCCACTCCTTCATTCGCTCTCCTTCTCTTTGTATCACTGTGGCACAGTAGCCAAATACTACACTTTTTACATCAGGGTTTGGCTGCTCGGATTAGGAAGTCACCGTGTGAATGACGCATCACAGGGTTCACTGACAAGATTCTTTTCCAGCCCAAAAGTAAAAAAATAAATAAAAAATGGGCACAGGCAGATGCTGTTTCACTGGGTGAAATGTTTCTTTATTTCTATGAACACGTTCATATTGACTCAATCCCACATACACCTTCCTGCTGCCACAAATACTCACAAGAGCACCAAATGTGGATTCATCCATCGCTGAAAATAGTCCTCAACAAATTCCTCTTGTTTCAGTACCAATGAGCTTGGAGTTAATAGTCACAGACGGCCTTGAGGGTAAACATGCCTACATGTAATATAACATGTCATATAACATGTAATATAACATGTAATACAACCTTTCGACAGTGATGTTTTTGGTTTTAACTGGTGAGCGTGACAGTCGACACCAGCTGAAAATAAAAAGCTCAAAACAGGAAAACAAAGGATCTTTCAGATATTTGCAAACTCAGTGAATCTTTCCCACCCGGGTGTCACTGAACACACATTAATACTTCCGTTGTAGGGAGGGGAAGTGAAATGTATGACTCTGGATCAGTGTTGCTCTGTTTGAGAATAAAAGACTTCTGAATAAAAAACAATTACAGAGAAAATTACAAAAAAGGCACAAACCAGCTCCTTCTTAATGACACCAGCCATCCAACATGTATATGATTTATTGATATGATTAATTGATATATTTTTTAATAATTATTCATAGGAAGAATTTAGAACTAATGAAGGCAGTTATGATAGTTACAAAGATATCGTCCTATAAATACATAAAAACAACATTAAAAACACACAGAAAATGCAAAAAATACAATTATATATATATAAAAAAATAATAACATAAAATAAATGTATTATAAAAAATAAAAAAAGACTGTAAATTGCTTAACAGCATAAATCACAGACATTTGACCAAATTCAGAAGTTAAAATGAATGTTGTCATTCTAGCTAATTTGTACAAACAAATAGCCAATCACAAAGCAGAACTGCATTTCAATTACTGAATAAAACAACCAAACATCATGACATACAAATGATGGCATGAGAACAGTGCAGAAGTCCTTCATGTATTGACGATCACCCAGAGTCACATACTGGCAGGGTGTAGTGCTGAAGATCACATTCATCAGTTTCATGCTTGCTGTCATTTTATCTGCACCTCGCAAAAGCTCCAGGTCCATAAGCAGAGTTAATAACAGCTGGATGAAAAAGAAGGAAACCAGTGGGCATATCTTTAGACCCTTTGACCGCGTTTCAACCTGCACAGGCCGAGAAATGGCAACGCAAAGGCAAAGTGACGTGCGGACGACATTCAGACAGGTCCCCGCTGCGCCGGCTGCAGCGGGGTGCATCGCTCCGGCCCCTTGGCTGCTGCCATTTTGTCCTCTCAGTGTGACACGGAACCCAAAGCACTGCTGCGACTTAAAAGAAAGAAAGAGAGAGAGAGAGGGAGAAGGAGAGAGACAGAGCGAGAGAGAGAGAGAGGGAGAAGGAGAGAGAAGGAGAGGGAGAGAGAGAAGGAGAAGGAGAGAGAGAGAGAGAGCGAGAGAGAGAGAGAGAGAAGGAGAAGGAGAGACAGAGAGCGGTCATGCTTGACCTTTCCGCGTTTCCCAGTAAATCACGACTACTCTTCATATCTAATGATACGGAAACAGTCAAACATGACCTTTGAAGTTACAATACTGTACTGTGGCACCGCGGCCCCCCCCCCCGCGTCCTCAATAGCCACCGGCACCATAGGCTACACGGATTGCTGATTTCCACACTTACACGGCTCCCAAATCAAGACAAATGGTTAGACGCGCAGGACATAATCAGGATGTAATTGACATTGATTTGCGAGATTAAGCGCGGAAAGTGTTTGCGAGAGAGTGGGGGGGATGTGTGTGTATGGGGGGGGGGTTCATGTTGTACAAAGGTGTTAGTATTTTGCGCATTATGTGAGAGTCTGATCAACAGGCTTACTGAGGTTTGGCTCATGGCTGTTTACTGCTGGGGAGGGAGGTTGCAGCGCATTTAACAGATGCAACGCCTCCAAGTTGTTGAGTTGAGATGAAGATGGACAGAGAGGTAGAGGAAGAGGCAGACAGGGGGATTTAAAGACGGTCGGAGAAAGGTTTCGCGCTGCCAATCAATGGCGGAATACAATAACAGCCATCCATCTCTCTTCATTTCCAGCCTCTTGTCCTTCTGATGATTTCCAGGTGACCTTAATGTCTTGTCTTTACTGCTGGGGGGCCTCACAGGAGACGGGGGAAGAGCAGAGAGGCCGATAGGTGGAAAAATGAAAAGATAGAAGAAGAAATTGGCTCAGCGACGACACATCGTCCATGCCGTTGTCTAGAAATAACTTATTAGCTGTTCAGTCTCATCCCCGGTTATTCCTGGGTAATTGACTGCTGGGAGGGGAGGGCGGGCTGTTGGGGGATGTTGTTATTTGGGCAATTATTCCACCAAACTCATTACTTATCCTCACACATATTAATATATAGTTTTTTGTTCTTGTTTTCATTTGCTCGGAGGTGACACAACATGCCCTCTGGTGGGCATAAAGCAGGCTAACTTACACTAGTGACAATAAAGAGAGCATTAGTTTGGGAACTACAGACTCATTTCTAGTGCAAACTGTACCCAGGACCCTGGAATCCTTTAGGCCAAGAGCAGCCCAGTCTTTGTTGGCATCGCATGTTTTCTGAAACCACAGATACGTTTGACGTATAAGTCACAAGTTACAGTAGCAAACGGGGTCATAGGTCAGGGTAGAGAAGGGTAGCTGTGGAGGATGTCACCTGGACCAGTCTGCTGGAACCTTCGGTACAGATTGCAATGCTTTAAAATACGGGCATACATTGATGCTTTGGTTGCCCTTTATATTCACAAACTATCTTGCAGGAGGTGCCTGAATAGGATCATATCTGCATTTGATCCCACCATCATTGTGTTGGGCTTCCTGCACAATAAGATACATTTCCTCGTTGGGTTATTTAGTCTTCGTTCTCGGAGAATTTGACAAATTGACTCATAAGAAGACTGGCCAGGGCAGATGACACTGGATGCAACACACGGGCCACTTCTGATTTAGTCACTGCTAGTCCGTAATCACTGGATACAAAGGAACTGCATGCATAGAAACACAATGCAATCAGTCCTGCTCCTTCACAGTCAAGGCATGGCTCCTCATGGTGGCACGTTCTAGATGTCGACAAATAATATTGCAGGTGACAACAATATCCTCGCAAGCAAATTTGTCTGTTCAACAACCTAAAGGCAACATGGAAGCCCAAAAGAGCAAGGGTACAAGAAGCTCTTATTATTTGGAGGGTGTGCATATTAATTATCAGCGCTTGTGTGGAACTTACTGTGGCCAAAGCAGCCAGTCAGCCACGGTCAAATATACAACGGCCAGCTGAGGCCAACTATGAGTCCCAGCCACTCAACCTCTCCTCAAGTGATGGTTTCTTCTCCTCACACCGGTGGAGGTTGGTCCTTGTGAGGCTGAGCCCAAAGCAAGCACCAGAGCAGCCCCAGCTTAGGGAGAGGTGAGTGGGCTAGAGCGAGTGCAACAGAGACGGAAGGGGCATATTGGAATGGATGGTTTCTGAATAACTTCAGAAAATGGAGAGTAAAAGAGCAGCGAAACATCTGCTCCAAGCTGAGACACTGCTGAGAACACAGCCGCTGGAGAAGAGGTTTGCTTCCGGTTCACCCCACGATGTATGAGCTCATTTCTGTTGAACCACAAAAAGAAATGTTTTTGTCAGTGGCTAACTACGTATATAGTACTCTTCTGCAAGTGTTGCCCAATTAAACAATATGAACCAAAATGAAAACCTTGTTTGAATCCCTCATTCCTGTTGTTTCTGCTAGCATACCGTACGACCACAAACAAACATGTTGGATGTTCTGGACAAAGATAGTTACAATGTTGAACTTCAACATTGGAAATGTGAAGCCTGTATTTGTTACACTCATATTTAAAGCAATTTTCTGAAATAAATGTGTCCGATATGTATTTTTGCAGTGCTTAAGATTCATGCAATGACTTCATACTGTTGGAACTAAAACACTTCCACATTTGGAAAGCACATTGAACTTTTTAATGAACATATTCGGTAACAATATTTGGGAGAGGTGAACCTTAGGCTACTTGGCAATCGACATCACATTCTCCTCTGATGTTGGAACAAAATGATCCTGCATTTCCTCCATCATCCTCTGTGTCATCCCTCTCTCTCTGTACCGGATGTGGACATGTGTTGCATCACTTAGGGAGATGAAGGGAAGACAGAATGAAAAAGAGACAAAAGAAGGAAAAAAGAGAGGAGAGGCTTTTAGAATAATTATCCTCCATAGTAAGAACAGCAGAGAAGCTGTGTCTGCAGAGGGCACTGAGTCCATCACTCAAGGCCAGTTACACAAGCAGCAGCACGCTGCACCGGGACAACTCGTCTTCATCCAATGAGCCACAGTCAGCAGCACCTCAGCCTCCAAGGTGTGTGAGAATCAACAGGCAGCATCGTGACGTTACATTGTGACCACTTCGTCACAGCTATTAATAATTGACCCTGTTTGTTGTTTATCGTCCAGGCAGCACTGTGTGAAAAAATAAATAAAGACATAAATAACAGGAGGGAGAGGATGCAGCTGAGTGGAACAAATCATATGATGGTCATGTTTCCATGTTAAAGCATTGTGTGTTTCTAATGTACCTCAAAGGACCAGATGTGTAGTTGGTCTGTGGGTGGAGGCATTAACTTCACACACAATGTTCAGGTACAGTTCATAGCAGTGTGTGCCCTTCACCTCAGCCTCATGTCTCTACATTTTCTGTGAGTCTTTCGCTCTTTTCACTGAGAATTGTGTACCTATAATAAAGTGAATGAGTCGTGAGTAATGTTTTGCAATGTGAGGTCAGCAAATACAATCAAACGCACCTACAACCACGGATTGACACATCTGTAGAATCGCTACAAAACAAGCTTAAAAAACAACGAATCGACAGATGCGATCAAAGTCACCTCAGACCGAAATAACTGATTAGTCGACTAATTGACTAAGATCAATTCCCCATTTTTTAGAAGTCTGACCTGTTGATTTTAATTTCATCCTGAAGTCATGTAAACTGTCAAAACCTCGATGTTATCCTGTTACTGTTATCTACGCTGCTGTTTTGCAAAAAAACACACAATTCAAATGATCAGGAGATACAGGATTGTGTTTTTATTCAAAAACTTTAAATTAAAAAATTCCTGGCATTATCAGTTTTGATGAAGTATTATAAGCTGCTGAGAGCGAGTGTTGTGGAAGTTAAACAGGTCATCTCTCTCTCTCTAATATCCATTTGATATTGCTATGAAACAACTGGATTTATTCAAGTTTCTCTCCCAAAATTTCTACAAGATAACATTTGATTTATTACATGATAGGCGAGCTTTATGTCTTCTTCACTCACGCTGAAGATCTTCCACACTACATGTTGTGTCTGTGACGCTACTGTTGAATCATGAATTCAACCATCAAAATATTTGAAATATGAAACTCATCAGCAGGCCGCCGGTCATGGCCGATCAACTAAAGGCTGATTATCATTTGTATAGTTATGTTAAGCAGCTCAGTACTTGCTGAAGATTAGGGAAAGATGGTGGTCTTGGTTGACTGCTAAAAATATCAACAGTGGCAAAACTAAATCAGCTTTCTCTGATTCAAGATTATATAACAGCTACCATCTTTCCCTAACTTTGACCAAGTGTTCCAGTGACCTAAACCTAACAGCATGTGCGTCTACAGAGCAACACAATGGTAATGGTCTTGACAGTGGATCTGTTTGAAATATTGCATGCAGTAACGGAACAGTCAGGGGCAACCACAGCGAATAAAGCTGCAGGCGACAGGCTGCAGAGCGAGGTAACCAAATACTTTCACTTTTGCAGACTCATGCTGTTTGCAGCATAAAATCAGATCACAGGATGGTGGGAAAAGGCCAATTATTGCCTTTCTGCTTTATTAAAAAGACAATAGTTTGTTTTGCGGCTGCCACTCTTCAGGATCTGTAGTATTAAACCACATTTGCCGTTACCACCAGTGAATTGGGTGTCGCCAAATAAACCAGGAATGAAATCTTAAGGATGCCACTTGAATGGAGCTCTCTACAGAATTCAGCACAACGCTGTGTGATTGAGGAAATGTCTTCATATGGCTCTCAACCAGGTGGCAACCTCCAGTTCACAAAAGTGAAGCCAAGCGTCTTAAAACTGCATTCTCTCTAGTGTCCACCAGGGGGCGACTCCTCTGGTTGTATAGACGTCTATGAGAAAATTACTCTACTTTATTACCTCAGTAAACATTGTAAACATGAGTTTATGGTCTCAATCTCTAGTTTCAAGTCTTCAATACAGCATGATGTTCATTTAGTAGATTATGGTCCATTTAGAGTCAAACAGACCATAAAGCAGGGGATGCTTTAGGGCGGAGCTACTGTGATTGACAGGTTGCTCCCACAGCCAGAGTCATATACGCCATCTCTACAGTCCAAATATGGTCACTTCCGTTTACTAGTTACAAAAAAACAAGATGGCGAAAACCAATAGTGGTGATGTCATCATGGCGACTACGTCCATTTCTTATATACAGTCTGTGGGCAACGCTACATCAGTGGAACAGATAACATCAGCTGTCTGTGAACACCAGACCAAAAGCTCTCACAGCATCCACTGGAAGAGGTCAAAGGTCACTGAGCAGGAGTCAGTGGATGACCTGGAGAGGGATCGATGGGGACGTTAACATCTGATGCCAGAGTCACCATCTCCACCATGTCCACCATCTCCACCCAACACAACCACCTGTTATGTGCCTCAATCTCTTTAACACGCACGGAATGCGTTTATGAAGGTGTGTGTGTGTGTGTGTGAAACTTGCTCAGTCTGACATATGATGCCGTATAAATGGCCGTCTTTATTACAAACCATAAATAAGGCGGAATGCCTCGCACCTCCCATCCTCTCAAAGACAATGCGTGTCAACATGACCAATTACCAGGCTGATAAAAGACGTGCGGCCCCGTCTACTTCATTGCCGGGGCCCTGATAGATTATAGGGGACATTCATTCAGCTGCAGAGGAGCCCAGATGACTCCTCCAATAGATCTGTTGGCCTCTGATCTCCACAGAGTGACTCTCACTAGATGAGGGACCACTTTCACAAGTCTTCTGCTTCTTATTGCATGCGTGTGATCAAAGTGAGTTTGATCAAGATATAAACGTGTCTTGTCTTTATTTATTTATTTTCTGACTCCTAAATTTCTGTCCATAGTTTCCTCAGGATACTGTTGATATGCTTCTGGAGCTCGCCGGGGCTCATATGACTGATGCTGAAATCTGTGCACGCAGATTGATAGTCAAGAGATAATAGATGACTAAAGAGAGTTATTAAACAGTCACACGACCTCTGCCCCTCAGTTACGGTAATGTACTTTGTTCTTCTTCCTACTGAAGGAAAGCACTAATTAATAGTCAGAATCAGAAGAATACTGCGTGCTGCACATAATAGAGTGATCAGTGCATAGAGTATGAATCAGACGTGTGATTTGTTTGTTAATGCACAGATAAAGCTTAAATATAAAACACATACAGTTATATGGTGCTAATAGGACTGCGTGTGTTGCACCCTTAAAATGAACCGTCCATAAACACGGCCATCTTCGTTTTGCAACTTTTATTAACGAACCCCACGGTTAAGCACACGCACGTTTTGCCTTCAGCCTGCATACATCAATAAACTCTTAAAGCGACAGCGCTCTCTTCTAAAGGGTCAGTACACCAACTTTCTTCCCTTCACAGTCAGTAAATATACAGTTAGGTAATGTTGAAGAGCAACGAAACCAGGCGGCCGCTGATGGACTGATGGAGCTACAGTTTTGCAGTCTGCGGTTCACGTCGGAGAACTACGGTGGCCTTCAGGTAACTCAGAAACGCTTAGGGACCTCTAGGCTTCTGAAGAAACATGGTGGTGCAACATGGCTCCGTGAAGAGGACCCGCTCCCCATGTAGATATGATACCTTTTCATCTGAGATCAAGTGCCACCGATCACCGGCCACAGCCGACCAGCCAGCCCCGGTGAGGACAGCCGAAATGGAAGCTAAGCTAACCCAGCTAGGACCGGAGGCTACTCCACCACCACCACTCTCTGACAGGGCTCAGGACTCTGGTGGGACGAGGACAGGTGGACTCTGTGTTTACATCATGATGCTTGGTGCTCAAACACAGTCAAAGTTGACGGACAATGTTTTTTTATGTACATGTGTAATGTGAAGATGTCGGCCATATTATCTGCCCAGAGAATAGTTGTTGTTGCTGCTGTTTACGTTCCTCATGAAGCAAATAAAAGAAAATGCACTCCAGGAATGTACTGCTGCTTCTGTTTTCTTTCTCATGTGTTTGTTGTTACCAAGAGGCTACAACTGAATGCTGCTGTGCATCCCTGTGTTGCATTATGACAATACATAATCCTTGAATCCTTGAAGGTATTATGAGTATTAAATTCCATTTCTGCTAAGAGATCCCCCGAAATGCTACACAATGGCCCGATGCTGTTTTATTTCGACATTATTAATGTAATTGACGACACGAAGATTAGAAAGGATTAGTCGAGGTTTATGTGGATCCAACAAAGTTAACAAAATTATCCAAAAAATGGCTATTCCACTTATGTCACAGTATCTCTATGATTCTGTCATAATCAAGAGGAAGCCTCCTGCTACACAACAGCAGCGTCTCTCGCAGACCCACATTTTGAGATGAACAAGACAGTCCCATGACCACCTGGAAGACTTTGGGCTCTATTCACGGAGGACCGTAGGTAAATAAACGGCCTAAATTGGTCTGGTTTTGCCGAGGGTGCCGTCGAGGAGTGATCTCTTTTATTCCGCACTTCCTGTTCCTCTTGGGTTCATCCTCGCCAGACGAGTCCTGGCGGTGCGTCTCTTACCTTTCCAGGGTTCTATTATTCTTATTAAACCTTCAGAGGACAGCGAGCAGAGACAGACACAGAGTCCCAGCTGCCGGCCCATTATTATTAAAACCTTACTGTTTACTCTGGAATAGTGGCCACTGTTCCTCATCCACCAAAATAATTAATGAGATCCTTTTTGCTAACATTGACACTTTGAGCAGAGAAGCAGAGGGGGGGGGGGACTCCGAGACAAGCCTTTGATGAGCTACTAAGCTTTTAGTTTCATAGTGTCTGTTTGTTTAAGAGCGCGCTCACTGCATCTGCGCAGGTTTACTGTCCACACGAGACGCCGCAAAGGAGGAGAAACAAACCGACGTCCTGCATCCACAATCACACGCAGCGGTTTATTCTCCTCCTCTCGCCGCGTTGCTCCGACATGATATTGAAAAATTGTTTCGAGATCCTGAAAGTGAAATAAGAGCTGATCGCAGTCACACGCCGCGCTCCCCCTCGCACATTACTGCCTTGCTTTCCTACTGTGTTTGAATCTTGCTGCAGGGCCCTCTGCTGTAAAATCATGCAATATATTTGCAAAAATATTCATTCACCGACTGGGCTTAAGACATTGCCGTGTCAATGAGCAGCAATTGCTTGCTCACTGCAAATGGATTCTGCCAGCTAGATATCCCACTTGAAAATTTCTTCTGTTCTTTCTTCTCTTTCTTTCCTTCCTTATCTCAGGCTTTTACTTCTGCGGTGCAGGTGATGCAGGATGTGAGAGAATTACCTCCGGCACTTAACAGCTTGTCTGGAAATGGGCTATTTTGTTTCACAGTGAAAACAAACCATGACGTTTCCCCGGGAAGAGGAAGGGGAAAGAAATAGTTCCCATAATTGTTTCTGGGGAAAATATAATCTGAGAGAGAAAACCATGTTATTGAATGCATTATCATATCTGCGACAGAACCGGCGGAGGCAAGGCCACGCTGATAAAAGCAGTGCAGGAGGCATATTCATATGTACTGCTAAGCTCCCATCAGCGAAAAACCTGCTGCGTGCCGCCTGAGGACATCACTTTGTGAGGATTTTCAAAATGGGAGCTGATGTGAGGCAGACGAGAACTCTGCACACTCTCATTAACTCAGTGTTGGCGACACAAGCTGTCACGACTCATCTCCACCCGACCATCTCCACCCACGTGCTCACCTGCTTCACGTTTCCCCAACACTAGAAGCGCCAGCAGGTAACTCACCCATGGCTTTTCTGTCAATTGGATTTATCTTTGTCTCAAGAAATATTCTTTGGACGATATTCAGTCTGTGACTTCTCCGAAAAGTGAGTCGTCTATCTTCCCCTGTTGTTCAGTTTATACTATAAGCAACAATGGATGAAATGTTCCCTTCTGGAGGATGATGTTTAATACCTGTGTATTTGGTATCAGATGGGTTCTGGGTGTCGAGACGACGACTGGTAAGAATTAAGTTATTAGTGGACAGAGAAACTGAAATGATATATGATTTTGTGCTGCGCTTTGACAACAAAATAAAAGCCCTGAATGTTGAGGAGGGGAAAGAAAAGCTTTCTGTCAGCATTTGGGGATCTAATGAAACGTCTCGTCTATTAACAATCCTGTCCATCTCGTGAGCCCAGCAGAACATGATTATATCTTCTTTTATTGGAGACAAATTCTAAGGTTTCACCGTGTTATTCATTACTTAGGTTTGGATCTAAATTAAGTTAGCAGTGGAGGGCGAAAATGGAAAATTCTCACTGAAGTCAACCTTAATAAATAGAGCGATATCCATGTAATACTGAAACGTCCTGACGCAGGGAAGATAAACCTCCCAGCATGCACTGGGACACTTCCGTGTTGTCCTGCATGAATACTGCTTTTTTGGCGTTTTATAGTGTTCACTACAATATTTCCAGAGTTTATTCTGCAGAGCCCTGAAGCCCCGCCCCTACTGCTGCACAGAGCGCTGTTCACTTGTTTATTCAACGTTTCATAATATCGAAGGTGACGCGTGTCCAAAGTGCACCAAACACCATGGACACTGCATGTCCATGGGTCTCCAGCATTGCAGCGGTTCTCGAGTTATGCTGAGGAAACACAGACAAACAGAGATGGCAACCTATTCACTACTTCACTACCACTCTGACTGATGAAGGTGGTTTGAAACCTTCTGCTGAAGCAGCGGACATGGTTCTGTGGACGCGGTAAGGTTTCACTATCGTACCATCATACACGCAGAATAACGACACGACACTCGACCATCAACGGCAGATGTGAGCAGTTCCATACTGCTGCCTTTGTGTGACTGAGTGGTCCTCCGCAGGCCCGCGCTCTCCTCTTGGTGTGTGTTTAAGTGGAGAAGTTACCCCAGATTAGCATATTGATCACAGTCGGGAGAGGATCGTACATGTCACTACCCCAGAGTGCCGCACGGAGCCGAGTGCATGCCTTGGCCGTGGTTCTGACTGAGTGTGTGAGAGAGAGAGAGACTAGAAGCAGTGGTGTTAATTTGTGTAGCCGCACAGGCGTGTGCCCGTGTGGAGGACTCGCTGAGAGACACGGGGGTAGTTGTGCGTTTTATGGAAATTGCCTTCATACCAGGATGCCAAGCTGATCTCAGGCGCAACATGCCACTGAGGCTCTGTGGAAAATGCAATCAGTCAGCTCCGACAGGGGTCCCCCTCACTCATTCCAAACTGAAAATCTCAAAATTGGCCAAAGGAAATTGGGTAAGACCGGGCTGGTCAAAAGCATCAACATTGATTTGCTTTTCAAAATAATTAAATAAAAAAGCAACAACAAAAAGACTGAAGCAAGCTAACATGCAGCCAAGAGCTTTTTGACAATGAGCTGTGGTCGAACAAAAGACACACACACACACACACACACACACACTCTCACACACACACACACACACCCTTAAACCGTCGAGAGACAAGCAATTACAGAGGAGCTGTGCAGAGGGAGAAGATGGGCAGAAAATGTTTTCAAATTTGCATCGGGGAGCTCAGCTTCAGGAGAGTACAGGGCAGAGTGCTGTCATGTTGCTTTGAGAGCAACAAGGTCAAATGAAAATGATTGGTTTGATGCTACCGCTGACACCACTACTATGGACATGTCTCCCTCAGACGATGCACTCGGCCAATCGTAGCCTCCCTACATACATGCTGTACTAGCTTTGGGGTTCAATGATTTACAAAGAATTGTGTGTGGATTTCCTGCATTCAGAAAAAGATGACTTGTGTATAGATCGTGGTTTTATATTACATGCTTTAATACATCTTTTATTGCCAAAGGATCGATTGAATACCTATAATGTGAGCGGTTCCGGTAATAGCAACAAACCCACAAAGAATTATCTCCAGCGCTGCAGCTTTTAAGCCTCTTTAAGGTCTTTTACGGCAGAACAAATACTATTTCTTTGCTCCCAGTGGAAGTACTCCACCTGCTCAGCAGCAAACGGCAGACAGACACAGTTAGAGACCAGCTGGCAGGGTTGTCAACGCATATTCTAAACTTCAATATATATATATATGTCTGATTTGAGGAAAAAAGAAAGATAATACAGTTTCATTTTCGATTGTGAAATGAAAGGTGATGTCAGGTAAAGCTGAACGAGGAATAATTCAACAACAATCTGATGATAGCAGAGAACTTTGCCACAGACAGAGAGAGGTGTTGAGGTGGGGAGATTGGCGCGACACATATCCTTGAATATGGATCCCTGGACCCCATGCAGGAAAACGTTGCCGGTTTCATGTCAGGGACAAACTTCATGTGTGAAAGTCTTTCTTTCTCTTCTCCCCCTCCCTCTAGATCTACTTCACTACGTTTCGCTCTCTGCAATTTGTCTCCGCCTCTCTCGCAGAGGGAGCTTTGCTCCCCATGATAGGAACATTAGGCCTGGTTTCCCCTCGTACACACACACGGCACTATTAAGAGAAAAAGACATCAGCTTATGAATAAACAACAACAACAAATAGATGGGAGGAAAACAGAGAGAAAGGGGAGAAAAACAACACAGGCGAAGGGGCGAGGGGCATAATAATTGTGTGATTTATCCTCAGTGAACCACCACGGTCGCAGCATAATTAAACATGAAAAGCTAAATTTATCGTGGTGCGCTCAGCCTCCTCATTAATTTAAAGCTGAGACATCCAGAGAGGAGGCCTCCCTCTAATCCACCCACTGTTTCTCCTGCTTATTATTTTCTCCCTCTCTCTCTCCCCCCCTCTTCCTCTGCCATCCCTCCATTCCCTCCCATTACGGAGCATTAAAATGTATATTACCCTCAGAGCTCCATCATCATAAACCACAGGTCCCGCAGAGGGGGGGGGGGCTGGATGAACTCCTCAGAGGGAGAGAGCATTAGAGAGAGGGGGGAGAGTTAGTTAGGCTCATTACGGATAAGAAAGGCTCTCATTAAGATGAAGTCGTCTCAGTGCCGTGTCCGGCGTGATAGCCAGCTATTTGTCACCTGATAGCTCCAGCCACTGCAAACGCATCAGATCCATCTCCAATGATGAGATGACGGCAGAGGTGACGCCTATCCCGCCCAGAACTGATGCTCTCCCCCGTCATCCACTAATTGGCCCGCCTCCTTCCGTTCGGCACGTTCCCCACTCGCAGACAAACAAACTTGTCATGGGTTCGATTTTTGTTCACGACTTATTTGTTGTACCCGCTTTCCTTAAACTGTAAATCAGGGGAGCAGCGTAGCGTGGGGGAGCTAATAACCCGCCTTGTACATCTGCCTTCATAAATTATGCAGCGAGCCGCACCGGCTCGTCGTCCGTCAGGCAGTGCCGCTCCGGTCCTGTCAGTGCCCACCGCGACCGCTAGAAGTTGTGGGGAAATGATGCTTCGAGCAGCCGCGGAACCTGGATCGGAGTGAAGGGTGGGTGTGGAAACTGTCAGTAGTCACTTTTTTAAACTTGTGAAAGAAGTTCATCCCAACTGGCAATTAAAAAACTTCCTCACTAATGAGCAACTGTGTGCACTTTGCCTCCTTGAATTCGTCATTGCTAAAGTTGAATCAGTCTCGGTTTTGGGCATCATGGAAGGAAGGGGAAACAAAGCACAGAAATCACAGCTCTGTAATGCCAATTAAGGAAGAAAACAAAAGCGTTTGTAAGCATTTAGTTACAGAACAGTAGAGGGATGTGTGATATATATTTTGGATGTCATCCTTTTAGACATTAGAAACAAGAAAAGTTGCACACATTAAAGAAGAAATAAGAAAGTAGTTTCATATTGAAGTTGTTAATAAATTACATCAACGCACAAATGAAAGAAAGCCAAGGAATCTCACTATATCGTGAATGAATTTAACATGTCTGGTGTATTAATTGGAGAAAAAAGGGGGGGGGTTGTGAAAAATGTAATTGCTCAGCAGCATCCAAGGTTTGTTTAATTACACTCAATGGTAATTCTACATGTATGGTATACTTCTGATATGTGTTGAGTGGGTGTCTGTATTTAAGAAGACTTGAAACTAGAGATTGAGACCATAAACTCATGTTTACTGAGGTAATAAATCAAGAGAGAAGTAGTAATTTTCTCATAGACTTCTATACAATCAGAGGAGTCGCCCCCTGATGGCCATTAGAATAAATGCAAGTTGAAAGCGCTTCTGCATCGGCTACACTTCTCAGAACTGTCCTCCTGGATGGGCAACATATATGATGCCGGCCACTGAATGTGACCATCCATTAGTAACAGCATAACTCACATACCAGGAGTCCGGTTTACCACAATCCTTTATCCATGGGAATGGCGGCTCCTCACATACTATAATATAGAAAATACGTTATGAAGAAAGTCTCTCCTCCCTCAATTGCCAAAGCTGCAGCCAGGCTTTGCCTGGTCACCCAGTGTGATGTCTGGTTATGCCACACATACGCCCAATAGGGGTGTAACGGTTCACAAAATTCACGGTTGGGTTGGGTACGATACAGTGGAGCCACGGTTCGGTACGTTTCGGTACAGTAGGAAACTATAAATGCCAGAGAAATGTACTTTGATTTTTAAATATATTTATTCATTACAACTAACATCATAAAGTTATTGTTTGACTTTGAACAATGATGGAACTATACCTGAGTGACCCATCTTCTGGGGTGTCTTCTTAGCAACACATAAGCATAAAAAACAAAAACTGCTCCTTAATGTTATGTAGTATTGTTACTTACATCTTGCAAAAGAGATGTTTAATCTCAATGGGACTACCTGGTTAAATAAAGTTTTTTTTTTTTCGTTTTTTTTAATGCAAGCGTATTCGGTTCGTCATGCGTACCGAACCGTGAGCCTCGAACCAAACGGTTCAATACGAATACGCGTATCGTTACACCCCTAACGCCCAACCATGTATCCCAACCTGCGCCCTCAGACATTTTACATCACATGCAACTCCCACCGGTACAGTGAATACTCTCACATCACTGTGGCGTCAAGTGTTTGAAAATAATGCTTTTTTCTGTTGTTATTCTGGTGACAAAGGTTGGCCTTATTAATATTCCCAGACTCTGGGAGAACATGAACATAAATAATCCATTTGTATTTTTGTCATATATACCCCATCTTATTCATCTGCAATTTTTGAAATGTTAGGCATAGTCATCATATATTCTTTTATTTTTTTATTGTCACATCGCTGTGAGTTCGTGTTCACGTTCATCTTTCACGACGAACGTTTCTTGTACCTCAAATCTCTGTTGGAAACATATACATCAATATTATTTTATTGTATAACATCGCAGATACTTTGATCCAATATATAACATTAGGGTTATGTGGAAACTTGAACCCTCCAGTGCACATACATTGATAAAGGGATTTTACGTGAAGCAGGACACATCTCGCATCCAGCAAACTGTTGAAATGAAAAATATTTGCATATTTACAAATTTCTTACAAAGATATTTTTTAATAAGGGAGAAAGAGTAGGTACCAGCTTTTTTGTGGAAACAACTGAATAGACAAATATAATACGCAGAGCAGAGTATTTAAAGGACTTAAAACATAGGGGACCTTTAAGCAGGTGGACTAAAGAAAGAAAGCAGCAGGTATTGCTCTGTGGATCCTCCTACAATACCCTCTGAAATGTTCAGCCTCACAGAGATAGCTCTGACAGGGGCTGAGGCAGGAGCCGTCCTGTCCTCCCACCGATTAGCCCTGACCACGGTCAAGATGTACAGTTATTGCCACGGCTGTCTGGGGTTTCCTCCATGGGCTGTTTCATTAGACAGACTCATATCAGGCCCCAGAGACTCTCAGGCCAAATAACCCCCCCCCCCCCCGCACTACACCACCACCTCCACCCTACTCTCTTTTCTTTCTCTCTCTGTTTGCCTGCAGCACACCCACTAGGTAACAATGAAGTGAAACAAACCCTCAGACATACAGTCAGAAGGGAAAAAAGCATCACACCTTCATCGTTATCAAATACAAACCTGTCAATAAGAAAAGTTTACTTTTTAATTAGCGATATTTTAACTTTAATGCTCTAATTTGAATCGACCAACGCTGAAGCATCAAACTGGACTTGTATATTGTAGACAATTGTGGTGAGTTGTTGATTAGTTGTCTGTGCCTCTTAGTTTAGGTTTTCTATCTAAAATGTTGTGAACTGTTTGCTTTCTTTAATATATGAGAACAATATGTAATTTAGCATAAGAGTGCACAATTATAAAAGTACACTCAATATATTAAGAGTATACAAAAAATGCCTAATGTGTCACAGTCAGGCTTTGCCCTGTGTGTTCTGTGTCTTTGTGTTTCTTTCAGTGCACCTGCCAGTCACACTCACCTCATCAGCTCATTGCTCTCACCTGCTCACTCTGCCTCCTTCACTATTTAAACCCCTGCCTCACACACACCCACTGCCAGATCATTGTTTGTTTCCTACCTACCCGCCCGCCCGTTTTGCTCGTCCTGTTCCCGGTTTTCCAGTCTGCCTGCTCTGCCTTGTCCTGCCGGATTTCCCCCCTCGTCTCTTGTCTTGTCCTTGGATTCCCTGTTTGTTTTTGGTTATTCATTAAAACCCTTTTTTCACCACACCTGACTGTCTGCGCTTGAGTCCTCATCATGTCCCGTGACAGAATGATCTGGCCCACAATGGACTCAGCAGCCCTGAGTGGTACGAGCAGTTCATGGGAACCCGCCTGGCCTTTGGTGGGCCTGAGTGTCCAGAAGGCGAACCGTGACCTGATGGACTGCCAGCTCAACCCCCGAAGGAGACAGAAGAAGAAGAAGAAGGGTCAGACTCCCATCCCCGCTGGGCCGCAGCGATTCCCCGCTCCCGCTGGGCCGCAGCTAACTCCAGCTCCCCGCATCCAGTCGGCGATCCAGCCGACTCCAGCTGTCACCTCAGAGCAGCAGTTATCTCCGGACCCGGCTGCCGCCGCCTCAGAGCAGCAGCTATCCCCGGACCCGGCCGCCGCAGTCTCCGAGCCGCAGAGACCTCCAGCCGCCGCCGTCTCCGAACAGCAGCGACCTTCATTCCCGGCCGCCACCGTCTCCGAACAGCAGCGACCTTCAGTACCGCCCGCCGCCGTCTCCGAACAGCGGTGACCTCCAGTCCCGGCTGCCGCCGTCTCCGAACCGCAGAAACCTCCAGTCCCGGCCGCCACCGTCTCCAAACAGCAGCAACGACCTCCGGCGGTCGCCGTCTCCGAACAGCAGCGATCTCCAGTCCCGGCCGCTGCCGCTGCCGCTGCCGCCGCCGCGCTGCAACGACTTCCAGCCCCTTACCCCGCTGGGTCATCAGTCAATCCCCCTGAGACCGAGGCTACGGACTCCTGTTACCCGGAGCCCCATCTCCGAGAGTCAGAGACCTGTTCCCCGTTGGATCTCCAGCTTCTAGAGCCCTGTTCCCCGTCCGGTGCCCAGCTTCTAGAGCCCTGTTCCCCTCTCGATCCCCAGTCTCTCGAGTGCAGTTTCCCTCTCGATCCCCAGTCTCTCGAGTGCAGTTTCCCTCTCGATCCCCAGTCTCTCGAGTGCAGTTTCCCTGATCTACAGTCTCTCGAGTTCCGTCCTCCTGACCCCCAGTCTCTAGAGTTCCGTCCTCCTGACCCCCAGTCTCCTGACCTCCGTCCTCTGGACCCTCAGTCTCCCCAGTCTGGCAGTCCGGCCGTCCCTCCTCCGGACCCCCTCCACCCACCGGTTGTGGACTCTGACTCTCAGCCGCGGAGGAGTTTCCCTGTCTGCCTGCTCTGCCTTGTCCTGCCGGATTTCCCCCCTCGTCTCTTGTCTTGTCCTTTGATTCCCTGTTTGTTTTTGGTTATTCATTTAAACCCTTTTTTCACCACACCTGACTGTCTGCGCTTGAGTCCTCATCATGTCCCATGACATAATGACTTCCAATAAGTGCTTAACCATGTGGGTACAACCCAAAAAGTACAAAATTCATG